>CAMAPE010000062.1:4397500-4997500 GCA_945859875.1 Cuscuta europaea | reverse complement strand
CTTCCAACCGTCATTGACGTATCTCTGATTGTTAAGACAGGGGGTAATGAGCATGTATCAGTGTGTGCAGAAGTAGAAGGTTGTGCCCTAGAAAATGATAAAAAATCTGGGATTGTGGACACAAGACCTAATGTGCATTGGCTTGCAATGTGGGGCGGTTCACTGATCGGTTCCCCTTGTTGGGTTGAAACAACCATCTATTTGGAGACGGTCGAGTAGTTTAGGCTTGGCTCATTGTGCGCTATTGAACTCAATGTAGCGTCTTCTACTCGGGAACTGACAACGTCAGAACCTGTACTTATGGGCTGAGTTTGGATTATTGTAGTGATTGGGGATGATGAAACAATTACAGCACTTGAGGAGGAGACATCAGCTCTCTTGGACTGAGTCTCACCTGCCCTTTTTCGGTTTAGTCACTCTTGGACCCTTACTTCCACTCGGTTTAGATTTCCCTTGGGTAGACACAGTGGGGTCTGACTGCATCGTAGGGATAGAAGAGATACTATCCTTATATTCAACAACATATGGATCGTTTGGAGCAGCAAGGTTGAGGAGTGCCTCTGGGATAGGCTTTGGTTGCGTCTGAAATTTGTCCTCCGTATTCTTTAAGTACTTCATCATCGAAAGTTCTAGCAACTCCTCGTCAGGTCTTCTTGGAATGTTGGAGTCCTCCTTCATGAAGTGATCGATGAGAATTGAGAACCAACGTACATATGGAATGTAGTTGCTCTTGCTGTTGGAATTTCTTATTTTGAGTTGCTCTAGAAGCTCCATCCAGATCAGCTGGGCCCAATCATAATTTTTAGAAAATATCACTCCATGGACTAGCTTGAGAAAGTGAATATTGCAGCGATCATGTCCTGGTTGTTTAGGCGACAGGCACTTATTCAGGATGTAGAAAAGGGTTCTCCATGGTCGAGATAGAAGGTTGTCGTAGAATTCAGAGAATTGGGTTAATGGAGATGGGTGGCCAACCTTGAGTATATCGGTGAGTAGGTCGTTATCAGCGAGAAATGGGTCATACGATATGGCTATGGGTAAATGGAGAAGGGTGTGGAAGGTATCATGGGTGATTTGGACAGTGGTGTTGGCTATTTGGGCTTGAAAGGTGGGGTGGTATTTTCTGTTGTGGTGAATGTGCCCCAGAATTGTCGCAAGTAGATCTTTGGCACTTTGGAAGATATGATGTGTGCTTGCCATAGAGGGTGCCCTTTGAGAATGGAGACCACCACTTTGTCTTGTCATTTAAATGTAGTGGGGTCTATCAGAAAGTTGTTGTCTTTGATCTCAATCCAACTGTCCTTTGGATACACTTCCTCTTCTAGAATGAAATCCATTATGCCTGTAGTGCACAGATTAAAACACTTGAGATTAGAAAAATGGTTTTGGGCTTGGTGTCTCAGGCTTAAAGGTCTTGGGAAATTGGGATTTGGCTTGGTTTAAATGAGTTCTGTTTTGGAGGAGAGGAAAGACCTTAGGATTTCGGAAAAGGGATTTCGGGGGTAGGATCTCGAGAGTTAGGATCTCGGATAAGAGGAATTCGGGTGCCCAGATTTAGGTTTGAAAAGGGATGATTTCGGGACAAAGGATTTCGGGAATTTCAGGAGAGGATTTTGATAGAATCTCTTAACCACTATCCGAAATCCTTTGTCCCGAAATCAAGAGATTTCGGGACAGGGGATTTCGGGGGTGCGAGAGGTTAGGGATTTCGGAAGCCCAATTGATGATTTTGAATTAGGTTTTTGGAGATGGGGATTTCAGGAGAGGATTTTGATAGAATCTCGGGAGCCCGGTTTTTGGATCAAAAAATCTCGAAAGACGTGAAATCAAGATTTCGAAGATCTCAATTCCGGCTTTGTGAAACTCGAGGGTCGCGAGATTAGTGCTTTTGAAGGTTAATGGGAAGAAGCTTTTTGGCTATGGAGGCTTATGGTTCAGGGCAGACGGCGATGGGAGGTTTCTGATGGTCTAGTCGGATTCCCTCATCGTGGTTTCTTTGAAAACCTGCAATTCATACAATCAAACACATGCAAATATTAGCGAAGAAATAACAACATCGGTTGAAGATGGAGAGGAAAAACGAAGAAGATGATGGACTGTAAATTGTTGAGTGCTTTGACAGTTAGAGAGAAGCGAGAGCTTGAGGATGAAGATGAAAAACTTTCTTAACCGTTTCTTTCTTGAGTACCCGCGAAAAGAGAAAAACTTTTTTTTATTTTGGAAAGTGACTCAATTATACTGACAAAAAAAAAATCCTAAACTGACTCAAATTAAAAGAGAAAAATAATTTTGTGATTTTCTATTTTTTTTAAATTGCGGATACTAAAAGAAATTAAAATACTCCCCCTCAATTGTAGCACTCTGACCAGACAAATTTTGCTCCCCCTCAATGGTTGCACATGTCAGGGAAACATACTGACAGACCAAGAAACTTGACTCAATAAAAAAACTAACACAAAAGAAAAAAATAAAATAAAAACTCCCCCTATACTTGTGCATGGTATCAAAATTCCAAATTCAGCATTCTCAGTTTAGAGACCAGAAACTGAAATCTTTTCTCGCCAGAGCTTTTGTGAATAGATCAGCCAACTGTAGCTCAGTGCACACAAAGTATAGGTCCACATGACCTTTTTCAATATGATCTTTGATGAAGTGGAATCTCAAGTCAATGTGCTTAGTGCGAGAATGATGAACCGGGTTGCATGAGATAGCAATCGCACTTTTTGAGTCACTGTAGATCGGAATGTGATCGAAATAGAATCTGAGGTCACGTAGTTGAGTCCTCATCCATAATACTTGTGAACAACAACTAGCAGCAGCAACATATTCAGCCTCTGCTATAGATGTGGACACACAATTTTGCTTTTTTGAGGACCAACATACTAGCTTTTCTCCAAGAAATTGAGCACTACCAAAAGTACTCTTTCTATCCATTTTGAATCTAGCAAAATCCGCGTCAGTGAACGCAATCAGATCAAATGCAGTCTCCTTAGGATACCAGAGTCCTAGTGTAACACCCCGACCCCGTAGGCCCCGAGGTAGTTACTTCTGACCTCTAGTACTGTCCTCACAAACCGCCACTAGCCTTTTTCGCGCACTTTGTCCTCACTCGTGCGCGCCCTGAGAAACTTCCCAGGGGGTCACCCATCCCAAGACTACTCCCGTGCAAGCACGCTTAACTTTAGAGTTCTTGGCTAATGAGCTCCCTTAAAAGGAGATGCACCTTGTTGGTATGAGTAGTACTATTAATCCATTTAAATTAAATCTCAAGTGTTACAATCACCCCCACTTAAGAACGCAACGTCCTCGTTGCGCCCATAAACCAATCTTAATCATATCCCAGAATCTTTTCCCCTGCTAAGTGACCGCCCGATATCCGACGGATCAGCACACTGTCGCAGGGTTGCTCTGATACCACCTGTAACACCCCGACCCCGTAGGCCCCGAGGTAGTTACTTCTGACCTCTAGTACTGTCCTCACAAACCACCACTAGCCTTTTCCGCGCACTTTGTCCTCACTCGTGCGCGCCCTGAGAAACTTCCCAGGGGGTCACCCATCCCAAGACTACTCCCGTGCAAGCACGCTTAACTTTAGAGTTCTTGGCTAATGAGCTCCCTTAAAAGGAGATGCACCTTGTTGGTATGAGTAGTACTATTAATCCATTTAAATTAAATCTCAAGTGTTACACCTAGGTTAGGAGTTCCTTTCAGATAATGCAGAATTTATTTTACCGCCAGCAGATGGGATTCCTTTGGATTTGCTTGAAAGCGAGCACAGAGGCAGGTAGCAAAGATTATATCAGGTCAGCTTGATGTCAGATACAGCAACGAACCAATCATTCCCCTATAAGTGGTAACATTCATAGGCTTTCCCGATGGATCAGTATCTAGCTTACAAGCAGGAGTCATCGGGGTTTTCACAGGGGTGTTGTTTTCTTGACCGTATTTCTTCAGCAAATCATGAATGTACTTGGATTGATGAATAAAGATTCCGTCAGGAAGCTATTTGACTTGTAGTCCAAGAAAGAAATTCATTTCACTCATCATGCTCATTTTGAACTTAGATTGCATCATACTTCCAAACGCAGTGCAGAGGGCCGGATCAGTGGAACCAGAAATGATGTCGTCAACGTAGATCTGAACCAAGATGATGTCAGACCCATGACGCTTAATGAAGAGAGTAGTGTCAATCGTTCCTTTAGAGAAGCCAGAATCAACCAGGAAATCAGATAATTCCTCATACCAAGCTCTCAGGGCTTGTTTGAGTCCATACAAAGCTTTATCCAGATGATAAACATGATCTGGATATTTCTCACTGATAAAGCCTTCTGGTTGATCAACGTAAACTTCTTCTTTCAAGATCCCATTTAAGAATGTTGTTTTGACGTCCATTTGGTAGATGGTGAAGTTTTTGTGTGCAACATAAGCCATGAACAGTCGAATGGCTTCAATGCGTGCAACTGGAGCGAACGTTTCATTGTAGTCGATGCCTTCTTGTTGATTGTAGCCTTTCGCAACTGATCGGACCTTATTGTGAATTACAATCTCGTTTTCATCTTTCTTGTTCTTGAAAATCCACTTAGTGCCTATGATTGATTTTCTAGGGGGGCGAGGCACAAGTGATCAGACTTTCAGTCTCTCAAATTGATTGATTTCTTCTTGCTTGGCGATTATCCAATCAAAATCAGCTAACGCTCCAGTGATATGAGTAGGCTCAGATTCACTTAGGAAACAGGAAAACAGACATTCATTCTCGGTTGCGGATCGTGTGCACACTCCACTTGAAGGATTTCCAAGTATGAGATCATGTGGATGAGCACGTGTCCATTTTCTAACATGAGGGAGTGGCTGAGCATTGTTGTTTGGTTGCTGATCAACATAAGGAATATCAGCATGACAAACAGATGAAGATGTAAGATCAGTGGACGGAGGTGTTGTAGTTTCAATCTCAGTTGTGGTTGCAGAAGATGATGGAGTTGATGCAGAAGTTGGAGTTGCATATGTGGACGCAGTAGTGGGTGAAGGAGATGGATCGTGAGGTTGTGGATTCTCGTATATTTGGTCAAACAGATGATCGAGATCCACAGAGTTGGGATCAGGTGAGGGTGATGAGGCGGGTAGTTGTGCTAGAACACCAAAGATATCGGGTTCTGAACTGATATGTCCAGAAGCTTGTTATTCCTTCTCGTCAAGGGTCACATTTATGCTTTCAATGACCTTCTTTTTGTCTCTGATGTACACTCGGTAGGCTTTAGACAAATAGGAGTAGCCGATAAACACGCCTTCAAAAGCTTTTCGATCTTCCCTGTCATTAGCCACGAAGCACTTGCATCCAAAAACTCTTAGAAAAGAAACATTGGGAATTCGGCGGTTGATCAGCTCATACGGTGTCTTTCCAAACCTTTTGTGAATTGAGGTCCTGTTCTGAGTGAAGCAAGCAGTGTTGATAGCTTCAGCCCAGAGAGAATGTGGAAGTTTGGAGTGGATCAACATGGTTCTTGCAGCTTCAACAAGAGTTCTGTTCTTTCTTTCAACCACCCCGTTCTGCTGTGGGGTCTTTGCTGCAGAGAATTGCTGAATGATGCCTTGTGAGAAGCTCTTTTCATTTTTTCAAGTGCGCAGGAATCGCACATATGATCACTTTTGCTTTGCAGTGTTGGCAGACCAGTAACGAGCTTCTTTGATGACAATGTATGCAGATCTCGGTAGTTCAGATGAGACATCCTCTTATGCCACAGTTGATTTTGTTCAGAGGACGCTCTTGACAGCAGGCAGACATCGGTATTGGGAAACACTGTTTTCAGCACAATGGTGTAGAGACTGGATTTGCGTCTACATCTCAAAATGGTGTTTCCTTGATCATCCTTCACGCAACACTTGTTAGCTCGGAAAATGATTTTCATGCCTTTGTCACAGAATTGCCCGATGCTAAACAAGTTGTGTGTTAACTCAACAACATAAGAAACATCTTTTATAGTGACCCTGCTATTGCAGATATCTCCAAATCCAAGGATAGGAGCAGAGTCATTGTTTCCAAATCTCACTTTCCCACCAAATTTGTCCATGTAGTTGCTCAACAGCTCTTTCTTCCCAATCATGTGTGTGGAGCAACCTGAATCTAAGTACCACACATGGTTGACCTGCAAAATTAAGCAGCCTTAGGTACCCATTTAAGGACGGATCCATCCTTTTTATGTGAAGAAAGAATTGAATCTGTTTTGATTGAGTCACTTTTAGGAACCCAGACTTGCTTGACCTTATGAAATTGGTTTGAGTGGTTCTGGAATCGTGAGTGTGATGTTTCAGAGTTTATGAAAACTTTCTCTCTTTTTAATCTTTTGAGATGTTTGAAAGAATATACCTTGAGAGGATAATTCAAACATACACCGTTACATGAAGAGAAAGTAACACAATCATTATCAGCATTCACATCACACACATCATGCTTCGAAAAAGGAGAAGAATTTAATTGATCACGCTTAAAACAATCACTTGAATAAGAATTCATAGAACTGGAGTGAGAAGTAGAAAGCTTAGGAGAATAGTTAGAAACAGAACTAGAGGAAGTAGCAGAAGAACTAGAACGAAAACAATTTCTAAATCTATTACAAGACTTTTCCACAAAATTAAAGATTTTAGAAATCTTCTTTGCCTTCTCAGGTCTTGTATCCTTGCTTGAAGGCTTCTTTGGAGTCCAGTTCATCCTTCCTGCAGTGAATTTAGAAAAAGCTTTTCCTGTATTTGGAGCAGATTATAAGTTCCTTTTCCTTTCAAAATGATTTTTCTTTTTATGCTCATTAGAAAACGAAGTCTCAGGAGATTTTGAGCCTTGAGAGGATTCGTCAGACAATTCAAAAAATTTCTTTACAAGATTTTCTTTTTCAAATTTAAACTTTTCACGTTCCTCTTCAAAAGATGAGTGAAGGTCAGATATTTTCTTAATGAGAGGAGAAACGTACGGTTCTGAAACTTTTGAGGTTGAGGCTTCTTCCTCACTGGACACGTTTTGATTCTGAGGAGGAGAATGGGTAAGATAGTCATTTGACAAAAGATTTTCTCTAGTAACATAGTTGTCATTGAGAGCAGTATAATCAAAACTAATTTCAGCTTTAGCCCTATTTTTCCTTTTCTCCTCTTCCTCCTCAATTGTTTCAGAAGCACTAGTAAATTTCATAAGCTTAGTTAACCCTAACTTCATGTACCTTATGTCGTACAATTGAATGTAATCAACCTTTTTTAAATTTTCAGGGTGTTGAAAGCCAAGTCCTTCTCTAGGATTGTAAAATTCAGTGTCCTTTGGTTTGTTGTTAAGCAGAAAAATAGTTTGTTCTGATTGGCCTCTCTTAGTAAGAATATCCTCTAACGTTTTTGCTTTTTTTCATCCAGTTCCTTAGTTAATTCACAGACAGTTTGCTTAAGTTTTGTTACTTCTGACTCTAACTTAGAAACTCTATCACGTGAATCTTTTAAGCGAACATTTCCTTTCTGTAATGCTCTTCTTGTTTTCCTTTTTTGCATTGTACTATTTCCCTTTTATCAATAAAATTGCTCTTTGGTTAAAAAAATAAAAAAATAAAAAAAAATCTTTTAAGCGAGCAATTTCAAAAGCTCCTTCCAACACTTGTTTTTCGAGGACCTTTTGATTATTTGCAAGTTTATCTTCAAGTTCCTTTATTTTATTGGAATAAGAAGTACTTATCTGGAGCTTGTCGGATACTGTGGTTGATCCGTTACTTGAGAGCATTGATGTGTTAGAGTAGGAACTCATTGATGTTTGTCAGAGAGGGATCCTTTAATTAATAGCTTTGACTAGCTTTGACTTTTGGAAGAATTGAGCAAATTTGCGTGAATTGGATCACTGGGTCAAAAGTTATGGTCAAAACAGTGCACACATGCAAAAAAGGAAATATTGATTGTTGAATGTGATCGTGGACGAGAACTGTTCTGATTAAGAAAGGCTTGAGATTATGATCACGGGTAAGAGGCTCGAGATGTTCAAACTTGAGAGGCCCGAAATTGCTGAACCCGGGTGAATGCTAGACTTCTTAAGGCTCGAGTTTTATTAGGCAAGAAGAGGCCCGAAATCTTTAAAAAGGAGGTACTAAATCTTATAATTGGGTGGAGACCCGAAATCTTGAGAAATTAATGAAATAAGGAGCCTCGAGATATAGTTTTCGGGTGATAGTCGAGATTTTAAATCTCGGTGATGCGTTTTTTAAAATCTCGTGTGTGGAGGTCGGTGGGTAGTGGGTTTGAAAGTCGGTAGTGGATTTTAGAAGCAAGTTTCCGGATTTGGAAAAGAATTTCCGTAGTGGAGAAACTTGGGTATAAATAAATGGGAGTGGGTTTGATTTGCTGGGGGTAAGATTGATTTATTATAAAGGGGATTACGTGAGTGGGGATTAGTGTTTGGGAAAGGGGATTACGTGAGTGGAGGGGTAGAATTTCGTTCGGTAGTGGGGAAATTTTGGATTTGGGTTAGAAAATTCTGAGTGTCGTGCGAACTTCTGGTGAAGAGCACAGCACAGATTTGCAAGGATTTCGGGTGTCCTTAGCAATTGGAGATTTCGGATGTGCTCATCTTCAGATTTCGGGAGCAGTCCAGGCAGATCTCGGGCATACGAAATAAGAAGGCTAAAGGGTTAAATAGGTCTTTGTACTCATATCAATAGCTCAATTGGGTACTCGAACTAAAAAAAGGTCCAATCCAATCCCCCAACTCTTCAAAATCGTTCAATTTTTTCGTTTAGCCGGTAAACTCCCGGTACTCAATTGAACTATTGATATGAGTACATGGACCTATTTGACCCTTTAGCCTTTGAAAAAACGAAAAAATTGAACGATTTTGAAGAGTTGGAGGATTGGATTGGACATTTTTTTAGTTCGGGTACCCAATTGAGCTATTGATATGAGTACAGGGACCTATTTGACCCTTTAGCCAAATAAGAATGATCTTCTTTCCTTTCTTCGTAGCCGCAGCAGCCTTCCAAAAATAAATAACTTTCCAAGAACAAATCCAAAATTAATTCAACCAAAAATTGTGATTTTGATTGTATTAATTTCAGAAAAATTCAAGGAATCTCCAGAACAGAATTGCGCCGATGCTCTGATACCAATTGTGTGAGATATGCTCATATTTCAACAGTCGAATATTCTAATAATAATTGGAAGAATTTAAAGAGTAAAAGAGAAATCTCACCAATAACGTATATCGTGCATATATAATGATGAATTCATGAAGAACAATTACACAGTACTCGAACGAATAAGTTTGAGAGAGAATTTCTATTCTACTGGCTCTACAAAGAATAATACGCGGAAACAGAATGTGTAGAGACTCAGCAGTTTTCGGACATCTCAACCTATATTTATAGGAGAGATATTTGAACTGCTTAATACAATTAGGAATGCAGCTTATAAGGCGTGTGGGCTTAATTAGAGCTAGATTAAATTGGCTTAATTCTCTCTCAGCTAAACTAATTAAATACAAATACTAATTAATTAAATTACAATTAATTTGAACACAATAAAATAATATTCTAACAGAGAGACAAGGCAACTTAGTTTCATTGAAGATGACATCTCTACTTATCACTACCTTCAAACTTGGAACATTCCTATCCCATAACCTATAGCTCTTAACACCTTCAGGATATCCCAAGAAAACACACTTCTTAGATCTAAGTTCCAACTTGTCTAAGTTTTGATGCACATAAGCTGAACAACCAAAAACTCTAAACTTTGAAAGATCAAGAGATTTTCCCAAGAAAACCTCTTCAGGGCACTTACCACCTAAAGGGACAGAACGAGGACCTGTTTATCACATATGCAGCTATACTGAGAGTTTCTCCCCGTAACTTCTTAAACACACCTGAGGTTGCTAAATGCCTTCTAACCTTATCCATTTTGTTGAGGAGTGTAAGGGACAGTCTTATGCCATTTAATACCATAGTCACTACACAATCTATCCAAATCCTTGTTGCAGACTTCTAGACCATTATCTGTTCTAAGAGTCTTAACCTTTAACCCTTTCTGGTTTTTTCACTAAGGTTTTACAGCTGCTAAAAGGCACTTAGTAAACACACCAGATTTATACTCTAAAAGGCACACCCAAACCTTCCCAGAGAAATGATAGACAGAAAATATTTCCTACCACCATGGGTAGAAATACTTGCAGCCCCCCAAACATCAGCATGCACATATTCAGGCACACACTTGAACTTCAGATGATTTGGATAAATGGAAGATGGAAAACTAACCCTATGTTGTTTCCCCAGAACACAACATTCACTAAATGGCACAGAAGACACGGATGATTTGGGTAAATGGAAGAGGGAAAATTGACCCTATGTTGTTTCCCCAGAACACAACATTCACAAAATGGCATAGAAGACACAAAGTCCTTCCCAAAATAACCCCCATTATGCATAATAGCTAACCCCTTATTACTCATATGACCTAGTTTATTATGCCACAAAACAGACTTGTTAGAGTTGACCACATAAGCATAATCAGAAAAAGGTTCAACATGGCACACATAGAGATTATTAGCACGCATTGCCTTAAATAAAACAAGGGAATTTTTCAAAATTTTCATGCCACCCTTTCCCCACTTTCCTTCCAACCCACAACCCTCAAGAGAAGAAATAGACAGCATGTTATGATACAAATCAGGAGCATGTCTCACATTCTTAATAGTAAAGACAATTCCAGAATCAAACTTCAAGCATATATCACCAACACCATGCACCCTAGCTACATTTCTTACTATCAGCTAAGGATACAAAACCAGGGTCACATGCTTCATAAGTAGAAAATAGATGCTTAAAAGGTGTCATGTGATAGGAACAACCAGAATCAATCAACCATCCATGCTCAGTCAAATCATTAAACACAGAGTTCACATGATCACAAACCATAAACACATCACCATGATTATCATGATCAACAATAAAATTGGCTTGGTCAGGTTTTTTAGTATTGGGGCAGTCTTTGATAAAATGGCCAAGATTGCCAAAATTGTAGCAAACACGTTTTCTGGACTTATTCCACTTCTTACATGGTTGGCTATTGGTCTTACCCTGGTTAATATGCTTAGGGTGTCTAGACCTACTCTTAGACCTACCCCTGACAAACAAGGCCTCATCAGAATCAGACTAATGTTTACTAGTCTTAGACTGTTTTAGATCAAGCTCCTTACTCTTCAACACATTCACAACAATGTCCAGAGAAACCTCATATCTACCATATTTGATAGAAGACTTAACATCATTATAAGAGCCAAGAATAGCATTCAACAACACAATATGGGTGTAATCATCGATATGTTTATCACAAGCATGTTTAATGTTTTAAATGAACTTATTAAAAACATCTAGGTTTCCATCAATGCCTTTGGTTAGGTCAAGCCTAAACCGAAAAAACGTTTCTAGTAAAAGCAGTTTTCCAGGTAGAGAGGTATTAGTATAAAGACTCTCGAGTTTATCCCACAATTCTTTTGTACAGTCAAGTATACTTACCTTTATAAGCAATGAGTAAAAAGATTTAAATAGATAGTAGAACACGTTGTTACATTCATTTCAAATTGTTTTGCAGAATCCTCAGTTTCAAGAAACTTTCCACTTACAGCTCTGAAAACTTTTTGTTGAATTAAAACACATTTTATTTTTTGTTTCTGGATGTCAAAATCAAATTTACCATTAAAAGGAAACATTCCATATTGGTTTGCAGGCATGGTGATAGTCCACTGATGTACATAGGAAACCACACAGAAGAACAAAAGAACTCAACGAGGAATCATAACACAATAGAATGATCAGACTCAAGTAAACAGGAATCACAAAGTTTTTCAGTCCTTGTCAATTGGGTTCCTCACGGTTTTTTCAAACCAAAGAGAGGAGTAAAGCAAAGAGATCCTCTATCTCTTCTTCTTTTGATCCTAGCTTCTGAGGTCTTTACAAGAGGATTAAAGGCCGTTATGAATTCTGGTGCTATTAGGCCCTATTGGATGGGTACTCAAGGATATCCTATGACTCATTTAGCGTTTGCAGATGACTTACTTATATTTCTCAATGGGAATGCATGAACTATTTTGGCATTTAGCAGATTTCTTGAAGAATATCAAACTGCATCAGGGAAGAGTGTGAATTATAATAAGAGCACTTTTACTGCAGGTGATAAACCTGTGAGGTGAATCTATAAAATGGAGGAGTTACTGAATATGAAAGAATTTGGACTGCCGCTAAAATATCTGGGATCATTTCTGCACAAAAGCATAAACAGAGTGAGATACTATGAAGAACTCATTAATAAGTTTGATCAAAAACTTACTTCTTGGAAACAAAAAAAAAATTGAGTAAGGGAGGGAGACTCATTTTGATTAAACATGTCCCGAAAATCATTCCTACTCATTATATGGCAGTGGACTTGATTCCTAAAACTGTAATTTGTATCTTGGAAAGGAAAATGGCCCATTTTTATGGTGTTCAACCAATGATAGGCAGAGATACCACTGGATTGCATGGAAAAACATTTGTCATCCCACATAGGAAGGTGGTTTGGGTATTCGTTTTCTTTCGAATATAGAGAAGGCTTTCTCTTTAAAATTGTGGTGGAAAAGGAAAACCAATAGCTCTTTATGGGCCAAATTTTGTAATTCCATGTATCCTAGGAGTCCAAATCTATCCTCTTGTTTGAATGTAGCCCAGATTCAAAAGTCGAATAATCTAATAATAACTAAAAGAATTAAAACAATAGAAGAGAAATTCAACAACAACCTTATACCGTGTAATATTGATGAATCCATGAAGAACAATACATAGTACTCGAACGTATTAGATATAGAGAATTTCTAGTCTACGTGCTCTACCAGAATAATATGCGAAATAGAATGTGTAGAGACTTAGACTTCTAATTTAACGTGAGAGCTCAAAGAATGATGTGTGAGGCAATTGAGGAATCGGGAACTCTCTCTTGATGTTCGGTCCATACTGCCTTTATTTATAGGCATATGACCAAACATCCTAGTTACAATAGGATGGGATGAATAATCTCTATTTAAATGACCCCTAATTAATTACAAAGGCCCACTAATTAAATCATAATTAAACAAAGATAAATCTAATTAAATTGAACACAATAAAATATATCCTAACAATCTGCTCCTTTGTGTTCAATTTGCAATGAAGCAGAGGTTATCTTTGTCTTGATCTTCAAAGGATATCAGCTTCTTTTGACTTCTTAAAAAGGCTTCGTGAAGAACTCCTTGCAATCTCCCTTTTGTTGTCTTCTTGGTAATTTGATCTTTGATGTCGGGGGATTTAAGGATCTTCAAAATCTTGTATGTAGTCCTTGCCTTTCAGAAGTTGCTCTTGATCAGCTTGAATGAAATCCAATGGCGCCTCTAGAATGAATATTCTTGACTTGCTTCAGGCGCACACATGATTCTTCGTCAGTTCTTGAGTATCCAACCTCAGTCTCCTCCAGAATGTAGTCTTTTAACTATTTGATGTCATTGCGTTTGTGGAGAACTTGTCGGCGGTACAGCGGAAAATGATGATTAAGTTATGAGTATATGCTAATCATTTGATGTGAATCTGAGTGGGCAGATGTGAATGTTGTTGGTGGTGGAGAGAAGTGTCCGAAAATGATCTTTTAAATTTTATAAGCATTTGGACTGCTCTCCCCTCATGACGATCCGATAAATCAGGACGTCAAGCCTTTGTTCATCCTTTGATACTGCAAAACAAAACTAAAATCCGGATACATTAAGGTGTTCCGTTATCACAACATCAATGTAAACACTGATGTATGGCCTGTATAAAATGATAGAAGCATTAAAGCTCTAACAAGACTTCCGACCGATCATCGTGAGGCATCCATAGTAGATACCACTTTGGTCATTATGGCATGATCAAAATGATATGCAAAGAAACATTGTAGCCCCCGGGGTCACGTAGACGCCCGTTATCATCACTATAGAGATGAGCTATAAATCAATGGCCTGAAAATGTTGGTGATTTCTATGTTGCAACATCAGGACTTCCATCCAATCATCGGTCTACATCCATAAAAGATGAGTCATATGGAAGTTCTCACGTGTCTTAAAGACCAGCAACTGACTCTAAAATGTGTCTGTGTCCTAGAAAATTAAAAATATTTAGGAGTGTGATTACTAAACATGACGTGATCAATGAAAGTTCAGTGGCGTGGGGCTGTGGGCCACTGTAGTCAGTATCAGTCGCCTCAGAAGGAAATGGTGATAAATAATGAGGTTCCCCGTGAAATTTGATTAAACACCTGTCTTTTGGGAAACAGATGAGTGGTCTAGGGTAGGGTTGTGCACACGTTGTTGGACAAGATGCAACGACTTCTGCCCGAGATCTGAATAAATTCACTCCTGTACCTATGGGGAATTGTCCAGAGTATTTGAGTGACTAGGATTGATTATTCAATTTGATCGCTCAGCTGAGGTAGCAGACTTGTCTTTGAATATTGTTTTCTCGCTCAGTTGAGCCTTCTGCTTCCTCACTCTCATAGTGTTCACTCACTCACTCTCGACTTTGTCTCTTGGGTAGGCTCAGTTGGGTTTACTAATCCATTGAGACTTTTCTCTCGTTGATCTCTTTGCTCTCCCTCAATAGGAGCACTCGGTAGGATGCGATTGAGATTGTTTGGCGCTTGGGAAGAGAACTTTGTAACTCCCCCTCAAAAGGTGCATCCTTGAGTAATGTCTTGCATTGAACAATGTGGCGCCAGGAGGAAATAAAGACGTTCCTCCAAAGAATGTGCAGGTATTGTTGTTGTCACCCGGGGAGTAAAGTAGGAAGTTCCCCCTTGGAATGTGCTATCTTCATTGTATGGCACTAGGAGAAGTGGAAAAGAAACACTCCCCTCAGAACATGCACTTGTTGTTTGTTCTTGGCGTGTGTCGATGATGAAGTGTGCATTTGTTGATTTTCAGCTCAATAGAGAGTATACACGCCAGTACTCTCCTTTAGAATGTGCACACGTGCTCCTCCTAAAGAATGATTTGTCTTGAATTGTTGCACTGGGAGCTATTGTTGAACTTGTTTAGAAGCTCAGAAAGATTTCTTCATCGCTCCCCTTGACATATGATATGTCCTGTGTTTGTGCGTGGGTTCTGAATTGAGGTGTTCAGAAGCTTTTCGGTGCTATTGGTTTCTGAACTGATGTATCCAGAAGCTCTGTTGTAGAGCGGGTTCTGAGCTGATTTACTCAGAAACCATGATGTGTGGCGGGTTCTGAGTTGAGTTACTCAGAAGCCAAGATGTGTAGCGGGTTCTGAGCTGAGTTACTCAGAAGCCATGATGTATGGCAGGTTCAATAGCGCAAAATGAACCAAGCCTATACCACTCAACCGTCTCCCAACAGATGGTTGTTTCAACCCAACAAGGGAAACCCATCAGTGAATGGCCCCCACACTGTGAACCAGCGTGTTAGGTCATGTGTCCACCATCCCAGAATTTTTTTCATTTTCTCGGGCACAACCTTCTACTTCTGCACACACTGATACAGGCTCATTTCAACCTGTCTTAACAACCAGAGGTTTGGCTATGACGGTTGGAAGTCCTGCCACACTATACTCCCCAGCAGGCCACGACACCGCTATCTTTAGTGATGCTGTGAGAACTGATACTACATTTAGGTCAGGATTTGCCACATTTTCTAGTTTATCAAATTTTAGGGAGGATCTAAGGTCTGAACTTCAAGCCTCCAAGCTTTCACTTCTACAAGAACTGCGTCATGTAATCCCAACAGGCGTAGTAGACCAAGGATCACACCCAACTCCCTCCATAGGAACTCTTCCATCCACGATTACACCTACCACTATCATACCCACATCAACCATATCCACACCATCCACCTCTCACCCTGACCCAACCCAAATGAACATTATTGACCTATCCGAGTACTTTCTTGACAGACTCCTTTCTGAACCCAACCTTCCTCCCCATCTTAAACAAGTCCGTGAAATCCTAGACCTCGCCCCACCTTACATCCTACCACCTCTTGCCGTGATCAAGAACGCATGCCTAAGTGTAAGCATGATGACTCCGATGACTCGGATCGTCATGAGGGGGAGAAAAGGCAACATACTTGTGAGCAAACCACTTCACAATCCCTCATTCCATTTTCCACTAGCTCTAAGCCATCCTCATCTTCTCAACCCGAACCTACATCTTCTAACGCACCAAACGACTCACTAGCCTCAACCGTTTTCACCCTTCTGTGCCCCTTAATACTGGGCCAGGACTTTGTGTCCTTTCGAGAACTTCTATAGGCTCATCCTTTATGGATGTAGACCAAGGATTGGAAAGAAGTCCTAACAATGCAACATCGCTATCACCATTGTCTTCAGGCCATCAAAACGAGCTAGTCTCCAGTATGATGAAAACTATAAGTCTTTGTGACCCCGGTGTTATGTTACTCAGTGCTACTACATTTGTCCTCAATGATCCACAGGTTCCACGAGCTGAAAGAGAAACATATTCTACTAAGTCCACTTCTATCCCAATACTAACAGTTCAACCATCATCATCAAGGAAGAAACCTTCAAAGAGAAAAGAACGAGTAAAAGCTCCACTTGTTGCTGATATGCTATTACTTGATTGGGTAAAAGAGAACGAGAAAGACAATCTTAAAGAGATAAGCAATGAACAAGCTCTCATCAAGTTGAACTACATCCGAGAAGTCAAGAAGAAAGCTGTTTAAGAGCTGATGGGACTGGAACCTGAGGAATATGCTCAAGGAGAATTCTATGATGATCCACTTCCCGATTTTCTCACATAGTCAAAGATCTAATCAAGAGACACCCAGGGGAATTCAAGATAGATGACAAGTTTGAAAAACCTTAGGAGAATGTCAAGATAATTGTGCCTTATCAAGAAGATCTGAGACCGAGGATTTGGAGAAATGAGAAGAATATCAAAAAGATTGATGAGCTTGAGCTGAGAGGACTGGAACATTTGAAAGGAACCGATGCCTCCAGACACATATGGATGCTACGTAACATGTCAGTTGATCATAATGATCCATATGGACATCGAAAGAGATTGGTAAAGCATTCTGATTCTTCGATCATAGGAATTAAAGCTGTAGAGATCCATACATGTGGTTCCGTGAAATATCCAATATTTGAGTTTGAGAGACAAAATGGCATGATCCAAAGAGCTTCTGAAGCTGATTATTACCATGTTGTTGCAACAGCTCTGATTCAAATTGTTTGAATGTAGCCCAGATTCAACAGTCGAATAATCTAATAATAATTGAAAGAATTAAAACAGTAGAAGAGAAATTCAACAACAACTTATACCGTGTTATATTGATGAATCCATGAAGAATAATACGCAACACTCGAACGTATTAGAGAGAGAGAGAGAATTTCTAGCATACGTGCTCTACCATAATAATATGCGGAATAGAATGTGTAGAGACTTAGACTTCTAATCTAACGTGAGAGCTCAAAGAATGATGTGTGAGGCATTTTAGGAATCGGGAACTCTCTCATGATGTTTGGTCCATACTGCCTTTATTTATAGGCATATGGCCGAACATCCTAGTTACAATAGGATGGGCCGAATAATCTCTATTTAAATGACCCGTAATTAATTACAAAGGCTCACTAATAAAATCCTAATTAAACAAAGATAAATCTAATTAAATTGAACACAATAAAATATATCCTAACACCCTTAAAGCATATGATTCTGTTGTGTGGAGGAGGATATGTTCTATCAATAGTAGAGGGGAATGTCTCACCGATATTGATAATAATGGAAATTGATTGAGTATATTGACCCAGACCGTATGGCCCACGTACTCAGAGGACTAAATACAAAGACAGTTGGCACCCACGTGGTCTCTCATCGATCAGGTGTGTGACACCGTCCCCAATTATATTTACTTTTATGTAAATCATATATTGAACCTTATGAAATGGTTAATGAATTTACGAGGTTGTAAATTTTTGTTATTATTGGTGCGTGAATAGTAAATTGCACGTGAGGCCCACATCGGGAGCGGGGACCACCCTATATTTCCGAGAACACATATTATATTCATCTTTGTCTAGATAATATGTATATGGTGGTTGATATTTTAGTTGGGCCATGGAAAGGGCATATGGTTGACCGGTTGGTCAAACGAGGCCCAATTACCGGTATTGGCAGTTTATCGGATAACAGTCTGAAATGGGTTTCGGAGACTTCTAAATTATAGTTGAGGAATGTATATTCATTCTAAGGGTCCATATGTGTTGAGAATGTAAGATATATTTTACTTGGCCCAATAAAATAAAACATAATTAAAATAATCCGAGAAATACAACTTTCGGGGCCGATTGTACAATTCGAGACATAAAGGGATGACCTACCACATGAGTGGGTGCCACCCCACGTTTTTGTGTACTCAAATTTGACTTGAGGGGGCTGCACTATGGTGAGAGGGTGTTGAGAGGATGTATGAGTGAAGGTAAGACATGAGGTGGACCATCCCATCCACACTCATTGCTTTATTGAGACAAAAGAGTCATCTTCACTCTCTCCTCTACCACAACTTCAACCAAGCCATCAAGGAAGGATAGAGAAGCCCATGCAAAACACCATTTTTCCATATCCAAGAGATCTCAAGCAAGAAAGGAGCTCATGGAAGAAGAAAAGGTTGCAAAGTTGAGAAAAACCTTAAGGATAAAGGTAAGGAGCTCTTTAATGACCTTTCTTCTATCTTTTATTTATCATATGACATGTATAGAATAGGAGGAACCCCTAGTCTTGTTCTACATGTTTAGAAATGTAGAATTAGGGGTTGGAAGGTGGTTCTAAGTCCAAGAACGGATTTAGAAGCCAAAGTGACAGGTTCGCCGGAAAATAACCTTTTAGAGGTTATTTGTATTGATATGGGTTTTATGATGATAAAAACTTGTTAGGAACTTTTCTAAGGTGTTCCTAGAGCTTTCATGGAATTGAAAGAGTCGACGGAGTTTTTGCCGGAGTTTGACAAAGTTCACCGGAGCTTCGCCGGAGTCCAACTGGGAAGGGTAGAACTTCTTAAAGCTCATTCAAGGTGAATGGATGACTTAATGTCTAGTAACTATTGGGTTAATTATGAGATTACCTAAGTAAATGCTATATGTGTTCGTAATGATATTTAAAATGGTTTAAGCATGTGATTAGCCAAGATGAATAGGCTTATGTGAAATGAACCATAAAGATTATGCATGAGAAATGATATGAAATTGATATAAAAACATGTGTGATATTTTGGATGGTCAAAATGGCAAATATTGTTTGGTTAAGACTTAATTCATGTTTGGGTTAAGTTTCGGATCAATCGGAGTCGGTTGGGATTTAAGTCAAGGATATTGGTTACTAAGATTTTCCCAAATAAACAATGACCTACAGGTCGGGTATTTCTAAGTGTATATATACTTATATGTATTTCATAACTTGGGGGGAAAGTAATATACGTGTATGTATCACCCTATGTTTGAGACTTATACTTGAAACGTTAGTTATGCTACATTTAGCTTGCTACTCGCTCGTTATTTGTACTGACCCCTTTAGGGGGGGCCACCATTTTCAGGTTGAAGCTAAAGCTTGCTATCCTCATCTTGTTCGGTGGAGTGATCTAAAGGAAGACTTGGTTCGTGCTTCCTTTATTGTTTAAAACTACAAACTGTGTTCATTGATATTTAATGTGACGTATACATTGTTTTAGGCCTGCGAGCCCACGTTTTGGCCATGTGTGGCCCACGATTGATTATTGAATATTTCCGCTATTCGATTAATCTAAAATGTGATGTTGTTATGTATGTTTACTACTGAGTATGGATGGATTATGTTCATGGACGCCTTGTATGATTAAGTCACATTGACTTGCGAGTGACGTCACTTGGTCATACGGCGGTTGTACATGTGCTTAGATGCGGTCTGGGGCGTGACAATTAAGTGGTATCAGATCCATCTCAGTTCTAAACTATATAATCAACCTCTCACAAGAGATTTTACAAAAAGAGTTTTATCGAAAACCATGAGCATTGAATTTTGGCGTTTATAGGACTATTGTTACCCAGGTTGCAAGGTCTTTAGTTGTTAAGATGGTGCCCTTAACAATTGGTATGACGGTGACTTGGGCCAATATGTGTATGTAACATTTTCCGTCAGTTGACATTGATTGGAGTCTAATGACTCGTTCGAATTCCTTTTCAGTAATGGAGGGTAAGTGCATGGGAACGAGAGATGACCCCAGGGGACAAGCGTCGGTAGCTTACCTTGAGGCTAGTCGGGCCGAGTCACGAGCCTCTAGGGGTAGAGGAATAGGTAAGGGGGGCCGTGAGAGCTGCCAAAGCCAGGCGGCAAATGATGGTCGTGTGGACTCGGTGTGTAACATGAACACTAGGAGCAATGATGGGACTAGTGTCCAAGAGACGCGACGCGAGAAGATCCCATACGACAAAGGAGGTTTTAGCATCAATGACGGGAAGAATGACACCCATTTTGACCGAATTGTGGGAGTATATGAGCGTTACAAAAAGGGGTGGCGGAGAAAAGAACGTAAGCATCAGGCTATGTACGATCGGACTACCTACCAACATGATATGACTGTCCGCCAAGCCCATCCTTGGAGAAGCGACCAAGAGGGAGGAAGTACTTTTAGGGCACCGGCATCACCGGTGAAAAAGAAAAAGAACTCAAAGTGGCATACGTCCTGGCTATACACTTCGAGACCATCCAAATGTTCGAATTACTCTAAGAAACATTTCAGGAAGTGCAATGAGCCCCCGATGTGTTTCAAATGTGGGAGCACGACCCATATGATATTAAACTGCCCGTGGAGGAGGCAACAAGGGGCATCGAAAGCCGAGGAAGGGCTCACTCCAAAAAGAAACCATGTGGAACCAATGACAAGCAAAGTTACGCTCGTCAACGAAGGCGAGACTCAGGCAAGGGTCTACGCGATGACTGAGGCTGATGCTCGGATCAACCCCAACTCCATCATCGCAGGTAATCCTTTGTTAACGCTTGATAAATTGTATATTGTTAAGTGTTAAAAGTGATAGTGGGCTTGTACGGGCTGGTCGGAGTCATTTTCGGCCGGTTTTTTAGCAAAACGTTGCAAAATATGACTGCCCAGGGGCAAACCAGCGCTGGTCAGGGCTAGAACCGGCACCGGTTCAAATTAAAATGAATTAATTGGGCATGCCATAGGTAAACCGGCGTCGGTTTGGGCCATAATTGGCGTCGGGCCACTTGAAAAAGTGCCGGAACAAATCACTGTGCTCGAAACTGGGGCCGGTTTTGATTAAAAAAAGATTTTTCCGAAATGCGGAAGGTAAACCGGCGCCGGTTTTGCCCATAACCGGCGCCGGTCCGGTTCATTTTTGGGCAATCCAGCATTCCAAGGGTGAACCGGCGTCGGTCCAGCCCAAAACCAGCGCTGATTTGGTGCGTTTTTTGACCTGAAAGTGTTCGTTTAGCCTGATTTCGATCCGGTACTTCGAGTAGAGTGTCTTGCATCATATATAAATGTAGGAACACTACTTAACAATGGAACAAACGCAAGAATTCTCATTGATACCGGGGCGCAACGTGAAGCATTCGCCGAAAGTCTTGACGTGCCATTGACACCGATGACACAAACTTTGTTAGTCTCCACACCGTTAGGAGATGACGTTGAGAGGAACCATTACCATCCATCATGTAAGGTAGAAGTGATGGGTCAACCTTCGACTTGTGATTTCCTACCTCTAAGTATGTTGGAGTCGATGCAATCCTAAGGATGGATTGGCTTGAGAAGAATCATGCTCGAGTTGATTGTTACACGAAAGTTTTTGAACTCGAGGATGATGAGGGAAACACATTACGATTCGAGGGAGATCAGGGACGATCTAATGGTTGTATCATATCCGTGATGAGAGCACGGAAGATGATGAAGAAATGATGACACACGTACCTTGCTTACATGGTGGATGAGACAGATAAAGAAGTGGACATCAATGATGTACGAGTCGTGTACAAGTACCCATACGTATTTCCCAAGGACCTACCAGGGCTTCCACCCGATAGGGACATTGAGTTCGTGATCGAAGTAGAGTCGGGGATCAAGCCCATCTCGATTCCTCCTTATCGAATGGCACCGGCGGAACTTTAAGAGTTGAAGGTCCAATTACAAGAACTATTGGACAACGGGATCATTAGACCTAGTCATTCACCGTGGGGAGCACCGGTATTATTCGTGAAAAAGAAATATGGTACACTAAGAATGTGTATTGACTACCGACAGTTGAACAAAGTCACAATCAAGAATAAGTATCCCTTACCGAGGATTGATGACTTGTTTGATCAACTTCGAGGGGCGATTGTGTTCTCAAAGATCGGTTTGAGGTCGGGATATCATCAATTGAAGATCAAGGACAATGACATACCAAAGAGTGCATTCCGCACTAGATATGGTCACTACGAGTTCCTTGTGATGTCATTTGGTTTAACCAATGCACCGACGTCATTTATGGACTTGATGAATCGTGTGTTTAGTAAGTACTTAAATCAGTTTGTGATTGTATTCATTGATGACATCTTAATATACTCGAAGAATAAAGAAGAACATGAGCATCACTTTAGGCGTGTGCTTGAAAGGCTAAGAGAGAAGCAAGTCCTTGCCAAATTCTCCAAATGTGAATTTTGGCTCAAAGAGATTGGCTTTCTCGGGTATGTCATATCTAGATCGGGCATTGCGGTGGACAATGCAAAGATAGGAGCTATCATGGATTGGGAACAACCCAAGAATGTGAAAGAGATACGTAATTTCCTTGGTTTACCAGGTTTTTTTTTAAGAAAGAAACAACTTTATTCATAAAATAAGAATAATACAGTACAAAAACATAAATAAAGGGAAAAAAGTACAGAAAAGAAATAAAAAGTAAAGACAAAAACTAGACCCAAGGGGAATATCTGGTTTGGGATCTGGTCGTCATGCTATGACGCCTTTTATTCTTTTGAGATTTCCTGTAGAGTTTGATTTGCGTGTTCAGGTTTTCTGTTGGCAAGAAGTTTTCGGAGGTGACCAGTTGTGATTTATGGTAAATCGTTCTATTGAATTTGGACCTCTTAATTTCTTCTTTCTTTGATAAAGGGGGACGCCGATCGCTTTCGATCGCATGTCCTAGAAAATCGTCTGAAAAAAAAGATTCATCTGAATGATCATAGCTATCGGAGGCATCAGAGTAAGCCTGGAGGATTGGATTTTGTGGGTGTTTCTCAAATGTGAGGAGTTGTTGAGTCTCGCCAAAGGCTCTCTGAACTTCATAGTTAAAAATTAGTTTAGATATGGTGATTTCCTCTGATTCACCCGTATTTTCATGTTCCCAAAACTTGACTTCCTCCTGCCGTAAAATAGATAATTCGACAAAATTAGAAAATAATGTCAAAAAATCATGGAGGTTGGATTTTCTTAGGCCCATAGGGACTAAAATGGAGGTCCCATTTTCCTTAGCAATTTTCGGATAAGAGCATGATTTGTTGCATTCAGTAGAGATCGTGATAGGTTCGATTTTTCTTCTCTGCCTGTCGTTAACATTAGTTGAGTCTGTGATTTGGTGTATAAAACGGTAGATCTGTGGAGCAAGATCTGATTTGAAATTAATCCTTCTAAGCGAGGAATTTTTCATCTCAAAAATTTCAATGTCATTATCTCTGCCCGCAAATCTGTAGAGTTTAGAATCAATTTTGACTGAATCAAAACCCTCCTCTCCAAAAAAATGGAACTGTTCAGATTCCTTGGAAAAGTCATCCGCAGTGGCTTGAAAAGGGACAATTGTATCTTTGTGAGCCATAAAATTTGTGTCTGATAATTAAATGGTTATCTTTATCTTGAGAAGATAAAGATGGGCCCAGGATTCTAGAGGTGCTAGCTATGTCTCCGCATTTGTCCTCTTCGCACCTCAAAATTTCAGCCCATGTGAGCCTTCGCACATGGCCAGACAGAATGGTCTCCACGCCTCCTAACAACCTATCAGCCTGATTATTGATTGCGGGACCCTGCTTAGCCACAGATTGGATCTTCGTTCCGTGGATGTCCGCCCTAGCTTCTGCTTCGTCGTGAACAGTATTGGACGATCGTTTGCTTGGTGTTTCACTATGAACCTGCGCAGTACTCGCCGGCATAACCTCTACCAGTCCGGCTGTGCCCTTTCCGACGGCCCCCTGCAGACTGAACCCTGTACTTTCCGATGTCACGAATTGAACATCGGTAGCATCCGTACCTCTCAATTTGGGCTGCGTAGGAGATGTCCGGCTTCGTCCGCAGTCAGACGTTGGCTTTTCATAGTAGCAGCAGTCGCCTGAAATTCCTCTCTCGTTTCTATTTGTGTCTTGAATTCGTTTGTTTTTGTTGAAATCAGGCTTGATACCTGATTCGAAATTGAATTCAGGTTGTAACAGATAGTAAAGATTACTATTAGTTGCTACCTGATTGTTTTATGAGTAGCTACGTAGATGGTGGGGGTGGCGCCGTCCCCTATACCTGACCATATGCCAGCCCTCGTCCGTTTCACCAATTTGGGGCTAATTTGTTCTCGCTGGAGAGCTACCTGTCGGCGTTGATGTTGGTTTTGCCATGTTTTGATTGGGAGTCGTTTCTTTTCAAATGAATTACGGGCACAGGGATACCTAAGCTCATGTCCGTAACTCCTGAGCTCATACACAGGTGTTCGCATCCTGTAAGTTGGGTTATTCGAAGCAATACATCTGCAATTGAAATTACCTGTTTTGGGTGGAGTC
Organism: Cuscuta europaea; assembly: GCA_945859875.1. NCBI lineage: Eukaryota > Viridiplantae > Streptophyta > Magnoliopsida > Solanales > Convolvulaceae > Cuscuta > Cuscuta europaea. The sequence goes on along the minus strand of CAMAPE010000062.1, from coordinate 4,972,703 downwards.
AAATACTGCGGCGTGACTCTGCTTTCCAAGAAACTGGATTGAGGATAAAAATACCAGTGTTGTGCGTTTTGGCCTTCGCTTTTGCAATCGTAGTAGAGTCCCTTTTGCCCGTCGCTGTTCCAGTTGTAGTAGCGAGGTGGGTGCCCTTGTAGATGTAGATGATTTTTCCAGCTTTCACGGTGGTGCCGGCAATCCATTTCCCTTTTAGGAAGACGTTGGATTTTTAGAGGGAAGGAGGAGTCTCTCTCTTACCTTGGCTTACCAGGTTACTATCCTAAGTTTGTTTGAAAAGTTCTCCGTGTTGACGTCACTGAAGAAGGAGGGTAAGTTCGTATGGGACGACAAGTGTGAGAAGATGTTTCTTTAGTTAAAGAAACGACTTACTGATGCACCAGTTCTCACTCTACCCGTACAAGGTATAGGGTATGATATCTATAGTGATACTAGTATCCAAGGACTTGGATGTGTGCTAATGCAAAACGGTAAGGTGATTGTCTACGGTTCTAGGAAATTGAGGAAACACGAGGTGAACTACCCTACCCATGACCTAAAGTTGGGGGTGGTAGTGTTTGCACTAAAGATTTGGAGGCATTATCTCTACGGGGAGACATGTCACATCTACACCGATCATAAGAGCTTAAAGTATGTATTCACTCAGAAAGAGTTTAATATGAGGCAAAAGAGATGGATGGAGTTGATCAAGGACTACGACTTGAGCATCGACTATCATCCCAGTAAGGCCAATGTGGTGGCCGATGCACTGTGCAGGAAGAGTACGTTGGAGATGTTACTCACATGCCTACAGACATTGAGGGCGCATGTGGAAGCGACCACGAGCAGGGCCCTCAATCCTCATAGTGAGATTTGAAGTTAGATCTACTTTGCTTGATGAGATCAACAGATGTCAGGTGATTGACGAAGAATGTCAAAAGATCCGTGAACGGATCCTTGTGGGGCCTGTTGAGGACTTTCGAGTACGAGAAGATGGTCTCTTATTGTTTAGAGATTGTGTATGTATACCGAAGAATGAAGAGCTCCAAAAGTCCATACTAGAGGAGGCTCATTCTTTGGCCTATGTTATGCATCCAGGAGGTACAAAGATGTACCGAGATCTGAAGGAAAGTTATTGGTGGTCAGGTATGAAGACGGACATCGTAGAGTATGTGAGTCGATGCCTTACTTGTCAGCAAGTTAAGGCGGAGCATCAGCACCCGACGGGGCTTTTGCAGCGACTTATCATTCCACAATGGAAGTGGGAACATGTGATCATGGACTTTGTGGTAGGATTACCATCGACGGTGAATAATTACGATGCGGTGTGGGTGGTGGTTGATAGGCTTACTAAGAGTGCACATTTCTTACATATCAACATTACTTATCCTCTTGAAAGATTGACCAAGTTATACACTGAAGAGATTGTGAGATTGCATGGAGTCCCGATATCCATTGTGTCGGATAGAGATCCACGGTTCACATCTAGATTTTGTCTAAAGTTTCAAGCATCTTTGGGAACTAAACTGAAGTTTAGCACATCATTTCACCCACAGATGGATGGACAATCTGAGAGAGTGATACAGATTTTGGAAGACATGCTTAGGGCATGTGTTCTGGAGTTCTAAGGTAGTTGGGACATACATTTGGCTCTAGTAGAGTTTGCCTATAACAACAGTTATTAGGCAAGTATTGGTGTGCCTCCATACGAGGCATTGTATAGAAGGAAATGCAGAACACCATTGTGTTGGGGCGAGGTTGGCGAGGCCAAGTTCGAAGGTATAGAACTTGTTGAGATCACCAAGGCTAAGGTGAAAATCATTCGGGATAGACTTAAGGCTGCCCAAGATCGGCAGAAGAGCTATGTCGATAAACGGAGTAGACCGTTAGAGTTTGAAGTTGGTGATGAGGTATTTCTAAGGATTTCTCCTTCAAAAGGTATCATCCGATTCATGTCGAGGGGTAAGCTTAACCCCCGATACATTGGTCCGTTTGAGATCCTTAAAAGGATTGGAGCCGTGGCTTACCGGCTCAAGTTGCCACCTGAACTCGAGAAGATACATGACGTGTTTCATGTATCCATGCTCAAGAAATATGTACGAGTTTCGTCTCATATTCTTGAGAAACCACCGGTAGAGATCCGTGAGGACTTGCAATATGCAGTGGAACCGGTGAAGATTGTTGGTCAACAAGTAAATAAATTAAGGGACAAGGAGATTCCGATGGTAAAGGTTATATGGAGGAGTGATCGAGTCAAGGAAGAAACATGGGAGACCGAGGTCTCAATGAGGGAGCAATACCCGTTTCTTTTTTACTAGACACGGGGATTTCGGGGATGAAATCCCAAATAAGGGGGTTAAATTGTAACACTGTCCCCAATTATATTTACTTTTATGTAAATCATGTATTGAACCTTATAAAATGGTTAATGAATTTACGAGGTTGTAAATTTTTGTTATTACTAGTACGTGAATAGTAAATTGCACGTGAGGCCCACATCGGGAGCGGGGATCACCCTATATTTCCGAGACCACATATTATATTCATCTTGGTCTAGATAATATGTATATGGTTGTGGATATTTTAGTTGGGCCATGGAAAGCGCATAGGGTTGACCGGTTGGTCAAACGAGGCACAATTACCGGTATTGGTAATTTATCGGATAACAGTCCGAAATGGGTTTCGGAGACTTCTAAACTAAATTTGAGGAATGTATATTCATTCTAAGGGCCCATATGGGTTGAGAATGTGTGATATATTTAATTTGGCCCGATAAAATAAAACATAATTAAAACAATCCGAGAAATACAACTTTCGGGGCCAATTATACAGTTCGGGACATAAAGGGGTGACCTCCCACATGAGTGGGGGGCACCCCACGTTTTTGTGTGCTCAATTTTGACTTTAGGGGGCTGCATTATGGTGAGAGGGTGTTGAGAGGATGTATGAGTGAAGGTAAGACATGAGGTGGACCATCCCATCCACACTCATTGCTCTATTGAGACAAAAGAGTCATCTTCACTCTCCCCTCTACCACAACTTCGACAAAGCCATCAAGGAAGGATAGAGAAGCCCCTGCAAAACATCATTTCTCCATATCCAAGAGATATCAAGCAAGAAAGGAGCTCAAGGAAGAAGAAAAGGTTGCAAAGTTGAGAAAAACCTTAAGGATAAAAGTAAGGAGCTCCTTAATGACCTTTCTTCTATCTTTTATTTATCATATGACATGTATAGAATATGAGGAACCCCTAGGCTTGGTCTACATGTTTAGAAATGTAGAATGAGGTTTTGGAAGGTGGTTCTAAGTCCAAGAACGGACTTAGAAGCCAAAGTGACCGATTCGCCGAAAAATAACCTTTTAGAGGTTATTTGTATTGATATGGGTTTTATGATGATACAACCTTGTTAGTAACTTGTCTAAGGTGTTCCTAGAGCTTTCACGGAGTTGAAAGAGTCGCCGGAGTTTTCGCCGGAGTTTGTCAAAGTTCGTCGGAGCTTCGCCGGAGTCTAACCGGGAAGGATAGAACTTCTTAAAGCTCATTCAAGGTGAGTGGATGGCTTAATATCTTGTAACTATTGGGTTAAGTATGAGATTACCTAAGTAAATGCTATATGTGTTCATAATGATGTTTAAAATGGTTTAAGCATGTGATTAGCCAAGATGAATAAGCTTATGTGAAATGAACCATAAAGATTGTGCATGAGAAATGATATGAAAATGATATAAAAACATGTGTGAAGTTTTGGATGGCCAAAATGGCAAATATTGATTGTTTAAGACTTGATTCATGTTTGGGTTAAGTTTCAGATCAATGAACGGTTTGAGTACGGGCATTCAAATAAATGAATTTAAATGTGAACGGTCGCCGGTTTAGGCTATAACATGCACCGGTTAGGTGTTGTTTGTCCCGAATGATGATTTTTCGTGCATGGTCTTGCATAGATTGTTATGTTTAGGCTATAAGACTTGGTTTAGTCTTGATAAATGATTATGATGTAGACCCTATCTATGTATGATATGTGGTAGATCATAGGAACAAATGTATAAATGGTGGAGACACAAGGGCGACGGTACTGTCCTCAAACCTCAAATGTATAAACGGTGGAGACCCAGGGGCGACGGTACTGTCCTCAAACCTCAAATGTATAAACAATGGAGACTCAGGGGCGACGGTACTGTCCTCAAACCTCAAATGTATAAACGGTGGAGACCTAGGGACGACGGTACTGTCCTCAAACCTCAAATCTATAAACGGTGGAGACCTAGGGGCGACGGTACTGTCCTCAAACCTCAAATTTATAAACGGTGGAGACCCAGGGGAGACGATACTGTCCTCAAACCTCAAATGTATAAACGGTGAAGACCCAGGGGCGACAATACTGTCCTCAAACCTCAAGTGTATAAACGGTGGAGACCCAGGGACGACAATACTGTCCTCAAACCTCAAATGTATAAACGGTGGAGACCCAGGGATGACGGTATTGTCCTCTAAAGTCATATGTTTAAATGGTAAAGAATCCAAGGAAGACGGTACTGTCCTCAAACTCGAATGAATAAGATGATTTGGACCAGGAGGAGTCTTATACACTCATAGGATATGGGTGGGTTGGGATTTAAGTCAAGCATATTGGCTACTAAGATTTTCCCAAATAAACAATGACCTACGCGTCGGATATTTCCAAGTGTATATATACTTATATGTATTTCATAACTTGGGGGGAAAGTACTATACATGTATGTATCATCCTATGTTTGGGTCTTATACTTGAAACATTAGTTATGCTACATTTAGCTTGCTACTCGCTCGGTACTTGTACTGACCCCTTCGGGGCCCCCCACCATTTTCATGTTGAAGCTAAAGCTTGCTATCCGCATCTTGTTCGGCGGATTGATTTAAAGGAAGACGTGGTTCATGCTTCCTTTATTGTTTAAAACTACAAACTATGCTCATGGATATTTAATGTGACATATACATTGTTTTGGGCCTGCGAGCCCACGTTTTGGCCATGTGTGGCCCATGATTGATTATTGAATATTTCCGCTATTCGATTAATCTAAACTGTGATGTTGTTATGTATGTTTACAACTGAGTATGGATGGATTATGTTCATGGTCGCCTTGTATGATTAAGTCACATTGACTTGCGAGTGACGTCACTTGGTCATACGGCGGTTGTACACGTGCTTAGATGCGGTCTGAGACGTGACAAGATGACCCTCCATCGACTGAACCCTATCATCTCAGAATATAACCCAGAAGCCCAGGAGCATAACTTGGACCTCCGTCGACCATGACCTCCATCTGCCTGGCACTTCTTCGGCCAACGAAGCTCCAGCGGACTAAACTTTATACACCCCTGTAGAAATTATGTACTCAACCCATTAGAGACCTTATATTGTACCGGGTGATAAGTATGATAATTACCTATATTTTATATAGGTAATTATGATTATATGTACGAATATTCAAAGCTGAAACACGTAAAAATCCCAATTTGAGCAAAACCGCATAAAGACGTCAAAAGATGAAACACAGGTATCAACAGTCAAAAGGGATTGAGAACAGGCACTTCGGGATCAACAATGGGTGTAAAACGGAGCGAAAAATGAAATATTGCACAACGGGGGAGAACCAGCGCAAGTTTACCCTCATAACCGGCGCCAGTTGATTTAATTTGCTATTTTCCAGAAACGCCGAAAGAAAATCGGCGCCGGTCCACCCTATAACTGGTGCCGATTATGCCAATTACCTGTGTTTTTCCAGCGCCGAAAGAAGACCGGTGTCGGTCAGGCATGAAACTGGCGCCGGTTAGGTCCGATTCTGCACAAAACAAGGAGACGTGCAGCAATATTTTGATGGAAAATCCTCACCTTTCTCATGATCTGATCAAACATATCTTCCATGCCTGATTGTTGGGCTCAAATAGACTAAAAGATGCCAATCTTTAGCCTATATAAAGCCCTCAATTCATCAAACAAAATCATTCCATTCCATAGATTAATTCATAGCTTTTATATTTTGTTCTTGCTATTTTTCTTCAAGTTCTTTGGAGAAAAAGCTATTTCTCTCCTCTACAATTGGTTCTAGGTAATTTTTCTTGTATGTTATTGTATTTATTTGTTCTTAATTACACTTTTGTAATTAATATGAGCATTAGAGGCTAAATTCTTAGCTAAATCTAGGGATGAACTTCTATGCCCACTAGGTGTTTTATAAAAGTTCTAATCCAATAAATTGTGATATATCCTTTATACTTTGATTGTTTATGACTATGGTGTACAACATAGAAGTATCTTAAATTTAGTTTATACTTGCAATTAACGTTGAAGTCTTAACTATGAACATTAAAGGATAAACATATATAGTACCGAGAATAGAAATATATCCGGTCTTATATGATACGGGTGTGATTTCTTGATATTCAACGGGGTTTTCAGTAGATGAATGTAAGCCGTAACGGGACTTATACGTAACGAAAACCACGCTCTCACTGCCTTAACCGGAGTTGAGAATATATTAGCGACATCGTTTTCATAATTATTGGCAAAGAACTAATATTCAACCCTATTAAAGCATTTAAGTGATTCCCGAAGCCTTAGTTGTTGTTTTTCATCTTAAACTCAAAATTAGTTAACGATTATCTTCTTGAACAAATAGTGAAAAAACCAAAAATATAAAACACAAATCAAAATCCCTGCACTTTACTCATTTCTTCATTTAAAGTTATCTACTCACGGACTAAATTAAACAATGTTTCCTTGTGGATTCGACCCGGTATTTTACCGGAATTTATTACTCTATCGGCACTTGTACATTTGCAAGTTTAGCCCGGTCAAGTTTTTGGCGTCGTTGCCGGGGAAACGGTCTTGTTTATTAAAGTCCAAAACAATAATAAAAAAAAAAAAAAAATCAATCAATCAAAAATCTTGAATTTTTCATTTCCCATTGCTTTTCACTTGTTCTTGTGGTATTTTTCATTTCATGTGTGTAGTCTATGCTTTGTGTTTGAATGCATTTGAGAAGTCAAGGTTCTAAACATCTTGAACCTATTGATCTTGAAATAGAAAGAACTTTCAAACACAACCGGAGGGAAAGAAAAGAAGCAAAAATGATGCCAACACTCAACGAAAGGAAGAGGCCCGTGATTGCCGCCACTCCCTCATGTATTGTCCTAAGCGAGGCGGCAAGGGACTATGAAATGAAGAATAGCTACTTCAATGCTATGCCTCAATTTCATGGTCATCCGAGGGAGAATCCACTTAACTTCATCACCGAGTTCTATGGATTCATCCAAGTAATTCCTAGGCATGGTCTCTCCGAGGACGACCTCAAACTCAAAAGCTTTCCCTACACCTTGAAAGGGGCAGCAAGGGGATGGTTCGTGGAGCTAAGACAACGAATCTTCAACTTCACCCACGAAATGAACAACGTGGGAATGTATCTATAATGCTTTCATTTCTAAGTATTACACACCCACGATGACTCAAGAGCTAAGACAACGAATCTTCAACTTCAAACAACAAGTTGGAGAACTATTCCAAGATGCATGGAGGTATTTTAAGTCCTTGTTGAAGAAATGCCTACATCACCGCATTCCTCTTGATCTTCAAATTGACACATTCTATAATGGCTTGAACTCTTCATGCCAAGCCATTGTAGATAATCGTGCAGAGGGCTATATTGGCAACAAAACTGAAACGGAGGCATTAAGAATCCTTGAATCTGTTGCTTCAAATCCTCAATTACAAGGAGGAGATGTCAAAGTGGCCGGTATGAGTGAATTGTCTATAGCTCATGAATTGGACAAACGGTTTGCTGATTTTCAACAAGCCATGCACAAAGATCTTCAAGCTTCAATTCACACGGCTCTACAAGCCGTGATGGGAGGGACTAAACAAGTAGCCAATGTGGAAAGCATATCAAACCCGGAAGGTGATTTATCTCAACATCTTGAAGAGGTAAATTATATGAACTCTTATGGGAATCGGGGGAACAACAATTTTTCTAATCATAAAAGGTGGAACCAAGGGAAAAATTGGAAGCCACACGCTAGTTCTTCACAACCTCAATCCGGAGCACCAAATTTTGGGCAATCCAAAGAAACCACCATGGAGGATATGATGCAATTCATGTCCAAGAGCATGGCAAGCATGAAGGCCCAAAATGAGGAAAACCATAGTAGAGTGGAGGCATCCATTGGGAATCTCCACTCTCAATTCACTAAGTTGGATCTTCGTTTTGAAGATCAAAATATGAAGCTCAACCAACGCATCGACACCATTGAGCAATACAACAAGGCATCCATTCGGAATCTTGAAGTTCAAATGGGGCAACTTGCCCAAAAAGTAAGTTCTAGGGATCTAGGCAAATTCCCTACTACCACGGAGATGAATCCAAGGAAAAAAATGATAGCCATAACCACAAGGAGTGGTAAAACAGCGGAGGACCCAAAAATGCCGGAAGAGGATGAGACCCTGGAAAAATAAAGAGAAGATGAAAATGAGGAACATATGATGCCGCCATCAAACATGGCTAATTATGTTCCTCTCATTCCATATCCTCAAAGGTTGAAGAAAAAGAATGATGGTACTCAATATAGAAAATTTCTTGATATTTTTACTAAATTGAGCATCAACATTCCATTTGGCGAAGCTATAGCGGAAATTCCATCCTATGCCAAATTCTTGAAGGGAATACTCTAAAATAAAAAGAAGTTGGCGGAATTTGCTACTATTTCCCTTACGGAGGAGTGTAGCGCTATCTTACAAAACAAACTCCCTCCTAAATTGAAGGATCCCAGAAGCTTCACGGTGCCGTGTTCTATCAGAAAGATTGGAGAGGTAAGATCCCTTTGTGACCTTGGTGCTAGTATCAACCTCATGCCTCATTCTTTATTTAAAAAGCTTGGTGTGGGGGAACTCCAATCAACTACAATAGCTTTACAACTAGCGGATAGATCAAACCGCTACCCTATTGGAGTTATGGAGGATGTGCTTGTCAAAGTTGGGAAATTCTATTTTCCTGTGGATTTTCTTATTTTAGAAATGGAGGAAATGGAGATACCGATTAATCTTGGAAGGGCATTTCTAGCCACTGCAGCCACCCTCATTGATGTCAAAAACGGAATCGTCAAATTCCGTGTTGGAGATGAGGAACAAGAGTTTCATGTTTGGGACTCTTTGAAAAAACACCATGATAACCCTTTTTGTTTTAGCATTGACATTCTTGACACATTAACTCAAGAATGTTTTGGGAAAATGATTCATGAAGATCCCTTGGAGACTTGCATCATGCTAGGATGCAACGAAAAAGAAGAAAACCATGAACTTCTTGAAGAAGTTATGTACTTGCAAGCAGGAGCTCCTTTCAAACATTTCCGACAAAAAATTGAAGATCTTGGAACAAGTAAGTCCACATTAAAACCATCTATTGAAGTTCCACCAAAACCATCTTTGAAAACTCTACCGGAGCATCTCAAATATGCATTTCTTGGAGACAACTCAACTTTCCCGGTAGTAATTTCTTCTTCCCTCACATCTTTACAAGAAGAAAAATTACTACGGGTATTTAGGGAGCACAAAACATCTATTGCATGGTCCTTGGCGGATATTAAGGGTATTAGCACTTCTCTTTGCATGCACCGGATTTTCATGGAGGAAAATCATAAACCTTCGGTGGAGCACCAAAGGCGGCTAAACCCCAACATGAAGGAGGTAGTTAAGGAGGAAGTTCTCAAACTCCTTGACTATGGCATAATTTACCCCATCTCGGATAGTAGATTTGTAAGCCCCGTTCAAGTCGTACCAAAGAAGGGCGGAATCACGGTGGTGGCCAATAGTAAGAATGAATTAATTCCTACTAGAATGGTCACCGGTTGGAGGATGTGCATAGATTACCGGAAATTAAACTCGGGCCAAGGATGGACCACTTTCCCCTTCCATTCATGGATGAGATGTTGGAGCGTGTAGCAGCCAATGAATTCTTTTGTTTATTGGATGGTTTCTCCGGCTATTTTCAAATAGCCATCTCTCCCGAGGACCAAGAAAAGACAACATTTACATGTCCGTTTGGCACATTTGCCTATAGAAGGATGTCATTTGATTTATGCAATGCTCCCGGGACATTTCAAAGATGTGTAACGGATATATTTGCGGACATGGGGGGAGACTTCATGGAGGTATTCATGGATGAGTTTTCCGTGTTTGGAAACTCTTTTGATTCATGCTTACATTCACTTGAGAAAGTATTAACCCGGTGTGAAGAAACCGATTTGGCTCTCAATTGAGAGAAATGCCACTTTATGGTGACCGAAGGCATTGTCTTGGGGCATAAAATCTCCCCTCAAGGCATCGAAGTTGATCAAGCTAAGGTGGAGGTTATTGAAAAATTGCCACCTCCTCATTCGGTAAAAGCCATTAGAAGCTTCTTAGGGCACGCCGGTTTTTATCGGCGATTCATCAAGGATTTCTCAAAAATCGCAAAACCACTTTACGATTTACTTGCCAAGGATGCCACTTTTGAATTCTCTCAATCTTGCCTACTAGCTTTCAACACTCTCAAGAAGGCTCTTACTACGGCTCCAATAATCATTTCACCAGATTGGTCTCTACCATTTGAGTTGACGTGCGATGCTAGTGACCATGCCATTGGAGTTGTGCTTGGTCAAAGAAGAGAAAAGAAACTCCATGCCATATACTATGCATCGAGGTTACTTCATGATGCGGAACTCAACTATGCAACAACGGAGAAGGAGTTCCTAGCCGTCATCTATGCCTTTGACAAATTCCGATCTTATCTCATTGGCCAAAAAGTGATTGTTTACACCGATCACTCCGCCATTCGGTACCTCATGAACAAAAAGGATGCAAAGCCACGATTAATCCGGTGGGTGCTATTACTTCAAGAGTTTGACCTTGAAATTCGGGAAAAGAAAGGAAGTGAAAATCTTGTGACGGATCACCTCTCTCGCCTTGAGCCAAATGCCACTACTAATATGGAGGTAATTCATGATGATTTTCCATATGCGCAAATTATGGAGGTGAAGGGAGTTCCCTTACCTTGGTTCACAGATTTTGTGAATTATCTTGCCAAAGAAATTCTTCCTCAAGAGCTCACTTTCCATCAAAGAAAGAAATTTGTAAATGATGTCAAACACTACTATTGGGATGAGCCATATCTTTTCAAGCATTGTGCCGATGGAATAATACGACGATGTGTCCCAAATGAAGAGATGTTATCTATCCTTGATCATTGCCATAATCTTCCTTGTGGAGGTCATCATGGCTCGGACCGGACTGCGGCTAAAATCCTACAATGTGGATTTTTCTGGCCGACACTTTTCAAAGATGCAAGAAGTTTTTCCTAACTCTCATGGCAAAGAATACATCCTTGTTGCGGTTGATTACGTCTCCAAGTGGGTGGAGGTCATTGCTCTACCAGAAAACACCTTTAAATCAGTGGTGGAGTTTGTGAAAAAGAACATCTTCTCAAGATTTGGGGTTCCTAGGAGTATCATTAGTGATAATGGTACTCATTTCAAAAATGCTCATTTTGTCGGCCTCTTAAAGAAGTATGGATGCATGTTCAAGACCGGAGCCACCTACCATCCTCAAACTAATGGTCAAGTCAAGGTCTCCAACCGGAAAATTAAATCCATTCTTGAGAAGACGGTCAATTCTTCAAGGAAAGATTGATCTCTAAAACTTGATGATGCCTTATGGGCATACCGAACGGCCTTTAAAACTCCACTCGGTATGTCCCCTTTCCGGCTCGTTTTATGGCAAACCATGCCATCTCCCTGTTGAACTTGAGCATAAATCTCATTGGGCTATCTCCCAACTAAATCTCGACACCACACTTGGGAGAGAAAAAATGATGCTCCAAATCAATGAGCTAGAAGAGCTACGAAGGGACGCATATGAGAACTCCCGCATCTACAAGGAAAAAGCCAAAGCTTGGCATGACAAAAACATCGACCGAAGAGACTTCTACGTTGGGCAAAAGGTACTACTCTTCAATTCAAGACTCAGCCTATTCCCCAGAAAATTCAAATCCCGATGGTCGGGACCTTTCACAATCACCGAGTCCGACCATACGGGTCAATGATGATTCAACACGGTGACCAAACACCTTTTTTTGTAAATGGTCACCAACTCAAGCCATACATGGAATATCATATCACCTCAGCAACCACCGCTTGCCAATTGGAGGATTAAAAAGGTATGTTGCGTTCAGTCTACGACGTTAAACTGAGCGCTTATTGGGAGGCAACCCAACATATAAAAAAATCAATTATAAATAAATATGCACAAATACTATTGTTTATTTATAATTGAACACAAAAAAAAAAGTGTTGAACAGTAACCGGCGCCGGTCCAGAGACATAACCGGCGCCGGTTGGAATTATTTCACAATTAAAATCGAACCCCGTACTAAAACCGGCGCCGGTCCTTCCTTATAACCGGCGCCGGTCCCGAACTTTTCACACGAGAAACGTAATCCCAGGGGGTAACCGGCGCCGGTCAACCCTTATAACCGGCACCGGTTGTATTAAAATTACATATTTTCCAAATCCCGTACTGAAATCGGCGTCGGTCCACCCCTATAACCGGCGCCGGTCCGGCTGTTTTAAACCAACATGAGCTCGAATTCTTCTGCCACTTTTACGCAATTCCTCCCCCAAGTACGAACGAGCTCCGACGCAAACCACCCGAAAACCCTCCAAATCATCCCAAATCATCACCCAAGCTTGGAATTCATATCTAGGAGTTTCAAATCATCATCAACCAACACTTCTCAAGAGCTTCTTCTTCCACAAATTCAAGGTAAAAAGGCTAAATCCCAAGTTTCTCCATTTTCGAATTTCTTGCTTCTTTCATTGATTTTTGATGAAATTCATGTTTATGATTATGGAAAGTTAATCCTTTGTACTTATATGATGAATGTAAACATGATTCTTGTAAAAAATTTGGAATTAAAGTTGAGAATTGGGGGAAGCTCTTGAAAAAATTTCATTTTTTAACCTTAGGTCCAAATTTCCTAATTAATCTTAAAATTATTACTACAATTGATGATTAGAATGGTATTGCAATACTTGTGTTAATACATATACATTCTAAACCTAATTGTTGCATCAATTTGAGATTAATTTTGAAATTTTGGGGAAAATGTATGAAAAATTTATACCTTGAATAATGAGTTGTGGGTGTGGTGTTTGTATTTTCTTCTAACCATGCAGGGATGCCTCAAAAGCGGAAACAAAATGATGGTGCCTCGTCCTCTTCAAGTTCCCAATCCCGTGTCACTTCTCGTGAAAATGAGAAGTGGTACGAGACTAGGAAAAACTGGGCAATTGTGGTAGAGAAGACCGTGGACCCTGTTCTTAACACTACTTTTGAACTGACGGAGGCCTTCATGCGACTAGGGTTGGCTGTGATGCTTACTCTGACAGGGGCCTACTACCCCCAATTGGTCCGAGAATTCTACGCCAACATAACTGACAAGGACACGAGCTATGCTGTCATCCACACGTCTGTCAAAGGCAAAAGCATCCAAGTTGATCCAAGCCTTCTCTCACGCATACTAGGAGTCACTGATGAAGGGAACACCCTAGAATACAGTCAGAAAGGGATCCTCAGTGACAACACCTACAATGAAGCTCAAACACGGGAACGGTATAGGCTTCCAAAACTCCTCACCAAATATTTGAACATCCGTGAGCGCCTCCTCATCTACCTCATTGGATTTAACATTGTTCCTCGAGCAAGTGACCGCCATTCCATCCGAAAAGTAGATCTCTACCTTCTCTCCAAAATGTTAGAGGGGTTGGGAGCAACTCCAGGAATCCCACTCCCCCGCCTCATTCTAAAAAATATGAAAGCCGTGGTCCGCTCCAAGAGAGGTGATAAGAATTTATGTTACCCTCTCTTACTTACCATGATTTTTAAGCATTTTAAGGTGGACCTTAAAGGTGAGGAAGTTTCTTACACTACTGACTCAAATGTCTTGGACAACACTACCATGGCCGCCCTGCAACATAAATTTGAGTATGGGGAGTGACATTTCCCTGGACGATTTTTTGCGCACTTGCATGATGAGGAGGAAGAGAGGAGAGCTCAAGAAGACATATCCATGGAAGATGAGTCGGATGGTGTAGCTGTGGCCGACCCACAGGTGCCCCCACAGACTACCGATCCCGCGTTAGCATATTTGATCCAATCCATGGATCGAATGCATACGCGGGTGGACACATATGAGTCACGGCAACATGACATGTATACCCGACAAGAAGAGCTCTACACCCACTTTGACACTTTTGAGACACGCCAAGCACGTATGGAGGAGCAATTGCAGGGGTATGACCAAAGGTTTGGAGACTTCACCCAACACTACTACAACCAATATGGGAACCCCCTCCCGATTCACACCGTTAAGTACGCCTTTGTTGTTAGTTCATAACATTACTCTTCTCTAAACACACTTAATCATGGATGTTATTAGAAGTGTTTGTTTATCATGCATCATACATTGGGACAATGTATTTTAAGTGTGGGGGTGCATCTTATGGGTAGTTAAACAAATTTTTTGTGTGCAAAAATATTTTTACTTGTAGGAAGGTAAAATTGTCATAATTCTCTTTTTAATGCGTATTTGGTTGACGAAGTTTTTTTTTACAAAAAACTATCATTTTTTTAGATCACTTCTTACTCTTGAAAATCATTCCCAAAAAGCACCCTTTTGACAAAAAAACAATCTTCTTTCATTTCCAAAATGCTCAAAATACACCTCACCTATTCAAAAATCATTCTGGAAAACAAGCCCACCCCATATCAATCAAATAAATTGACATCATCAAATGACTTTCAGTAAACACTTGTTGAGAATCATTTCAAAAAAAACTCATGGTCTCTTCTAAGAAGTTCAACTGATCCATTTCAACCAGCTGAAAAGTCAAAAACACCAAAAAGCCACCTCATACACCCAAAATACCGTTAGTCACACAAATCACTCATCAATTCTCAAGAGTATAAGTAGTTTCTAAATCTAAATGATACTTTTTGTGCCAAAAAATGGTTTTTGGTCCGAGAATGATAAAAGAGTTTATATGTCATTTTTACCTCTCTTAAAGTTGATTTATTTTTGGATATAAATCTTTGTTCAAATTAACCTAAGCACCTAAAAGAGGAAGAATTTGCTCAAGGACTAGCAACGCTCAAGTGTGGGGGGGTTTGATAAGTATGATAATTACCTATATTTTATATAGGTAATTATGATTATCTGTACGAATATTCAAAGCTGAAATAGGTTAAAATCCCAATTTCAGCAAAATCGCACAAAGACGTCAAAAGATAAAGAAACGGGTATCAACGGTCAAAAGGGATCGAGAACGGGCACTTCGGGATCAACTATGGGTGTAAAACGGAGCGAAAATGAAATATTGCACAACAGGGGAGAACCGGCGCCGGTTTACCCTCATAACCGACGCCGGTTGATTTAATTTGTTATTTTCCAGAAACGCCGAAAGAAAACCGGTGCCGGTCCACCCTATAACCGGCGCCGTTTATGCCAATTTCTTGTGTCTTTCCAGCGCCGAAAGAAGACCGGTGCCGGTCAGGCATGAAACCGGCGCCGGTTAGGTCCGATTCTGCACAAAACAAGGAGACGTGCAGCAATATTTTGATGGAAAATGCTCACCTTCCTCATGATCTGATCAAATATATCTTCCATGCCTGATTGTTGGGCTCGAATAGACTAAAAGATGACAACCTTTAGCCTATATAAAGCCCTCAATTCATCAAACAAAATCATTCCATTCCATAGATTAATTCATAGTTTTTATATTTTGTTCTTGCTATTTTTCTTAGTTACACTTTTGTAATTAATATGAGCATTAGAGGCTAAATTCTTAGCTAAGGCTAGAGATGAACTTCTATTCCCACTAGGCTACTACTACTACGACTACTACCACCACCACCACCACCACCACCACCACCACCACCACCACCACCACCACCACCACTACTACTGCTACCACCACCACCACCACCACCACTACTACCACCACCACCACTACCACTACCACTACCACTACTACTACTACTACTACTACCACTACCACCACCACTACTACCACCACTACCACCACTACTACCACCACTACAACCACTACTACTACTACCACCACCACTACCACTACAACTACTACCACCACCACCACCACCACCACCACCACCACCACCACCACTACTACTACTACGACTACGACGACGACTACGACGACGACTACCACCACCACTACCACCACCACTACCACCACCACTACCACCACCACTACCACCACCACTACCACCACCACTACCACCACCACTACCACTACGACTACCACGACTACGACTACCACGACCACGACTACCACTACCACCACCACTACCACCACCACTACCACCACCACTACCACTAGTACCACCACTACCACTACTACTACTACTACCACTACTACCACTACTACCACGACGACCACGACGACCACGACGACCACGACGACCACGACGACCACGACGACCACGACGACCACGACGACCACGACGACCACGACGACCATGACGACCACGACGACGACCACGACGACCACGACGACGACCACGACGACCACGACGACGACCACGACGATGACCACGACGACGACCACGACGACGACCACGACGACGACCACGACTACGACCACGACTACGACCACGACTACGACCACGACTACGACCACGACTACGACCACGACTACGACCACGACTACGACTACGACTACGACTACGACTACCACTACCACTACCACTACGACTACCACTACCACTACCACTACCACTACCACTACCACTACCACTACCACTACCACTACCACTACCACTACCACTACCACTACCACTACCACTACCACTACCACTACCACTACCACTACCACTACCACTACCACTACCACTACCACTACCACTACCACTACGACTACTACGACTACTACGACTACTACGACTACTACGACTACTACGACTACTACGACTACTACGACTACTACGACTACCACCACCACCACCACCACCACTACCACTACCACCACCACCACCACCACCACCACCACCACGACTACCACCACCACCACGACTACCACCACCACCACGACTACCACCACCACCACGACTACCACCACGACTACTACCACTACTACTACTACTACTACTACTACTACTACTACTACCACTACCACTACCACCACCACCACCACCACCACCACCACCACCACTACGACTACCACCACCACTACCACCACTACTACCACTACCACTACCACTACCACTACCACTACCACTACCACTACCACTACCACTACTACTACTACTATTACTACTACTACTGCTATTGCTATTCTTATTATTATTATAGTTATTATTATAGTTATTATCATCATCATCATCATTATTATTATGACTGTTACTATTATTACTATTATTAATATTACTATTATTATTAAATAATTATAATTATAATAATAATAGTTATTATTATTATTTTATTATTATTGGTATTATTATTATTTTATTATTATAATTATTATTGATATTATTAAAATAATAATAATAATAATTATTATTATATACCGTTTTAGAAAGTTAAGATCAGATCAGAAAGATTCAGATCAGATCAGATCAGAAAGATTCAGATTAGATCAGATCAGAAAGATTCAGATTAGATCAGATTAGAAAAATTCAGATGAGATCAAATCTTAAAAAATTCAGATCAGAAACATTCAGATCAGATGAAGAGAACAACTTTTTACCCCAATGGCAATCTGCAGTTGCTTGGGCACCGTCGCACCGACAAATGTCGCATCTGGGACAATCAAACATACAATGGCCAGTTATCATCAATGACATTATTATATTATTATATACTCCGTACATACCATCAAAATTATTTATCAAAATATACTCAAATAACCTTATTTAATTATATCTAAATATGTTTACGTTCGTCCATTTGTGGGGCGGGCTCGACGGGCTGACCCTTAACTATGAGCCATACTTAAGTGCACTAAGTAATATTAACTCTCCCTACTAGAACAATGGAAGACTGTGACGGCACGGGCCCGTCAGCAAAGCCGATCGACATTGTCCGTCATTTACCGCTATGCCTGGCTAAATTTGAGATCATTCCTCCAGCTCCAAATCGATCCAAATCTAGCTCTGAATTTGAACCAGCAATCGACTGGTTATCGGACTTCGCCGGCTACTCATGGATTGCTTACGGCGCTTCGTCCCTCCTCGTCATCAAGCACTTTCCCAACCCTCTATCAGAGAGAGAAACTGCAATTGGCTCCATATTACACCAAGTTTTCGAGCTGTCAGTGGACGGAACGGGTACTGTTTCCGCCGTCGCCTGGTCGCCAGCTACGCCTTCTTCCGGCAGCCTTGCGGCCTCTTTGGATACTTGTATTGGTTTGTTTTCGTTCCAGCCAGAAATTCATGATAGTAAGTTCTGTACAAACATTACTGCACTGTTCTCTTCGCATGATTGCACTTTCCTGATCCGTGAGCTGAAGATATAGGCATGTAATGGTAGGCCAAATATGTTTATAATTCCATAGTATCAATGTATCATATAGCCATGGCCTGTCCCGTCCATTTTTTTGCTTATGGGTGGTAGGCTATTTTGGCTCTATATGCATGACAAAAGGAAAACCATATTTGGGCAATGAAGTTCATAAAATAAAGACTAGAATCACTTTATTACTCCGTATTATATAAGTTACATATTTGGTCAAAAGTAACGACACGAGTATCAAATAAAAAACATTACTTAAAAACGTTTCTCGTTTAACAATGTGAAGCAAATCATTAATAATTGCTTCATAGGTAACCTTCTTTCCACTAATAAATATGAAAAACAATAAAATTGCCACATATAACAACAATAATTTTTCTTTTGAAAGGATAAATGAAAAGAAATAAAACCACTTATTGAATTCATAAATTAGAGAATGATTTATTGACAACTGATGAGAGTCTAAAGTTTGAAGTCTCGAAAGAATGAAAATTTTAAAACAGACAAAATGTTTGACTGCCAAGAGGACTCGCGCAAGAATATTAGAAATTTGACGTCCTCTAAAACTACTACTAGGAACTCAAATACTAGTATAACTTATTGAAATTTGGAAACAAATGAATAATTGGGGTGAAATTTGAGAGAAACGGGCTCTAAATAGAATAAATGAATAAAAATGGGCTCTAGAATTAGGTAAGGAATAAGAAAGTTGAAAGTTATTTGGTTGAAATTTGTGCAGAGAAGAAATAAATGAGCAACAACAACAACAACATCCAAGCCTTAATCCCAAAAGAATTTGGGGTCGGCTAACATGAATCGATCTATGATATCGATGCCAAAAAGAGAAGGCGGACAAGAAAAGGAAAAAAAGTAAGATAAAATGAATAAAATAAAGATACATAAATATAAGATAACAATAACACAAGAATATAACCAAGATAAAAGAAAAATAAATAAAAGAACATAAAAAAGCTAGAAGATAAAAATAACATAAGAATATAAAAAGATAAGGAAGATAAACGATAAAAGAAACAAGAGAGGAAAGGTAGACAAGACATCAATCTTTCACATGGATGTGCGACCTCCACTTTGCTCTCTTCAAAGCCATACTCTCATCCAACCCAAGAAGACGCATATCAGTTCTGATTATTCTAATCCAAGTCTGTTTGGGTCTTCCCCTCCCTCTCTTCTCTGACTCTTCTCCCCACCCCTCAAGTCGTCTAACAGGTGCATCACTCGGTCTTCTATGCACATGCGCAAACCACCGCAAACGAGACTCCTGCATCTTATCTTCTATAGGTGCTACTCCCACCTTTTGTCTGATTACCTCATTCCTCAGGCGGTCTTTTCTGGTATGTCTACACATCCAACACAACATACGCATCTCTGTCACACTCATCTTTTGAATGTGGCATTGCTTCACCGCCCAACACTCTACGCTATACATTAATGCCGACCTAATTGCTGTACGATAAAATTTACCTTTCAGTTTAGTCGGCATACCTCGATCGCATAGAAATCCTGAAGCACTTTTCCATTTCATCCACCCAGCTCTGATCCTATGACATACATCTCCATCTAATTCACCATCCTTCTGAATTATGGATCCCAAGTAACGGAACATATCACACACCGGTATCTCCTTACCATCAAAAGTAATCCCACTGTTGCTACTGCTTCTACCTCCACGGAACTCGCACTCCATATACTCAGTCTTGCTTTGGCTCAGTTTGAAACCCTTGCTCTCCAATGTTTGTCGCCATACTTCCAAATTTGTTTTAACATTGGATTGTGTCTCATCAATCAATACAATATCGTCGGCAAACATCATGCACCACAGTATATCTTCTTGAATTGACTTCGTAAGTTCATCCATGACTAAAGCAAATAAGAAAAGACTCAGAGCAGATCCTTGGTGCACTCCAATAGTAATAGGGAACTCTGCGGTCCTCCTTACACTAGTGCGGACACTTGTAGTACAAGCATCATACATATCCATGATGATGCTGATATACTTACGTGATATGCATTTTCTAGTTAAAGCCCACCAAAGAACTTCTCGAGGTACCCTATCATATGCCTTTTCTAAGTCAATGAACACCAAATGCAGATTCTTTTTAGTGTCTCTATACTTCTCCATAACTTGTCTAAAAAGGTGAATGACCTCGGTTATTGAGCGTCCAGGCATGAAAACAAATTAATTCTCTGAAATTTTTACACTTTTACGTAGTCTTTGCTCAACCACTCGCTCCCAAAGTTTCATGGTGTGACTCATAAGCTTAATCCCTCTATAGTTAACACATTCTTGTACATCACCCTTATTTTTAAATAAGGGAATGATAGTACTCTTCCGCCAACTCACTGGCATTTTGTTGTTTCTCCAAATCATGTTGAAGAAACGTGTTAGCCACTCGATGCCTTTCTCTCCCAAACTTCTCCAAGCCTCGATCGGTATGCCATCTGGGCCCATTGCTTTCTTCCGGCCCATTTTTCTCATAGCCTCTTTAACTTCTGTTGTTTGAATCCTTCTCACGAAGTCCCTATTTACCATACACTCTGGTATAGTAAGATCATCAATACCTTGGACTTTATTCCCGTTGAACAAGGTATCAAAGTATGACCTCCACCTCTCTTTTATTTCTTCGTCGTCCATTAGTACCCTTTGATCGACATCCTTCACACACTTAACTTTTCCGATATCTTTAGTCCTACGGTAACGAAGGCGAGCAAGTCTGTAGATATCTTTTTCTCCTTCCTTAGAATTCAACTTTACATACAATTCCTTATTCACTTTTCCTTTGGCTTCCTTCACAACTTTCTTTGCTCTTCTTCTAGCCTCTTTGTACTCCTCTATGTTCTCGTCGCTCCAACTTTTGCCCAATTTCTTATAGCATTCTCTTTTGGCCCTTATTGCTTGTTTCACCTCATCATTCCACCAAGATGTGTCTTTTTTTGGTGGCAGACATCCTTTAGATTCTCTGAGTATCTCCTTCGCCACTTTGTTAATGGTGGACTCCATTGATAACCACACATCATCCACGTGTGCGTCATTATCAATAGACCAAACATCTTCCTTCAACATTTTGTGTGCAAAACTTTGCTGGAGATTCCTCTCGAGCCTCCACCATTTTATCTTTGGCTCCCCTTGTACCTTAACTCGTCCCCTCTTTTTACCTCGAAAATCAAGCACAAGCATCCTATGCTGAGTGACAGCACTCTCACCTGGGATAACCTTACAATCAGTGTAGCTAGTTCGCCAAGTCGTCCGTACTAAAAAGTAGTCAATTTGGGTACTATTAGCTCCACTTTTATAGGTGACAAGGTGAGAGTCTCTTTTCTTGAACCAAGTGTTCATCACAGCCAACTCATATGTCGAGGCAAAATCCAGAATGTTCTTCCCCGCTTCATTTCTAGTGCCAAAACCATGTCTGCCATGGACACTCTCAAAACCATCACGACTTGGACCCACATGCCCGTTGAGGTCGCCTCCTATGATCAGTTTCTCTCCCCTTGGCACTCGTCGCACCACTTCCTCAAGATCATCCCAAAATTGTTGAGTGATAGATGCATCTAATCCCACTTGTGGTGCATAGGCACTAACCACGGACACGATTTCATCCCCTATTATCAACTTAATGCTCATGATGCGATCGTTCTTCCTAAACACTTCAACCACACCGTCAACATAATCATGTGCCACCATAATGCCTACTCCATTTCTATTCCTCTCTCTCCCCGAGTACCAAAGCTTAAAACCTCCGGGATTAATCTCGCGTGTCTTTTCTCCAATCCACTTAGTTTCTTGCATGCACATTATGATGATATATTCCTCCTCCTCATAACCTCGGCTATCTCAGATGATCTTCCCGTAAGAGAGCCAACATTCCATGTCCCAAAGCGCAATCTAACACCCTGCCTTCTCTTCTTCACCCCACATCGACCCCCACCATGCCCTTGCATATTTGACACCATCCTCGGGCATTGGAGTGGCGCATCGCTTACGGGCGACGACCTAGCAGCCTTAACATTCTTATCGCCACACCCAGCCCTATGAAGTGTATCGCGTCCTTGCTCATTTGACACCACCCCCAGGCGGAGGGATGACGCGTCGCTTACGGGCGATATTCATATTTCGATTCATGTCATGTGATGTGACTAAGTGATACTGTTGGCCGTCACGCGCCTACCCCAGCACCCTCCTCCTTTATCCTGGCTTGGGACAGACATGATACCAAAAAAATGATCTCATGGCGGAGAAATAAATGAGCAGAACCACAAATTAGTTACCTTAATAGGAAAGTCACAAAGTTTTTGGGACAACAAAAAAGATAAAATTGATAAAGTCCAATGGGACGGAAGCAACATTTCATATGGGAACATAAAACATTTTATGACGCAGTCCGTATGCCACACTGCAAAATGAAAATATAATTTTCAGTGCCTTTGTGCACGTTTTGGTAACTACCATTCATCATATAGTACAACAATATGCAAGTCTTAGTCTCAAAAATTTTTGGGGCCAGCTAACATGAGTATATACATGATACCGGAGTGAAAAAGAAAAAATGATGAAAAGATAAGGCATGATAAAAAGATAAGATTATAAGAAAGATAAAAATAACATAAGAACATAAAAAAGATAAAGAAGATAAAATATAAAAGAAAAAGAAAGAGAGAAAAGATATCAATCGTCCACACGAATACGCGCCCTCCACTTTGCTCTCTCCAAAGCCTATTTCTCATCCAACCCAAGAAAAATTATATAAGTTCTGATTCTTCTGATCCAAGTCTATTTAAGTCTTTCTATTCTTCTCCTCTTCGCCTCTTCTCCCCACCTCTCAACTCGTCTAACAAGTGCATTACATGGTCTTCTACGCACATTACCAAACCACCGCAATCGAGATTGCTGCATCTTATCTTCTATAAGCGCTACTCCCACCTTATCTTCTGATTATCTCATTCCTGAAGTAGTCTTTTGAGGTATGTTCACACATCTAACACAACATAGGCATCCACACTCATCTTTTGAATGTCACATTGTTTTACCACCTAACACTAGTCGACATACATCGATCACATAGAAATCATGATTCACTCTTCCATTTCATCCACTCTGGTCTGATTCTATGGGATACATCTCCATCTATTTCACCTTCCTTTTGAATTATGAAGCCAATTGTAACGAAATATATCACACACTGGTATCTCTTTGCCATCAAGGGTAATCCCACTGTTACTACTATGTTACTACTACTTCTACCTCCATTAAACTTGCACTCCATATACTTAGTCTTGCTTCGTCTCAGTCTGAAAGTCTCTAATGTTTGTCGCTATATTTCCAACTCTGCTTTAACACCCGATTGTGTCTTATCAATCAATACATTATGTCGGCAAACATCATGCACCACAATATATTTTCTTGAATTGTCTTCGTAAGTTTATCCATGACTATAGACTATTGTAAATAAGAAAGGACTCAGAGTCGATCCTTAGGGAACTCTGCTGTCTTCCATACATTAGTACAGACACTTGTAGTACAAGCCTCATACATATCCATGATGATACTAATATATTACGTGATATGCCCTTTTTAGTTAAGACTAACCAAAAAACTTCCCAAGGAACCCTATCACACGCCTTTCTAAGTCAATGAACACCAAATGCAGATCCTTTTTGGTGTCTCTAAACATCATCGACAACTTGTGTAAAAAGGTGAATGACTCTAGTTGTTGAGCGTCCTGTCATAAAAACAAACCGATTCTCCAAAATTTCCAGACTTTTTCGGAGTTTTTGCTCAACCACTTGCTCTCGAAGTCTCATGGTGTGACTCATAAGCTTAATCTCTCGAGGGTTGGCACATTCTTGTACATCACCCTTATTTTAAAACTAGCTATAAACGCACTACGTGCGAATAATGCTCAACGTATGGGCTTAACAACACTTTCTAAATCTATTGCTTTCCTAAAAAAGCAATAAGATGAGATGAAGCATCAATGATATTTTTGTATGAGCTGTATGTGTATTGCTTCACACATTCCTTAATCTTTTACCATAACCTTCTTTTGAAATGGTTGATACAATCACTTCAAAGTGTTTTCACATCAAATTTGAATTTTAATTGTATATGTAGGTTTTAGATCAAATAAACACAAGTCTTAATGTGAAAAATGTGAATGATTTTCATGCATTGAGTTTGAGATCTGATGGCTCTTAAAGTGCCAACAGTGCATCAGATTTGGTTAAAAAAGTGGCGCTATTTTCATAAAAAAGTGGCGACATTTTTTCGTAAATAAAGTGCCAACAATGCATCAAATAAATGCATCAGATGTGTGACTAACAATCTGCTCTATTTTCAATAAAGTATATGATTCTAAATGGGAGAGTAAAATCAATAAATGAAGGGAGAAGAGTATAGTATAAATACTTCACCGTTTGAACATTATGAGCTAGTTTGTTAGCCTCGTTTTTCGGCTTTTCTTTCCAATTTTTTACGAAACACTAAACTTTTGAGCTCATGATATGAGTTGTGTAATAATAAAAAAATAAGTAAGACTTGTGTTCTTCTAATACTTATCTAATTGATCATAAAAATTGGATAATATTTTACTAATAGATTATACAAATAATGAGTCAAAATGGATCATTTAATTATTTGGGTTAAAGAAGTTCTCCTGACAAGTTTTTGACTTTCTAGTCAAGTGACTAATGAAATCTCTTGCATAACTTTTATATACTTTTAAAGCTAAGCAAGAAATTTATTTGCACTAATGTGTAATGGATTAACAAGAGTGGCGGCCCTTGGAAATTTATATTGATTAAGTGGTTATAGAGTATAAACTGTTTATAAATCGTCATGTTTTGAATATGAACTACTCCCTCCGGTCCTAAATAAACTTCACACTTTCCTTTTTGGGTAGGTCCAAAATAAACTTCACACTTCTTCTCCCTTCCTTATTTGGCAAATTATCTACATCAAAATAGTGCAAAACAGTGGCAAACGTGTCACAACAGTGTACTCTACAGTAAAGTCCAATTTATTTCCTTAATTTGTGTGAAATCAAGGTGTGAAGTTTATTTAGGACCGGAGGGAGTATTTTATACCCACGCTGAGATATTAAGAATGAGTTTATGTTTGCATGACTAACGTAAAACTATATCTACCATCTTATTTCACATAAATTAGGTTCGAACTTCGAAATGCGCTTCTAAAAGGCAAATAACTAGACGGGAAAAGGACTAATAACTCTCTTTGGCATTTATTATATAAGCAAAGATAGGGGAATATAGTACTCTTCCTCTAACTCACTGGCATTTTGTTGTTTCTCCAAATCATGATGAAGAAACGTTTTAGCTATTTGATGCCTCTGGACCCATTGCTTTCTTCCGCCCCATCTTTCTCATAACCTCTTTAACTTCTATCGTTTGGATCCTTCTCACAAAATACCGTTTTACCATACAATGTGGAATAGTAAGATCATCAATACTTTCCACTTTATTCCTGTTGAACAAGGTATCAAAGTATGACCTCCACCTATTGTTTTCATCGTCCTCCATTAGTACCCTTTGATCGACATCCTTCACACACTTAACTTTTCTTATATCTCGAGTCAAACAATCAAGAAGAAGAGCATTCCCTTTATGGCTTTCTTTGCTTTTCTTTTAGTCTTCTTGTACTCCTCTATGTTCTCATCATACTAACTTTTTCTCAACCTTTTGTAGCACTCTCTTTTGGTCCTTATTGCTTGTTCCACCACATCCTTCCACCATGATGTGTCCTTTTTTGGTAGCAAACATCCTTTAGATTTTCAGAGTATCTTCTTCGCCACTTTGTTAATGGTCTACTCCATTGATAACCACACATCGTCTACATGTGCATCATTATCAATATATCATACATCTTCCTCCAACATTTTGTGTTCAAAACTTTGTTAGAGAGATCCCCCCTCGAGTCTCCACCACTTTATCTTTAGCTCCAGTTGTTGCTTAACCCGCCTTCTATTCTTAACATGAAAATCAAGCACAAGCATCCTATGGTGAGTCATGAGTGACAACACTCTCACATGGGATAACCTTACAATCATTGTAGCTAGTTCTCCAAGTCGTCCATATTAAAAAGTCGTCCATTATCAATATATCATACATCTTCCTCCAACATGTTGTGTTCAAAACTTTGTTAGAGAGATCCCCCCTCGAGTCTCCACCACTTTATCTTTAGCTCCAGTTGTTGCTTAACCCGCCTTCTATTCTTACCATGAAAATCAAGCTCAAGCATCCTATGCTGAGTGACAACACTCTGATCTGAGATAACCTTACAATCATTGTAACTAGTTCTCCAAGTCGTCCATACTAAGAAGTAGTCAATTTGGATACTATTAGCTCCACTTCTATAGGTCACAAGGTGAGAGTCTCTTTTTTTAAACCAAGTGTTCATGGCAGCGAGCTCATATCGTGGAAATCATGTTGAAAAATTGCATGGAGCTTCATAATAAAGAATTGCAGACAGTTTAGTGAGCCATTTTGCTTTATTCCATCATATTCCCAAGCCAAAAAATAGTGAGTCTTTGGCTCCATTGCAAATGATGGAAACTCAAGTTTAATCGATGTCCGATAAAATTTGCCCTTTTGTCTAATCGACTTACCTCGATCATAAATAACATTCTTTTGGAACTGTAAGTCAAGCAAGTGTCTTTCTCTAAACTGACTTTTAGAATGGCTACATGATCTGAACTGCTTCATAAGTTTGTTATTTCCCTCTCTCCCTTTGTTCGCTTGAATAAAAATATCATTCACTCTTATTCAGGTTCTTTTTGTTGGAGCCAGACTACAGTACTGGTTCAATCTACAAAGGTGGATGCGATCAAATGGACAGGGTCCGGAGATGGGATAGTATCAGTTGGCATTGAGGTGGTCTTATGGAAATTTTTTGAGAGATCCTGGGAAATGGCATGGAAGTTTAGACCGGAAGCGCCTCAAATGATAGTGTCCGCTACCTGGTCAATTGAAGGACCTTTGGCAACAGCACCTCTGCATGGATTACAAGTTGAAGAGTTGGGTTTTCCTACCTGCATGGATAAAAACTATGTATTAGTGTTTCGAGGAGAGAAAGATTCTCAACTTGCACATGCTATGCTTCCTCATCCTCAACCTGTGTCTATGGTTCAATGGAGACCATCTGCATCACGAGAGCCAAATAAAGATGGCAGAAGTTTCAAAAGGTTACTGCTGTTAACTTGTTGTCTAGATGGGGCTGTGAGATTGTGGAGTGAGATGGATGATGAAATGGTAAAAAAGCCATTCAAAGAAAATGATCACAAGGTTACTAGATTATGTCTTCAAGTGGTTGCTGCGGCTGAGATGAATCAACCATTGAGTGGAAAACTAGGATATGATATATTTGTAAGATGGGCAGCAGATATTGATGGTGTTGTAAAGATTGGAGAAGAAACTTGCTTGCATTCCTCTCTTGAGGAAGACCAACATGACAAGCTTGGTAAGTGCGAATGGTTAATTGCTTATGGTCCTGAAAAAAATTTGTCTCTCTGGGCTGCCCATTGTCTCGATGATTTTGCTCCGGCAAGATTCCCAAGGATTACTTTATGGAATAACAAAGAAATCAATTTTCCGGAAGTATGTTCTAAAGGACTGCCACTTAGTACCGTTTTTATCATGAGGAATCAGTTCTTTGAGCCACCTATAGTTTGTTCGTGGATTGATCTACTACCTTGTAACACTCTAGTCTGGATACATTTATATTCCTCAACACCAACTCCTGGTGAAGAACGATCTTCAAAATCAAGTATTAAAGAAGATGGTCTCCCCAAAAAAAGTCAGACTGACATCTTACCATTTTGTGCTAGAGGGATTTTGGATGTTGACAGTTACAGTGATAAAATTTCACAAGTTGCAGTTCTTCCTTGTTCGTTTGAATCTGAATTTGCTGCCTCTCTTGGTATAAATGGAGTGCTCCAATTTTGGACATTATCTGCTACTTCTTGTGATGTCATGCCAACTTTAAATTCCTCTTGGAAATTTTCTGGAATAAGTATTGTTTCACGTTCCAGTTCAAGGTACTCGTGCTTGAATTGGGGACCTGCAATGTCAAATGAAGAATGGAGCCTTTTTGTTGGACATGCTCATGGTGTAGATTTTTTTATTGTCACAACATCAAAAAATGAAGAGAAGAAATTATTATGTCATAACATATGCACCATACCTTTTTTCAGTGAAGACAATTTAGAGGGTCCAAATAGTGTCTGCTCGATTTCTTTAACTTCTACTGACAATGAAACCTTTGTTTATAATAATTTCTTACTAGTATGTGTATGGAAGAGTTCTTTCCAGGCCCTTTCTTCAAAAATTAGCACCCACTACTATGATGATTCTGGAATTTCATGCAACTGCAATCTTGGGAAGCTAAATAATGTTAAAAATAGTTCGTGCAGATTCAAAAGTAGTTTTTGGAGTAAAACATATTGTGTTTCTGTTGAGCCTTGTTCATCTCGAGTCCCTGCTCCATACAACCATGACCTTGTGTCTAGCTTTGAAGTACTTTGTCCAACTAATTACGTTTTGAGCATGGACCAGGATTCTTCTTATGAGAAGTGCAGTAACCATTTCTCTTATCACCTGGTCACTGGTTGCAGTGATGGTAGTTTGAAAATCTGGAGAAGCAAGCTCGCTAAGAGCTTAAATTCACAGTGGGATCTTGTCGGCTTGCTTTGTATTCATTCTGGTCCCATTCTTGCAATATCTTCAAGTTCTTGTGGTAGAAGGATTGCTACAATCTCGAAAATTGATAAAGCAACTACTTCTAGTAATCTTCATATATGGGAATGTGTGCACCTTATGGATCAAGGTAGCTTTATCCTTGAGGATACTTTGTATTTTGATTCAGAAGTAGTTGCATTAAATTGGTTGACTATGGGAAATGGTCAGTTGTTACTGGGGGTTTGTACCATGAATAAGTTACAGGTGTATGGTCAAAGACGTTGTGGAGGCCATTATATTATGAAATCAGAAACATCCTTAGAGGGAAGGATCTGGGTCTGTATTGCTGAATGTCACACTAAAGCCACCGTTCATGACTTCTTCTGGGGACCGAAAGCCACAATAGTGGTTGCTCATAGCGAGTATTTTTCTCTCTATAGTAGATTATTGTTTTTGGAGGATAGCAAAAGATTGTCCAAGTTTTGTGATAAAATCTACGGGGATAGGTGCGTTTGCTGTAATGGTTCTGAAGAACCGACGCCCAGTTCATTATATGAGGGTTTTGATAATCATCAACGGTGCCAGTTTAGATCCCCTGTGAAGATGAACACGACACTCAAAATTATCCCTGTTATCAATGTCAAAGTCTCTGAAAAGGAATGCAATTCGTTGACAAATATTGGCATTTGGAGCATGCTTGAGTTGATGGAAATGTTGGGAGGATCAATCCCTGTCATTCACCCAGATGCACTTCTTGTGAACTTACTTTCAGGTTTTTTCAAATTGGCTGATTTGCATTATTTCTTCTTATTTCCCTGGTCCATTTCACCCCTCCATTTTCTTTATCAGACAGGCATAAATGAATGGTTGAGTTCAGTTTTGAATATAAGTTTGCGATGCTTTCAGGTCATTGGAAACGCCCACATGTAGTCCTGAATTGTTTCAGCGAACACATCAGCTGTGAAACAATTGCAAAGAGATCCTGTTTTCAAAATTTCAGGTGTTACACATTACCTGTTCCCTTGTCAAACTATCTTGAAGGATGCATGTTGCGGAGTTCAGCAGACAAGTCCTTCCAATGGAGTGGGGATATGTCATCGTCACTTAGAGGGTCATATCAATCTGCCTCAAATTTGGGTAACTATGAACCCCTTACTTCCCCATCAAGATCCGAAATATCTTCATTCATTGAAGCCTTTGACAAATTATCCAAGTGTACAATCATGTCTGATACTGAAGTCATGTATACTCGTGCTGCTATAAACCTTTTGCAAGAAGTTGGCAATACAGAGTTGGTATCTCCTTATGAAAGTCTTGATGATCCAGGTCGAAGGTATTAAGTTTATTTTTTTATGTCACCAATGTATTACGGTTATGAATTTATTTTTGCAGACCTGACCATCCTGCTAAACAAAGTTAGGACGTGTTTACTTGGTTGTCTAAAGTCACACTTAGGTTAAGAAGACATGTGAAGTAAACACATAGGCTGCTTAAAAAGTTGTTTACTAACCCAAATAGGTGCTTAAAGTGCCGCTTACTAAGCATACCACCCCATGTATTTATTAAGCGGCAGTTTAAGCTTTTTTCAGTTTCCGCATTTACCCTTACCCTTACCCCTTACTTTACCCCTACCCCTAACTCTAACCTTTACCCACTCCCTGCCCTAACCCTAACCCCTATCCCCTACCCCACCCCTACCCATCATCGAGTACGTACTCTTTACCCCTGCCCCTGCCCTTACTCCGACCCCGTACCCCCTACCTGTATTGTACCCCTACCTTATCCGTACCCCTTACCCTCCACACCATACTTCCCCCTACCCCACCCGGGGGTCGAGTAGGCGGGTAGGGGTTGGGTGGTATGGTCGGGGTAGGGTAAGTACTAAGTAGAGGGGTAGAGTCGTGGTAGGGGTAGGGGCGGGGTACGAGCACGAAGGGGTAGGGATTAAGGGCAGGACTACGCATATGGGTGGTAAGTAGGGGTAGGGGGTAGGCCCTCACGTATTATATAATACTTATGTATACTTAGGTAGTTAGGTATAAGGTTATTTTGGACATTTTAATGTTACGGTGTTTAAATCCTTTGAAGTAAACATGAGCTTATAACACTACTTATTTTACGCGCCGCTTATTAACGCAAGTCTTAATAGGCATTGTTTAATAATCAGTGAAGTAAATGTGTGCTTATAGTTGTATTGGCACATCGGTACATCACACATTGAGTTTCCTTGCGTTTTTTGTCATAAATGAAATTTGAGTTTGTGTTTTTGCTTCATAGTTTACACTCCTCAAAGCTCAGGCCGAATGGCACTAGCCATCAAGTCTATGGTGCATCTGGTATTCTAGTATTCGTCCTAGTGATGAAAATTCATCAATTCGTTCATTCATCTTGCTTTGGTTATCTTCCTTAGGTTCTGGGTCGCAATGAGATTTCAGGTGCTATATTTTGTTGAAAGATGCCACAGGTCACCATTGGTCGGAGAGCTGGTTGCTCAGTCATCCTTGATTGGGTGGGCTTTTCATTCTGGTTGCCAAGACACTTTATTTGATTCTCTCTTATCTACTGAACCTTCTTGGGAAGAGATGCGTGACATAGGAATTGGGTTCTGGTTTACAAATGTCACACAACTACGGTCTAAGGTACTCTATTCATTAAACTTAAAGTTCTATTAAATCTTTTTCCTCGTGAAATTTCTTGTACACTACAGTTTAATTAGTTCTATTTAGAAGCTTGAACATCTATTATCTCTTGACATAAACTATGAAAGTACTTATGCCCGCCATTGTTTATTTTTTTGTGTGTCCTCTTACATGTTTGAAAAAAGTGTTAGGCACACCCGTTCTTCTGCAATTTGGTATCACATGCTTTGTTATCTTCTCATTCTTCTTTGTTTGAGGTCCTGTTGCCTCCTTGCTAGATCAGCATTCAAGTACTTACAAGACATCACGTTCTCTTATGTGCATCTTTTCATAGGTTTAGGTCTCAGTTGATATCATCAGTTGTTTACACATACATACATATATACATATATATGACAATACATAGCACTGTAAGTTTTAGGCACATGAAAACATTCAAGCTCATCTTTGATATTGTTCTTTGAACAAAGGATCCTAGCATATTTTTTGGAACTATTTTAAGCTTATTAATGTACAAGGCAGATGCCAGTGTTTATTAGTATCTTTATCATGTTCTGTTTACGCTATACTTTCTTTATTCTACTTGTAGATGGAGAAGCTAGCAAAACAGCAATATTTAAAAAATAAAGATCCCAAGGCATGCACACTTCTCTACATTGCCTTGAATAGAATTCAAGTTTTGAGAGGCCTTTTCAGAATTAGTAAAGATGAAAAGGACAAACCTTTGGTGGGTTTTCTTTCCCGCAATTTTCAGGTATTGTGCTACTGCTGTTGATCTGTTTTCAGTCCTACACTCTTACTAAACTTTCATGGTTTCGTTTAATCTCTTTTCATTCTATCCATAAAATTATTTTTTGTAGATAAAAGAAAATTTAATTTAATTTTACATAATTTTTGGTCATGCAATTGTAATCAGCAATGTTAATGGGGCGGTTTGCTGTAACCACTAACCACCCGTTACCCCCCATGATCCCATGAGTAATTTTTATTCAAACCATAGTCACCCGAATAGGTAAGGGGTTGAACAGTACGTAACCATTTTCTTAAATTGGTAATGATTGTTCCATCATTTTCAATGGAGCCAAAGACTCAATTTTTTGCGACGCGATTTTCATCACGGGTCATCTGGAAATAGTCTCTTTGTGCTTTAGTACATGGGTAAGGATCACATCCGAGCCCCTTTACCCCACCTTAGGTGGGAGCCTTTGCGACATTGAGGTAGTGTTGTTGTGGTCATGATTTTTCCAAAATGGATAAAAATTGCTTATCATTAAAAAAGAGTTATATTCAAACAAGAGAAATGTTTTTAATAAAAAATTTGTTCAAAACAAGTTAATTATTTTAAAATATAATAACAATAACAAATAAATTAAAAAATATAACTATAATTGGTGATTTCAATAGTTGCAAACTTGGACCTTATGAAAGTTTAAAAGTTATACCTTGGTGAAGTTCTTTTTATGGGATAAAGAGAGTATATTAAATGTCTAAATAATATTCAAAAATAAAAGGGGTAATTACCTAACTAGGAGTAAAACATTAGAAAAGTGCAAAAGTAGGACATCAATGTTTGATAGGAATAAAAAGTACATGAGCTGACAAAAATACCCTTAATGGAAAACCTAATTGTCTTATTACTAATAAACAAATATTACAAAATACTCCGTAACCCAGATACATGAACAGAGACATGATCGATGCAAACAGAGGCTGAGGCTGTGTGCCACCTTCACTCATTCACTGACCCCGGCACCGGCGGCACCACCAGCTGCCACATCTGACATGACCGCCACCGTCACATCTGACATGGCGCCGCCGCATCTGACATCGCCGTCACATCTACCGCCGCTCACTTTGCAACTGCTGCCACCAGACACATCTATTGCCGCCCCGCCTCTTCTAGCATGTGGATCCCTGGCATCGACGCACTTCTGCCGTTGCCGGCCGCTGCCTCTTTCTAGCGTCATTGCCATCTTCATAAAGCAGTGACATATTTTGACATCTGAAAATATGGCATTTTGAGAGAAAATCATGACACTTCTAAAAACAACATGGCATTTGAAGATAGAAAAACATGGCATTAGAAACAATATTGTCACCTTGATGTAATTAGTTCCATAAAAATGACATTATTTGCCATTATCTTTCAAAAAATAACATGGCATTCATGAATAGAAAATCATGACATTAGAGTCAAAATGACAATTTGTAATGGCATAAAACTGGTATTACTTCGGACTGTTCGAATAAAAATGATCTTATGGCATTTTCATATTTAGAATGAACAGAAATAGCAATTGTTATGTATTAAAATAAATTATCAAAATTAATTTGAAAAAACATGAAATCGAACAATTTCATATCACCATGGAGGCCCTGAATTTTCGTATCTCAAATTTTCAGATCTAAAATAGAATTGTTCAATTTAGAATCTGAAAAAATGAAATAAAATCATTGATTGAAATAAAAAGTCAGAAGAAGATGAAAACAGATCATGAACGAGAATGAAGAGGAGTACGGAAGAAGAAGAAGAAAGAGGAAGAGGAGAAAAAGAAGAAGAAGAAGAAGAAGAAGAAGAAGAAAGAGGAGGAGAAGAAGCAGCACAAGAAGAAGAAGAAGAGGGGGAGGAGTTACCTGCTCCGGCAACCGTGGAGGCGAATCCGACGAAAAGAAGCGGCGACAGTGGAGGTGAACGAAACCAGCGAAAGAAGCAGTGGTGAAGAACTGGAGGTTGAACTGGGTGGGGAACGCGGAAGATGGTGAAGCCCTTGTAAAGTTTAATCGACACAGAAGATCGACCGACTTGGAGCATCGATTGATTTTGGGAATAGGGTTTAATCGGCATGAGTAAGAAGGGTATAGATGGTATATGAGTAATAGGTGGTCTTATTTAGATAATAAAAAACATAAACTCCTATTTAGGAATTCCCACCTTGTTTTACTCCTCTTAAAGGCAAATTCTAAAAATAAAATTGTAATTATGATGTCTGTGCATGCGCACACACCACATTGTATGTGCTTATATACTCCTTTTGTTCCAAAAATATTCTTCCCATTTTCCTTTTCGGGCCATCCAAAAAAGTTGTTCTCTTAGAAGGATCTGTATAGTTAATATTGATTCAATTTATAATAATTTATAAATTCAAATTATTAATAAAATAGATTGTGGCGGTTAATGCTGTAGGTAGGGGTGTGCACCGGTTCAAAACCGGACCGGAATCGGAACCGGATTTGCCATGAAATGGAAACCGAAAACCGGACCGGATGTATTCCGGGTTTTATCGGGAACCGAACCGGTTTATCCGGTTCAAAACCGGAACCGAACCGGAAAACCGGTTTCTAATCAAATAATTTTTTTCTTTACTAAAAAAGCTACTAATCATTTGATAAAGATGGAGTACTTTTTATTAAAAATATTACTTTTATTATTATTGTTTTCTAAACTCATTTTAATTAATTTTAGTGAGCAAATATTGGAGTAACTTGAGACTAGAATAATATATATTAGTTAGTTTTATTATTGCGAGAATAAAAATGAATGGATAAATATAATATTAGGATAATATATAGGGAGAACTATCAAATAAGCCCTCGAACTTTCATAAAAAGTGCAAATAAGCCCTTTTATATGAGCTTTGTCCGGCTGTCGCCATTTGGGGCGGTTTCCGGTGGAATTTTCTGATGAAATTTTTTGAGCATCTTCTTCATTAAGTCTAGTTTACCCATACCAACTTTCAGCTAAAAATTCAATCGAGAAGACAGTCAAATGATTTTCTGAAGTATAATGCGCTGCCTAACTGCACAGTTATCTTCAAAAATTCATTTGACTGCCTTCTCGATTGAATTTTTAGCTGAAATTTAGTATGAGTAAACTAGACTTAATGAAGAAGATGATCAAAAAATTTCATCAGAAAATTCCACAGGAAATCACCCCAAATGGCGACGGCGGACAGAGCCTCCTATAAAAGGGCTTATTTGCACTTTTTATGAAAGTTCAAGGGCTTATTTGGTAGTTCTCCCTAATATATATTATAATCATTATGAAATTGATTGCTATTATATATTGTTATTAGTATGGAGTATGATTTTTTATTTTATAACTATTATTATATTAGTTTTAGTAAATATATATTATTTAAAAATATAGCAAAACCGGTTAAATCCGGTTCAAACCGGAATAATCCGGTTTTAAACTGGAACCGGACCAGAAACCGGTTTCCTAAATTTTCATAACAAAAAACCGGACTGGATATCATTCCGGTTCGATCCGGTTCCGGTTTTCCCGGTCCGGTTAGGTCCGGTTTTCCGGTTTATACCGGATAGTGCACACCCGTAGCTGTAGGTAACCATATTTAAAATAAACAAGGTGGATAATGAGTCAGTCATGTATAGAACCATAACCGTCTGGTAACCCATAAACATATGGAAAATACAACGGTTACATATGAAAAATACATCAATTGCATGCAATATATAATTTAATTTGTAATATATAATAGACAACAATAACAACATCCAAGCCTTTTTACCAAAAGAGTTTGGGGTCGGCTATGTGGGCTAACATGAATTGACATATGAAATCGGAGCTAAAAAAGATAAAAAGATAAAACAAAGATTAAAAGATAAGATAAAAAAGATAAAAAGATAAAAGACATAAGAAAGAAAAAGATAAAAAAATAGAAAGTCTTTCTTTCTATCTTTCATTTCCTCATTAGTGTTTTGTTTTCTTCCTTTATTATATCCTTAATTTTCTACCTTCATTAGTGGATGTAATTTGTTATCCTTTTCTCAATAAAATTCAACTTCGTTAAAAAAAGATAGAAAAGATGAAAGGAAATCAATACTCCACCTGAATATGCTGCCTCCTCTACTTCGCTCTATCCGAAGTCATACCTTCATCCAATCCAAGAAGTGACATATCACTCCTAACTCCTCTAATCTGTGTTTGTTTAGGTCTTTCTCTCGTTCTCCTCCTCGCCTCTCAACTCATCTAACAGGTGTCACACTCGATCTTCCATGCACATGGTCAAATGACAGCAATCGAGACTCTGACATCTTATCTTCAATGGGTGCTACTCCCACCTATGGTCTGATTGTCTCATTCCTCAAGCGGTTATCTATTATATATTACAAATTAAATATATTCAAACACAATACAATCTATATGTGTATGTGTGTGTGTACAAACACACACACACATATATATATTACATATGGTGGGACTAGTCGATATAATTACTAAACGGGTTACTTTGGATTACCAAAACCAATCTATACTCCGAAATTTTCGGTTCAGGTCAGCTTGGTTGACCCAAACCATTTCCCCCACCCCTAGTGCATATATCTAGACTATTTTAGGTTCTACATATTGAAATTTGATGCAAGAAGTCTTGACATCATAATCAGTGTAGTAAATGAGACACTTCGTGTTTTGTATTTGATGCTAGAAGAACTGAATTTGCGATGAGTATGATGATTGTTTTGTTGCAAATAAACAATTTTAGCAACTTTCCTTTTCAGGAGGATAAAAATAAGGCAGCAGCTGTTAAAAATGCATATGTTTTACTGGGAAAACATGAACTTGAACTTGCAGTTGCATTCTTTTTGCTTGGAGGTGACATGACATCTGCTGTCACTGTGTGTGTGAAGAACCTCAGAGATGAGCAGCTTGGACTTCTAATCTGTCATCTTGTTGAAGGGTATGGTGGACCACTAGAACATTATGTTGTTATGAAATTGCTTCTTCCATCTGCAGTTGCTAAAGGTGATTATTGGCTTGCCAGTTTCTTGGAGGTATTGATCTATTCATTTAATTCTGGCTCACAGGAAAAAGTCACCGTGCTTAATTTCTTCCATCTTTGCTCAATGATTAGTGCATTCACTTTCATTTGCAGTGGATATTAGGAAATTATTCACAATCATACCAGAGAATGCTTGCTGTCCCACTTGAGTCTTGTCTCCATAAGTATGTTGTATCCTCACACCAAGATGCATTTTTAGATCCAAGCATCGGACATTACTGCCTATTGTTAACAATGAAAACTTGTATGAGAAATGTTGTTGGTGAGAAAAATGCTGCAGCCTTGGGTAAATGGGCAATTTTGATGTGTGTTACTGCCCTAAGCAGATGTGGCCTGCCTGTAAGTTCATACTTATAGTTTTCCCCTGAATTTGCTATATTGCATTGAGTATTTTCCTGGAATTCAAGTTTTTTTATTGAAATCTTATACCCCCCCGTCCCATAAAATTTGGGTACATTGACTTTTCTTGGTCAATTACGAAAGTAATTGAAAATTATATGAAAAAATTCTTTGTCAAAAGTAATATCATAAAAGTATAAAAGTTATAAGTTTCGCACCAAAAGTAAAAAATAATAACTAAAACCGTTGTCCAAAGTTTATTATCATCGACCAAGAAAAGTCAAATTGGCAAGTTTTATGAGACGGATGGAGTATTAAAAATGGTACCCTATCTGGGTGGGGTCTACAAGAAATGTTAAACTTTCTCTCAGAGACACATGAATGAATGCTATTTTGTCACATAATATTTTGTCCTGAAAGTCTATTTCAGTCTGTGTATGAAGAATGTCTTTTTAATACTCCCTCCATCACCCTAACTTTGTCCCTTTTTACCTTTTTCATTCTTCCCATTAAGTTTGTCTCATACCATATTTGGCAATATTTATGTGGCTAAAATTCATTCTTACTTTATTCACACATTATCAATTCAATACCAACCACACAATTCTACTTTTTCTTAAAAACCACACCACACCTCTTTGTCCCAAACTTAGGGGGACGGAGGTAGTATAATCAAATGTCTTGTATAGTTGTATAGTAGTCTTTTATTTTTTCTTTAATGGTTATTCTTTCAAGATATCAACAAGATTCTGGATTGAAAGTTGATTAATCCTTCGTACTTTTTCCATAAAAAGCTTGAAGCTTTGGAGTGCCTTTGCTCATCGCTCAACATCTTTGCTAGTTCAGATCTAGGAAGTATACCACACAACGCAGACACTGAACTATTTAATGTTGGTACCCTGGAAGTGTTAGTAAATAAGAGCATGTCAAACTGGATAACAGGCGATGTAGCATTTGCTGTAGCTTCAAATTCAAGAATAGATTTAGCGATGCAGTACATTACACAGTTGTTGAGAAAACACCCATGCTGGATTGACACCGATAAGAGACATATTCAAGTATATACTTACACCGAGCCCGAGTATGAAGACCGCAAGAGATTGCTTAATATGTTCCAAGACGAATTATTGGAAACAGTGTTATGCTTAGAGCGGAAGTTCTCGGTCACATCTATTGATATTATGAACATGGTATCTTTACCACTGATCTTGTTCTTTGTCACTTTGGTTATGGAAGTGATTAGTGTTCCTCACTGTCTTTATTTATCACTTTGTGTTTTGGACTTATTAGTTTTCTTCCTGCGATTTTTGTACAGATATTTTTGTCCCTCAGCAATAAAAATTTGGAGTGCATTGGATATAGCCTGTTATACGACTATACTAGCAAATACACCTTGGAAGAGAAAGGAAGATTTAATATTTTCTTTTCTTATCCTCCCGTTCCCAAACGACTTCTGAAGGTTGCTGAGGATGTACTGCATTCACTTTCTAGGTATGTCATTGTGTGTGGCATGAGTTATTTCTACCCAGAATCATGTTCAGAGAGAGGCAATGTGGCCACTACACATGGAATTGGTTTCATACAACCTCATGAATTATACAAGTGGAGTTTCATTTGCTCATTATGCTGTGTTAGAGAAATGATGATGTTGTATTCTATTTCATCAAACCATATTTTCACTAGAAATCATTTCATTGTTCTCAATTTATTTGAGATCTTCTTATACTTCTCAACATTTTGGGCTCAAAGAAATTTGAGGGGTCTTACGATGATCTTGACACCTCTTGTAGCTGCATGTGATGAAGGAGTTGCTTCTCACGAGATCAATATAGAGGATCTCCGGGGAATCCTCTTCCAGAATTCAGAAAATATGATTCATGATACCCCAGGTATTGGTGTAGCATCTCTGCACATCAATGATGAGAAACTGCATAAACAGGTTGGAGATCTGTTGTCATCAGTTTCAAAAGAAAAAGTTTGGCAAACCATGGGTTTCTTTTTGTGGGGAACCGTTTCTATTATTCTGGAATATCAGGTATGTATCGTGCCTCTAGAACCTAGAGGCCGTAAATTTGAACCCCAGGACACCACTCAAAAACCATCTTCTTCATCATTTCATGATGGCAACTCCCCGGTTGAGATGGTCTCACTACTTGCAAGATTATTGAAGGAAACTTGTGGCCATGTATCTGATTATTGTGTAAAACAGTTAGCATCATTCATGCTGGAGAGAGTATCAAAAAGTGCCTATTTGTGCCCTGAATATAGATCTCCCACTAAGATTTTGGATCATATTATTGAGAATGTGAAGATTTTGTCAGATGGAGATGAGTTGTCATCCTCAAAGATGTTTAGGAGTATTTGCACTGAGCTTTGGGAAGTGAAGGGCGACTTTTTGCAAGAGAAGACACAGTTTTTGCAGTATATTAAGCATAAGTCCTTGAGTGGATGGCATAATGTGTATCCTGATATTATGGGGGCGTGTGAAGCTGAGGAAACTTGTGACAAAGATGTTAAGCTTGACAGTCCGAGCAGTGCTGCTGGATCTCCTCTTGCATGCTTGTCCCCTAATGATCATCCATTTCTAAATTCCAGTGGGAAATATCCAGATCTTGAAGAAAAGATACTGCCTTTTGATAAACCTAAAGAAATATATAGGAGAAATGGAGAACTCCTAGAGGCAATTCTTCATCATAAGCATTTTTTTCTTCTGAAAATTTATCATCATCTTTACTAAAGTTTCGATGTTCTGTTTTTAAATGATTCTTTTTAATATCTTATATTATGCAGGCATTGTGTTTTAACTCCGTTGATCGTTGTCAGGCTGCTCTGTCTAGCAATCGGAAGGTGAGCTTGTCTAGAGTTTGTTTGTTATTGACCGTAGTACAACTTGATATGTCCAGTATTGGTGGTTGGGTGCTCATAGTTAGTACACAATCTGCTTCTTGTTTTGAAGATAAAACAAAAGTAGTATTCCAAAGATGGACTTGAGTACATAAATTCATGTAATTCTGGAGTTGTATTGAGGATAAGCTATTTAACCCTGGAAGATTCTTATTACAATTGATAATCTCTTTTAATACAGGGCATACTTTTCTTTAACTGGAAGGATGGACTTTCTTGTGCGGATAGATCTGATTTTGTATGGGCAAAGGCTGATTGGCCATGTAATGGCTGCACAAAATATGAGGCTACTGCGATTTCCGTACATGTTTCACCAGAAGTTGTGTTGACCAAGAAAATGACATCACCGGAGCTTGGTGGAGCAACAGTTGGTGTAGGCTCTTCATTGAGACCTATGAAAGAGTTTACAAGCAGGGGAACATTTGGAGTTCCAGGCTATGCTTGTATTACTTCCAACCTTGGCTGGGGAGTCCAAGAAGACATTGATGAATGTGTCTTCCCTCCGGTTACAGTGGAAAATGTTAGATCAAGGGCGTTCTCAACTCACCCTTCAAGACCATTTTTTTTGGTTGGTTCTAGCAGTGAACATTTATACTTATGGGAGGTTAGTAGCACTCAACAAACATTTTTATTGACATACTTTAACCTGATATTTCCTGTGAGTAATAATATTGTTGGACTGTTGGTATGGATGGAAGAAGCGTACTATTGTTATTGTTATTGTTATTGTTGTTGTCGTTGTCGTTGTCGTTGTCGTTGTCGTTGTCGTTGTCGTTGTCGTTGTCGTTGTCGTTGCCGTTGCCGTTGCCGTTGCCGTTGCCGTTGCCGTTGCCGTTGCC
The DNA here is from genome assembly GCA_945859875.1 of Cuscuta europaea. Taxonomy (NCBI): domain Eukaryota; kingdom Viridiplantae; phylum Streptophyta; class Magnoliopsida; order Solanales; family Convolvulaceae; genus Cuscuta; species Cuscuta europaea. The sequence goes on along the minus strand of CAMAPE010000062.1, from coordinate 4,930,894 downwards.
GTTGCCGTTGCCGTTGCCGTTGCCGTTGCCGTTGCCGTTGCCGTTGCCGTTGCCGTTGCCGTTGCCGTTGCCGTTGCCGTAGCCTTTGCCTTTGCCTTTGCCTTTGCCTTTGCCTTTGTCGTTGTCGTTTTTGTTGTAATTATTATTCCTTCCCTATTTGCAACACATTCTTGTCTTGATAAGTTTTTCATATAAAAATGGTCAACTACCCTTACTTTTTCATATTCTCTCTCATACTTTTTCATCGTTCTCTCCTATGTTTTACACTTTATCTACATGATTCACTACCCATACTATGTATCCTTCACCTTTGTGCAAAAGCGTAATGTCCCCAACAAGCAAATACGAGAGAGGGGGGGGGGGGGGGTAGTATATTTATTTATTTATCATTATTACATCATCACCATAACCGTTGTAAGATCAATAATTTTGGTGTAATTATCATCCGTGTAGCTGCATTTTTATGTAAGAGGGCTTTTGTTACATTTTACAGCTCTTATACTCTATTGTCGTTGGTGGCGTCATTGTTGCCACTTGGCATGACTCATGAACAGCCTAAGCTTATGTTTTTCATGCCAGAAAAGAACCTGTCCATGGCTAACATGGGGTTTCTGAAAATCACCTAGCACCCTTGAGCATCCATACCCAAACTCTGTGCAGAGGAATTCATTGGCACCGCCGTTATAACGCCCTCCCTTGGCTGAGTCCATGTGATGAAGGCACCAACATTGATCTCTATCAATTACGGCTATTAACAACCTTTGAGCATCTCCCCACCCACATATGACACAGACTCACCACATGCCACATTTCTGCTCCACTACATATTCTCTTCCAACCCTACAACAACATCCAAGCCTTATTCTCAAAAGATTTTGGGGTCGGCTAACATGAATCGATCCATGATATCAAAGCCAAAAAAAGAAGAAATATAAGATCATAAGAATAAATTCTCTTCTTACCTTAAGTAGTTATCGGTACTTGGTTATGGGCCTAGTAGCGAGTAGGACCGAATGACCGATTACTCGGGATTACTATGTGATTACTCAATCCTATATTAGTAATTTTTCTTAAAAGAAGCCACAAATATTTTAGTAACACTAGTCTAGTAAGTCTTACATATAACACAAAAAATAATAATCATTAGCAAGTAGAATTAATCATTAACATTGTATAAAGATCCATCATCCAATCAATCATAGTTTTTAACTTATATCCTATATTAATTCTAGTAAGATTTACAACAACACCCAAGCCTTATTCCCAAAAGATTTTGGGGTTGGCTAACATGAATCGATCCATAATATCAGAGCCAAACAAGGAAGAAAGATAAGAAGAATAAAAAGATAAAGTAAGATAATATTGACAAGATAAAGATAAATATAAGGTAAAATAACATAAAAAAGAAAGTTTAAAGATAAAAAGATAAAAAAGCATAAAAAACATAAAAATAACATAAAAACATAGGAAGATAAAAGATAAAAGAAAAGAAGAGCAAAGAAAGAAAAGAGTTCACTCATCCACACGAGTATGCGCCCTCCAAGTCTCAAAATCCGTACTCTCATCCAACCCAAGAAGAAGTATATCAGTTCTGATTCCTTTAATCCAAGTTGTTTGGTTCTCCCTCTCCCTCTCCTCCCCGCCTCTTGTCTTTACCTCTCAAGTCATCTAACATGTGCATAACTCGGTCTTGTGCGCACATAACCAAACCAACACAATTGAGACTCCTGCATCTTATCTTGTATAGGTGCAACTCCCACCTTTTTATTTGATGATCTCATTTTTCAAGCGGTCTTTTCTGGTATGTCCACACATCCAACGCAACATACACATCTTTGCCATACTCATCTTTTAAATGTGACATTGTTTCACCGCCCAACACTCCACGCCATACATTAATGCAAGCTTAATTGCTGTCAGAAAAGTTTTACTCTTAAGTCTAGTCAGCATACCTCAATCACATAGAAATCCAGATGCACTCTTTCATTTCATCCACTTTGCTCTGATTCTTTGGAATACGTCTCCATCTAATTCACCATCCTTTTGAATTATGGAGCCCAAGTCACGAAACACATCACATGCCAGTATCTCCTTGCCATCAAGGCTAATCCCACAGTTACAACTATTTCTATCTCTACGAAATTTGCACTCCATTTACTCAGTCTTACTTCTGCTCAGTCTGAAACGCTTTGTTTCCAAACTTTCAACTTTGCTTCAACATCTGATTGCGTCTCACCAATCAATACAATATCATCAGCAAACATCATGCACCATGGTATAGCTTCTTTAATTGATTTCGTGAGTTCGTCCATGATTATAACAAATAAGAAAGGACTCAAAGCCGATCCTTGAGACACTCCGATACTAATATGGAAATCTGCCGTCCTCCCTACAATAGTATGGACATTTGTAGTACAAAACTCATAGATATCCATGATGATACGGATATACTTATGTGATATGCCTTTTCTAGTTAAGGCCCATTAGAGGACTTCTCGAGGTACTCTATCCTTTTAAGTGTCTCTATACTTCTCCACATCTTGTCTAAAAATGTGACTGATAAGTTTAATCCCTCGATAGTAGACACATTCTTATACATCACCCTTATTTTTAAATTGGGGAATGAGAGTACTCTTCCACCAATTCACTTGCATTTTGTTGGTTTTCTAAATCATGTTGAAGAAACATGTTATCCACTTAATGCCTTTCTCTCAAACTTCTCCAGGTCTCGATTCGTATGCCATTGGACCCACTCCTTTCTTCCACCCCATCTTTCTCAACGCTTTTTTAACTTCTGTCGTTTGGATCCTTCTCAAAAAGTCCCGATTTACCATACAATGTGGTATAGTAAGATCATCAATACCTTTCACTTTATTCCCGTTAAACAAGGTATCAAAGTATGACATCCACCTCTCTTTTATTTCCTCTTCCTCCACTACTACCCTTTGGTCGACATCTTTCACACATTTAACTTTTCCGAGATCTTGAGTCCTATGATCACGAAGGTGAGCAAGTCTGCAAATATCTTTTTCTCCTTTCTTAGAGTCCAATTGTACATACAATCCCTTGTTCACTTTGCCTCTTGTTTCCTTTACGGCTTCTTTGTTTTCCTTTTAGCCTTCTTGTACTCCTTTATGCTCACATCGCTCCAACTTATGTCCAACTTTTTGTAGCATTCCCTTTTGGTCCTTGTTGCTTGTTTCACTTCATCATTCCACCAAGATGTGACCTTTTTTTGGTGGTAGACATCATCTAGATTCTATGATTAGCTCCTTGGCCAATTGGTTAATGGTCGACTCCATTGATAACCACACATCATCTACATGTGCTTCATTATCAATACACCATACATCTATTTCTATCATTTTGTATGCAAAACATTTTTTAAAATCTCCCTCAAGCCTCCACCACTTTATCTTTAGTTCCACTTGTACCTTAACTCGCCTTCCCCTCTTACCTTGAAAATCAAGCACAAACATCATATGCTGAGTGATAACACTCCACTTGGGATAATCTTACAATCAATGTAGCTAGTTCTCCAAGTCGTCCTTAGATTTGGGCCCACACGTCCCACCACTTCCTTAAGATCTTCCCAAAATTGTTGAGTGATAGATGCATCCAATATCACTTGTGGTGCATCTAGTAAGACTTCTCAAAAGGATTTTTTACAAATAAATCTTATATATTGTTCCGTGGTCAAAGTTGACTTGTACGTAGATTAATAAAGTAAAAACTGCGTGGTTGAAATTTGTGCAGAGGAGAGAGAAATAACTTTAGCCACATACTCCTTTAAATGGAAATGGCAAAGTTTTTTGGGACGGCCAAAAATGGAAATTTGGCCAATTTTTATGGGACAAAGGAAGTAATATATAACAAAGAAGAAGAGTGGAAGAAGACGGATAACTCTCCGATTCACAATGTGTTTGTTGGGGATATGAGATGTTAGACATCTGAAACACAGACTTCGTAATGTTCTTTTTCCATTTACTAATATTAAATACCTATTTTTTCAAATCCCAATCTTCGGTTTCAATCTTTTGGATAAAGAAAAGAAAAATGAAGTCACATTTTATGTGACCGAGTTATTTGTCCGAGTAGGTAAGCTACTGGGCATTCGACATTCAGCATTCGGCAAGGTGCATTTTTGGGTAGAGTGAAATCGGCAAGTATTTCAACACATCATAACAAAGTTAATAAATCTTCCTCCAAGGACATGTTGAACCCACACTCCCACTCAAGAAAGGAAGGCATCCTGCAATAAGCTTATTTAACACTTGAAAATTTTTAAACTTCTTTTGCAGATTTTCATTCAACAAATAAATGAGTCATTCTCAACCTCTTACTCGCACGCTTAACAAGTTAGAGCAATTGGGACTTGTCATTATATCAGGTGATCCTTTGCAAGTATAGTCGAGTTTCCGTAATAAAGCATAAATCACATTTTGGTCCTACCCGTTCAAATATATGCATCTCAACAATCTTTTCACGATAATAACTTTGAGTCGCATAATGAGCTTTCAGTTTCCATTCAGCCATGCCCATGCGAAACTCAATTCTTATCTCTCCCTTTAATATTGATTTTTATTATGTCAACCTCCCGCCCCCCATCAATGAAGAGACTGGGATACTGTTCAATTGTTGTTATCCGGCAGCTACATTTTATCCATATGAAATGGACTCCCCGCACCCTACCTGATGGAGGGTGTACACTCACGTCCCCCTTTTGAAATATTGACCCTAAAGTCGTTGGTTGTGTGATAAGTCGCCAAACTTGTTTCCCTAGGATAGAAATATAGAATTCTTGAAGTTTACTAACAATTTCAATATACCCGCTTTCACTAACTTAGAGAAATCAATTCAGCCTCTAATACTCACATGAGTATGAGAAATCATTAAAAATCTTTCGAGCCTTGCGAGGTGTTTAGACAAAGTGCTTCGGTTTTTCCTTTATCAATATTGATGCTTTATTTATTTTCAGTTGCAGATAGTTTCTTAGGCACAAATGGCTATTTAATTTACTTGTAAGTCACCCCTTCTTAATGGGCACTACGTTTTCAGTGCCCTTGATCGAAAAAGGTAGTTTCGATGCCCTTATTTTACATATTTTGACGTAGTGGCATTTGAGTGTTGATTGCATCCAAGTGTTCCATGTTAAGCCAGTGTGAGTTTTATTATTATTGTTATTATTAATTATTATCATTATTACTACTCCCTCTGTCCCAACTTAAGCTTTTCACTTGCTTTTTTGGACGTCGTAGTTAAAGCTTCCCGTTTCTAGTTTAGGAAATAATAGCACTCTTAAATGACAAATTAACCATGAAATATTAAATTAGTACACCTATAATAACATCACAATGATCGCAATGACCTCATTATGTTATATACCCATCAAAATTATTTCTCAAAATATGCTCAAATTACCTTATTTAATTATTGTCTAAATAACCGTGCCATTTTTCAATGAGAAGCTTTAGCCGGGACGGAGGTAGCATTACTCTATTATTATTTGTTGAGGTAAGTTCCTTGAAGGGTATTCAGTTGAAAGCTTAACACAAAGCTCTCGAGTATTTCTTTTAGTTATGAGCATCAATAAATAATTAAGAGAGAAGAAGAAGGTTTAAGGTCTTTTCCACTGTATAAAGTTGGCTTAACTAACTCGACAATTGCAGTATACCTAGACCTCTATTTCAATCTCTCATACTTAGGCTTATGTAGCTCATAAGTTCAAACTACCAACAATGGAAACTGAGTTTTCTAAAAAATACTCCCATCAAAAAAGCTAGTCAACCCCTGAAATGGTGAAGTGAAGGGGGTATTTATAGTTAAAGAGAGGTTCTGATTAAGTGGCACGTTTGGCTCCCTTTGGCTAACGATCACTTTTGTGTTCCTTTCATCTTTTGTGGCGCAACTCTCCCCCTATGCACCGACTTGGGCCAGAGGATCCCCCTTATTGTCAAAGGCTTGGCCAAATCTACACACTAATACTCTTTCTGCCAAAAAGGTGTGGCAGTCAAGGGAAGGATTTCTGAATGGGCCAGGGGTAATAGTCAACCCCAGGGTTGACTCGGTCTCAATCATGCTTGGTAAACTGATCAATCTCATGCATTGCTTATCCTCATTAAGTTATCTACCTCTGTGGTCCACGACTCTTGCTTGCGAACCCTCAATACCAACTGTTTCACTTGCCTTGATGAATTTGAGCTTTTGGCTGAACTCATTAGCCAATATCCCATAATGACTACTGCAGTTCTGCTGCCACGAAGCTTGCGGAGTGGTAGTGTGAAAATTTTCAAAATAAATGGATAAAATATGTGTTTTTTTCTTTAATTTACTAAACATTTAAATCTATTGTTCTGATGGTGTTTATATAGTATTTGATTTACAGTTGGTGTTTTCTTCTTTTACAAAAAAGATACTAAAAAAATAATGATATCTACAGTATGGCAAGGACAGAGCTTCTGCTACATATGGAGTGGTCCCTGCTACCAATGTCCCTCGTCCTTATGCTCTCCCCTACATATCTTCTGTGCAGTTTGACTATTGTGGTCGCCGATTTGTGACTGCTGCATCAGATGGTACAGTGTCAACATGGCAACTTGAAGTTGGAGGGAAGAGTAACATTCGTCCAACAGAGTCCTCTATATGCTTCAAAAACTATACATCGTAAGTTGATTTAAACTATTTGATTTGCATTAGTGAGACTGTTGTCACTCGTCAATTAAAGTACTTGTTGACTATCCTCAAGTTTTTCTCAAAACTGAACAAATTTGTGCATGCACATAGTGCCCCACCAGTTCATCTCTATTCTGAATTATTTTCCTACAGTGAAAGTTGCTGAATGATTTTCCCTGTGCATTAAAGCATGGTTGTCATGGCGGTAAGGCGAGGCCACCGCGGCATCGCCTTAGCCAGCTGCCTAGGTGACTAGCCCCCCCCCCCCCCCCACAGGCAACAGTTCGGCATGTAGTTTCACTAATTGTAATATTTAAATATATAGAATAATATACTCCCTCCGTCTCTTATAACTTTGCCAACTTTCCTTTTTTGGATGTGCCTCTAACTTTGCCACTTTCCTTTTTAAGTAAAGAATTTGTGGTTCGAGTTAATTCTCTCTCCTCTGCACAAACCTCTACCACACAGTTTTTACTTTATTAATCTCCTTGCCGGTCAAACTTGGCAAAGTTATTAGGGACGGAGGGAGTATTACATATTAATTATTTATAACTTTAAATTCAAACCAACAATTAAATAATTATTCAAAACAAGAATAAAAGTATCCACCTCATATAAGCAATAAAAAAAATTCCAAACTGCAAATTCTCAAATATCATCAAGAACTAAATCATCTTTAAGGCCTTCATTTCACTGAACTTGTCATCATGAGTAGGAACAGGTGTTTCTTTGGCCATAATCATATTCAACATCTTCATGATTGATTTCCCATAAGTATCACAAGATTGGTTGCAACCCTCAAGTTTCTTAAACTCGTGATTTAAATCGTAAAATTGTATGACTTACGATTCTACACTAGTAAATCAGTTTTAATAACAGCCCAAGTAAAATTGTATAAAAGCATACTAGAAGCATACAAAATCGTTTAGGGATTTGAAGAATTATTAATATTAATTGATTTAATTCTAGAAGCATACAAAATCGTTTAGGGATTTGAAGAATTATTAATATTAATTCTAGAAGCATACTAAGGTTTTTATTGAAAGGCTAGAAGCATACTAAGGTAGTGATGCCTTTTTAATGAAAATAGTTCGAAATTATTAATATTAACTGTTCAAAAATCTAAGGAGGACTTGAAAGCTCCCTGAATTTAGGGATTTAGTTTGGTAATTGATTATGTGCATATTTGTCAATAGTAGTTAATTTGTTTGTACTCGGACTTTTTCAATGGGAATATGATCCTTTTATCTATGAGAAGTCGTACTCCTTTTCAATAAAAGGTAGGGGTGAGCATTCGGTCGGTCGGTTGTATAGCCGGCTAAAAACTGATAACCGACTATCAATTTTGAGTTGTAATGACCGACCGATAACATTGTCATGGTGGACCGGTAACTGATTATTGTTTTCAGTTAGTTTTATCGGTCACCGTATAACCGCAAAGTTAAGGTGATTTAGCTATGTTGATGCTTTGTTCGTTCAATTTCCCTGAGTGCATGAATATGTGTTGCCGACCTAGTTTGCATTTCCAGCAAACTTAAGTTAACATTGAAATTCCAATTTATAACTGGAAGCCTTTACATTTCAACTAGAAGTTTTAAAGCTAATGTGTAATCTTTCTGATAGTGATAAATTCAGAAGCCTTAATAAACTAGAAGCCTTAATATAACCTTTCTAATTGTAACCAGCAAGCCGTAATTTGTAATCTTTTTGATAACCTTAATATAGCCTTAATATTTTAACCATGTAACTAAGTAAGTAGCTAACTGATACTACGTATATTTTAATTTTGAAGTTCAGGACACATTAAATTAGTAAATTCAAACTTTAGATCACAAACTTTAGTTAAATCAGTGAGCTTTATTATGCATGCTTTGGTGTTCAATATGCTTGTTTAGTGACTTGTGGTATTTTTATGATTTTATCATTATTTTTGGGTAGAAGGTATCATGTACAAGTTGTATAAATATTGTTTGCAAATCTGTATGCTTATGTTCTGTGAGGCTCGCGCTTTCGCTTTGCGCAGCTTAATTTAACAGAAACGCCTCGTGGCGCCTTATGCCTTTTAAAACAAAGGTGCTATTTTCAGAACTAAAGAACCCTCCTGTTTTTCGTTCTCTTTCGTGTCATGAATTATGGTTTCTTGCGCTAGGGATGCTACCTATATTACAACTAGTGGTTCTATCATAGCTGCTGCGGGGTATAGCTCCAATGAGGTTAATGTTGTTATATGGGATACACTGGCTCCACCAACTACATCTCAAGCATCCATAATGTGCCATGAAGGTTTCTCTCGTTTCCTTTTCAGTGATCTTTAAATTTCATATTTTTATTCCAAAAATAAATTCTGCGACACTTATTTGGGGGGTGGGGTCCATAGACCAGGCTCTGATATAGCTCTTTGTGGGATGCTGCTGCAGGTGGTGCGAGCTCTCTGTCAGTATTCGATAATGATATAGGTAGTGGGTCGATTTCTCCTCTTATTGTCACAGGAGGAAAAGGTGGTGATGTTGGAATCCATGATTTCCGCTACATAGCAACAGGGAGGGTGGCAAAGAAACATAATAAGCATTTTGATATGAGTCAACAGAGCGTACATTCCACTGTAGACATGCATTATAGAACTGGTGATCAGAATCGAAATGGTATGTTATGGTACATACCCAAGGCCCACACAGGTATACTGCTACGGTTGGTGCTAGTATTAGAACTTTCAATAATTATGTGTACACAACTAATCTCTCCAGCTCTTTTGAAGCGAGTGTCACCAAGATTTGTACAATACCAAACACAAGTTTTTTCTTGACGGGCAGCAAAGACGGAGATGTAAAACTTTGGGATGCAAAGAGGGCGAGACTAGTATTTCATTGGCCAAAACTGCATGAAAGGCACACTTTCCTGCAACCCACCTCTCACGGCTTTGGTGGAGTTCGGGTAAAAATTATATAGAAAAAAGTGATGATGTGTAATCTTATTCTCCCTCCGTTCATTTTAGTTAGCCAACATTGAATTTTCAAGGCAATGATGTAAAACTTTGACCTATAATATATTTATGCACGAAAATATCTATAATATGAAAATATGAAAATGGTATGATTATATGAAAATGTTCTTTGTTAGAAATACTATCATAGAAGTATAAAATTTATAAGTTTCGCATAAATATACTATCTAAAATGATTGATCAAAGTCTACCATCATTGACCGGAAAAGTCAAAGTTGGCTAACTAAAATGGGACGGAGGTAGTATATATTAGCTTGGGTTGTTAGAACTGAAGGTTTAGTGATTATTATTTTGCAGGCAGGTGTTACAGATATGCAAATTGTTTCTACTGGTTTTGTTTCTTGTGGAGGAGATGGTTCTGTAAGGCTGGTTAGTGTGAAAGGAGGCGTGGAACATGCGCAAACGAATAACTTATATTCAACCAGCTAGTCGAGTTGAAATTGTCTCCCCTTGCATAGGCTCATTATTTGGAGATATACAAGGTAGTTTGACTTCTCATGTCTGGATGTCGGTGAACATAATTGGTTCTGCAAGGGTGATACTTGATACTTGTCAATCTGCTCCTCCATCGTTTGGTGAAATGTTGAGGAATGCCTGAATATCTATAAATGAGCATTCTCGTGAGTTATTTTCTCCAAGAATCAACATAAATCAATTTCCCTTGTGGTCTGAAATTGTTCTATGCTGTAATACAAATTTCCCACCATCATATACAAACCGTGGATATCTTATTTAGAGATGTAATGCTATAAGGTCAAATACTTAAAATTGCCAGTTCATTCGTAATTAATACTCCGTACATCGGCAATTATTTATACATTCCCTTGATCATATCACTAATGGCAAATTATATCCTACAACCGAGTGTACATCTAGATCTAGATGTACCATGTATATTAGGGGTGGACTCGGGCCGGGCCTGGTCGGGCCGCCGGTTTGTAACACATGGACCCGGAACCGGCCTGAGGTTTGGACGGGTCCGGTTCGGGCCGGGCCACCCGCCCGGGTCACGGGTTCGGGCCACCCGCCGGGCCGGACCGGTTAAAACTATTTTTTTTTATAAATTATACTTTATAGTTTTATACAAGTATTAAAAAAAAACTTCAAGTGCATTTATTTGAAATGAAATAGGAACTACATTTGAAAATTAAGAGCAACATACAATATGAAATACATTTTGCAAATTGTAATCAATCGGAACTTCCCGCACCTCCTGATCCTTTGGCTTTGCCACATGACTTAATATGCTTCATTGCCATCTCGTATCCACCTGAAACCCACATGCTACATTTTTTCCCGCACCATTTGCAAGTTGCGTATCACATCCCGGTCCTCTGGTCCTTCTGCTTATCAAAATTATACCGTATAATGGTATATTGATTTTCCATCTTAAAAATGGTAGATATAATAATTCTACAATAGATGGGGATGAAAATAGTGGGTGTGTTACTGTATGTTCTGACATGGGAGGATACTTATCATAATTTACATTATTTGGGTCTGATTGTACTAGGGTTGGATTCGGTTCGGGCCACCCGGCCCGTGACCCGGCCCGGCCCGATACAGTGCGGGCCCGGGACCGGCCCGGTCGGGCGGTCCGGGACCGGGTATGGACCCGAACCAGTGGGAATGAGCGGGGCGGGCTTGGTGCTGGATTAATGTGACCCGGCCCGGCCGGGTCGGGCCCGGGCCCGGGTCCGGTCTTATTTTATTTTTTTGTTTTGTTTGGGCTCTTGGGCTACTAGCCGTTGGGGGTGGGGTTGGGGACAACCCAAACGGCTATATAGTCGTTGGGTGGGGTAAAGGGGGTCCGAGGGGGTTGGCTGGTGGGGGGGTGGTGGTGGGGGGGTGGGGGGTAAAAAAACCTATAAATACTCCTAATCTTAAACATTTTTTCATCTCTTCTCCAATTCTTCCTAAATCCTATTCTTAACTCTCTACTCTCTAATTCTCTTATTCTCCATTCTCCAATATATTATATTTATTATTTATATTTTATATTAATTATCTACTTATATAAACTATAAATAGATATAAATAGTATTATATTACTTATATTTGTTATCTAATTATATATTACTTATATATTTATTATATCTATTAATATAGTTGGAATTATATCTAATTAATTTGAAGTCATTCTATTACTCCCATCCGAAAGACCGAAAGTCCGAAAGAGGTACGAAATTATTCTATTATTTACACTTGTTTAATTACTAATTAATTTGCTACATTTGACTCTTGTTTAATAGTTAGATAAATAGTTAATTAGTTTTTTACAATTTTTTATTAATTGCTACATTTGACTCTAGTTTAAAAAATATGTTGTACACAAAACTAGTTAATTCACTACTTAATTTGCTATAAATCGAATTAATAGTTAGATAAATAGTTAATTAGTTTTTTACAATTTTTTATTAATTGCTACATTTGACTCTAGTTTAAAAAATATGTTGTACACAAAACTAGTTAATTCACTACTTAATTTGCTATAACTCGAATTAATAGTTAGACAAATAGTTAATTAGTTTTTTACAATTTTTTATTAATTGCTACATTTGACTCTAGTTTAAAAAATATGTTGTACACAAAACTAGTTAATTCACTACTTAATTTGCTATAAATCGAATTAATAGTTAGATAAATAGTTAATTAGTTTTTTACAATTTTTTATTAATGGCTACATTTGACTCTAGTTTACAAAATATGTTGTACACAAAACTAGTTAATTCACTACTTAATTTGCTATAACTCGATTTAATAGTTACATAAATAGTTAATTAGTTTTTTACAATTTTTATTAATCGCTACATTTTTTAGATGGATCGTCCTAGATATTCGGTTGATATGGGTCACCTCGAGCGCAACCGAACGAAAGAGCTTGCGAGGAAGAGATCCCGCAAAGGTAAATCACATATCGGCTCTTCATCTCAAAGTCGAGATGATTTTGATACGAGTTACGTAAGGAGTGATGGGGATGCGATGACCGACGAACAACTAGAACAAGAATTGCACCGACATAATTCCCGCTTTTTTCAAGACCAACCGAGGACCATTGACGAAGAAGAGCTCGAGGACGAGGACGACGATGTGGAGGAAGCAATTCCGGAGAGCCACGACGACGAGGAGGAGGAGGGTGGCGGCAGCCATGACGCCGACCAAGCAGCCTCATCCCAAACAGGTACAAAAAAAGTAAATCTGAATTAATGGCTAATAATTTTTCTAAGTGGAAGGACCCAAACACCGGGAATTGGACCGCAACTTGCAATTGGTGTAAGAAAAACTATAGCTTGGGGATTTGCGGCGAATACGGATCCGCCACAAGACACCTTAAGTCCAAACACCCGGTGGAGTATGCAAAATTAGGCGGCGGAACGGGGAAGCAAACGCAAATATCGAGGTTTGCAAATAACCAACAAGCTTTTGGTAATTTCTCATACAATGATGCACAAAATTTGACAGGTATGGCTAACTTACTTGTTGAAGAAAATTTGCCTTATTTGTTTTCTGAAAGTCTTGCTTTTCGTGATTATGCACAAACTTGTTTAAATCCGCAATATAGAGGTTATACTCGCAAAACGGCTAAGAAAGAAATTTCAAGGCTTTATGGTGCGGAAAAGGTAAGGTTACAAAATTATTTTGCAAATTTTGATGGACGTGTTACTGTATGTTCTGACATATGGGAGGATACTTATCATAATTTACATTATTTGGGTCTGACTGTACATTATATTGATAATGATTGGCATATGCATAAACGTGTTCTTGCTTTCCGTGAATTTAATGATCGTTACACCGCTGAACATATTTATATTTTGATTGAACGTATTTTAATTGAGTATAATTTAATTGATAAGGTGTTTACTATTGGTTTTGATAATGCTACTAATAATACTGCTGCTATTCCTAGATTGCGTGAATTGTGTGGTTCTAAACCCTAAAGTGTAGATTTATCCATAAAGTGTTGGGATGGGGTGATGTCAATTTCTTGAGCTCTACGGGCCGCTTTCAACCAATCGTGGTAGCATATAAGCATCTCAAGAGATTCTGCGCTCAACCTCGTTCTACATTGCGTTAAGACATTGCCGGCCGAACTAAATTTTTGTTCCACGACAACGGTTGAAACCGACATTGATAGCACTTGCTTAGCCATCTTTGCTAAAACCGGGAACATTCTTTCTTTTCCCTTCCACCAGTTTAGTACGTCAAAATCATCATCTTCTTCAAAATCAACATCATATGTTAAATACAATGAAATCTCATTAATTGTGCTTTGTTGCGTAGCGGGAGTTGATTTCGTTTTTTTAATAAGATTGGCAAATGTAGATTTGAAAATTGATTTTCCTTTAGATGATGTTTGTGTCGGGGGAGGGGGCGCATTGTCATATTGTGCATGAAACTCATTAAATAATGCATAAAATATATCACTAACCTCACTGTGTTCTTTTTTCGGATCAATTGGGTTGTCCTCATACATTGTCAATGGACCAAAAAAAGCAACATAATAATTCAAACATTCTTCTAAAGAACCAAGTCTAAAACTAGGATCGAGAACAAATGCAAAACCATAAATATGCGGAATATGTGAATAATATTTTAAAAACTTTTCCTTCATAAAACTAGAAAAATAACTCACATAATCAGCATTCTCAAAATTTGAAAAAGCACCAGCGAGATTAACAACTTCACGAATAAATTGGTTTGAGGTAGGTTTATAAACATGACTAAAAGTTTCAGTTGCATTATTAAAATATATCAAAGCATTACAAATTTTTTCACAGGTGTCGATCTCAGCCGAGTTTATAATATAGTTATCATATTGTTTCATAAAAGCAAGAAAATGTTGTTTATATCTAAGAAGAACTCCAATTAACTTATAGGTACTATTCCAACGAATAGACAAATCTTTAGGAAAAGCCACATATTTCTCACCTCTTTCTATCAAATATTCATGCCATTTTTTCTAAGTTGTCCATTACCCCAAATACGTCTAATCCCCCCCTTGACTACCTCCAAAGATGCTCCCAACACTTTTAGACCATCTTGCACACATAAATTTAGAACATGACATGCACATCGTTGATGAAAAAATCTACCCATCAAAGAAGTAGAACCACACAATTCACGCAATCTAGGAATAGCAGCAGTATTATTAGTAGCATTATCAAAACCGATAGCAAACACCTTATCAATTAAATTATACTCAATTAAAATACGCTCAATCAAAATATAAATATGTTCAGCGGTGTGACGATCATTAAATTCACGGAAAGCAAGAACACGTTTATGCATATGCCGATCATTATCAATATAATGTACAGTCAGACCCAAATAATGTAAATTATGATAAGTATCCTCCCATATGTCAGAACATACAGTAACACGCCCATCAAAGTTTGCAAAATAATTTTGTAACCTTACCTTTTCCGCACCATAAAGCCTTGAAATTTCTTTCTTAACCATTTTGCGACTATAACCTCTATATTGCGGATTTAAACAAGTTTGTGCATAATCACGAAAAGTAAGACTTTCAGAAAACAAATAAAGCAAATTTTCTTCAACAAGTAAGTTAGCCATACCTGTCAAATTTTGTGCATCATTGTATGAGAAGTTACCAAAAGCTTGTTGATTATTTGCAAACCTCGATATTTGAGTTTGCTTCCCCGTTCTGCCGCCTAATTTTACATACTCCACCGGGTGTTTGGACTTAAGATGTCTTGTGGCGGATCCGTATCCGCCGACAATCCCCAAGCTATAGTTTTTCTTGCACCAATTGCAAGTTGCGGTCCAATTACTGGTGTTCGGGTCCTTCCATTTAGAAAAATTATTAGCCATTAGTTTAGATTTACTTTTTTCGTACCGGTTTGGGATGAGGCAGGCTCGTCGGCGTCGTGGCTGCCGCCACCCTCCTCCTCCTCGTCGTCGTGGCTCTCCGGAATTACTTCCTCCACATCGTCGTGCTCGAGCTCTTCTTCGTCAATGGTCCTCGGTGGGTCTTGAAAAAAGCGGGAATTATGTCGGTGCAATTCTTGTTCTAGTTGTTTGTCGATGATCGCATCCCCATCCCTCCTTGCGTAACCCGTATAAAAATCATCTCGACTTTGAGATGAAGAGCCGATACGTGATTTACCTTTGCGGGATCTCTTCCTCGCAAGCTCTTTCGTTCGGTTGCGCTCGAGGTTACCCATATCAACCGAATATCTAGGACGATCCATCTAAAAAATGTAACAAATATTAAATTGCAACAAATATATTAATAAAAATATATTAATAAAAAATTGGAGTTATAGCAAATTAGTATTTTAAAGTTTACTTTAATCAAATTAACTAGTGAATTAACTAGTTTTGTGTACAACCTATTTTTTTTACTAACAACGAAATTAATATACTTTAACTTTAACTATAATGAGAATTAACTAGTTTTTTAAACTAGAGTCAAAGGTAGCAATAATAAAAATTTTAATAAAGTAATTGACTATTAATCTAACTATTAATTCGAGTTATAGCAAATTAGTATTTTAAAGTTTACTTTAATCAAATTAACTAGTGAATTTACTAGTTTTGTGTACAACCTATTTTTTTTACTAACAATGAAATTAATATACTTTAACTTTAACTATAATGAGAATTAACTAGTTTTTTAAACTAGAGTCAAAGGTAGCAATTAATAAAAAATTGTAATAAAGTAATTAACTGTTAATCTAACTATTAATTCGAGTTATAGCAAATTAGTATTTTAAAGATTACTTTAATCAGATTAACTAGTGAATTAACTAGTTTTGTGTACAACCTATTTTTTTTACTAACAATGAAATTAATATACTTTAACATTAACTATAATGAGAATTAACTAGTTTTTTAAACTAGAATTAAAGGTAGCAATTAATAAAAAATTGTAATAAAGTAATTAACTATTAATCTAACTATTAATTCGAATTATAGCAAATTAGTATTTTAAAGTTTACTTTAATCAAATTAACTAGTGAATTAACTAGTTTTGTGTACAATCTATTTTTTTTACCAACAATGAAATTAATATACTTTAGCTTTAACTATAATGACAATTAACTAGTTTTTTAAACTAGAGTCAAAGGTAGCAATTAATAAAAAATTATAATAAAGTAATTAACTATTAATCTAACTATTAATTCGAGTTATAGCAAATTAGTATTTTAAAGTCTACTTTAATCAAATTAACTAGTGAATTAACTAGTTTTGTGTACAACCTATTTTTTTTACTAACAATGAAATTAATACACTTTAACTTTAACTATAATGAGAATTACAACTAGTTTTTTGTACAACCTATTTTTTTACTAACAATCAAATTATTATAGTTTAACTTTAACTATTATGAGAATTAACTAGTTTTTTTTTCAAGTAACGTTAATACAAAATTAAACAAGTGTAAATAATAGAATGATTTCGTACCTCTTTCGGTCTTTCGGATGGGAGTAATAGAATAACTTCAAATTAATTAAATATAATTCCAACTATATTAATAGATATAATAAGTGTATAAGTAATATATAATTAGATAAGAAATATAAGTAATATAATGTATGTGTTTAGAAATTATAAGTAGATAATTAATATAAAGTAGATATATAAATATAATATATCGGAGAATAAGAGAATTAGAGAGTAGAGAGTTAAGAATAGGATTTAGGAAGAATTGGAGAAGAGAGATGAAAAAATGTTTTAGATTAGGAGTATTTATAGGTTTTTTTACCCCACCCCCACCCCCACCCCCCAAACCCCCGGACCCCCCTGCAGCCCACCCCCCAACGGCTAGTTTGGCCCAAAAGTCCATTTTTTTTTAAAATGTGAACGTTGGGCCCGGACCCGGGCCCGACCCGGCCGGGCCGGGTCAACTATTTCCGGAACCGAGCCCGCCCCGTCCATCCCCCCCGGTTCGGGTCTACACCCGGTCCCGGACCCGCACAGTAGCGGGCCGGGTGGCCCGAACCGAATCCACCCCTAATCTATATGATACAACCAATTAAATTTGTAACTGTTTGCAAGTTTAAGCAGAGTTGGTACATTTTCTTTTGTACCTTCCTTTCTTTCACCTCATAGATATGTCATCATCCACACCCACTTTTTTCATTATTCCCGCTACAATTAAAAAATATTTGGGATGACAATTTGATTAGAAATAATGGCAAAAATATTATCTATGGAGCTTGTATGGATAAATAAATATCAATAATTTATATTTGGATAAAAAAGTGACTATTTATATATCTTTCCTTCTCCCTTGCTCAATTCATTGATCTTCCTTTCTTCGCGCCTTCTCTATTCGCATGGCTATGGCACCATCGCCTCTACCGCCCTAAGCGATTGGTCCATCTCTCTCTGCCCCCTCCCTCTCCCTCTCTCTCCTCCCCTCCCTCCTTTTCAATTGTGCCTCGCCTTGCCTCTCCATGTGCCTCACTGTTTCAAGGTTGAGGTTCATTAACCTTCACGTCAGTGATGACCAGTAGGTGATGAACCTTTGATCAACCTTTTGTTTCTTCTCCTTTCTTAACCGCAAATCACTGCCACCTTCTTGCTTAGCCTTGCCTTTGACACCCACTCAATCTCCATCACACAGTTAGGATTCTAGATGGAATTTGAGGGGTCTTCTTATTTTCAGGTTCGGGTTCATGTGGTTGCGAAGATTTGTTGTGTGCTAGTGAGGCAGTGTTGGGATGGGTGACGTATGTAATAGAATTATTACAGGCTTAGAATTGTACTCTACATTAAACTCTTCCTTATTATAAATATATCTGCCAGGACTCCTAGAGAGTATCCTGTTTCATTATTTCACATGGTATCAAGAGCACAGAATAAACCCTAATTTTTTTCTTCTCTCTCCTTCTCTCGGCAGACCCTACTCTCCCACCGCCGCCGCCATGAGTTCGTCAGCACCCACGAACACCGCATCTCCTTCTTCGGCGGTGTTGCCACCATGGCTACAGTCCACTGCTCGTCTTCTACTGCTGCCATACCGCCGACAACTACTCCACCTAATTCCGGCGTAACCTTTCCCTCCCACTACATCTCCCCAAGTCGCAGCATCCCATACTCACCGTTCCAACACATGCCTCCAGCTTTCCCGTGGCAGCCTCCTTCAACCGTGCAGTCAGTCCCCTTGGAACCGCCTCCCTTCTCAACAAGCTCCTTCTCCGGCCCTACGCTTGTTGGTTCGCCAGGAGTCTCTACCACAGTTCAACCTCTTCGGTCCGCAGCACCACCTACGGGTGGCTCTCTATTATTTGATCTTGCTCACACTATTTCTCATGTGGCTACTAATGTCACAAATATTGTTACTACAAAACTCCTGGCTGTCGAAGACTATACCACGTGGCAGACTCAATTTGAATCTTTTCTTGTCTCTCAAGGACTTCTGGGCATGGTTGATGGCACTCTTCAGGTACCTTCCGCTTATTCCATTGATATTCTAAATCGTCAGTCTCCCAATCCCGAATATTCTGTCTGGTTGCGAATTGATCAAACCATCCGATCTTGGTTATTTGCAACCCTCTCTCGGGATATTCTTATTGATGTTCGTGACCTAAAACATTCTTTTGAAATCTGGGAGCGTTTAGAATCTCGATTCATGTCTGCCAGTTTGGCTCGGTCAATGGAATTACATCGTTTATTTTCCCAAATTAAAAAGAAACCTGAACAATCTATGGATGCGTATCTACGCGAAATTAAGATTTTGGCTGATGATCTAGCCCCTATTAATTGTCCTGTTTCTCCACGTGACCTGCTCAAAACCACCATCATGGGACTTGGTCGTGAGTATGAGTCCTTGGTCACAACAGTCTCTCTTTTTCCTCACAATTTTCCGTTTGAGGCACTACGGAATCATCTCCTGGAACTAGAGCAGCGAGTCATCTATCTTCGATCCCAGGAGAATCTGCCAGTCCATCAAGCATTTGGTGCACAGCTTCCACCGAATAATCCACAGGAGGTGCCGCATCCGGGTGGCCAGCAGCAGCAGCAGCGCCCTCCGGCCTCTCATCAACGCGGCCGTGGCGGTCGGACACGGGGCGGCAGAGGTCGTGGAGCTCGTGGCAGAGGTCGTGGCCCGCATCCAGTGCAATATGGTCAGCCGGTGCACTGGTACCCTTCGTATGGTCCACCGCCGCCGATGTCAGCTGCTGGGAATGGTTCTGCGGCAGGGGGTGGTCTCTCGGCTGGACAACATTTGGGTATTGTTTTTCGTAATTCCACTGTGTCAACTTTAAATATTAATGCTTTACCTATTTGTGCTTCTAACTTTGGTTCTGCAGGCTCTTCATCAGATGGGGGTATACTTGGAGCGGTTCCCCATCCTATTGTGTGTCAAATTTGTTTCTCTGCAGGTCATTCCGCTATTGCTTATCCATCTCGTTTTGCTCAGCCTACCAGTCCTGCCCTGTTGACCACATCTGGTGAATCTAATTCGGCTTTATGGTATCCTGACTCGGGAGCCTCTGCTCATATGACTGGCTCAGAAGGTATTTTAATAAATAAATCCATTTACAATGGTTATAATTCTGTCAGTGTTGCTAATGGTGCCCATTTACCCATTCATCATGTTGGTGATGTTGCTTTACCTTCGTCTGGTCGTCCTCTCACATTAAACTCTGTTTATCACGTGCCTCAATTAAAGTATAATTTAATTTCAATTCAAAGATTATGTGCTGATAACAATTGTGTTGTTATTTTTGATAAAAATTCATTTTTGATTAAGGACAAGGCCACGGGGATGGAACTTCTGCGTGCTAATAGTCAAGGACCTCTATATCCTCTGCGTCTGCCATCATCATCCTCATTAGTTCTCGCGTCTGTCTTAGCTTCTGGCCCTGTGTGGCATCGTAGATTAGGTCATTGTGGTGACAGTGTTTTGCAATTTCTTAAACGAAAACAATTTTTATGTAGACATTCTCCCTTTACTCATGAGTGTGTTGCTTGTAGATTAGGAAAATCACAACGTTTGCCCTTTGAGGATGCTAGTCATAATTCTTTTCTTCCATTACAAGTTATTCATTCTGATGTATGGCAATCTCCGGTTGGCTCTAATTTAGGCTTCAAATATTACGTTTTATTTATTGATGATTTTCTCGTTTTACCTGGATTTATCCAATGCATCACAAAAGTGAAGTTTTTATGCACTTTAAAAATTTTAAAGCTTTGGTTGAAAATCTATTTAATCAGAAAATTAAAATTTTTCAAAGTGATGGTGGTAGTGAATTTGTTAATCATAATATGCAGCAATTGTTCTCATCCAATGGTATTTATTTTCAAAAATCATGCCCTGACACACCTCAGCAAAATGGAGTTGCTGAACGTAAGCATCGTCATCTCCTTGAATTAACTCGAACAATGCTTCTTGAGGCATCAGTTCCGAGTACATTCTGGGTTGATGCTATTTTTACTGCTGCATATATTATTAACAGATTACCCACTCCCACTTTAAATGGCCTCTCCCCTTACCAAATTTTATTTCATCGGATTCCTGATTATTCTTTCATGCGAGTTTTTGGTTCGGCATGTTACCCGAATTTTTCCGCCACCTCAGCCAATAAACTATCACCCCGATCTATCCAGTGTGTTTTTATTGGCTATGCATCTGGTTATAAGGGCTACCGTTGTCTTGATCCTATCACTGGCCGTGTTTATGTTAGCCGTCATGTTAGGTTCCATAAGGATATTTACCCATTTAAAACCATCTCCATGCCCCGGTCTACTATTCTACCTAGTCCCTCCTCACCAGATACTGCCCCCCCGCACATCTTCACCTCTCTCCCTCACTTCCAGCCCATCCTTTTCTCCCTCGGCAGACCAACAACCGCATAGCTCCACCGTAGTTTCACCTATCTTTTCGCTTCCGTTAGCTCCGGCCAGTCCGATCACATCCACTCCCTCGGTACCACACACGCCATCTACCCACAGTCCTTCACCATCCTCGGGCAGCTCCGAAACAACTGACCCGAGTCCTCCCGCCTCCCCAGAAAGTTCTTTTCCTGCCACTCCTCTCTCGGAAGTTCATGTCTCTACTCCGCCACCCGTGGTCAACATGCATCCCATGCAAACCCGTGCTAAATCGGGAATTTTTAAACCAAAAACAATTTTTAATTTAAGTACAATTGTTAATTCAGCAGACCCTACATGCTTTACTGAGGCTAATAAACAGACTAAATGGCGAGAGGCTATGGCAGACGAATTTAATGCTCTCATTAATAATAATACGTGGGATCTGGTGCCCTTTGACAGTACTAAGAATATAGTTGGTTGTAAGTGGATTTATAAAACAAAATATCATTCTGATGGGTCCATTGAGCGCCATAAGGCTAGATTAGTTTCACATGGATTTAATCAACAGACTGAGATTGATTTTTCTGAAACGTTTAGTCCTGTCATTAAACCAACTACTGTTCGTATTGTTCTTACTCTTGCTGTCTCCTTTGGCTGGGTAATTCGTCAACTTGATGTTAAAAATGCCTTTTTACATGGAAATCTTACTGAAGAAGTCTATATGCCTATTTGTGAGGTAGGGGTGGGGAGGTAGCTGGGGCGGGGTTGAAAGGTAGGGCATGGCTTGAGGGGTTGTGGTCTGGCTAGGGGTGGTTCGGTACGGTATACCGAATATTTTCTCTCATACCTCTACCGTACCAAAACTTTCGGCATACAAAATTTATATACCGTTACCTTACCGAAGTTTCGGTATACCGCATTTCGGTATACCGAAGTTTCGGTTCGGTAACGGTATAGTATCGGTAAATTACCATGCATGTCTCCCAACACAACAAATTATCATAGACTAACGAAATATGCTAAATCAGTGTTACTAGTGACATATTTATTTCATTATTAAAATTTTACAAATATAATTAATAATCTATTGATGTCATACTCAATATTGAACAATAATTATTATTAGTATATTTAAGCAGTTCAACATGCCACGTATTAAAAAACAACACATTCTCCTAAAATAACTTGAACGATGTAGATATAATTAAATCAATAGTGATCTCTAACAATAATAAATAAAATTATTCAAACAACATGTGATGGATAGTCTACCCGGGGGGTATATATCCGAGGGGTTATTGCTGGGAATAACTTAGAGAGAAGTCAGAGCAAGTAAATGTAGAGAGAGAGTGTATTATAAATGTGGAGCGTTTTCAGCGTGCTTACAAATGGGGAAATGGGGTGCTATTTATAGTAGCAATAAATGCCGGGCAGGGACACGTGTCAAGCGCCTATTGGCCGAGGGGTCACCTCAACTAGTTGGCGTTGGCAGCCGCATGTGGCCGCATTTAATGCGGCTGTTGGATGGGACGTCTGTACAGGGTACGGTGATCTGTACACATGTGAGGCGGATATCATGTCGGGAGAGGTGCCCTCGGCTGCAGAGGACTAGCCGAGGGCTCTTAGTGCCGAGGACCCCTGAGTGCCGAGGGCTCCAGGTGCCGAGGGCTACTGTTTTCGCCGTTTTCACCCAGTTTCTTAGTTTGTCTGGAAAACCCATTCTGTGAGAGTTTAGAGCCTTCGGCCAGGGGGCCGAGGGCACCCCTGGTGCGTATTGCGGGCTGCTTGGTACTCTGGGCGCCGTGATTTGGGCCTGGTGGGCCTCCTGGGCCTGTTGGGCCTTCATTGGTGTAGTAGGAGTCTGTGGGCCGGGTGTTCCCGGGCCATATACTCCATCAGGAGTCCCTCACTCCTTTTGCCGAAAGGTATTTGAGGGAAAAGGAGTAAATTGTGCTTGCCCTTTGATGTTGTCCTGTCGTGATCTCTGAAGTTGGTGAGGAGTTGTTGCTTTTATGTCCCTGCCGAAGGCAGTCCCTCAGTTACCCACATGTCGGGACTTGAGGGCTTGCTTTGTCGTTTGTTGGAATTTCACTAATTTTGTAATTTAATGATTTTCCCGAGGGGGTCCTCCAGTCCCCCACTCCTTTAGGCACTTGTAAAGTGGTAAAAAGGAGTAGAGTAGTTGCATTGCTGTTGTGGGCCGAAGGCTGACGCTTTTCGTTTCATTTTGGGGGGATGCCTCGTTAAAAACCTCATTAGAAAAAACCCTGTGGGAAAAAATCCTAATGAGGGAAAAAGAGTGCACCGGATTCCCCCAATGATGAATCGAAAATGTCAAACCTTGGTCAAAAATGGAGAATAACGGTAATGCCGAGGGCTCTTCTTCTTCTGAGGGCTCATGTGTTGATTAGCCGAAGGCTTGCTGTTGATGTCCTGGGGGTGCCGAAGGGGAGCCCCTCAATCCGGGGATCGAGGGCCTGCTGGATGAGGGCAGCAGTGGAGTTGTTACCGGGGGGTCCACTGTTTGTTGATTAGTTGGTGATGAAGATACCCGAGGGCTCCCATTACCTGTGTGCCATGGGCTACCCGGTTTTGCAGTGCTGAGGGGGAATCCCCGAGGGGTGCCCTGATATGAAGCCCTGGGTTTCTGAAGGAGTGATCCCGAAGGCGTCTGTTATGTGCTGTGTGGGGCACAACCCGGGGGCGTCTCTGGGTAAGTGTACCCGAAGGCTCTCCTTGACGAAGTGGAGTGAAGTAGAAAACCCGGGGGCTTCCAGAATATAGCCGTTGGAAATATAGCCGTTGGAATATGTAACGTCAGGATATAGCCGTTGGGGGGGGGGGGGTACACGTGGCGCGTGACGGTTGGCTGCCCGTGGGCGGCGTCACCGGTTGGGTGAAAACACGGTGCGTAATGATGACGGTCCGTCCGGAGGCCCGGTTTCCGGGCCCAAGCCCGGATTCCAGCGCCTATAAATACCCCAAGGCCAGGCATTCCTCCGTGTGCGAAAACCTTGTTAGCGAAGCTCTGCCAATTTTTCTAGAGAGAGAAACAGCAGCCCTCGGTTGAATCCTCTGTTCCTAAGGTCAGTTCTCCACTTGCCGTTCACCTCTTAGCTACCTGTATTGTGCCCTTAGGCTAGGAGATAGAATATTTAGAAAACACTAGCGTCTACGAGCCTTCGAACTAGAGTCAGAATGTCGTCCCAGAGTGATTCTCAAGATATCTCGGGGGCGCCCTCGATGGAGGATGAAGTCCTCTCGGACGTGGAGTCCTCAAGTGCACAGTCTTCGGTGGGACAGGATGCCGTCGTTGCCCTGGAGTTGCAGAAAGCCCTCGTAGCTGAGGCGGAAGCCGAGGGCTTCGAGCAAGAATGTGAGGACGAAGAGTTGGCCCTCGCCTGGCAAGAAGCTGAAGAGGAGGCACAAAGAGAAAGCGCGAGGGTCACCGTTGCTGTGCTCCCCCCTCGGGGTGCCGGTGAGGCCATCACCTCTCGGCCGCTGGACGCAGTTCCCATCTGGGTGGCCCCCGGGAAGAAGAAAGCTAAGGTAGCTGTTCCCAAGAAAAAGGGGAGCGTCGCAGATCAAGGGAAGCCCCTCGATATGCCCGAGGGGTACTCCTATCTCAACACCGCCGCATTGGAGATCAAGTCGAAGGTTGATGCGGCGGACATCTATGTCACCCAGCTTTACGTGGGCCCCTCGGCCATCGTGGTGACACCGGGTCCGGATGACGTCCTCTCCCGGGCTCCCGAGGGCTGCATTGCGGTGCACGTTCTCTCGGTATCCATGGGGCTCCGCTTCCCCCTGCACCCCTTCCTCCAGGAGTACTTTCGGTTCGTGGGTCTGGTTCCCTGCCAGCTGACCCCGAACAACCATTCTTACATTACTGGCTTCCTCCAGCTCTGCAAGTCTCGGGGGGTGACGCCTAGCCTGGACCTCTTCTTCCAGAGCTTAAACTTGTGCCGGGGGGGGGGGGGGGGGGGCACGCGAATGCCGAGGGATTCGCCAATTTGCAGCAGGTGTCCATGTTCAAACTCTTCACTGAGGCGCCCTCCTCGAACAAGGGGTGGAAGGACCGGTGGTGCTATGTGAAGTTAGCCGAGAGCCCCTTCCCGAGGGAGCTACGTGACCGCTTCAGGAGGCACGAGAAGAGGAGCGCCGCCCTCGAGAAAGATGGCAGGATTCTGGCCATGATCCCGGAGGGCCGGGACAAGAATATCACCATCAAGGAGTGCACCAAGGAAGCAGATCTCTACACCCTCGGGTTCCGGCGGTACCGGTTCCTGGGGGAAACAGACGAGAAGTTCCCAGTGTTTGAGGGAGCCTCCGGAGGTAGTGGCTGAGGGCATTCTCACCCTCATATCTTAGCACGTTATTTACTTGCGTCGTTTATTCTTTTATGCCACTTATTAGTGACCCCTCGATCCTAACCCCTCATTGTTTTGCAGGTATTCCAGTAAACATGATGAACGTCAAAGGCCTCGCCCGACTCAAGAACAAACCGGCCAAGGATCCGAAGGGGCCGGACGCTGGCGGCCAAAAGCCCGTCGGTGCGCCTCCCAAGAAGCCCAAGGGCGATGCTACTGCGGCGAAGAGGAAGCCGTCGGCAAAGGAGCCCCCCCAGGCCCCCAAGAAATCAAAGAAGGGGGACGCCGCGAAGGATGATCCCCCGGTGGTGATTGTAGATGACCCTCCGGAGATGCCGATGGCGCAGGTGCCGAGGGGTGCCCGGGAGCCATCTCTCGAGGTCCTCACGCTCTCCCTTCCGGCTGGCACGGCCGTGTTGAATGGCACGGCTGACCCGAGGGCGCTCCTGAGAGGTATAACCCTTGATATCGACAGGGCAGCTCTCGGGGCCGATGACGACCAAGCCCTCGAAGACAGGATCCTCCGGTCTTCCCTCACGGTAAGCTTATGACAGTTTGTCTTTCTCCTTCCTACTTTGAACTAGGACATCACGTTCGGCCCTGACAACTCATTTATTTTTGCAGACTTGCGTTGCCCTCGGAGAGCAGTTCCGACGGTTGGAGGAATGGCGCCTCCACAAAGCTGGGCAAGACGCCAAGATGAAGGAGCTAATCCTCAGGGACTCCCAGGCCACGAAGCTGATGGCCCAGCTTGAAGAGGACCTCCAGCTTGCGAGAGCGGAGGCCGGGAGGCTCAGGGAGGAGAGGGCAAAAGCTGAGGAGGCCGCTGCGGAGGCCGCAAGGAGAGCCGCCGAGGAGGCCGAGGCCATCAGGGCGAAGACTGTCGCCACAGCCCGGGAGGAGGCCATATCCGGGTTCCTGGACGGGGGGTGGAAGACCGAGGGGCACAAGGCGTGGCTGTCCTCGGTTGTGGAGGCCTCAGTCGACGAGTGGTCCGAGGGCCCGGGCGAGGAATGGATGGCCCGAAAGGGTAAGCAATATTATGATGGGGGCGAGTTTTTCACTCAAGCCCTCATCTACCGGAGGATGGCCCGCCATCTGAAGATTGAGCCGAAGGACTTTGACCCGGCGGCATACGGGCTCCCCCCTGCAGCCAGACATCCGTGTTCCTCTCCCCCCGATGTCGAGAGGCCAGACCTGGAGGATTCTGAGCTCCGGAGGGAAGCCGAGGGCGACGATCCTGAGGCCGATGTAGAGGTCACCTCGAAGCCATCGGGGGAGGCGGCCCCCGGGAATGACGTTATTTGATATGTACTTTGTATTTTGAACACTCTTGTAATAGCCACATTAGCATGTTTTCGGCCTCGGCCACCATTGTAATAACTACATTTACTCTTTGTTGTGATGAATGAATGATTGCCTTCGGGCTTCGTATATATGGCTTGTTTTCCTTAATTCATTTCTTCTTGAATGTATGCCTTCGTCTCGTTTTGGATGTATGCCTTTGCTCCTTTGAATGTACGTTTCAGGACTTAGAATATTTTCTGATTGTAGCTTGAATACGGTTGTAGCCTTCGGCAGTTGGGCACCCTTTGTTGGATATACAACCGAGGGCTCAGCAGCAATTAGGACTTAGAAAATTTTCCTAAGTGTAGCACACCCTAGGGCCTTTGGATGTTTGTAGTTCCATCGCTGTGTGGTGATTAGGTTGGGATCCCCATTCCTAGGACTTAGAAAAATTTCCAGGTGTAGTTTGGCCTTCGGATGCCCTCGGCTGGTAGCCTCCTTCCCGATGCGTGAATATTGGACCGAGGGCCCAATGTACAGGACTTAGAAAATTTTCGCAAGTGTAGCATGTCATGTAGCCTTCGGCTACTGTGGAGCCCCAACTGGAATGTTGATTAGGCCGGGGGCCAATTGTTTAGGACTTAGAAAATTTTCCTCAGTGTTGATTCCTTGTGTACTGTAGCCTTCGATTGATAGATAGCCTTCGGCTATTAGGTCCCTTGAGATGAGGGTGAAATATGTAGGACTTAGAAAGATTTCTAAGTGTAGATTTTCCCTTGGGAGCCTTCGGGATATGGCATCCCTTCTTGATGTATAAGTAGTTGACCGGCGGAAAAATATGTAGGACTTAGAATAATTTCTAAGTGTAGATTTTCCCTTGGGAGCCTTCGGGATATGGCATCCCTTCTTGATGTATAGCCTTCGACTGTCATATTCATTTAGCTGTAATATTGATTGAGCCGGGGGCCCATCTTTAGGACTTAGAATTTTTTTTTGCAGGTGTTGTTGTATCGCATAGCCTTCGGCTATCATATTCCCTTGGCTGTAATATTGATTGGGCCGGGGGCCCACTCTTTAGGACTTAGAATTTTTTCCAAGTGCTGCTTCCTTGTGTCGCCTTCGGGTGATAGGTGCCCTCTGACTCTGCATCACTTTTGCGAGATGCCCGGGGGTTACTCATTTAGGACTTAGAATATTTTCTAAGCGTAAATTGCTGTTGAGCTTCCGGATGTAGATCTCTCCGGGTATATGAATAGGACCCTTCGGGTGATCGTGAGGCCCTTGTGTAGTATGAGTCTTTGGCCGAGGGTCAAATATGTGGGGCTAAGCAAAATTTCACAGAGTGTCGTAGATGTTGAACCTTCGGTCTGTGTGGAGTCTGTCCGAGGGGCAAATATTTTGGAATAGTCCCCTTGGTTGGCTTTTGAAGATTTGTAAGAGATGCCTTCGGTTATCTGGTGACACATTAACCTCCGGTTGCTGTCATTTTCCAAAAGTGTGGACTCAGGAAAGGTGTGGAATCCTGTTTGTTGTGAAGAAAGCCAATGAGGAGTGCGTGCCCTCGGCATACACTCTGAAGAGTTGTAGAGTTTGACTCAGCCAGTTGTGTCCCTTGTAATGGGGTAGGGGCCCTCGGTATTAGTGCATAACAGATGCCTTCGGTGTTTGAAGTACCGTTTAGTGGACTTTGGATAGTCCCGTCCCTTTGTATTGTTGAAGCCTTCGGTGCTTGTGTGACCGAAGGTGACCAGGCAGTGGACTTAGCCGTTTCTTGATGATATTTGTTTGAGTAGTATCCTTCGGGAAATAGGAGCCTTCAATTACCGGAGGTGTTCCCGTGGGGAGCCCTCGGCATGTTGTGATCTGTTGGAGTGTACTCTTTGATTTCTCGCTGAGTCTACTCCCCTTCACCCCCTCTTTTTTTTTTTGGTTGGTGGTGAAGGGAAGGCATCAAGAAACTTGGTTTCTTGGTAAGGCTGGGCCTATTAGGAGACCATCAGAATACACCAATGGCTCTCCTCCCTCGGGTTAACCTTCCGAGTTCCGAGGGGATCGAGGGTCGTTTCCTGGGCACAAGATATGGTGGTCTGTAACCTGCCTCCCCTTGGGGGATGGCGCGGAAAGCGCCTCATTTTTGAAAGTCGTCCCCTCGGCGCTAGACATAGTCTGTGGCCTGCCACACCCTTGGGGTGGTGGCGCGGGGAGCGTTTCGTTTGGAAGTCGAATCCTGGGCATTTCTCGTGCCTGTCATACCCTTGGGGTGATGACGCGGATAGCGTTCCGTTTTTGAAAGTCGAATCCTGGGCATTTCTCATGCCTGTCATACCCTGGGGGTAGTGACGCGGAAAGCGTTTCAAGGAAGGGTTTTCATTTGCACACTAGTTGCAAATGGCCGGGGGCACTACGTGCCGCCGGCACCGATGGTGGCGCCTTCGGTATATGCGTCCTCGTGGGGTACGGCTTTTAGAAACAACACTTGGTGTTAGTTTCGATGTGTAGCCCCCGGTACTTGGTACCGAGGGGTCTTCTGTAGGAACACTTGGTGTTCTCTTTTGTTGCATATCCCTGGAGGGCCCTCAGAGGAAACACTTGGTGTTTCCCAACAGATGTTTGGAAGTTGATAGGAGAGCATATCCCTGGCACTGGGTGCCGAGGGGTCTTCTTTGAAACATTTGGTGTTTTTCTTCGTTTTGATGTTGGTGATGGAGGTGTACCCTTGGCACTGGGTGCCGAAGGGTCTTTTGTAGGAATACTTGGTGTTCTCATTTTTTCTTTTTTGATGTTGAAGGTGGGGATGTACCCTCGGCACTGGGTACCGAGGGGTCTTGTTCGAAAACACATGGTGTTCTCCTGTTGTTGTAGGTGTTGACGGTGTCCGCCCTCGGCACTTAGTGCCGGAGGGGGTTCTTCTCGTGGTGATGCCTGGGGCCTGTAGTCAGTATGAGGGCGTGGTGTCTTGAATGTGTCTTCATTCCTCAAAAGTGGAGGCCTTGGGCCATAGGATAGTACATTCATTAGTTATGAGGGCTTGGCCGCTCTTACATTATTGGTAAAATTTAACTAAATGGTGTACATTCCAGTGCCTAGGGACCTCTTTCCCGTTGGGGCGTTTGAGCTTGTAAGTCCCAGGTTTGATGATGGCTGCTATGATGTAGGGGCCTTCGAATTTTGGTGCCATTTTTCCTCCCTCGGTTGGTTGGCTGGCTTCCCTCCTCCGGAGGACATAGTCCCCCACTTGGAATTCTCTGGTGCGAACTTTGGCGTTGATGTAGCTTTTGACTTGCCTTCGGTAGTTTTCTGCCCGGATGAAGGCCTGCTCCCGGCGTTCTGAAATGAGGTGGAGGTCGAGGGCCATGTTGCTGTCGTTGACCTCGGGGTCATATTGGATCACCCTCCGGGTGGGAAGGGTGACTTCCGTAGGAGCTTTGGCTTCAAAACCGTAGCAAAGGGAGAAGGGTGTTTCACCTGTTGCTCGCCGAGGGGTGGTGCGGTAGGCCCAAAGGATATTGTGGAGTTCTTCCACCCAGCCGCCGCCCTCGGCCTCCAGCTTCTTTTTGAGGCCCTCGAGCAAGGTCCGGTTGGCGTTCTCTACTTGCCCGTTGCCTTGAGGGTAGGCAACGGAGGAGAAGGTGTGTTTGATGCCCCATGCCTCCAGAAGGGCACAGAAGGGGGCTGCCTCAAATTGTGTCCCATTGTCGGAGATGATCTGCTGGGGGACGCCAAACCTTGTGAGGATGTTCTTGAGGACAAAATGACGGCACTTCGCCTCTGTGATACTGGCGAGGGGCTCAGCCTCCACCCACTTGGTAAAGTAGTCGATGGCCACAATGATGTACCTGTTGTTGGAGGTACCCCTCGGCAGAGGGCCCACAAGATCTATCCCCCATCGAGAAAAAGGGACAGATGTGCTTATGGGGGCATAGTTGACCGCTGGCCTGCCGGGGGCTCTCTGGAAATGTTGACATGCGGTGCACCTCCGGGCAAGGTCAGCACAATCTCTGGCCATGGTTGGCCAGAAGTAGCCCTGGAGAATGAGCCTTTGGGACATGGAGAAGGGTCCCTGGTGAGCTGAGCAAGTGCCACTGTGCACTTCCTCCATTGCGACCTCGGCCTCATCTTGATGAAGGCACCGAAGTAGCGTGCCATTGTAGGATCGTTTGTAGAGCCTTCCATCTTCGATGGTGTAGCTAGGAGCCCTCAGCTTCGCCAGTTTAGCGCGAGTCTCATTCTCGGGTAGCTGCCCTGTGGAGATGAAGGCGGTGATATCTGAGATCCAATCCTCTTGGCGTTGTTGTATGTTCATAACGGGGCTTGCATGGATACTTGAGAGTCTGAGTTCCTCAATTTTGGCAATTTTGGAGATGTGCTCGGGGGAGTCGGCCGAGAGCTTAGATAATATGTCGGCCTCGGAGTTATAAGCCCTCGGTATTTGAGTGAGAGAGTGTGCCTCAAATACCTTGAGTAACTCCTTGGCCGCTTCCTTGTATTGTTTCATTCTTCCCTCCTTGGCCTCATATTCCTCGGAGATTTGCCCAACGACCAACTTGGAGTCGCATTTGATGTGGATCTGCCGAGCCCTCATGTTGGCAGCCAGCCGAAGGCCACATAGGAGGGCCTCATATTTGGCCTCGTTGTTGGAGACTTTGAAGGAGAAGCGGATTGCATGGTAGGCTCTGAAGCCCTCGGGAGTAACGAGGACTACCCCTCCCCCGCATGCTTTGGTCGCGGAGGAGCCGTCGGTGTAGAGGGTCCACCAGTCGTCCGAGGTGGCCGAGGGCTCCCCGTCCGTGGCTGCCCTTGCGGTACATTCCGTCACAAAGTCCGCCAGGGCTTGGCCCTTGATGGCAGGCCTTGGACGGATGTCTATGTTGTACTGGCTCAAGAAGATAGCCCACTTCACCATGCGGGAGGAGCTGGTGGGGCTCCTCATGAGGGCGCCGAGGGGTTGATGAGTGAGGACCTGAACCGGGTGAGCCTAAAAGTAGTGGCCCAACTTCTTGACAGTCCAAACGATGGCTAACACCGTTTTTTCCACAGGGGAGTACCTGAGCTCGGCCTCCCTTAGGGTCTTGCTAACGTAGAAGATGGCATGTTGGATGCCGTCCTCCTCCCGAATGAGCACAGAGCTGATGGCCGCCGGGCTGACCCCAAGGTAGAGGTAGAGGGTCTCTCCTACCTTGGGTTTGGAGAGCACAGGGGGTGAAGACAGATATCGCTTGAGTTCGTCGAAAGCCCCCTGGCATTCTGAAGTCCATTGAAAACCAGCCGTCTTCCTCATGATTTGGAAGAAGGGTAAAGACTTTTCCGCTGATTTAGATAGAAAGCGGTTGAGGGCTGCCAGGCGGCCCGTTAACCGTTGAACCTCCTTCACATTGCGTGGGGGTTCCATGTCGATGATGGCCTGGATCTTCTCGGGATTGGCCTCAATACCCCTTCGGCTCACCATGTAGCCCAAGAATTTGCCCCCTTGGACGCCGAAGGTGCACTTCTTCGGGTTTAGCCGAAGGTTGAACTTCTGCATGATGGCGAAGATTTCCCGGAGGTCGTCAGCATGGCTGGAAGATTGCTTGCTCTTGACGATCATGTCGTCAACATAGGCCTCCATGGTGCGCCCTAGGACGGCCTGAAAGACTCGGGCCACCATCCGGGTGTAGGTGGCCCCCGAGTTCTTTAGGCCGAAGGCCATGACTAGGTAGCAGAAGATGCCCTCGGGAGTCATGAAGGCAATTTTTTCGGCGTCTTCCTCGTGCATGAAAATTTGGTGATACCCTCGGAAGGCATCGAGGAAGGACATGATCTCACACCCTGCGGTCTCATCCACCAGTTGATCAATATTTGGTAGAGGGAACGGATCCATAGGGCATGCTTTGTTGAGATCGGTGTAGTCTACGCACATGCGTAAGGTAGGGGGCTTCTGTGCGAGGACTACATTTGCTAGCCATGAGGGATATTTCACCTCCTTGATGTGCTTAATGGAGAGGAGCATGGCGACCTCCTTTACAAATTCCCTCCTCTCGGCGGAGAGGGGTCTTCTTCGTTGTTGCACTGCTTTTGCCGAAGGGTCCACCGAGAGGCGGTGGGTGATGACCCTTCGGCTAATTCCCGGCATGTCCTCCGACCCCCATGAAAAGACAGTGGAGTAGGCGCGGAGGGCGCCGGTGATACCGGTCTTCAGATCTTCAGGGAGCTGGGCTCCAATCTTAACGACTCTCTCCGGCTGGGCCGGATCGAGTGCAAAGTCTTCTACGTCCTCGGTCGGTTCAGCCCTCGGCCTTTTTTCTTCTTGGTCGATGGTTCCGGTGATGGTGTCAACACGGAATTCTGTCTTGCTCACCTTCTTAGTGACTTGAAGATAGCAGGCGCGGGCGATTTTCTGATTCCCCCGGGAGTAGCCAATGCCCCCCTTGGCGGGGAACTTGAGGCAGAGGTGCCTCATGGAGATGATGGCCTCGAGGGCTGGCCGGCCGAGGATAATGTTGTGGGCGCAGTCGATGTTGACAACGACGAACTCCACTTCGAGCTGGGCTCTATGGAGCCCGTCGCCGAAGATCACCGGGAGGGTTATTACCCCCTCGGAATCAATAGTATCGCCGGTGAAGCCGGCAAGAGGGGTCTTAATGGGCCGAAGGGACCCCCTCTCCAGATGCAGCTCTCTGAAGGTGCTGAGGTACATTACATTGACGGAGCTGCCCGTGTCAATGTAAGTTCGGTGAATGATGGTGTCGTTTATTTCAGTCCGAATCACCAAGGCATCCCTGTGAGGAGATGAAGTAGGAGGGAGATCTGCGTTGGTGAAGGTGATGGGTTCCTCCCTCAGTCTCTTTACCGAGGGAATATGAGTGACTTCCCCCACGTAAAGCGATTGAGCCCACTTCTTTCGCTGGCTGGTGGAATCGCCCCCCGTATTGCCACCGGTGATCATGAGGATGTGGCGTTTTTTCTCCTGGTAGTGGGGGTACTCCTCCTCTTCTTCCAAGTTTCCGATCTCCCTCTTTTTGCCGAGGGGGATGGTGTTCGGGTTTACCCAAGCGTTCACCTTCATGTGGTGCCCTCGGGGAGGTCCCTGATGAGAAGGTCCCTCCTGCCGAGGGCTCTGAACGAATTGGGACAGGTGCCCCGCTTGTATCAACCTCTCGATGGCCGTCTTTAGCTGATGGCAGTCATCGGTCCTGTGCCCCTGGTGCCGATGGAAGCGACAGTATGGGAACTGAGGGTTGATAGCATGTACCTCCGGGGGTGCGCGAGAGTCGCGCTCAACGAGGCCCCTCTCCTCGGCAAAATCAAGGATGATGCTGACGGGGTGCGTCAATGGTGTCCGGGGGCGGTCCAGGAGAATGGGCTGCGCCCAAGTCTTAGGGCTGCTCTTATAACCTCCCCCGGGCTTGGCTTGGCCTTGCCGAGGGCGGTCATCAGAGGGTCCCGAAGCCTTGGGGTGATTTCGAGGAGCCCCGGCCCTCGGTTATGCTTGTTGTCAGCCCTCGGGGGCTGCTGGTCCGGATGCTGGTGATACTTCTCCACCTCCTCGGCCTCAGCATATCGGTCCCCCCGCTGCAAAGCCCTTATGTAGTCGCGGGGGGGTTCAATGATGAGGCTCCTTGAAAAGTTGCCGGTGCGGAAGACGGTTTGTAGGAGGGCCAGGAGGGTCCCGTCATCAGCACCGTCGACCTTGTCGGCCTCCATCCTCCAGCGCTCCAGGAAGTCCCGAAGGGTCTCATCCCTCTTTTGGCGTATGGTTAGGAGGTGGGAGAAGTGCTTCCTCGTGCGACGCCTCCCGGCAAATTGTGTCAAGAATCGCTGGGCGAGGTCTTGCCACGAATCAATGCAGCCCTCGGGCAGCCTGTTGAACCATTCGTATGCCGGTCCCTCTAAGGTGGAGAGGAACCATCGGCACAAATATTCGTCTGACGCCCCCACCATCATCATGTTGTTCTGGTATTTGCTGTAGTGTTCCTGGGGGTCCGTTTTCCCGTTGTAGGGCTGTATGTGTTGCCCTCGGTATTTTTCCAGGATCCGGGCCGCCAATACCCTTGGGGTAAATGGCGTCCGAGTCCGGAGCTGGATGACGGGTTCCCCGGAGCCCTCGGCCACCTTCTTCTGTAATTCCTCCATTTTGGCCATCATGGCCTCGTATTTGAGGTCTGAATGAGGGGTGGAGGTGGTGGCGTGAGCTTTGTTGGACTGCATTTCGTCAAGCCGGCGTTGGAGGGCCGCAATAATTTCGTCCCGGGGGTCCTTCGGGAGGGTCTCCGCCCCCTGAGAAAGAACCCGGGCCGAGTGGGCCTGGTTGATTTGGTGGCGAGCATCATTGGCATGAAGGGGTGCCTTGCCTTTGTCCCGAGGGGGACGCTCCTCGTCTGCCCTCGAGACAGACCCTCCACTTTCCTGAGGCCTTTGGAGTGACTTTCCTCCGAGGCGGTCTTGGACCCCTCGGCGGTCTGGCCCTCCTCCGAGCCGGTTGAGGGCGGAAGTGCGGGGCCTCTCCCTGTTGTCATTGTGGCGGTCCCGGGACTGTACTTCCTGGGAGGACGTATCCTGGGCCACTACCCCTTCGTCGTTCCTCACCCGAGGGGTGGGATTTCCGAAGGGGTGTGGCGGAGGGGGGAGTATGATGTTTTCCCCAACCTGGGGGTGAGCCGGAGCCAGGGTGCCGAAGGCACCCGGGTTCTGAGTGAGCGTTTGGATGAAGGCGGAGAGCGCCGATTGCACGTCGATGGTGAGAACCGGAGGGCTGACTTGGTCATCGCTCCGGTTTTTCTTCTTGGCCTCGATGCCGAGGCGGGCATCAGGGGCATTTTGTTGGATCTGAAGGCGTAGGTCGACAGCCGCCTGTTCCAGCCCAGCGATGACACCGCCCTCGAGAGCCCTGTGAGAGGCTTCGGGGGCGTTGACGTCGCCGAGGGCCAGGTTCTTGTCTTCTACGTTCTTTGAGTTGGCACGTGTTGTTCTCACCATTTTGGTAGAGGGCTAGTGTTTGGCGAAGGGGGAGGGTTTCTTACTCGATTGTTCGACCTCTCAACGAGAGCACCAAATGATGGATAGTCTACCCGGGGGGTATATATCCGAGGGGTTATTGCTGGGAATAACTTAGAGAGAAGTCAGAGCAAGTAAATGTAGAGAGAGAGTGTGTATTATAAATGTGGAGCGTTTTCAGCGTGCTTACAAATGGGGAAATGGGGTGCTATTTATAGTAGCAATAAATGCCGGGCAGGGACACGCGTCAAGCGCCTATTGGCCGAGGGGTCACCTCAACTGGTTGGCGTTGGCAGCCGCATGTGGCCGCATTTAATGCGGCTGTTGGATGGGACGTCTGTACAGGGTACGGTGATCTGTACGCATGTGAGGCGGATATCATGTCGGGAGAGGTGCCCTCGGCTGCAGAGGACTAGCCGAGGGCTCTTAGTGCCGAGGACCCCTGAGTGCCGAGGGCTCCAGGTGCTGAGGGCTACTGTTTTCGCCGTTTTCTCCCAGTTTCTTAGTTTGTCTGGAAAACCCATTCTGTGAGAGTTTAGAGCCTTCGGCCAGGGGGCCGAGGGCACCCCTGGTGCGTATTGCGGGCTGCTTGGTACTCTGGGCGCCGTGATTTGGGCCTGGTGGGCCTCCTGGGCCTGTTGGGCCTTTATTGGTGTAGTAGGAGTCTGTGGGCCGGGTGTTCCCGGGCCATATACTCCATCAACATGGATAAAAATCATTTATTCCTAATACTACCTCTGTCCCAAAATGTTTAGCCAAATCTCAAAATTTGGACCATGGTTTTGATTAGTATAATATTATGAAAGTTATAAATTTTATACTTTTATGAAAGTACTTTTCACAAAGAACATTTTCATATAATTTTTATATTATAAATAATTTCCAATAAATATATATTAATCTTCAAAGCTTTGGATTTGACTAATCATTTTGAGATGGAGGTAGTATGATATTGTGCATTTAGTCATTTTATATTCTTTTAAAAAAATGAATAAGACTTTCGGACAAAATTGTGTGGCTTGACTCGTGGAATCCCTATGTAGATACACCTGTCACATAAGTGTACCTCTCTCCACTCATCAGCTACTCAGCGACTCAGTCATCGCAACTCGCAAGCTTTTGGAACAAGATTAACTTGTTTTTGGACATTAGTACATTACTAATTAGTCATTGGAGATTTGTAACCAATGCAAGTATTAATTTTGGGCTTCATAATTGTAATGGAGTTTTACAATATTCTAGAATTAAAAGTAATAATTGTTGGGTAGGGAGTCGGTATGGTATTATACCGGTATACCGCGGTATTTGAAAACATTTACCGTTACCGTACCGAAATAAATCGGTACAGTATGATACCATATCGAAAATGACGGTATACCAATATTCCGATATTTTTCGGTATTTTTCGGTACGGTAAGTGCGGTATACCGATTTTCCGGTATTTTTGCCCACCCCTAGGTCTGGCGTTGTTGGGTGGGGCTGGGGTGTGTCATTTCTGGGTGGGGTTCGGGGCTAAGGTGTGACTGGGACATGCAATTGTGGGGCTCGGGCGGGGCTAGAGAAGGGGTATTGCGGGATTGGTTACTATGCTGGAGTCACTTTTGCCAACATTGTCGTGTCATTGTAAGCGGAGTCATCGTGTCAGTGTGGCCGGAGTCACCGTGTCACTGTGGCTGGAGTCACCGTGGTACTGTGGCCGGAGTCATCGTGTCACTGTAGCCGGAGTCACCGTGTCACTGTGGCCGGAGTCACTGTGGCACTGTGCCTGGAGTCACTATCATCATGTCACTTGGTCGAAGTCGACGTGTCACTGTGCCACTGCTCTGTGGCCGCAGTCACTGTCTAGATATAATTGTGACTGCATGGGTATAATAGTGATGTCAGTCACATTTTTGGTAATTAAAAAAAGTCACCTTTTATCCATTATTCATTTTTAATAATATTTAGGTCAAAACCCCTAAAATTATATTTACCTTTTTCATTCATTCATTTTAGAGTGTTTGTTTATTGCTTGCTGCACTTGAGTAATGTATTGACTATTGATATAATTTAAGAAAAATGTTCAAATATACTCTTATAATATTTTTAATTCATTACTTCATTCATTCTCTAAATTAAAATGTATTGTATTAGTATCCTTATTTTAAAAATTGATCAATTTAGTTATTTAATTGATTGTTGACCTGTTACAATAGGTAATTTTAAAAAACTAAGAAAACTATTAAAAAATAAAAAATTGTAAAAATGTAAGAATTTCAAAAACCATATTTTCGTGTGGAGTTATTTTCATACTCTACATCTTTCTTTTTTCTAAAGTGTTTAAGTTTATATGAATTTTCAATATTGTGTTAATTTTTTCAAAAAGGAAATGGTATAGCGGTATAAAATGACTTGTCTGATCATGTTTTTTAAATAGGGGTGGCTCCGGTCTGCTGGTCATGACTGGCCTGGAACCATGTTTAGGACCGCCACGAGACCGGTTTTCCGATTTCGGTCCTGGACTGGGCCCCCACCGTCCGGTTCGATTTGAAATGGTCATTTGTTTGTTTTCTTTTTTGTTTGGGAAATTCTAATTACACTCGCTCTTTAACTAACCACACGCTTATACTCAGATAAAACAAATCATTTTTTATAATTCCTACTTTACCCTTTTCACTAAAAGCAGCTTCCACTCCCTACATATTCAGAGTAGAAGATGTTGTCTAAACTTTCCCGAACGAACGAGGAAGAACTACTCGGAGATCTCTATCACATTTCTTCGTTCTATCAATTGTTCAATCAGTAAGTCAAAAAGGGGCACAAGTTGAGACAGACGATTCCATTGATGTATACTCAGCCACCAAGTCGAGAAAACCAGCAAGTAAACGAAGCGTGTTTCTATAAAGTCATTCGATTTCAGACTGATCTTTGCTTAATTTCTACTGTACTAGGTGAGATCGATAAACTGTGAAGGCCCCCGAATTTCCCCCATCTTAACATCCTATGATTTCTTATGGTTCCTTCGACAAGCCATGGATGATAATGGTAAGTGTTTGTCGTTTACTTCGCTTCAACTTCACGTGTTTTAGATACTTCATCTTTATTGCTTTGTAGATGTTTTTCTAGACGCTTGAGA
The DNA here is from genome assembly GCA_945859875.1 of Cuscuta europaea. NCBI lineage: Eukaryota > Viridiplantae > Streptophyta > Magnoliopsida > Solanales > Convolvulaceae > Cuscuta > Cuscuta europaea. Next base: position 4,891,686 of record CAMAPE010000062.1, on the reverse strand, counting down.
TGATGAGATTTTTGGTTGATACGTTCCCCTTCTTACTTGCCTTCTCTGTATTTATTTTGTTGTTTACACTGAAATTTCAAAGTGGCATTATTAGATTCTTGTTTTCAAAGACTAAAATGGAATTAGTATATTTGTATTCATGTATTAGCTCAATCATTGTTTATTTATTACTCCGTACTATTTTTCTGGTTGAAATGTATGATTTTGAGATGAAATCAAGTGACAGTGTAGTCATTGTGGTTGATGTTTTGATCTTGTCCCCTGTTGTCGTGTGTCGCTGATGTGTTGTTAAAGCCTTTATTTTGATAGTTTTTGGGTTTCAAGTCTACTGGGGTATGCTCCCATTACTTTTTCTGGTTTTCTAGTTGAACTCATAGTACTCCCAAATCTTCCTGAAAAAACAAATAACTCCAAGGAAATATAATTTTGCCAATTCTCATGCTTTGTGCAGCATGAAGTTGAGCAAATGGGAAAAGTTAAGTGTCATCAAACTTCAATGAAGCAAAGACCTATTACTCCAAATAAAGCCCTGCAGCTCCTACTAATCCATTAGAGTCCCCAAATACCAGTGCAGCGAGAATGACCACTGTCAGAGGCTATGAATCAAACTTTGAAAACACAATTGACTCAATAAAAAATGCTTTATTTTGTACTGCTTCAGAAGGGGCTTTTTTTTACGTTTTAAGTTTTATGTTTCAATTTTGAATAATTTAGCTTCATCTAAGCATCTCAAATATGATGTTTCATTAGTAACTTTACTTGCTTAAATATATGTTAGCATTTGATTATTATTTGTGTTGCAGAACATTGTCTCAAAGCACAAGTCAAAATTATCAAACTCAATCAAGGAACTGCGCTCATATCATGATGAAATTGAAGACTATGCTTTTCATACCGATGTGTGTTGATTTTTTTTTAAAAAAAAACATAATACCAAGGTGTTATAAACTTCACAAGTTCGGAAATCACAAATATTCTAATCATGATAAAACAACAAAAATGGCAATTAAGGATCAGAAAACATAATGCAAAGCCTCTAACTAGTGAGAGACGCATCCAAGGCTTCACTTCTTTGATTTTTTAGTTACCTGTGGGGCTGATTGGGTTTGGGGAGCTGCTGCTGGAGCAGGTGCTTCCTTCTCCACTGTGCCCTTAGCAAAACGTTCCTCTCGCCTTGCAAACTTTCTCTCACGGCTAGCCTTGTTCTTGGCTCTCTTGGCCTCAAATTGATCAGAAAGTGTCTTCTCTCTGGCTTTCTCTGCCTTTGATTTGTGGATGCTTTTCATCAGCACACGCTTGTTTTTGAAGACATTTCCCTTGACTTTCATGTACATATCATGGTACATGTGCTTGTCAATCTTCTTAGCCTCTCTGTACTTGCGAAGCAAACGCCTAAGCACTCTCATCCTCCTCATCCAAAGAATTTTAGTAGGCAACCTAGCATCCCTAGTACCCTTACTTTTACCATATCCAGAAGGGCGACCCTTTCTCTTGGCTTCCTTCATTCGACGGGCACGAGACCTGGAGTGGATCTTAGTTGGCTTCCTGATAATAAATCCATCCTTTACCAACTTCCTGATGTTTTGACGGGAGTTAGCCATGGAGATTTCATTGACATCATTGGGATCAAGCCAAACCTTTCCTCTTCCGCACTTGAGCACGCTTGCGGCGAGCCGCTTCTGCAACTTCAACGACACCATCTTCGCCTGACCTCTCTTACCCTCTCTGAAACAGGCACCGATGTGTGTTGATTGTAATATGTATATTAATAATACTGTAATTGTAATAGGTTTCTCACATCATGATATGTAATTGTACATTGTTATTGAGCTCATAATTGATGCAAGGTAAGAGTTTGGTTCATTCATCAACCCTAAAGAGCATGTGATATTAATAACATACTAACTTAGAGATTTGGAGGATTCGTTTCGTATCATTGAAAGTGAAGCAAAGGTTTTTGAGTTTCAGAGTGTAACGTGTGGAGGCAAAAAGCTTTCTGCGTTTAAAAGCATAGGAAACGCAGGTACGAGGAGGGTCGTCTTTATTATCTTGCTATAGTAAGGGTAATTTAGATATCAAGTTAATTAATGGCTGTGAATAGTACTTAGGGGTAATCAGGGGGCTGTTAATAGAATTACCCTTTTCATTTTGTCCGTTGTAAGTCCATTTCTGACCATTTGAAAAGACTCTAACGGCTAAGTAATGGCTAAAGGAGAGCCACGAGTGTTTGGGGAGTTGGCAATGATGGGGGACAAATTCTATAAATATTCACTCTTTTTAAAAAAAAAAAAAATCACACCTTCATTTTACAATTGGGTAAATTGCACCAAATCCCCTCATGTAATAAAACACATGCGCATTATCCCTTTCTGTTATTGAAAAAGCATGAAACCCCCTTCAGTTTATATTAACCATGCTCGCATTCCCCTTATGTAGATAAATATTTAACTATTTTTCTATTTTCTGAATTTCCATTTATACCCCTCTTAATTCCTACACTACACCACTGGCTACACTAGGGGTGGGTGATTCGGTTTACGGTTCAATTTTCTTCGGTTTCGATTCGGTTTTGGTATATGTGGTTTGGGAGAATTTGTACCAAATTAAAACCATTTGTTAGGGATGGAAGTAGTAGTGAGGGATTTGGGCCAGTTCTTATTTTATTCGATCAATTTTATATTTTAGAATTAGAAAATGAAAGTAGTAGTGTGTGGGACCGGGATTGGGACTGGGGACCCGAACAGGGGATAGGGAGACGGGCTATGGGACGAAGAAAATGCTGACCGGCCCGGCCAGCCCGGGCCTAACGGCTACTTAAAAAATTGTTTAAAACGTTAAATGGCTTTGCAACCATGTGTGGGGTGGCCAAACGGCTCTATAGCTGTTGGAGGTTGTCTGGGGGTTGGGGGTTTGGGGGGTGGGGTGGGGGAAAAAAATATATAGAGAAAACTATCCAATAGGCTCTCTTACTTTGGCCAATTCCTCAATTAGGCCCTCGTACTACCGAATCACCCAATCGAGTCCGCGTATTCACCAAAATCAACCAATCAGGCTTTTTAGCCGGTGGATGCCCGATTAGCCCGTTAATGGGTGACATGTAATCCGATGTGTCCCTCCCTTACCCGGCACTTAACCTGACGTGGCTATTCCTATCTCCTCACCATCTAACACAAATCGTTCTCCTCCCTTCAGACCTAGGTATTCACCTTCAGACAAATCATTCCCCTTCTCCCTTCTTCATCTCTGCGATTGTGGAAGTATGCCGTCTTCATCATCATCAACGTTTGTAAAAGAATGAAGTCGTACCTTTGACTACGAGTCTGCGGTTCATTGTTGGTGTGGATCGAAAGCTACATTATGCGCTGGCCGAGAAAGTGGGAGAAGCTTTTTTGGTTGTCAAAAATGGAAGGTAAGTGTATGATTTGACTGTGTGGTTTTGAATTACAACGTCTTTCCTTGTTCATTTATTGCATACTTTATATATGTTCATGATTTGGATACATTCCATGAACATCTTAATGTGTACAGGTTGGGAGTTGCGGTTTTTTATTATGGAAGGAAGATGTAGGAATAAAAGACATTGTCAGGGCATAAGAGAAGATAGAATTTGTGAGGGCTGAAGCGAAGAGCGAAAGTGCAGACGATTTGAAACAATTGCTTGAAGGACTTGTCCTACGGATTTCTCATGTACACAGTGATGTTGTTTGTGTCAAAACTGTGGTTGACAATGAAGCGAAGGTCAACAAAAAAAGTAGGAAGGTGTATGAGTTTGCTATGATTGTACTTCTGGGTTTAGTAGGTAGTGTGTATTTGAGGATGTAAGATTGGTTATCAATGCCAGAATTGTGTATGTGAAGGTCATGTGTAATGTTTATCAGTTTCTTACTTATGTAATGGATTTGTATGGCAGTAGTTGTATGACACAATGTTGTTTGATGTAATGTCTTTCCAATGGCACAAATTTGTTGAATGAAAGTGAACTTCCCAAAATAGCCATACACATGATAGTTTGGATAGTGTATGATAGTGCCTGAAATCAGTATACTTCACATATAGGGGATGATAGTGCCTGAAGTCAGTTTATTGTGTCACTCTTTTATTCCAATGAGCACACAGATTGTACTATTTGGTCAATGAGTGTATAGAACTATTTCAAATGAGTATATGATACTTTAGAATGACAAATAGTCGTTTACCAAATAACAAACCCAATGAGTAGCAAAAGTAATGTGATATGTTATCCACCCTTTAAGGAATGACACAACTGATCATATTCAGTACCCCAGACAGAAGACCAAAAGTCTACAATACAAAAGAAAATAAGACTATACACAGGCTATGGAATACCCCCAACATATCAATACAAAGTGCATTCATAATATCAGCATTGATTGAAAACATTCATTATACATTAAGCAATATTAAACACCATTACTGAGTTCTTCATACACCAATATCTTGCATTATTTTCAGAGCTCTTGTAGCCATACTAATGGAGACATTCAGCTTATGTTCAGCTTTAAGCATTTTTTTTTAGGTCTGCAGCCCCCATGGAAGGATTCTCAGGCAACTTATCCTCATAGGTCTCAGCAATTCATTTCTGACTTACTACTCTATGCTTGAACTTCAAGTTACACAAATGGTCAGGGTTCCAAACTTTATGTTGAAAGCACTTCATCCTCTCTTCCCAACTAGTAGTAGAAGCAAAAGGGCAATTAATGGCACATTTCAGTCTGACTCTAAGAGGCTCGTTCTTAACAAAGACTATATCTCTCTTATTGTACACAACGTATCTAATCATATCACTTTTAAATTGCTTACCATACTCAAACAACATCCCCGCCTTAAAGTGGGGAGGATCAGATTCAGGGTTATAGGAACCATTCCCATAACCTAGCCTTTTGGACTGAGGTTCATCTTCTTCTTCTGAATGCAAGCTAGGTGGGTTAGATGAGTCATATTCAGTAGTATCTTATTCAATGTCACTCTCAACCCCATGCTGAGGAGTTTATGTGTTTTCCATTTCTGGAACATTATCTGTCATTGGTGTGGAATTATTGTTCAGCACTTCCACATCATGTAACACCTCTTCTTCTTCATCCTCATAGTCTGCTTCAGAACTACCACTTTGATGTTCTTCCTCAACATCACTTTCATCATCTGGGGCATCACTACCAACATCTGTGTCATCATTAATGTCATCTTCATCACCATTTGGTTCATGTTCTTCACTTTCGGCCTCACCAGCATCTCCTTGGGTGTGTAGTTCATCTTGTGCATGGTCTACACATATCTCACACTTTCCACAACTTCTTGCTAATTCTATTAGCTTTAGTGCAGTCTGATCATCAAACAGCTCATGTAAGGAGTTCATATTAGAACTTGGTGTTTTGAAGTATAGACCTCTTATGGAGCCATTGCTTTGACCTTCTAAGAACTTCTTCAAGTGGAGATAGCTAATCATCTGCAGGTACTGTCTCAACTACCCCTCCAACATACATCTTCTTTGCATCACAGCTGAATTTCCCCCCATAGTGTATTAGTAGTTCTACTGTCTCAAACATTCTACAAATGTAAGAATAAAGATTCAACATTTCACTTCAAAGTAATGTCATGAAAGCGTAAAACATTAGTCACTAACTAACTAGATAACACATAAGAACATTAATTGAACTTCTGAAATTCAGTCTTGCTTCAATTCCACCCAACACATAACACTCATTGAACTTCACCATAACATTCATGTAAGTATAAAGAGACTACTTTTAAGACCTAAAAGCTCATGTTTAGGGTTGTATCATCAACATGACCGAAACTAGCTCAGGTTTAGGGTTGTATCATCAACATGACCGAAACTGCAAACTAATTCAGTTGTACCACTTCAATTCAACTCACCCGTTCCAACAACGTTCCTTCGCAGTCCTTCGCAGCACTTTGGTTAAACTCCAGCGTTCTAACTAACTCCTGTACTCGTTCGTTATTTTTCTAAATCCGAGGGAGGTTAGGTCAAGTTAACGGGTGGGAAGTTGGGTAATTGAGGAGGCTTTCAGATGGGAATAGCCACGTCAGATTAAGTGTCGGGTAAGGGAGGGACACGTGGATTACATGTCACCCATTAACGGCTAACCGGGCGTCCACCGGCTAAAAAGCCTGATTGGTTGGTTTTGGTGAGTACGCGGACTGGATTGGGTGATTCGGAAGTACGAGGGTCTATTTGGTAGTTTTCTTAAATGTATAAATACTCCTAATTTCTAAACATTTTTCTACGACTATTCTCCAATTCTTCCTACTCTCTATTCTCTAATACTCTTTAATCATCTCCATCTTCATCTTCTTCAATTCTCTCTACACCTTTTAATATACGTAGTATATCATATCATTTAAATTAGTTATACAATTATTATATCTACTTATATTTATTATCTACTTAATATGTACTTATTATCTACTTAATATCTACTTATTATATACTTGTTATTTACTATATTTACATATTATATCTAATTAATATATTAAGTGTATATATCAAAGTATTAAATATAAGTGTACTACTCATCTTATAGTAGTATACTTATATATTATATACTATAAACATTATATTAATACATTCTAGTTATGTACAATAAATTAAATTTAAATTCACTAGTTCTGTTTTTACTAAATTCTAATAAAGTTGATGCTCACTAGAAGAAACTTATTGGTTCAATAATTCTCACTTAATTTAAAAAACTTAATATTTGAAAATCATAAATACTTTATTTGATGTAATACTATCGTCCGTTCCATAAAAGTTGCAACAGTTTGACTTTCACGTTTGCTAACTCGCAACTTTGATTGTAATTATATTTATTTATGTATTAGTAAACATTAACAAAAGTTAATATATTTGAAATTTACACTAATACAAATTTACTAATATTTTATACATAATATTTTTATTATATATATTATTAGACAATCGTAGACAAAGTAAGGTGTGTGAATAGTGCAGAAATTCCAATGTTGCAACTTTTTAAAATGAAAAGTAATAGCTGAAATCTATGAGCAACACAAATGGATATATGTTCTATATATTTTGGTAATTGAACTCTTTTTTTGTATGGATTTATGTTTATATTTTTTTGGAAAACATTAAACTCGTGTAAAACACTGTTTTTATATTGATTGTATAAGCTTTCAGGTATGTAGTTTTTTTTATTTCATGATGTTAGTATTGATATTTTCTCTTGCTTAGTCCTGATGCATAGTCTTTTGTGTTGCTCGTATTACTTTTCTTGTCATTGTTGAGGCACCAAAAAGTGGCTGCTTGATAAAATAAATGAACTTGACATGGAACTTGCATTATATTTAGTTTTGGATTTGCATCATAGGTTTCTTGCTGATCTTTCATACTACGTACATTACAATGGATGAAAACAAAAAAATGAGAGCTGTCTATTTCATGCAAAAGGGTAAATTGGATTAAAAACTCGCACCAAAAAGCAAGTGAAATACACACACATTAAACTCACCTCTTTAAGGGATTTTGTGCATGATTTTACAAAACATAAATGGGTTTGGTGTATTTTTGAAAACACAGGGAATATGTGCAAGATTTATATAACATGGAGGTGTTTGGTGCATTTTACCCTTTTACAATCTATACTTCTAATATCTCATTCTCTGTATTATTATTCTCTCTACTCTTACATTTTTCATCTTTACATGTCAATACTCACCCATGGTTGCAATAAATGAAATGTTGAAATTTAAAGTTTCATTATAAGAATATCTCATTTTAGGAGGGGTTTTACTAGAACTCTACCCTTCAAAGGGGGTGATTCTTATGAGAACTCCTCTTAAAATGAGAAAACATTTTAAAATAAGAACTTCTGATCTCCATCACTCTTTTTTAAAATCAATGGCTGACAAAGGTGTCGTTTTAATTGCAAAAAAAGTCTCATTTGAATTTAGGTAATTATGAATATCACCCCATGTGAATATTCCACTCATGATTGCAATGAATGAAAAGTTAAAATTGAATGTTCTCATTATAAGAAGTTCCCATTTTAGGAGTGGTTCTCGCTAGAAGTTAAAATTGAAAAGTTAAAATTGAATGTTCTCATTATAGGTTCAAATGAAAAAGAGAAAATTCCCTAAATGGGACTAAAACAATGAGAAAATGCAAAACTAGGACTACCATGTTTTTTTGGGCGTTTTTTGGACTAAAATATAGTAGTTTGACAAAATTAGCACTTAATAGAAAACTTCAGGTTTCCATATCGCAGACTCTAGCGACGCGGTAGTCATCCTTCAGGAACCACAATTGTCGCCACCATTCATCCATACCACCTCCATCAGCGGTCGCCATCCTCCGACGAAGCCATCGCTATCCGACAAGTCTCCCCTCCTCATTCTTCTTCTTCACTTCTTTCTTCTTCCTCCTGGTTCTCTGTTTTTATTTTGTCAATTAATCTTATTACTTTCAAAATTCTAAATAAAATTTGGATTTGATATGAATAACAAGTGAAAGAAATGACTTTGAATTTTTATAAATTTATCGATTTTGATTAATTTCAAAGATGAGAATATCATAAATATAATATATTTCAAAAAATGTCACTTTTTGAATTTGAGAATGCCTTTTATTAGAAAGAATGTCACTTTTATGACATTACATTTATAAATATGGCAATATTATTTTTGGCTTGTTGGTCAAATGATGTCAGTTTTATGACATCAAACATATAAAGGTGTCATTTTTAAAGGATGATTACATCATTTGCTACAAAAAATGCCACAACTATCAATGTGAAAATACCTTTATTTTCATCTAAAATTTCTATATTTTTGTAGTAGAAAATGTCATCTTTTTATACGAAAAGGTCATTATTATGTCAAACTGAGATTGCTATCTTTATAAACATACTGCCATAAAAGTTGCATTTTCTTCAAAATAACCAATAATTTTGACATTCCAAGATTGAAAAGGTGGCATTTTCTGGGAATCTGCATTTTGAGGTTCAAATTGCTGAATAAATTAAAACCCAAACCCATATATATTTGATCATAAGAAAAAATTGAAAAAATTAAAATATGAATCAATTACCTGCTATTCACTTGGCGATCGAAATCAACGAAGTCAATCGGCGATGACGGATGCAATACCCGACAGCGAAGGGAGGCGGCGACAGTAGTAGCAAAACCAATGAAGAGATGCTCTGGTGAGCATTTAAGCTTTGGACTTGAACTTCGATCGATGACAGAGGAATACCAGGCTTCGATGAGCAAAACCAACGAAGGATTGGGGATTTAATCACATCAGGGCCGGTCCCGAGAAAACGGAGGCCCTGTGCAACAATAAAATTTGGGCCTTTTTTCAAGTTGCAACACAAGCAAATTGTCTTAAAATACAAGTTATTAATAAACGTAATGATTAAAATGAAAAAAGTCATTAATAACTTACAATTTATTTAAAAAGGGACATTCTTCGAGCATATTTAGATGCAAAGTCATCTACCAAACTTGCAATGTCAATCTCTTCGAGTGTTTCAGAATTACACATTTATTATCAATTCAAAATTTCAAATAATGATTTACTTTAACTGCAAAAAATCAACAAACACAGACAATGCGACAATTCATTGAATTCAACAAACTTTAAATATGAAAATAAACAAATTACAAGAATTCAACAAACAATTCATGAATTCATCAATTCAATAAATCAAAAGTTCACAAGAATTAGCAAGTTAGCGGTGGACTGACCGGACTTCTGGACGACTGGACTGAGGGAGGCAGCCAGGCGTGAGCTTGACGGTCTAAGGGAGGTGGGCGGTCGTTCGGAGCTGTGGTTGTGGCGGCGGCGTGCGGTCGTGAGGGAGGCGGCGGCGTGCGCCGTGGCGGTGTGCGGTTGGACTGGAGAAGCCGGACGCGGAGCTGCGCTGCTGCGGAGTGCGGAGGTCATCACTCTTGGGCGTGGGTTGCTGGCTTGCTGGCTTGCTGCGCAGGGGAATAACCGAGGGGCGAGGGGGTTGTCGTGCACTCGCGTGGAGCAGGGCCTGCAGGGAATAGATGTTGGATTAATGGATTGTTAGGCTAAAATTTAATGGGCTGGATATAATACTATTTTTTTTTGGGCCCTTAAAAATTCCGGCCCCTGTGCGGTTGGACTGGGCAGACAGGCTCAGGGCCGGCCCTGAATCACATAAGGGTATAATGACAATGTTTAGTCCTATTTTAGTCCTATATTTAGGAGGTGTTTGTATTTGATCCCTTGTCTACACACACATGAATGTTTCAAAGAGAACATTTGCTACTAAAACTATGTTTACAAATGACATTATTTTACAGGGCTGAACATGTCTTACTTAGCTATAAAGCAAATTTTTGTTTATTTTTTCTTGTTTTATTTTATTCACTTTACTTGGTTCAGGTGATGATGATTTTGCTTGATGATAAGAGTTGTATTAGATCATGTAGTTTATTAGTTATTAATCACCTAGTTATTTTCTACTTCAGTTTTGAGAACTTGTAGACACTTGATTACTTGAATTATTTTTGTTTGTGGTTTAGCTAGTGCATTCAATTAAGGGATAGCTGGATGTGGCAGTAACACGAATTGATTATTTTATTCTTCTACAATTTATACTCTTTTGAGCTCCAATGATGTTAAGAATTGTTTTCTAAACATGTTATTCTTTCTATTTTGGTTATAAATTTGGGGTGCTACATCTTGGGCCCGGCCCAGTCGGCGCAATGTTAGGATCAGTCGAAAGATTGGAAATCCGGTCCGGAGGTAAACTAAAACATGTACCATGAGTTTCAATTACCCAGTCTTGGGTAGGGTTGGATTCGGGCCGGGCCAGGTCCGGGTCAGGCCTAGGCCCGGGCGGGTCGGCGGTTCAGGAATGGTGGACCCGGGTTTCGGGCCGGGCCGAGCCCCCGGTTTGGGTATTTTTTTTTTGCTTTCATAACCCCCCACCCCACCCCCACCCTCCCAAACCCCCCAAACCCCTCCTAACCATCAAGCCCAACCCGGGTGGAACCCCAAAAATGAAAAAAAATCAATTTGGCCCGAACCCGGGCACGACCCGGCCGGGCCGGTTCGCCAAATGTGAGACCCGATCCCGGACCCGCCCTACCCCCCGGGCCTAGGCCCGACCCGGACCCGGACCCGAGAACCGGGCTGGTCCCGGTCCCGCACAGTAGCGGGCCGGGCCGGTCCACGGGCCGGGTGGCCCGACTCGAGTCCACCCATAGTCCTGGGGTGCCCAAAGTTGGACTGAAACCAGTCGATCCAGGTCCATCAATTACAGTATGACTATTTTTCTCTCTTGGAACCAATAGCCCCCAAACGGCTCTTTGTTCCTGTTGGCTAGGCATCCCCAACGGCTCTTTGGAGCCAATCAGCCCCCAAGTGGCTCTTTTAATCATTAGTGTAAGGAATAATTGTATTTAGAGTTTGATGATGCTAAGTTAATTAGTATATTAGAGTACTCCTTTAGAAATCTTGTATTAGAATTTTCTTTGTGTAAGTAATAACATAGTCGACTGACCAGAAACTCTCTTGGATCTCTTGATCAGAGTTGCTACCAGAGCTAGGCACCAGAGTTGCCATCAGAGCCGGACATCAGAGTTGCTATCAGAGAACCTCATCAGACTTGCTAACACTAAGAAGAATTTGAAGGTATTTCAAATAGTCGTTAGACTAACGGAAGATTCCCTAACGGCTAGGAGCCTCTCAACGGAACATGCTACTGTACACGCATTTAATGCTCATTTAATGAGCTTCACTCGTTGGGATATTTAAAGTTGATGATTGACCAGGGAAAGATTTTCGCGCCCCCAAAATAGCAAGTCGACTACTTTTGTGGTTCAACCGGTCAAGTCTACAGTACGTGCATTTAATGCAGTTGTCTCCCTCCTCCAACGGGAAGACATCCCCAGTATATATGATACAACACGAAGAACAACCGGATAACTTTTGCTCTCTCTATATTTTACAAACAAGCTTTCTTGAGATATCAACTTCATCTTCCTCAAGAAGAAAAGCCCAACGTTGGAAAGATATTATTCTCATATCCTTTCTTCCAACAAGAGCAAATTCCTACACTTCTTCAACACTTCAAGCACTTCATCTACCTATCTTTTGTGACGAAGCAAGTTGGAGAAACCCCATGTTCTTAAAACGTACTTCTTGCAAAAGAAGGGACGTCCAAGTAACTGGATTAGTGAAGTGGGGATACTTCAAGGAAACTCAGCGAAAGGACTTGTCATCAGGAAGCTAGGAAGAGCATCCCGGGTGACAACTAGACTTGAAGAAGATGAGGAGAGCTTCTTAAGTGCTAGAACTAAGGCGTTGTAACAGTCGTTTTACAAGCCTAGTGGAACAGTGGACTGCTTAAGACTCTGACTGCTTAACTCCCAAAGACTTGGACTCTGTGTTCAGCAAATCTTCTTTCAGAGTTATCAGAAAGGCATTTGCCTTAGTGTTTTCCTGAGGCTACCCGGACAGAACTCTCATTCGCTGTCAGGTCAAGTTCTACCATCAGAACTCGACCTTCTCTGTCATCAGAGCCAAACCTTCTCTGATAAGTCATTTGTGACTTTGAGAAAAAGTTTGAAAAACCTGAACAGTCTATTCACCCCCCCCCCCCCCTCTAGACTGTTCCTAGTATAAACGTGATCAACAATTAGCTATAGACTAAAAGTCTTATTCAAGTACGGAATATCACATCGATACACCATCTCATGAAAGAAACAACAACAAATGTGGGAAGTGAAAGTTCAGACGAATGAGTTTTGCTAGGTGTACACGAAATGTGTACACCTTTTGTGTACACTTGTCTATCCCCCGCAGATAAGTTGTCTGTCCACAGACAACACTTGTAGAGTAATACAAACTAGGGGTACCAATTCCGAACTACCCTTAGGATCGAAAAAACGGTCTTCTGACTTGTCCCATGACTTCTGCCCACCGAGCCGATCCCAGTCCAGGATTAGTGACTAGTCCACCCCTAGTTACGTCCTTCAAATTGGCATTAAAGAAAATTTCTTTATAAATTGTTTATTTGACTAAATTGGTTTATTAATCATATCTATTTATATATAAGAAAAGAAATAGCTCATTAAAATACAAGTATGCCCTTCATTAATCCTATGTGTCCATCTTCCCACAATTTGCTCCTTTGCTATAAAAATGCCATGTGTCAAATTCTAGATTTTGTATTTGGAAAAAGGATAATAACTTTGTGCCAATTGTATAAAAAAATACTCTTTTTTTCAAAGTGGTATAACTTTTTAATTTCTACTTTAATTGTTACAAAAAATATATCAAAATTCATAATTTTTTACGATCTTTCATATGACACCAATATTTAATATATAAAATTTTAAAAAATTATGAAGGTTTATTATAGATCGATTCATAGATCGATTCATGTTAGGCAACCTCAAATTCTTTTGGGATTAAGGTTTGCATGTTGTTGTTGTATGAAGGTTTATTAAACCTTCCTATTTTCGAATCACGATATCAATTATTCCGTATTAAATGAATAATTTTTAATACATAACCAACATAAGGTTATTGGATACAAATATGGCTTATTAATTTTTAGTTATTGTAATCTATTTATTATATATAAGAAAAGAAATACCTCATAACAATACAATTTTACCCTTGATGAAATCTATGTGTCATTCTCCTCACAATTCACTCCTCTACTCTACAATTGACACATGACAAATTGAAGGATAATACCAAACAACCAAATTCAAAGGAAGGGAAGCATTTAATCATTTATATACCAAGAAAAGAAAAGAAACATATGTGGTATTAAATTCTAAAATTCTAAAAAAAAACTGAAATGTTTTTAAACAACCTTCTTCTTTTCCAACCTCGATACGGATTATTCCGTATTAAATAAATAAATAATTTCTAATATACGACTAAAATAAATATAATGGATAAAAAAATATAACCTAATAATTTTAGTGACTATATTTATGTTTAACGTTATATATATCCGCGTGACTATAAGGAAAACGTCTCAAATATATATTCGTGGACAAACAAGTCACTAAATTTGCTACGAGTACACTTCTACAGTCACTTTGATATACTCCATACTATCCTCCGTTTCTTATAGTTGCAACATGGAAATTTTTTATCACACATATTCTACTTTAACTATATTTTGTTTGTTCATGTAAGAGAATTATATTTTTTGAAAGTTATTGTTGAATTCTTTCATTACAAATTTTTATAATTTGATTTTACATACTTCATAGTTTTTACTAATAGTGAATTAAATATAATGACGATCAAAGTTATACATTGGCAACGTGAAAATAGGAATGTTGCAAATAAAAAAGAACGGAGGAAGTAAAATAAAACATAATTACAATTCCCAAGAGCTAATAACTCACATTTTTTACAGTATCCTTATTTTTACAATCAGAGTATAAATTAAAAAAGTTATATCAATTCAAAAAATAGATGTTTTTTGAAGTGTTACGTTGTATTTGATATATTTTTTGTAACAACCGAAGTACAAATGAGAATGTTGCAAAACTCTAAAAATGTTTTGAGTGTATTTGCATTGTAATAATCATGTAAAATAACAATTTATTATTTACTTTTCATTTTTGAAAAAACGTCACAATGTTAATAATAATGTCAATACTATCAAATGTTGGATCACTTTATTGGTAAAAATATGAAAATTCACCAATGAATATCAACGGGGAAATGATATCATTCAAGAATCATCTATTTATATATAAGAAAAGAAATAGCTCATTAAAATACAAGTATGCCCTTCATTAATCCTATGTGTCCATCTTCCCACAATTTGCTCCTTTGCTATAAAAATGCCATGTGTCAAATTCTAGATTTTGTATTTTAAAAAAGGATAATAACTTTGTGCCAATTGTATAAAAAAATACTCTTTTTTCAAAGTGGTATAACTTTTTAATTTCTACTTTAATTGTTACTAAAAAATATATCAAAATTCATAATTTTTTACGATCTTTCATATGACACCAATATTTAATATATAAAATTTTAAAAAATTATGAAGGTTTATTATAGATCGATTCATAGATCGATTCATGTTAGGCAACCCCAAATTCTTTTGGGATTAAGGTTTGCATGTTGTTGTTGTATGAAGGTTTATTAAACCTTCCTATTTTCGAATCACGATATCAATTATTCCGTATTAAATGAATAATTTTTAATACATAACCAACATAAGGTTATTGGATACAAATATGGCTTATTAATTTTTAGTTATTGTAATCTATTTATTATATATAAGAAAAGAAATACCTCATAACAATACAATTTTACCCTTGATGAAATCTATGTGTCATTCTCCTCACAATTCACTCCTCTACTCTACAATTGACACATGACAAATTGAAGGATAATACCGAACAACCAAATTCAAAGGAAGGGAAGCATTTAATCATTTATATACCAAGAAAAGAAAAGAAACATTGGTGGTATCAATTGATGGGTCATATAAATAAAAAAACACCATTTTATTTAAAGTGTTTTAACTTTTTCATCGTTTATCTAATTTTTATAAAAAATATATCAAAACTCATATTTTTTTATGATCTTTCATATGACACCAATATTGCATATATAAAATTCTAAAAAAAACTGAAATGTTTTTAAACAACCTTCTTCTTTTCCAACCTCGATACGGATTATTCCGTATTAAATAAATAAATAATTTCTAATATACGACTAAAATAAATAAAATGGATAAAAAATATAACCTAATGATTTTTAGTGACTATATTTATGTTTAACGTTATATATATCCGCGTGACTATAAGGAAAATGTCTCAAATATATATTCGTGGACAAACAAGTCACTAAATTTGCTACGAGTACACTTCTACAGTCACTTTGATATACTCCATACTATCCTCCGTTTCTTATAGTTGACACATGGAAATTTTTTATCACACATATTCTACTTTAACTATATTTTGTTTGTTCATGTAAGATAATTATATTTTTTGAAAGTTATTGTTGAATTCTTTCATTACAAATTTTTATAATTTGATTTTACATACTCCATAGTTTTTACTAATAGTGAATTAAATATAATGACGATCAAAGTTGTACATTGGCAACGTGAAATTAGGAATGTTGCAAATAAAAAAGAACGGAGAAAGTAAAATAAAACATAATTACAATTCCCAAGAGCTAATAACTCACATTTTTTCCAGTATCCTTATTTTTTACAATCAATTCAAAAAATAGATGTTTTTTGAAGTGTTACGTTGTATTTGATATATTTTTTGTAACAACCGAAGTACAAATGAGAATGTTGCAAAACTCTAAAAATGTTTTGAGTGTATTTGCATTGTAATAATCATGTAAAATAACAATTTATTAATTTACTTTTCATTTTTGAAAAAACGTCACAATGTTAATAATAATGTCAATACTATCAAATGTTGGATCACTTTATTGGTAAAAATATGAAAATTCACCAATGAATATCAACGGGGAAATGATATCATTCAAGAATCATATCACCCTTGAAAGAAAGAAAGTTTTGTTGAAAAATGTCAATATTGTTAAAAAATAGCATTATTGGTAAAGTGTGAAAAGTTACATTTGATTGTTATTTCAACTTTTAAGATTAAAGATTAAAAACATTATTATTTATAAAGTTATTTATATTTAATCCAAATTTTGACATCTCATAAAAGCAATACTTGATTTTAATAAATAAAGAAATTGAAGTCATTACATTTCTTTTTAACCAAAATCGAAATATACCTTACCATAGTCCCATCAGGAAGATTTACACGCTCATTCTCACTCATTTGTGTGTGTGTTTGACACCTCATGCCAGTAACCGTTACTATTAAAGAATGTAATTATAAACTTCGTCATATATTATATAATGTCCAAACACATATCTGATTTGTTATCCACAATCATGTACATCATAAATTTCAATTGAGAATCCAAGCCGACCATGATGCAACTCTATCTTTACAACATTATATTTGTTATTGTCTAATTATTAGTACAATACACTTCGATCAAATAGGTAGATTTCAACTTCAATATGGTTAGTAATAACATACAATTGAGCAGAAGAATTTTCTTTCTCATATGTAGTGTTTTTTGTATTCTATATAGGATAAGCAGACTAATAAATGATCAGAGAAATTTCTCTCTCATACGTAGTGCTTTAAGTTATAAGTGAAGATAAGATAAATGGAGTAATAATTGAGCGAAATAATTTTCTCTCTCATGTGTAGTGCTTTTAGGTATAATAAAGAAGGTATAAGTGAACTAATAATTGAGCAGGAAGAATTTTCCCTCTCATGTGTAGTGCTTTTAGATATAAGGAGATATGTAGACTAATAATTGAGCGGGTGAATTTTCTCTCTCATAGAAAAATACACTTTTTTCTTTGGCACAAAATTAAAACATTGGTTCATTAAAATTCAAAAAATGATTATCAGGTAAATATTAGAGAATTGATTAAATTATACGGAGTAAAAAACAAATTTGTAACCTATAATGTATAATAGCGAAATCGATATACAAATAATTCACCTAAGAAATAAATCTCTCAAAGTTCAGTGTTTCATTGGATTTACTGAAGCGCAAGAAGAAAAAGTAGAGAGAAAAAGAGATGCAAGAGAGTACAAATGGTAAAAGATAAAATTATAAACATATAGAGAACAACGAAGGAACAATGAAAATGTTCATTTTAAGCCCTTCTACCATTCTCAATCCGTCACTTAACGTTAATCCCTGTACTAAAATACTTTTAGTATAAGGTAAGATAAGTCATCTAACAATACGTAGTATTATTTAACTAATACGTAGTATTTGTTATTTTTAATATTTAATGTATTCACTTTTTTAGATTAGTATTGAATTTTAAAAATAATTTAATCATGAAAATTTTCGGGACGAGGAAAGTACTTAATTGGGTGAATCATTACACATTTGTGGAAGATATGGGAGAATTTTCTCTCTCATAATTGAGCGTTTAGGTATAAGATAAGTCAGCTAACAATTGAACGAAATAACTTTCTCTCATATGCAGTGGTTTTAAGTATAAGATAAGTCGGCTAACAGTTGAGCTTCAAGATTTTCTTTCTCATATGTGATGCTTTTAAGTATAAGATAAGCCGACTGACATTTGAGTGATAATTTTTTATCTCATATGTAATGCTTTTAGCTATAGAATTCTAGGTATGAGAACATTAGGCCATAATTAAGGAGGCTAACAATTGAGGGAAAGAATTTTCTCTATCATATATGATGTTATTAGGTATAAGATAAATCGCCTAACAATTGAGCAGGATAACTATTTGTCTCATATATAGTATTTTTAGGTATTAGAAGATAAACTTGCTAACAATTGAGCGGAAAAACTTTCTCTCTTATGTAGTTTTTTAACTATAAGAAAATAAGTCAACTTACAAGTGATAGAAAACATTTTCTCTCTCATATGTCGTGCTTTTAAGTATAAGGCAAGTCGGCTAACAATTGAGTGATAGAACTTTGTCTATTATATGTAGTGGTTTTAGGTATAAGAAGATAAACTTGCTAATAATTGAGCGTGAAAATTTTCTCTCATATGTAGTGCTTTTAGGTATTATAGAAGATAAACTTGCAACAATTGAGCAAGGGTATTGAGGGGAAGATTTCTCTCTCTCACATGTAGTAATTTTAGGTATTAGACGATAAGTTTGCTAACATTTGAGCAGTATTAATTTTGCTTTCTCATATGAGTTCTTTTAAGTATACGATGAGATAAGCCGGCAAACAAGTGAGTGAGATAACTTTTTCTTTCATTTGTATCGCTTTTACGTATAAGTAGCTAAAAAGATAAACTTGCTAACAATTGAGTAGATATAGCAAGATAAGTTTGCTAATAATTGAGCAGGAGAACTTTCTCTCATATGTAGTGCCAGGGCCGGCCCTGAGAATTCTAGGACCCTGTGCGAAGATAAAATTGGGTCTTTTTTCTAATGCAAAGAAAAACCAAATGTATTTACCTTTGTGTACATAATATAAACCAATTTTTACTATGTATTAAATTTTATGAATCAAAATCATTTCGAAAAGAAAAAAGTAAATAAAGATATGTAAATCCACTATGATTTAAAAGAGCAAAAGTAAAAAATAAAATCACAGAAGCTTGCTCAAAGCTTCGAACACATAACCTGTAACCTAAGCCTATTGGTGCTCCACTCGTGTCTTTCCGCTGTGCTGTCGAAGAGTTAGCTGCTGCTAGTAGCATTTAAGAGATATAAACTAATACTGGTAGTAATTTTTGGGCCTTCATTTTATATGGGCCCTGTGCCATTGCACAGCCCACACCTGGCCTGGGCCGGCCTTGTGTAGTGCTATTAGGTATATTACAAGATAAACTTGCTAATAATTGAGTAGGGAAATACTCATATATGTAGTTCTTATAAGTATAAGATATGTCGGCTAACAATTAAGTAGTATAATTTTTTTCTCATACATAGTGCTTTTAGGTAAAAGTTAATCCGGGTAACAACTGGGTGAAATACTTTCCTCTCATATATGGTTCATTTTTATATAAGATAAGTCGACTAAGAATTGAATAAGATAATTTTCTCTCTCATATGCTAGCACTAATTTAACTAATGAGTAACAAGTTCTTATTTAACTAATACGTAGTATTCGTTAATTTTAATATTTATTGTATTCACTTTTTTAGAATATTATTGAATTTTAAAATAATTTAATCGTGAGAATTAATAAGTAGCATATTCTAATGAGTGGTACTAATAAATTTTTCTGATATACTCTTCATTGAATATTTAACTCTTTATTGTATGAGCCCATACCTAATACCACAAGACTTATTGTATTAGCTTATTAAACTCTTATTTTTTTGAAAATTTAGAATTCTACAACGTTATTTTTGTTTTAGCATTTAATTAGACAATGAGTAAAAATATATGCACGAACTGCTCTTTCCCGTGCGTATGCACATGTACTATACTAGTAATGTATGAAACAAAATGATTAAATGTTGGAAAACTGTCAATTTGATCCTCTTACAATCATACTATCACAAAAATGTCATTTAGGCCCTCATACTTTTAAAAAAATAAATGAAATCCCCAAACTTTGAAATAATGTTCAATTAAGTCAATTACCAAGTTATCTACCATCTCAGCAAGTCACCAGCTAATGTGGCGTACACGCGGCAATCCACATGTGCACCACAACATCAGGAAATGGTTGAGTATGCTTCCACATGTGTGCCACATCAGCAAAGTCACTGCTAATTGGATTGCCACGTGTGTGTCATTCCAACAAGTGACCTGCTAACGTGGCATGTAATCTATTAATGGGCTCAAGTGAACGTTTTTTAAAAGTTGATTTGATTGATTCTTTTAAAAGTATGAGGACTTAATTGACGTTTTCGTGATAATATAAGAACCAAATTGATAGTTTCCCCTTAAATATTTCATTGAAAACTTACATCAATCTCCTAAACAGACAGTTTTATAAATTGTTTATTTGACTAAATTTCTTTATAAATTGTTTATTTGACTAAATTCATTTTTGAATTATACATTGTAAAATAACATCTAAGCCTTAATCCTAAAAGATTTTGGGGTCGGCTAACATGAAATGATCCATGTTATCGATGCCAAAAAGAGAAGACATGCAAGAAAAAAAGGATAAAACGAATAAGATAAAGATAAATAAATATAAGATAACAATAACATAAGAATATAAGAAAAAAAATAAAAAGAGCATAAAAAAGCTAGAAGATAAAAATAACGTAAGAACATAAAAATACAAAGAAGATAAATGATAAAAAAATGAAAGGAAAATAAAAGAAAAGTGAGCAATCGTCTACACGAATTGCACCCTCCAATTATACATTGTATGAAAGAAAATGATTAAAAGTTGGAAAGCTGTCAATTTGTTCCTCTTACAATCGTACTATCACGAAAATGTCAATTAGGTCCTCATACTTTTTTAACAATCAATCAAATCCCCAAACTTTGAAAAATGTTCATTTGCGCCAATTACCAAGTTATCTACCATGTCAGCAAGTCACCCACTAGCGTGGCACACACGCGGCGATCCAATGTGCGCCACAACATCAGAAAATGGTTGAGACTTGAGTGGGCTTTCACGTGTGCATTACATCAGCAAAGTCATTGCTGATTGGGTTGCCATGTGTGTGCCACATCAACAGGTGACTTGTTGACGTGACAAGTAATCTAGTAATGGACTCAAGTGAACGTTTTTTAAAAGTTCAAGGATTTGATCGATTCTTTCAAAAGTACAAGAACTTAATTGACATTTTCATGATAATACAAGGACCAAATTAATAGTTTTTCCTTAAATATTTCATTGAAAACTTACATCAGTCTCCTAAACAAAAACCAACAGAAAGAACATGGGTATGACAAGAATAAAATCTATGATTTGACTAAAAAAGCATCAACTTCGGGCAATTTATCAAAGACAAAACAACTCGAATACTAAGACATAAAACTAGGTTTACAACAGGAATGATAACAAATGGCCACAAGTCAGGTGTGAAATTACTCCGAAATAAACTAGGTTTACAACATGAATGATAACAAATGGACACAGGCCCATAAGTAGGGATGGACTCAAGCCGGTCTGGGCCAAGCCCGACCGGGCTTTTTTATTTTGGGAATTGAGGCCCGGAACCGGGTCGGGTACCTACCGGGTCCAGTTCGGACCAGGCTAATAGAATTATTATAGGATCAATATTGTACTTTACATTAAACTCTCCTTATTATAAATATATCTGCCAAGGCTCCTTAGAGAGCATCATGTTCCATTATTTCACATGGTATCAAGAGCACAGTAAAAACCCTAATAATTTTTTTCGATTCTCTCTCTACTGCCGCCGCCAGAGATGACCTCTTCCTCCACACAGGCTTCTTCCGCAGTGTCGTCCATGGCAGTCTCCTCCGCCGCTGGTCTCTCCTTTTCTTCCGTCGCGGCAGGATTTTCCCTATCGCCCGGCGCTCCACTTCAGTTCGGAACGCAGCCGGCCATCAATTCCGAAACAGGTGTGACGTTTTCATCCACCTTCGCTTCTCCCAGCCGGACCGCCGTGCCTCACTCTCTTTTTCCGACCATGCCTCCGGCGTTTCCCTGGCCGGCACCTACTCCGGTGCAGCGGATGTCCTTAGATCCGCCACCCCTCTCGGCTGGACCTTTTTCTGGACCCACGTTTGTTGGATCACCAGGTGTCTCCTCTACCCTACCCCCTCCTCGGACCACCGTGGGCAGTGCAGCCGGTTCCCCCTTGGCAGACCTTGTACACAGCATCTCTCATGTCGTTACTAATGTCACCAATATTGTTACCACAAAGCTCTTAGCAGTGGAAGACTATACTACTTGGCGTACCCAGTTTGTGTCCTTTCTTGTCTCACAAGGTCTTCTTGGCATGGTTGACGACTCCATTCAGGTACCATCTGCTTATTCCATAGATATGCTCAACCGTCAAATTCCCAATCCCGAATTTTCTACTTGGCTACGTATTGATCAAACAATTCGCTCATGGTTATTTGCCACTCTTTCTCGTGATGTTCTCATTGATGTTCGGGATTTAAAACATTCTTGTGAAATTTGGGAACGGTTAGAGTCTAGATTTATGTCAGCCAGTTTGGCCAGATCTATGGAATTAAAGCGCTTATTTTCTCAAATTAAAAAGAAACCTGATCAATCTATGGATAATTATTTACGGGAGATTAAAATTTTGGTTGATGATCTTGCTACGATTAATTGCCCTGTCCCTCCTCGCGAAGTGCTCACAACTACTATTGTGGGCTTGGGACCTGAGTATGAGTCCTTTTCACCACTGTCTCCCTTTTTCCTCAAAATTTTCCTTTTGAGACCCTACACAATCATCTTCTTGAGCTAGAGCAACGGGTTCTCTATCTTCGCTCCCAGGAGTTGTCATCCGTGCACCAGGCCTTCGGTGCTATTACGGCAGGGTTCCAGTCGGTGGAACACAACAGCAGCGTCCACACGGCCAACCGCAACGCGGCCGCGGTCGCGGTCGTGGCAGGGGACGCGGAAGAGGACAACAGGGGGGTCAATATGGGCAGCCCATATATTGGTATCCGCAGCAGGGGCAGCCGGGCTATGCCCTGGCAGGGGGTGCTCCTTCGTTTCCAGCCGGGTCTGCTCCACATGCAGGGGGTGTGTCGACTACGGGTACTGTTATTTGTAATTCTGCTTTGTCACATTTAAATATTAATGCATTACATGTTGGTGTTACTAATTCTAGTTCTGCAGGCTTGCCATCAGACAGGGGTATTCTTGGTTCTGTTCCCCATCCCGTTGTATGCCAAATTTGCTTTTCTGCAGGTCATTTTGTTGTTACTTGTCCCTCTCGCTTCACCCAGCCATCTAGTCCTGCTCTGTTGACTAGTCCTGGAGAATCTAATCCCGCTTTATGGTATCCTGATTCGGGGGCCTCAGCTCACATGACTGCATCCGAAGGTATTTTACAAAATAAATCTGTTTACATTGGTTATAATTCTGTCAGTGTTGCTAATGGTGCCCATTTACCCATTTGTCATATTGGTGATGTTGCATTTTCTTCCTCTGGTCGTTCTCTGACCTTAAAATCTATTTATTATGTGCCTCAGTTAAAATATAATTTAATTTCAATTCAAAGACTTTGCGCAGATACTAATTGTACTGTCATTTTTGATAAAAATTCTTTTTTTATTAAGGACAAAGCATCGGGGGCAATTCTTCTGCAAGCTTCCAGTAGTGGGCCACTCTATCCTCTGCGTCTGCCATCATCTCCATCCTTAGTTTTAGCTTCCGTTTTAGCTTCTGGCCCTGTGTGGCACCGTAGATTAGGTCGCTGTGGTGATAATATTTTGCAATTTCTTAAACGTCGACAATTCTTATGTAGTCATTCTCCTTTTACCCATGAGTGTGTTGCTTGTCGATTAGGAAAATCACAACGATTGCCTTTTATGGATGCTAGTCATAATTCTTCTTTTCCTTTACAAATTATTCACTCTGATGTGTGGCAGTCTCCAACTTATTCTAATTTGGGATTCAAGTACTATGTTTGTTTCATTGATGATTATTCTCGATTTACTTGGATTTATCCCAGGCATCACAAAAGTGAAGTTTTTATGCACTTTAAAAATTGCAAAGCTTTGGTTGAAAATCTTTTTAATCATAAAATTAAAATTTTTCAAAGTGATGGGGGCGGTGAATTTGTTAATCATAATATGCAGCAATTTTTCTTAGCTGATGGAATTTATTTTCAAAAATCTTGCCCTGACACACCTCAACAAAATGGGGTGGCAGAGAGAAAACATCGTCATCTTCTTGAATTAACTCGAACTATGCTTCTTGAAGCCTCCGTTCCGAGTCAATATTGGGTTGATGCAATTTTTGCAGCTGCATATATCAATAACAGACTACCCTCTCCTACATTAAAGGGACTTTCTCCATACCAAAAACTTTTTAACTGAGTTCCTGACTACTCTTTTATGCGTGTATTTGGGTCAGCCTGCTATCCCAATTTTTCGGCCACATCAGCTAATAAACTATCATCTAGGTCTGTTCAATGTGTTTTTCTTGGCTATGCACCGGAGTACAAGGGCTATCGTTGTTTGGATCCTACTACAGGCCGTGTGTATGTCAGTCGTCATGTGAGGTTTCACGAGGATACATATCCCTTTCAAACCATTAGGCAGCCTATTCCCTCTCCTTCCCCTAACCGACCGTCCCCTATGGCTCTTACCGACACATCACTCACATCATCTGCTCCATCTCCACTCGTTTCCCAGCCTTCAGCCGCAGGACAAAAATTCACCAGCTCTCCACCATCCTTCTTGCAGTCTGCAGCCAACACTCCGTCCCTATCCAACCGGTTGTCGTCCTCTTCTCCTTCCGAGTCCGTAGGCTCCACCCTAATGTCTTTAAGATCGAGTCCACCTCCTTCTGGTTCCGAATCTCCCACTAGGATCACCACTCCCAACTCCTACTCCCAGACCGAGTCTTCCCACACCACGACCAGCCCTCCTTCCTCCCCTTCCATTGCGCCCCCTACGGTCCTTAATCAGCACCCCATGCAAACCCGTGCCAAAGCGGGAATTTTCAAACTTAAAACTATTTTAATATCAGTACAGTTGTCATTCCTGCGGATCCCCTTGTTTTACTGAGGCTAATAAACAGTTAAAATGGCGGGGAGCAATGGCTGATGAATTTAATGCACTCATTAATAATAATACTTGGGATCTGGTGCCCTTTGACAATACTAAAAATATTGTTGGCTGTAAGTGGATTTATAAAATGAAATATCATTCTGATGGGTCCGTGGAACGTCATAAAGCTGGGTTAGTTGCTCAGGGATTTAATCAACAGGCTGGTATTGATTTTTCTGAAACTTTTAGTCCTGTTATTAAACCCACCACAGTTCGTATCGTACTCACTTTAGCTGTATCTTTTGGTTGGGTTATTCGTCAGCTTGATGTTAAAAATGCCTTTTTACATGGTCATCTGACAGAGGAAGTCTACATGCGTCAGCCCCTTGGATTTATTCATCCTCAATTTCCTAACCATATGTGTCGTTTGTGTAACGCCCCTCTCAGGGTTAAAGGAAACGTTACATAAACTTACTATTAAAAAAAACTGCAATATAACGGCCGTTTGTTTAAGAAATAACCCTGATAAAAAAAAAACTCAAACATAACTAGAATGTAACTCCAAATAAAAACTCAATAAAATCTAGTTATCACCAGCAAATGTGATAACCACCTGGATCCAGGAATTTATTCAAACTTCAATCCTTAAATAAAATAAAGTAATAATAATCTTTTATTAAAACAACTGAAATACTGGAATAAAATAATATTTAGCTACACGCCGCCAAGGTCGTTCCCGTTAACTCATCTTGGCACGCGTTCCACTCTCTCATCATCTTCCTAGGCCTTGGCCTTACCTTTAGTATCTGTACATGCGAAGAAAGAAAACTGATAAGCTTTACGCTTAGTAAGTCACTATGGATCCACAAAAATATCTGCGAAGTCTATGCTAATTTATCAATAGATAAATTTAGGCTATAAGCATGCACTAAACAAACAATTAACAAACAACTTCTCGAATAAATTCTGAGAGAGATCCGAAAAGAAAATATTTTCTAAATTAATTTCTCAAAACTACTGGAGAGATCTCAAAATTTCTTTCTCAAAACATTTCTGTAAACTTTCTGAAAGAGATCTCAAAACAACTTTCTGTAAAACTCTTTGTGGCTAATTTTAACTGTGGGCCCGTGATATGTACTCAAAGGCGCCAATCCGACAGCTCAGGGGAGCGACCCACTAAACATATCGGACTATCTAAAACTGATAAACTGATAATCTGAGGGAACTTGTTCCCGAGTACATATCACCTAATCTTTCACTTTAAATATTAGTTCTTTTTATGGGGACGTTTGAATAAAAACATCATTAAAATCTTGAAATAAAGTACTGATAAAATCTTAACTATGCTAGATAATAAACATATCTTAATACAACAATTACAATAACTCATCAAATAATTCACCAAGCTCACATAATAGCAAATAGTCTAAAATCATCTACTAAAAATCAACCAGACTTCTTTCTTTCATTTGGTTGAACAAACATGTACAGGTGGTAGTGAACTTACCTGTAAAAGCTGAACTCAAATTACTTAATTAAGTGTGGCACCTTGATAACGTCTTCCGGTAAGCTCTTCTCTTATATCTTTAATTAAATAACATAATGAAATAAGAATCTGCTAGGTAAAAGAAGAATGGCCATACTATTAAAGTTTTAATTGTCCGTTTGACATGCCAAAATGTTTAGAACTTAAATCTTTTTTTTTTCTTGCTGCTATGTAGAACTAAAGAAAACTAATTCTTAAAACTTGGAAACCTTTTGGTTTTTAAACATATATGATCTTGAATCATGAGCAGCAAAGAATCCATGTTGAAATCAAACAAACTTAGATTCTAAAATCTGAACTATTGATCCTCGTACAAAAAAATAAAAAAATAAACTTGAATAACATCAACTGGAATCCCCTAGAAGTTACCTAAGGAGTGATGAATCTAAAAACTTAGATTTGCAAACCATTTTAAATCTGAAACGAAGACGGCATATACTTGCACTCAAGTACTGGAAACTCTAAATTACAAAAATTCAAGTGGGAAGTAAACAGTGAAATCTAATCCAATAAAGTTGAAAATTTTCAAACTTTGTAGAGCACAAATTCCTTATACTTCAATTGGTTTTCAAAACGGCCTTATATTTTTCTCACGTCAAAAACTTAATTAGAGAAATATGCAAAATAAAGAATGGTAAAATAACCTATGAAAATAAATACTTGAACCCAGTTTATTATCGAGAGGAAATCAAACTTTCATCGATTAGAGATGGTATTCGAAAACTCAATGAACAGCTTGGCTCGGACAGTTGAACGAGGAGAAGAACTTTGAGAAGGGAAAGTGAGACTCTTTTGGGAGAAAAGAGAGGCGGCTGATACCCAGGAGGCTTAATATCTAGGGATTGAGTTTAAAAGAGATTTATTTGAGCTATGATTGATTAGGGCTCCTGAAATTCTTTTACGATTTTTTTTTTACCAAGCTCATAATAATAGTAGTATTCTCTCTTTCAAGATAAACTAATTAAAGTTTAGAACAATACTTATTTATTTATTTTAAATTCATGCAGCTTACCGGTCAACGTTACCTGCCACAAATAAACATGGTAAAATAATATATCACATTCATCATAGAAGAAACTTATTTAATTGAGTAAAATAAATATTAATATTGATTAATATAACTAGCTCATAAAAATCGGGGTGTTACAACCCCTCCCACCTTATAAAAGTTTCGTCCTCGAAACTTAGAACAACTCGGGATAACGACGTCTCATGTCGTCCTCCACTTCCCAAGTAGCTTCTTCAACTTTCTGATTTCGCCACAATACTTTTACTAGAGCTATCTCTTTATTCCGAAGACGTCTAACCTCACGATCAAGAATTTGTACTGGCTTCTCCTCGTAAGACAAATCTTTTTGCACTTCTACTGTTGGGGGTATCAAAACATGCTCCGAATCAGCAAAGTATTTTCTCAGCATCGAAACATGGAAGACATTATGAATACCAGAAAACTCTTCAGGTAGCGCGAGCTCATAAGCCACCTTCCCAACTCGTCTAGTGATCTCATATGGTCCGGTGAATCTGGGGCTAAGCTTTCCTTTCTTCCCAAATCGCATCACGCCCTTCATCGGGGCTATCTTAACGAAAACAAAGTCCCCCACTTCAAATTCTAGAGGTCTCCTCCGAACATCTGCATAACTTTTCTGTCTACACTGAGCAGATTCTATCCTTTGTCTGATAGTCATAATAGCTTCTGAGGTCTCATCAATCAGCTCAGTCCTTCCTTGTAACTCCTCTTCTAGAACCTTCTTTTCTCCTGTTTCATACCATGATATGGGAGATCTACACCTCCTCCCATACAACGCCTCATATGGAGCCATGCCGATGGTTGCTTGATAACTATTATTATAAGCAAACTCTGCCAAACTAAGGTATTTTGCCCATCCTCCTTGAAAATCTAGAGCGCATGCCCGTAACATATCCTCTAAAATCTGATTTGTCCTCTCTGTCTGGCCATCTGTCTGAGGATGAAAAGTAGTACTAAACTTCAACTTCGTGCCCAATGATTGTTGTACACACTTCCAAAAGTGAGACGTAAATCTGGAATCTCTGTCTGAAATAATACTCTTCGGAACACCATGCAATCTAACAATCTCCTGTATATATATTTTTGCCAACTTCTCCAAAGAAATACTTGCTGAAATTGGGATAAAATGAGCAGATTTAGTCAATCTGTCCACTATAACCCATATAGCGTCATAACCTCCAGTTGTCTTCGGCAAACCCATAATAAAATCCATTGATATCTCATCCCATTTCCACTCTGGAATCTGGATAGGCTGAAGTTCTCCGCCTGGTCTTTGATGTTCAGCCTTAACTTGTTGACACGTCAAACATGCCTGAACGAACTTTGCAACATCTTTCTTCATCCCTGACCACCAAAAGCTTTCCTTCAAGTCGTGGTACATCTTGGTCGAACCAGGATGCATAGTGAATGGTGTCTCATGAGCCTCCTTCATAATCTGCTTCCTCAACCCCTCGATGTCCGGGATGCACAACCTGTGTTGGAGTAATAATCTCCCATTCTCATCCAAACGAAACTCAGGACATTTTCCCTCCTTGACGCACTCCTTCAACTTAACTAACTCGGGATCAAGTTCTTGCTTCATAGCCATGTCCTCAAATATTGATGGAGTCACTGTCATAGCTGCTAGTCGCCCACCTACAATCTCTAACTCAAAATCTTCAATTTCCTTCCTCAGCCTTGGATCCATTACCATCATGGACATTACTGTTGTAGAAGACTTCCTACTAAGTGCATCTGCTACCTTGTTGGCTTTCCCCGGATGATAAAGGATCTCACAATCATAGTCTTTCACTAGCTCAAGCCACCTTCTTTGCCTCATGTTGAGGTCCTTCTGTGTGAATATGTATTTCAGACTTTTGTGATCAGTGAAGATCTTGCACGGGACTCCATACAAGTAATGTCTCCAAATCTTCAACGCATGTATCACTGCTGCCAACTCCAAGTCATGGGTAGGATAATTCGCTTATAGTCTTTGAGTTGCCGAGACGCATAAGCAATAACTCGTTCATTCTGCATAAGAACTGCTCCAAGTCCCATCTTCGATGCGTCTGTGTAGATAACAAACCCTTCCTTGTCTTCTGGGAGTGCTAAAACGGGTGCAGATGTCAACCTATCCTTCAGCTCTTGGAAACTCTTCTCACAACGATCAGTCCACTCAAATTTCTTACCCTTACGAGTCAAGGTAGTCAATGGAAGAGCTATAGCAGAGAAGCCTTCCACAAACTTCCTATAATACCCCGCAAGGCCTAAGAAACTTCGAACCTCTTTCGCATTCTTCGGCCTGCTCCAATCTCGGACAGCTGCTACCTTTGAGGGATCTACCGAAACTCCCTGCTTTGAAACTACGTGGCCAAGGAATGCTACATGATCAAGCCAGAACTCACACTTTGAAAACTTAGCATATAGCTTATGTTTTCTCAGTGTCTCTAGTACTTCTCTCAAGTGTTTTTCATGCTCCTCCTTGGACTCTGAGTAGATCAAAATATCATCAATGAAAACAATGACAAACTTGTCAAGAAACTCCCTGAACACTCTATTCATCAAATCCATGAACGCCGCTGGAGCATTAGTCAGGCCGAAAGGCATAACCACAAATTCATAGTGTCCATACCGCGACCTGAAAGCTGTTTTTGGGATGTCACCTTCTTTGATTCTTAGCTGATGATACCCTGAACGAAGGTCGATTTTGGAGAAAATCACCGCTCCCTTCAACTGGTCAAACAGGTCATCAATTCTAGGCAGGGGATACCTATTCTTGATAGTCACTTTATTGAGCTCTCTATAATCTATGCACAACCTCATTGTGCCATCCTTCTTTTTCACGAACAATACTGGAGCTCCCCACGGTGAGTAACTGGGCCGAATGAAACCCTTCTCTAGCAACTCCTGCAACTGTTTGTGGAGTTCTTGTAACTCCGCTGGGGCCATTCGATATGGTGCTCTAGATATTGGTGCAGTACCGGGCAGCAGCTCCATCTCGAACTCAATCTCTCTACTCGGTGGTAGTCCAGGAAGATCTTCGGGAAAAACATCACTGTAATCCTCCACAATTGGAACTTCAGATAACTGGATGGGTTCTCCAGTGCTCTTGTCTACAATGTGAGCTAAGAAAGCTTCACATCCACTCCGAATAAGTCTCCTTGCTTGCAATGCAGAAATCATCACCTTCCCTGATCCTTTTGGCTCCCCAAGAAACAAGAAAGGATTAGACCCTGCAGGCGCAAAACTAACAATTCTTTTTCGGCATATAATTGAAGCACTATACTTCTGCAGAAAATCCATGCCGAGAATCACGTCATAATCTCTCATATCAAGCACGATCAGATCCACAAATAACTCTCTCCCTGCAATACTCATTGGCACTGCTCGTAACCAATGAGTCGACAACATGATCTCTCCTGACGGAAGTGCTGTGGTGAACTTATAATCTAACTTATCTTGATGTGCTGCTAAGGATCTAGCAAACTCAAGAGATACAAAGGAATGCGTGGCTCCAGTGTCAAATGACACATTAGCATATCTATTAAGAACAAGTATCTGACCTGTGACAACACCGGGATTTATCGATGCCTCCTCTTTCGAGATTGTGAACACTCTAGCAACCGGAGCCTCTGGTGGTGCCTCAAGACGCCCTTGCTGGATGGATGGTCCTTCTAGATAAGCCTGCATATTATGGACAGCCGCTGAAGGTGTTGGATTTCTTGGCATGTGAGTGATCTGGTAGTTTTGCTGATTCTTTCTTGGACAATCTCTCGACATATGGCCCTCAAGGCCGCAAGTGTAGCAAGCTCTAGAACCCAATCTGCATTGTCCTGGATGATTACGGCCACAATTTGTACACTGTGGAAATTTCATCTGTTTATTTTGGTGTCCCTGATGGTGACCAGCTCCTTTTCCATCATTGCCCGTGAAGTTTCTCTTCTTGTTACTCTTCGAATTGTTCATGTGTCGATGTGACTGATTCTGTGACTGCGAAGGCACAGGCTGCGGCTGAGCGGGTACTGGACCGCTAGAGATGTAGTACTCCTTTTGAGTTGCTATAAAAACACAGTCAGCTAGTGTAGCTGGAGTCTGATTGCCATTCTCCAAGTGAACTGCTATATCCTTCCTAAGAGCTGCCAGGAACATCCTCACCTTATCTCTTTCCGTCGGGGCAGCTGTAGGACAAATACGTAGCAGTCTCTGAAATTTTGCCGCCAAGGTTGTAACATCCATGGTTCCCTGGCGTAGACTCTGAAGCTCATCCCGGTACCTACGTGTGACACTAGCGTTGAAATACTGGTTGGTGAACTCCTCTTTGAACTGCTCTCATGTCATCTGCGTGATGTTGTACCTTGTTTCCACAGTCTCCCACCATATTCGAGCATCCATGGTGAGACTGTAAGATGCACATCGAACCTTGTCATTATCTGCTAGTTCCAACCCATTAGCAATGCCTTCCACGGTCTTCAGCCATCCCTGAGCAGCTAGAGGGTCTGGACCCCCTTCGAAATCCGCGGGCTTGATCTTCCTCCATGTGATCATCAAAGGTTCTTGTCTCGGTGCTCCGTGTCCCCTAGCATGATTATTTCCAGCATTTCCCCCTTCACCACCGCCCCTTTGATTGTTCGCGGTCAAACGGTCGAGGGTTTGTTGCTGCTCCTGCAACTGTCTCTGAAGTTGCGCTACTAATCCTGCCAAATCCTGCTCGTGATTGTTTGCTTGCTCATTGTTGCTACCAACTGGACGACCACGAGTTCTCCTCATTTTCTTAAGGCACCTAAATATGAACTTTTATTTATGTACCATACACAATACAAAAGGCAAAACATTCTCACTTCTGTTCTCTATCTAATAAAACTCTTCTTGCTCAAGCACAGAAATTTAAAACTAACTTTAAATACTTACTTGGAAGATGATGAGCACGTGTACGATGACAAATGAAGTTACGGGACAACCTGGGCTCTGATACCAAATTTGTAACGCCCCTCTCAGGGTTAAAGGAAACGTTACATAAACTTACTATTAAAAAAAACTGCAATATAACGGCCGTTTGTTTAAGAAATAACCCTGATAAAAAAAAAACTCAAACATAACTAGAATGTAACTCCAAATAAAAACTCAATAAAATCTAGTTATCACCAGCAAATGTGATAACCACTTGGATCCACGAATTTATTCAAACTTCAATCCTTAAATAAAATAAAGTAATAATAATCTTTTATTAAAACAACTGAAATACTGGAATAAAATAATATTTAGCTACACGCCGCCAAGGTCGTTCCCGTTAACTCATCTTGGCACGCGTTCCACTCTCTCATCATCTTCCTAGGCCTTGGCCTTACCTTTAGTATCTGTACATGCGAAGAAAGAAAACTGATAAGCTTTACGCTTAGTAAGTCACTATGGATCCACAAAAATATCTGCGAAGTCTATGCTAATTTATCAATAGATAAATTTAGGCTATAAGCATGCACTAAACAAACAATTAACAAACAACTTCTCGAATAAATTCTGAGAGAGATCCGAAAAGAAAATATTTTCTAAATTAATTTCTCAAAACTACTGGAGAGATCTCAAAATTTCTTTCTCAAAACATTTCTGTAAACTTTCTGAAAGAGATCTCAAAACAACTTTCTGTAAAACTCTTTGTGGCTAATTTTAACTGTGGGCCCGTGATATGTACTCAAAGGCGCCAATCCGACAGCTCAGGGGAGCGACCCACTAAACATATCGGACTATCTAAAACTGATAAACTGATAATCTGAGGGAACTTGTTCCCGAGTACATATCACCTAATCTTTCACTTTAAATATTAGTTCTTTTTATGGGGACGTTTGAATAAAAACATCATTAAAATCTTGAAATAAAGTACTGATAAAATCTTAACTATGCTAGATAATAAACATATCTTAATACAACAATTACAATAACTCATCAAATAATTCACCAAGCTCACATAATAGCAAATAGTCTAAAATCATCTACTAAAAATCAACCAGACTTCTTTCTTTCATTTGGTTGAACAAACATGTACAGGTGGTAGTGAACTTACCTGTAAAAGCTGAACTCAAATTACTTAATTAAGTGTGGCACCTTGATAACGTCTTCCGGTAAGCTCTTCTCTTATATCTTTAATTAAATAACATAATGAAATAAGAATCTGCTAGGTAAAAGAAGAATGGCCATACTATTAAAGTTTTAATTGTCCGTTTGACATGCCAAAATGTTTAGAACTTAAATCTTTTTTTTTCTTGCTGCTATGTAGAACTAAAGAAAACTAATTCTTAAAACTTGGAAACCTTTTGGTTTTTAAACATATATGATCTTGAATCATGAGCAGCAAAGAATCCATGTTGAAATCAAACAAACTTAGATTCTAAAATCTGAACTATTGATCCTCGTACAAAAAAATAAAAAAATAAACTTGAATAACATCAACTGGAATCCCCTAGAAGTTACCTAAGGAGTGATGAATCTAAAAACTTAGATTTGCAAACCATTTTAAATCTGAAACGAAGACGGCATATACTTGCACTCAAGTACTGGAAACTCTAAATTACAAAAATTCAAGTGGGAAGTAAACAGTGAAATCTAATCCAATAAAGTTGAAAATTTTCAAACTTTGTAGAGCACAAATTCCTTATACTTCAATTGGTTTTCAAAACGGCCTTATATTTTTCTCACGTCAAAAACTTAATTAGAGAAATATGCAAAATAAAGAATGGTAAAATAACCTATGAAAATAAATACCTGAACCCAGTTTATTATCGAGAGGAAATCAAACTTTCATCGATTAGAGATGGTATTCGAAAACTCAATGAACAGCTTGGCTCGGACAGTTGAACGAGGAGAAGAACTTTGAGAAGGGAAAGTGAGACTCTTTTGGGAGAAAAGAGAGGCGGCTGATACCCAGGAGGCTTAATATCTAGGGATTGAGTTTAAAAGAGATTTATTTGAGCTATGATTGATTAGGGCTCCTGAAATTCTTTTACGATTTTTTTTTTACCAAGCTCATAATAATAGTAGTATTCTCTCTTTCAAGATAAACTAATTAAAGTTTAGAACAATACTTATTTATTTATTTTAAATTCATGCAGCTTACCGGTCAACGTTACCTGCCACAAATAAACATGGTAAAATAATATATCACATTCATCATAGAAGAAACTTATTTAATTGAGTAAAATAAATATTAATATTGATTAATATAACTAGCTCATAAAAATCGGGGTGTTACAACCCCTCCCACCTTATAAAAGTTTCGTCCTCGAAACTTAGAACAACTCGGGATAACGACGTCTCATGTCGTCCTCCACTTCCCAAGTAGCTTCTTCAACTTTCTGATTTCGCCACAATACTTTTACTAGAGCTATCTCTTTATTCCGAAGACGTCTAACCTCACGATCAAGAATTTGTACTGGCTTCTCCTCGTAAGACAAATCTTTTTGCACTTCTACTGTTGGGGGTATCAAAACATGCTCCGAATCAGCAAAGTATTTTCTCAGCATCGAAACATGGAAGACATTATGAATACCAGAAAACTCTTCAGGTAGCGCGAGCTCATAAGCCACCTTCCCAACTCGTCTAGTGATCTCATATGGTCCGGTGAATCTGGGGCTAAGCTTTCCTTTCTTCCCAAATCGCATCACGCCCTTCATCGGGGCTATCTTAACGAAAACAAAGTCCCCCACTTCAAATTCTAGAGGTCTCCTCCGAACATCTGCATAACTTTTCTGTCTACACTGAGCAGATTCTATCCTTTGTCTGATAGTCATAATAGCTTCTGAGGTCTCATCAATCAGCTCAGTCCTTCCTTGTAACTCCTCTTCTAGAACCTTCTTTTCTCCTGTTTCATACCATGATATGGGAGATCTACACCTCCTCCCATACAACGCCTCATATGGAGCCATGCCGATGGTTGCTTGATAACTATTATTATAAGCAAACTCTGCCAAACTAAGGTATTTTGCCCATCCTCCTTGAAAATCTAGAGCGCATGCCCGTAACATATCCTCTAAAATCTGATTTGTCCTCTCTGTCTGGCCATCTGTCTGAGGATGAAAAGCAGTACTAAACTTCAACTTCGTGCCCAATGATTGTTGTACACACTTCCAAAAGTGAGACGTAAATCTGGAATCTCTGTCTGAAATAATACTCTTCGGAACACCATGCAATCTAACAATCTCCTGTATATATATTTTTGCCAACTTCTCCAAAGAAATACTTGCTGAAATTGGGATAAAATGAGCAGATTTAGTCAATCTGTCCACTATAACCCATATAGCGTCATAACCTCCAGTTGTCTTCGGCAAACCCATAATAAAATCCATTGATATCTCATCCCATTTCCACTCTGGAATCTGGATAGGCTGAAGTTCTCCGCCTGGTCTTTGATGTTCAGCCTTAACTTGTTGACACGTCAAACATGCCTGAACGAACTTTGCAACATCTTTCTTCATCCCTGACCACCAAAAGCTTTCCTTCAAGTCGTGGTACATCTTGGTCGAACCAGGATGCATAGTGAATGGTGTCTCATGAGCCTCCTTCATAATCTGCTTCCTCAACCCCTCGATGTCCGGGATGCACAACCTGTGTTGGAGTAATAATCTCCCATTCTCATCCAAACGAAACTCAGGACATTTTCCCTCCTTGACGCACTCCTTCAACTTAACTAACTCGGGATCAAGTTCTTGCTTCATAGCCATGTCCTCAAATATTGATGGAGTCACTGTCATAGCTGCTAGTCGCCCACCTACAATCTCTAACTCAAAATCTTCAATTTCCTTCCTCAGCCTTGGATCCATTACCATCATGGACATTACTGTTGTAGAAGACTTCCTACTAAGTGCATCTGCTACCTTGTTGGCTTTCCCCGGATGATAAAGGATCTCACAATCATAGTCTTTCACTAGCTCAAGCCACCTTCTTTGCCTCATGTTGAGGTCCTTCTGTGTGAATATGTATTTCAGACTACACAGAGGTCGAGTATCGTGCTATTGCCTACACAGTTCAGGATACACTACACATAAGATCTGTTCTCTTTGAGCTCGGCTATCCCATCACCGAACCTGTGCATCTGCTGTGTGATAATATTTCGGCTTCCTATTTGACTGCAAATCCTATTCAGCATGCTCGCAACAAACATATTCATATTGACTATCATTTTGTTCGGGAACGTGTTGCCCATGGAGATCTGGTTGTACAACATGTTCCTACTCATCTACAGTTGGCAGATATTTTTACCAAGAGTCTACCTACTCAACATTTTCATTTTTTAAAGGACAACCTGCGCGTTGTTTCTCCCACACGGCTTGAGGGGGTGTAATTGAATTATTATAGGATCAATATTGTACTTTACATTAAACTCTCCTTATTATAAATATATCTGCCAGGGCTCCTTAGAGAGCATCCTGTTCCATTATTTCACACAGGCTACCCGGCCGAGTAGCGGGTCAGGTATAGGCCGAGCTGGGTCGAGCCGTGTCCAAGTAATTTTTTTTTACAAATTAATTCAAGAAGTGTTGGATATAAAAAAGTTAAAGTATATTTATTTGAAATGTGTAGCACAATTGAGAATTGAGAAAAATTTAAAATATGAAATACATTTTCTAATAAATAATAATCAATCGGAATCTTCGTCATCTTCGATTGTTTCCTCCATAAAGTAGCGGGTTGGGGCGATGCACACTTCTTAAGTTCTATGTTTGCCTTCAACCAATCGTGGAAGCAAACAAGCGTCTCAAGAGAGTTCGCGCTCAATCTCATTCTATAATCCGTTAGCACGTTGTCGGGCGCACTGAATTCTTGTTCCACGACAACTGTTGATACCGGCATTGCTAGCACTTGCTTAACCATCTTTGATAATATATAATATTGAGTATATATTAAGTAGATGTAACATGTAAATGTAAGTAAATAACAATAATATAATATGTAGATAATGAGTAGATATTAAATAAATATGAAGTATATATTAAGTAGATAATAAGTAAACAAAGATGGCTAAGCAAGTGCTAGCAATGCCGGTATATTAATTGTATAATAAGTATATATTATAATAGTAATATATGTATTTATAAGTAGATAATTAATATATAAGTAGATATAATAATTGTATAAATATATGTAGAGAGAATTGAAGACGGTGAAGATGGAGATGATTACGAATATTAGAGAATAAAGAGTAGAATGAGTTGGAGAAGATGTGTAGAAAATTGTTTAGAAAATAAGAGTATTTATAGTTTTTTTATACCCCACCCACCCCGGACCCCCTCCCAGCCCTCCAACAGCATAGAGCTTGATAGACTATAAGTCTAGAGAGAAGGGAGAGCTAGAGAGAGAAGTTCTATATTTGCTCTGTATTAATGAATTTGTGAACCCTTACAACTACTCCCAGAGGGAGTATTTATAGGAAAAATTAGGGCTGGGCTCCGAAGTCTTGGGCTTGGGAGGCCCATTTACAATAGGGCCACTAATGGGCCGGATACAAAGGTGTAGAAATGATTAAGTATAAAACCTTATTCTGGAGGCCATCTGTGGCCGATGAGGGCACGGCCGACGAGGGCATGGCTGACGAAGACCCGGCCGACGAGGTCACCCGGCTCTTACTGGCTTCTGGATCACGTTCTGAATAGACTTCTTTCTGACCGATGAGGGTCATCTGGCCGATGAGGGTCCCACCAGGTGGTCGTGGTACCCTCTGTCCTTCTGAGTATGTGGGCCTTGGGGTTCAGGCCCATATACTCCATCAGGAGTCCCCCACTCTCTGAGTTGAGATGTAGACGAAGTGAGGGAGAGTAGATTTCCTGTTTCTGACGTTTTCTGGCCATTGTAGGACCGCTATGGGGTTTTTCCTGCCTTGGCCGTTATGAGCACCCTTTGCTCTGGTTTTAGTGTTTTGCGCCGTTACGGGCACCGTTTGTTGGCCGTTGTGGCCCTTGGTGTGGACGAAGAGTGTCACTTTGTTTCTGGGTGGCCGGTGAGGGTGCTGTTTGCTTCCTTTAGCCGTTGACTACGTTCTGTGTTTTTGGGCTGGAGCGGTGATATCCGTAGCATGGCGTTCACGCTCTTGAGGTCGATAACGGCACTGATCCGGGAGGAGTGGTGCGTGCTCTGGTCTTATGGACGATGGTGATTTAGGTATGTTGACTTCCTGTTCTTTGATTCCTGGCCGAGAGTGGAGTATGTGGTCTCAAAGCCGGTAAGTGCCCTGTGATCTCAAGTGTTGCACTTTTGGAGGGAATTCTTTGTTCGCTAGCTTTGCTGCGGCCGACGGTGCACCACGAGGTTATGGACGTTGTGGTGCGTATGTGATCTGATGTTTGTAGTTGTGGACTTAGTATATTTTTGGATTTCATTGATTTTGTCCTGATTCTCAAAGGCCGGTGTAGTCCCCCAGTCCCCCACTGCTTCAGGCCGAAGAGTAGGTGAGGGGTGAAGGAGTAAAGGATTTGCCTAGGCCGAAGCGGACTGTTATGTACACCTGAATCCAATTCCTTGGCGATTTCCTGACCAAGGTAACCCTGTGGGAGAACCCTTGGACGCAGGTCGCTTTCAAGAAATTATCATCAGGGTTTTACACAAGGCCGATGGCTTGGGGTTTCTTTCTTTTTCTTTACCATTGTAGCCGTTGAAAAGGCCATGCAATTGGTATTCTGTTTAAGCCGATATGGACACACCTTGAGATGTGACCTACCCTTTTGAAGTTGTCTTTGTGTTGAGGCCGATGTAGGCACGATTTCTTAGCGTGGCCGTTGAGTGACTGGCCTGTTGGCGATGAGCTGGTATTGTGGAAGTGGGCCTGACCCGTCTTCTGAACCGGTGCTAGCCCAATGGGCCTTAAGGGTGGTGGCCGTTCATGTGGCCAATGGGAGGTTGCCACGTGTAGTGACCGTTGGGGGGAGGTCTATAAATACCCCCCCCCCCCCTCCGAAGGGGTTCCTCATTGCATTCCTGAGATAATGAAGTGCTGCCAAATTTTCTAGAGAGAGAGAGACTTTCCGTGTGTTCTTCCGTTCTTCAAAACTTCAAAGGTCAGTTCGTCGAACTTTTCCCAAATTACTTGTGTACTTTGCTTATTTTAGCTTTTGATCCGCTGTTAGTGGAGAAACACCCTTAGATCCAAAGTAAAAACCCTTAGGCTTTAGTTAGTTGTTATGATGAAGCCTTTGAACGACGAGTACTACCCTTATGACGATGAGCCCTCTGTTAAATCTCTTGATTACCGGGTAGTAGAGGAGTGCTGTGAGGAGATAGAGGAGCTGAGCCCCTTCAAATCAGGGGAGAGTGAGGGTGAGGA
The DNA here is from genome assembly GCA_945859875.1 of Cuscuta europaea. Taxonomy (NCBI): domain Eukaryota; kingdom Viridiplantae; phylum Streptophyta; class Magnoliopsida; order Solanales; family Convolvulaceae; genus Cuscuta; species Cuscuta europaea. Next base: position 4,851,636 of record CAMAPE010000062.1, on the reverse strand, counting down.
CGAAGAGGTCGCCTCGTCGTCTGAGGGTGAGGACGTAGTGGATTCCTGTGCTGTGGACGGAGCGTCTACGTCGGCTGCAATTCCTTGCCCGAAACCGGTGTCTGCTGTAAAGGGAGTTCCCCCGGCGAGAAGGCGTCGGCCGAAGAGGGGTCCAGGCTTCTCCTACCTGGATCTTACAAACCTTTATTTGATCAAGCCGGAGAGCAGCGCGGCCGATTACTTGGTGGCCCAGATGTACGTAGGGCCGTATGGGAGGGTTAGGGCGCCCAGGCCGACGGATCATGTGTTGAATCCACCTCCGGGGTATTTTGGAGTATACCCCATGAGTTTTGCAAAGGGACTTAGGTTTCCCCTCCACCCATTCATTACGGAGTATCTGGACATGGTGGGTCTCCCTCCGTCCTTGCTGACTCCAAACAGCTACTCGCTCATCGTCGGCTTCCTTCTCCGTTGCGACTTTAGGCCGACGACAGCTATGTTCATGAACTTGTACCAGATCGGCCGAGGGAGCCACAAAAATTGTGTCGGTTATGCTAATCTCCAACAGCTGCCGGAGAAGAGGAGTTTTACTGACCTCCCTTCGTCTATTCATGGTTGGAAGAGCAAGTTCGTCTTCGTATCGTTGGGTGAGGACGGCACGGAGTTTCCCTCAGTTGGTCATGACGGTAGGTTCACCCCTTCACGACGTGCCGAAGAGTAGTGTTTTGGATGCCCAGGTGGCGGCGTTTCCCCGGTACTTCTCAGGGATAGGGGCCGAGAGTACCCTGGCGGTGAAGGGGGTCCTCATCTTGACCTAGATGATGGGGTCCCCTCGTCCTTCGGCCAACTCTCTCTCAAGGATAGTGACCTTGTTCAGAAGGGCGTTGAAGCCTGGATCTCTGGATGAGTTGCCGGTGGGCGTGGTGGCCAGCTGCTTGGCCTCCATCTGGGCGAGCCTCCGCTCGAGTTGGGCGATCACCTCGTCCCTGGGGTCCTTGGCGGCCATGGTGGCGCCCTGAGTTTGCAAGCGGGCTGCATGAGACGTGTTGATTTGATGACGGGCATCGTCCTCGTGCAGTTTTCCCTTGCCTTTGTCCAGGCAGGGCCGATCCGCTGTCCGGGATACTGACCCCAAGCTTTCCCTGGGTGAGCCAGGCTCACGTCGCCCAATCCGCCCCGCCATCCTCTTCGAAGCAGGCCAACGACACGTGCCACCTAGCCTGTTAAAGGCTGAGGCTTTTCCACGCGCTGGGGCTGGTCCGGCCCGAAGAGGGGAAGCAGGGTGGGAGTGGGACAACGTCGTGTCCTGAGGCACCACCCCCTCGTCGTTGTCTAGCCTAACGGCCAACGGCTGGGTTTGAGGAGGTGGCGTCGTGCTCTCCCCCGTCCTTGGCATGAGCGCGCTGAGGACGATGGGATTCTGGGCCAGACTGGCGATGATGGCCGAGAGTGCGACCTGAAGCTGAGGGTCAACCGCATGTGAGGCCGGTTGCGCCGAGGCGTCCCCCTTTTCCGCGCGCTTTTTGTCCAGGCCGAGGCGGGCGTCCGTAGCGCCGCCGTTAAGCTTGTTGCGCAAGTCTCCCGCAAGGTCGATGGCTTCCTGGAAGACGTCTCCCTCGGCGGCCTTGTCGGCCGTTGCGTCCTCCTCGTGTTCCTGATGCTCTTGGGCCTCAGGGATGGCTTTGCCGAGGAGGTTACGGTTTGACTTGGTTCTTCCCATGATCAGTTAGTTGTGCTTGGTAGTGACGAAGGAGGCTAACTTGATTGTTCTAGTTCTCAATGAAAGCACCAAATGATAGACTATAAGTCTAGAGAGAAAGGAGAGCTAGAGAGAGTTCTATATTTGCTCTGTATTAATGAATTTGTGAAGCCTTACAACTACTCCCAGAGGGAGTATTTATAGGAAAAATTAGGGCTGGACTCCCAAGTCTTGGGCTTGGGAGGCCCATTTACAATAGGGCCACTAATGGGCCGGATACAAAGGTGTAGAAATGATCAAGTATAAAACCCTATTCTGGAGGCCATCTGTGGCCGATGAGGGCACGACCGACGAGGGCATGGCCGACGAAGACCCAGCCGACGAGGTCACCCGGCTCTTACTGGCTTCTGGATCTCGTTCTGAGTAGACTTCTTTCTGGTCGATAAGGGTCATCTGGCCGACGAGGGTCCCACCAGGTGGTCGTGGTACCCTCTGTCCTTCTGAGTATGTGGGCCCTAGGGTCCAGGCCCATATACTCCATCAGAGCCATTTAAGAGTGTTCCCAACAGCTATAGTTTTTCATGTTCCGTTGAAATTTAAATTCAAAGGCTTAAGCCTCAAAGGCCCAAACAACTATATAGCCGTTGGTGGGGGTGGGGTACAAAAATTTCTATAAATACTCCTATTTTCTAACATTTTTATACACATCTTCTCCAATATCCAATCTCCAATCTCCATTCTCCATCTTCATCTCCATCTAGGGATAAATTCGGGCCGGGCCGCCGGTTCGTATCACATGGGCCTGGGACCGGCCCGAGGGTTGGACGGGTCCGGTTCGGGCCAGGCCACCCGCCCGGGTCACGGGTCGGGCCACCCGCCGGGCCGGGCCGCGCCGGTTAAATATTTTTTTTTTTAATTTATATTTTATACTCTATAGTTTTATACAAGTATTAAAAAACAAACTTCAAGTGCATTTATTTCAAATGAAATAGGAACTACATTTGAAAATTAAATAGGAACTATAATTGTTTTTAATCGGAATCTCCGGCATAGGTAGAGCCACCCTCTGTTGTAGATTCATCCATAAAGTGTTGGGATGGAGTGATGTCAATTTCTTGAGCTCTACGTGCTGCTTTCAACCAATCGTGGTAGCATATAAGCATCTCAAGAGATTCAGCGCTCAACATCGTTCTGGTTTGTGTTAGAACATTGTCGGCCGAACTAAATTCTTGTTCCACGGCAACCATTGAAACCGGCATTGATAGCACTTGCTTAGCCATCTTTGCTAAAACCGGGAACATTCTTTCTTTTCCCTTCCACCAGTTTAGTACGTCAAAATCATCATCTTCTTCAAAATCAACATCATAAGTTAAATACAAAGAAATCTCATTAATTGTGCTTTGTTGTGTAGCGGGAGTTGATTTTGTTTTTTTAATAAGATTGGCAAACGTAGATTTGAAAATTGATTTTCCTTTAGATGATGTTTGTGTCGGGGGAGGAGGTGCATTGCCATATTGTGCATTAAACTCATTGAATAATGCATAAAACATATCACTAACCTCGTTGTATTCTTTTTTCGGACCAATTGGGTTGTCCTCATACATTGGCAATGGACCAAAAAAAGCAGCATAATAATAATTCAAACATTCTTCTAAAGAACCAAGTCTAAAACGAGGATCGAGAACAAATGCAATACCATAAATATGCGGAATATGTGAATAATATTTTAAAAACTTTTCCTTCATAAAACCAGCAAAATAACTCACATAATCAGCATTCTCAAAATTTGAAAAAGCACCGGCGAGATTAACAGCTTCACGAATAAATTGGTTTGAGGTAGGTTTATAAACATGACTAAAAGTTTCAGTTGCATTATTAAAATATATCAAAACATTACAAATTTTTTCACAGGTGTCGATCTCAGCCGAGTTTATAATATAGTTATCATATTGTTTCATAAAAGCAGGAAAATGTTGTTTATATCTAAGAAGAACTCCAATTAACTTATAGGTACTATTCCAATGAATAGACAAATCTTTTGGAAAAGCCACATATCTCTCACCTCTTTCTATCAAATAATCATGCCATTTTTTCCTAAGTTGTCCATTACCCCAAATACGTCTAATCCCCCCCCCCCCCCCCCCCCCCCCTTGACTACCTCCAACGATGCTCCCAACGCTTTTAGACCATCTTGCACACATAAATTTAGAACATGACATGCACATCGTTGATGAAAAAATCTACCCATCAAAGAAGTAGAACCACACAATTCACGCAATCTAGGAATAGCAGCAGTATTATTAGTAGCATTATCAAAACCAATAGCAAACACCTTATCAATTAAATTATACTCAATTAAAATACGTTCAATCAAAATATAAATATGTTCAGCGGTGTGACGATCATTAAATTCACGGAAAGCAAGAACACGTTTATGCATATGCCAATCATTATCAATATAATGTACAGTCAGACCCAAATAATGTAAATTATGATACGTATCCTCCCATATGTCAGAACATACAGTAACACGTCCATCAAAGTTTGCAAAATAATTTTGTAACCTTACCTTTTCCGCACCATAAAGCCTTGAAATTTCTTTCTTAACCGTTTTGCGACTATAACCTCTATATTGCGGATTTAAACAAGTTTGTGCATAATCACGAAAAGCAAGACTTTCAGAAAACAAATAAGGCAAATTTTCTTCAACAAGTAAGTTAGCCATACCTGTCAAATTTTGTGCATCATTGTATGAGAAATTACCAAAAGCTTGTTGGTTATTTGCAAACCTCGATATTTGCGTTTGCTTCCCCGTTCTGCCGCCTAATTTTGCATACTCCACCGGGTGTTTGGACTTAAGGTGTCTTGTGGCGGATCCGTATCCGTCGGAAATCCCCAAGCTATAGTTTTTCTTGCACCAATTGCAAGTTGCGGTCCAATTCCCGGTGTTCGGGTCCTTCCACTTAGAAAAATTATTAGCCATTAATTCAGATTTACTTTTTTTTGTACCTGTTTGGGATGAGGCTGCTTGGTCGGCGTCATGGCTGCCGCCACCCTCCTCCTCCTCATCGTCATGGCTCTCCGGAATTGCTTCCTACACATCGTCGTCCTCGTCCTCGAGCTCTTCTTCGTCAATGGTCCTCGGTTGGTCTTGAAAAAAGCGGGAATTATGTCGGTGCAATTCTTGTTCTAGTTGTTCGTCGGTCATCGCATCCCCATCCCTCCTTACGTAACCCGTATCAAAATCATCTTGACTTTGAGATGAAGAGCCGATATGTGATTTACCTTTGCGGGATCTCTTCCTCGCAAGCTCTTTCGTTCGGTTGCGCTCGAGGTTACTCATATCAACCGAATATCTAGGACGATCCATCTAAAAAATGTAGCGATTAATAAAAAATTGTAAAAAACTAATTAACTATTTATCTAACTATTAATTCGAGTTATAGCAAATTAAGTAGTGAATTAACTAGTTTTGTGTACAACATATTTTTTAAACTAGAGTCAAATGTAGCCATTAATAAAAAAATTGTAAAAAACTAATTAACTATTTATCTAACTATTAATTCGAGTTATAGCAAATTAAGTAGTGAATTAACTAGTTTTGTGTACAACATATTTTTTAAACTAGAGTCAAATGTAGCAATTAATAAAAAATTGTAAAAAAACTAATTAACTATTTATCTAACTATTAATTCGAGTTATAGCAAATTAAGTAGTGAATTAACTAGTTTTGTGTACAACATATTTTTTAAACTAGAATCAAATGTAGCCATTAATAAAAAATTGTAAAAAACTAATTAACTATTTATCTAACTATTAATTCGAGTTATAGCAAATTAAGTAGTGAATTAACTAGTTTTGTCACTTTTGTGTACAACATATTTTTTAAACTAGAGTCAAATGTAGCAATTAATAAAAAATTATAAAAAACTAATCAACTATTTATCTAACTATTAATTCGAGTTATAGCAAATTAAGTAGTGAATTAACTAGTTTTGTGTACAACATATTTTTTTAAAAGTAGACCGGACCCGGGCCCGGGCCGGGTCACAATATTCCAGCACCGAGCCCGCCCCGCCCCTTCCCACCGGTTCAGGTCCATACCCGGTCCCGGACCGCCCGACCGGGCCGGTCCCGGGCCCGCACAGTACCGGGCCGGGTGGCCCGAACCGAATCCATCCCTATCTCCATCTATTCTAGACTTTCTAGTATTTATAGAATTATTAAATCTACCGTTTTTAATATGGAAAGTCAATATGCCGTTATCACGTATAATTTTTATACACAGGACCCGAGAACCTTGTATCACGTATTTCAAATGTAGTTCCTATTTCATTTCAAAAAAATGCACTTGAAATTTGTTTTTAATACTTGTATAAAACTATAAAGAATAAATAAGTAAAAAAATGGATTTACCCGGCCCGACCCGGCCCGGCAGGGTGGCCCGACCCATGACCCGGGCAGGTGGCCCGGCCCGAACCGGAACCGTCTTTACCTCGGGCCAGTCCCGGGCCCATCATTTACAAACCGGAGGCCCGGCCCGAGTCCAAGCCTAGGAGCTGGGTTTAGTTTTTAAAAAAATTCTTTTTAAAATATGATCGTTGAGGCCCGGATCGGGCCCGAACCGGCTGAGCCGGTTCGTGATTTTGGAAACCCGGCAACTGCTCCGTAACAGTGCCGCCCCGGGTGGCCCGAACCGGGCACAGGCCCGGGTACCAGGCAGGAGTAACAGTGTCGGGCCGGGCCAGTTACGAGCCGGTTGACCCAGCCCTAGTCCATCCCTACCCACAAGTCAGGTGTGAAATTACTCCGAAATAAAACTAGGTTTACAACTCAAATCCAGTAAAATAGGATCAGCATTCAAACAAAATCGAACATGAACCACTGCAGACGAGAGACCACACTGCATGTGTGCACTGTAGAAGCACATAACAGAAAGCGACGTTTGCAAGCAATTATATTATGAAGTGAGATACAAACAAAAACTTGAACATAAAAGATATGCCTACTATTCAAGTATAGATAGAGAGTTGTGAACTGCATATGATTTCAAGAACCTAACTAGTGTTGTCAGCTCGCTGGCAAGGAGCTATTGACCTCCCATCATCTGTCAACAAATGGACATAGTAGTTTAAGTGTCGTATCCAACAACTAAAGGAAAAAACAATGAATCGTGACTTTTTGAGGATGTAGTACAATTATTTATCTTGGTGAGAGGTGCAACTTTTAAGGAGAACAAATCCTACTACATTTTCAATTTATTTACATGAAAGGGTTGATGGGTAACATCTTTCTAAGGAAAAAAGGAAGTTTTTGAAAAGAATTTTTTTTTTCACTCTCGGAATGGAGAATTCCGAAATTTCACCCTTGGACTAAACAAGAACGCTACCTTGAAGAAATCTCCAAACATTCCCTGCAGCGGGCTCTGGCGTTGTACTCCATAAAAAATTTCTGCTATTTCATCTAACAACTACATGACCAAACATGGAATCAAACTAATGAAGAGAGAACAATGCAAGCATGATCTCACCAATTGAAATTTTCCATCACAATTGCTGTATTATGTGTTAGTGTATTACTCAATTGATTGGATAATCTCATATTCATTAATCTTAACTTTTTCGTAAAACTATGAACGCCTCAGCTTCTGAACATGTGTCCTGTAGAAAATTTAAATTTCTAAATAAGTGGAAGATTGGAAATTCGATAAAAAGTACTCCCTCCTTCCCATAAAATTCTTCCCGGTTTGATTTGGATCAGAGTTTAAGAAAGTGAGAATAAAGTGGAAATGTATGGTTGTAGTTGAGTAAGAAAAAGGTAAATGAATGTTAGTCACACAAAACTTTCCAAAAAGGGAAATGGGAAGAATTTTTTTTGGGACGTTTAAAAAAGGTAACTTCTAAGAATTTTAAGGGACGGAGGGAGTATTTGATTTTATTCCACTTGTACACTTATCCACCTACATTTATAATGACAATTATGAAGAATGACACCATTTTAATACATGGGAAACAAATGATTATTCATTTTAGTATTGTTTTAAAGTGAGTTGCACAAATTTTTATATGAACAATCCAATCAAAACGAGTTACACACCATTTCGACAGAAAAAAATGAGAAAATTTAAAATTCGCGGCCCAGCCTAGGCTTGCTATTGCAAAACAAGTAATACTACAAACACACAACCTATAATGTTGTTGACAAGCAAGGATGGAGACAATCATAGATATGAGGGATTAGTTATATCTGTAAGTGTCTGTACGTGTGTATGTCAGAACAAAAACAAAGGTGATGTGTAAGGTGGTGTGTTTGCAGCGATTTTCTAGCGCTGATATCCTTCCGTATGAGAAAGCATTTGAAAGTAGGAAATATAGCAGACCTCATTAAATGTTGGATCTCTACTTATACTAGGTTTGAAGCACTGCCTTAACCTATGAAACAGAGGCAATGCATCTCTCTGCAACCTGCATTGAAAATCAAATGCATCAGCAACACCTCATTCCCTCTTAAGATTCATTATGAAATGCCGAGACGAGGAGTTTGAGGGCATAAAACATTACATGAATGAAAAAGAACAAATAGCAGGTTACATTACATGATGACAAGCACCTAAGTTCCACCAATATATATACACATGCATAGAAGAGTACTATGCGATTGAAATTTAACATAAAGATTGAACTGAAAATTTGTAATCTTACAAGACTTAAATATACGGATGCATCTTAATGTTGAAAAATGAATTATATATTTGCAAGAGGTTCAGAATAGACGTTGTGGACGATAAACTAAGGGCGAAACAAGTGTACTAGTTCGGGCATGTCATTTATCGAGAAGTTGGTACCCCCGCTGCGGGAGTTGGGATCTTGGAATGTGGGAGGATGAAGAGAAGTCTGATAGACTAAAAATGAATTGAACTAAATGCGAGGAGGGGAATCAACACATTGGGTCTTAATGAGCATAATGCAAAAAATAGTCAACTTACGTCAAGAGAAGATAAGTGATGAACTGCATTAGTTCAGATTCAGGAAAGCCAAGCTCCTTAAGGTTAACTTGCTTCTTTAACTCATCAATAGTATAGTTGGCGTCTCGCAGGTTACCCAGGCACAAGTACCTAGTTGTAAGAATAATCCAAATTAATCAATCTTGGTTGTATATAAATAGACCCACACACTCACTTCCAAATATTCTGCATCTGCAGTCATGTATATTCATAAGAAGTCATCAATACTAATTTAAGAAGCTGACGAATGGATTGATTGGAATATTTCTATTCAGAGTAAAACGAGTGGGTCCAAAACAATCTAACAACTCCATGATCCATTAAAAACTTTTTCATGATTGAATCCTTTTTCTTATTAATTTACATGTATATAAATATTTCAGCAATATATATTGGATTGATTCTTTAGCATATCCATGACAATGGGTATTGGGTAGAGAACAAAATCATGAACAAATGCGAAAAGATGGTTTAGACATTCGATAAATATAGAAAATATATCAGATCAATCCATTACATTAAATGTTAGACATCAATACAATCAAGGTTCGAAATTACGTGTTGCTTAGATGAGGAGGTATTTTCAGATTGCATATGCCTCATTGCGCAATGAGGCACACACATATATATAGAATAAAAAATTATTAAAATTCAACATATGGAATATTTAAACAGATAATGATGATGTCAGAATCCTAGCTAAATATGTTTGAACCGTATCAAAACAAAATTCCGAAATCCTAACATATAACAACTGTATGTTTATTAGATTGATGAATGAGAAATCGAATCATCATTATCTAGTGATTTGAAATAGAGATGAAGTGCATGAGAAGAGTTTCATAGGATAAAGTGAAGACTGAATAAAGTTGCAGAGGAGAAGAGGAAGGTTTAAGTCTATGAGACGTGACTTTTTAGTTTATAATATACAAAAAGTGGGCTCTTTTTGTTAAGTGGCCCCAAATAAAATAAACTTAAACCTGCTCCAAATTTGTGTGCACCTCTATGCGCCTCATTACATTGCGTGAAAAAAAACAATGCCATTTATCGCCTCTTAAATAAGGCGCACCTCATGGCGCAATTGCATTGCGCAAGTACAACCATGAATACAATACAGATGGAGGGACTGAATCCAGTCCATTATCTTTAATCTAAAGATGTATTGGATGGAGTTGGAAATGCCTTCTGATGGATGATGGAAAATGGATTCTTTTGACACCCTTACGCCTCTACTAGTCTCACTTACATAATGTATGGCATTGCACAAGAACATATGACAACACTGCATAACTAGTTTTCCTGTTTGAAATGGTACAACACAGGAGCAAAAAGATATATGACAGCGTTGCATTATTAGTTTCACTGATAGAAGTGGAACATCACAAGCCCAAACTTATCGTTCATATCCAATCTAACATTCACTGTAAAGCAAAAACACACTTTAGTTATTTTTAAGGGAACAAACATCATTTCTTATGTCACAGCTCATAAGGTTGGATATCAGAATAAATTCATTATAGGAAATAAATATATAGAAATCAGCAGCAAAGAAACATTACAAGTCCTATTAAAGCACCCTAAAAAGAAAAACAGATAGTAATTGTAAATTTGACAATATATAAGAAACAGAGTCCTTAACAAGAACTCAGGTAGACCAGTAGTCCAGTACTAAACTCCTGCAATAGCTAATACCCAGACACTTATTTACATTCCAACTGTACTTACATTAAGACTGCCCTAGCAATAGCCAAATCATCTTCTCCAGGGTAACACTGCATATGGACCATTACAGCTCACACTTAGAAACCTTTGCATTTCCCAGCTAACCTAGGCAACGAGTTTTTTTAATAGAGGAAAATGGAACCTAACCTTGCTCATAAAATTGATAAGAGTTGAGACGAACTTCTTTGGATTCTTTCCTCTGACAAAATGGAAGGATACTTTACCCATGTCCTAGGAACCAAAAACATATTAGATACCCAATAAGGATGAGGCATTAGTGTACCCTACACTATACTTTGTATACTTCTCTATCTCCAGTGAAATATTAGTCAATAAAATGAGGACCATCTAACAGAAAATAATCATCATTATCATATGTGTGGAAATACACTCGTGCACACATAGAACTTCAATAAAAGAGAGTTAAAGGAACAGAATAATTTTCTGGTTGTGTGTCTGTCCACAACCCTGAACTCCTTTATTTATAATAATGAGTGTACAAGTACATTAATGAGAGTGAGGAGATGAAAGGTCAAAGAAGATGAAAGATCAGTTCTAGAAAATACAGAGGAGTCTATTTAGCTACCAATAAATCTTGATAAATCTAACACTCCCCCTCAAGCTGGAGCATACAAATTGTATGTACCAAGCATGGAACAAATAAATTCAATTCGAGGACCTTTCAAAGACTTTGTCAACACATATGCAAGTTGATTATTGGACCCAATGAATTCGGTGCTGATTTCTTTAGACATCAGCTTTTCCCGAACAAAATGGCAATCGATCTCTATGTGTTTGGTTCTCTCGTGGAACACCGGATTTGAGGCGATGTGAAGGGCAGCTTAGTTATCACAATACATCTTCATTTGTTGAACCTTACAGAACTTTAAGTCTTGAAGAAACTGTTTTACCCATATGAGCTCACAAGTGAGAGACACCATTGCCCTATATTCCGCTTCAGCGGAGGATAGGGCAACTACATTTTGTTTCTTGCTTTTCCAAGAAATAATATTTCCTCCAAGAAAGACACAATATCCTGTAGTGGATCGTCTATCCACAGGAGACCCTGCCCAATCAGCATCACAATACCCTAGGATTTGAGTGTTCCCTTTGTCTTCATAGAGCAAGCCTTGTCCTGGAGCCTTTTTTATGTATCTTAGGATGCAAATGACAGCGTTCCAATGCTCAGTGTATGGCGCTTGCATAAACTGACTAACAACACCCACTGCAAATGATAGATCCGGTCTAGTGGTAGTGAGGTAAATGAGCTTCCCAACCAACCGTCTATACCTCTCTGGATTAGAAAAGACCTCTCCCTGTTCTGGCAATAACTTTTGGTTCGGGTCCATAGGACTATCTACGGGCTTACAATCGATCATTCCCATTTCTTTTAGCATATCAAGAGCATATTTCCTTGGAGAGATTACAACACCTTCTTTTGACTGGGCCACTTCAATACCCAAGAAATATTTGAGACTCCCAAGATCCTTGGTCTGGTAACTGCCCAAGTGTTCCTTCAAGTGAGATATTTTCGCAGCATCATTTCCTGTAATAACAATGTCATCCACATACACTATCACAAGTAAACACATTTACCAGGAGAAGTGTGGCGATAAAAAACAGAATGATCTGCTTCACTACGTTTCAGCCCAAATGCTTGAACAACAGAAGTAAATTTTCTGAACCAAGCTCGGGGAGATTGCTTTAGACCATAAAGAGAGCGGCGTAACTTGCACACCAAACCAGACTCCCCCTGAGCAACAAACCCAGGAGGTTGCTCCATGTAGACCTCCTCATCCAGATCACCATGTAAGAATGCATTTTTTATGTCTAGCTGATAAAGTGGCCAATGACAAATAGCTGCCATGGAAAAAAAGAGACGAATAGTAGTCATTTTGGCCACTGGAGAAAATGTATCACTATAATCAAGGCCATAGATCTGGGTGTATCCCTTGGCAACTAACCGGGCTTTGAGACGATCCACTTCTCCATTCGGACCAACTTTAATGGCATAAACCCATCGACATCCAACTACTTTCTTTCCTGGTGGAAGCGGAACTAATACACATGTTTTATTATGTTCAAGAGCCTGCATTTCTGCAATCATGGCTTGTCGCCATCCAGGATGATCAAGTGCTTCTTTCACATCATTGGGAATTGTGATTGAGGAGACGGAGGATATAAAGTTACAATAGGAAGGAGTAAGTCTATGATAGCTAAGGAAATTGTAAATAGGATGTGGATTACGGGTAGAGCGAGTACCTTTCCTGAGAGCAACCGGCCAAGCTAAATCATCATTATCAAGAATTGTGGAAGAGGGTGATGATTGAGAAGGATCTGCTGAAGAGGGCTCATTTTGAAGAATTGAATTGGTTTGTCAGGTCCTACGTTGGTAGGTAATAAGAGGAGGACTTTGGTTGGTTGAGTCGTCTACTGGATCTAAAGGAGACTGGTTGGGAATGGAGTCATTGACAATAGACGGAACAAAGGGTTCAAGAGATGGTATAGGGAGAACTTGCTGGACAGATTGATCTCTAACTGAGAAAAAAGGAGTTTGTTCAAAGAAAGTGACATGGACAGACATATAGTATCTCTTATTCTCAGGAGAGTAACAACGATACCCTTTTTAAAGACGGGAATAACCTAAGAAAACACATTTGACAGCCCGAGCCGAGAGTTTATCTAATCCTGAAGACATATCATGAACAAAACAGACACAACCAAACACACGAGGGGAAACATGAAAGAGAGGTTCATTAGGAAACAGGACAGAATGAGGGATTTTATTATTAAGAGAAGAGGATGGCATTCTGTTAATAATAAAGTAGGCAGTTAAGACAGCATCTCCCCAATGATGAACTGGTACATTGGCACCAAGTAATAAAGTACGGGCAGTCTCAATCAAGTGTCTATTTTTCCTTTCCGCTACACCATTTTGTTGAGGTGTATGAGGACAAGTGGATTGGTGTAAAATGCCATGTGAGCTTAAGAGGGAGGAAAAACCAGAGGAGAAATATTCCTTGGCATTGTCACTCCTTAAAATTTTCATTACTGTTCCAAATTGATTGCGAATTTCATTAAGAAAGCAGGAAAAGATAGACAAAAGTTCAGAACGGTCCTTCATTAAATAAACCCAAGTACACTAGGAAAATTCATCAATGAACGTGACAAAATATTTGAAACCAAAAGAGGAAACCCGACTTGGTCCCCAAACATCAGAATGGATAATAGAAAATGCAGAATTACATCTAGACTCAGAATAGCTGGGAAATGAAGATCTAACATGTTTCCCGAGCTGACAAGACTCACACTCTAAGGTTTGAAGACCGCTGAGTTCAGGAACCATTTTCTTTAATTTTGCTAAATGTGGATGCCCGAAACGTTCATGCAAGAGTTTGGGAGAAGGAGTAGCTAGACAAGAGACGGGTGATTTGTTTCCAAAATAGTAGAGACCTCTAGATTCATATCCTTCTCCAATCATCCGACCCGTTCCACATTCCTGTATAACAAATGAATTAGCATCAAAGGTTACAGTACAGTTCAATGACTTTGCTAATTGGCTTAATGAAATGAGGTTAAACGGACATGTGGGGACAAAAAGAACATATTTTAAGTTCAAGGTAGGAGAAAGGGATACTTGGCCAATTCCTTGGGAAGCTGTTTTGGATCCATCTGCCATGGTTATAAGATGTGGGTGTTTAAGATGTGAGAGAAGAGAACAGAGAAGTATCACCAGAAATGTGGTTAGAAGCACCTGAGTCAATTATCCATGGATTTTGACTTTCTATTGATTGTGAAACGCAAGCAGTTGATGTAAGCGGAGTTTTGGAAGATTTTGCTGAGTTGTTGGACTTTAGTCTCAAATACTCTTGGTATTCCTCACCAGACAGTTTTGGATCAGAAACGGTCAGAAACTTCAGAAACTTTAGATTTAGAGAAGTTGAGGTTTTATTAGGAATCCCATGAAGATAGTAGCAGTTCTCATGGGTGTGACCCATTCTTTTGCAATGGGTACATTGGGGACGTCCTCTTCTTGCAGGTCCTCCTCTGTTTCCACGACCCCCTCTTCCATGAAATACCATGGCTGAAAACTCTGCAGGTTCTTGAGACTTGTCACCCTTGAGAGTGGGAATTCGAAGGAGACGTGTTGTTAAACTGTCCATGGTTGGTACCTCAGATCCAGTAAGGATTTGATCTCTAACGTGATCGAAATCAGAGTTCATGGCTCGGAGGATCATTACCATATAAAATTTATCCAGTTTCATCTTGGTTTCCTCTACAGATTCAGCTTCTAAGGACATCTTCAGTTCTTCGGCAGCAGCTTGCGCTTCGGCAATGAACGACATCATATTGTGATCTATCTGTTTAAGAGATGTTAACTTGTCGGCAGCATCATATAGGCGCTGAATATCATTTGTAAAGATCTCCTGGACTTTCTTCCAAAAAATCTTGCAAGTTTTGAAGGTTCTGAGGGTCCCTAAAATATTGGGTTCTACAGACTGCCATAATAGAGCACACAACTGGTAATCTAACCTTTTCAGGTTCTTCCTTGATCTCATTTTCATCGTTTTCAAGATGGTCATGGTACCCTTGTCCCAAACACCAAAGTTCCACGGCAGCTGACCAAGACATATAATTTTTCCTATTAAGCTTCTCTGAAGTGATAGAAGGAGTTCCTGAGAAGAGTTGGGTTAGACCGGAAGCCATATGGAAACAACGACGTTAGGTCTGCGACGATGAGCAGCGGCCAGGGCTGGATAGAGATGGCAGAACCGGGCTTTGATACTAACTTGAATAAAAGAGAGTTAAAGGAAGAGAATAATTTTCTGGTTGTGTGTTTGTCCACAACCCTGAACTCCTTTATTTATAATAATGAGTGTAAAAGTACATTAATGAGAGTGAGAAGATGAAAGGTCAAAGAAGATGAAAGATCACTTCTAGAAAATACAGAGGAGTCTATTTAGCTACCAATAAATCTTGATAAATCTAACAATAGATATATTAGAATGAGTTAAAAAGAGAGGAAATGAAGCAGTACTGGACACACACCACCTCAGGGGACTCTGAGAATATATACTCAGCCAGCATGTCATGCAACTCAGGAGCTCCATACTTGTGCGCTCCAAATTCTGAGGACCACCTGAATCAAGAGAAAAATCATTCAAAATGTTAAAGGAAAAAACTCATTTCAATTTTGATAAAAAACAAAGCCACTGCATCAGAACTTCAATGAAGAAGAAAAATTTTCGTACTCAGAAGATGTACACTCACTTGATCACAGCTTTTACAAAGGATGAGCAAGCTTCTACTCGTGTTTTTGCTGCGGTGAGGGCTTCTGCAACTTTTTGCATTTCATCATCATCAGCTAGGTCCAAATGTTGTGGCACGGTAACCTTAGGAAACTTCTTGTAGATTTTCCTGACTCGGTCTAAAGATTAAAATTTGTTACAACAAAGTGCATAAATGAAAATACTTTTTGAAGTTCCAGTACCTAAGATCTGATTTACAAATATATGAACTGCATTAAAGACAACATTGGGAAGTCAATCCAGAGGGGTGTTGTCAAAATATAAGAAAACTAGTGTCTTATTAAGCTCCTTAAACTCTAGTATGTGAGATTTTCATCCATAAAGATAAGTTTGGCTAGGCCAGAAATAAAAGGGTGGCACATTACTCTAGAAAAGAGATTGATTTAAAGGAAAGTGTGACTACATGAGACACGTGTATGATAGACGTACAATTTACTGTGAATATATATGAATGCACTATTTGTGAAAAACGCATTTGTAGAGACAATATTATTTTCTCCAACTGAAGGTTGATACTATTCAGCTGAAAATTGGGAAGTTCATCTTAGAATATTCCTCTATAGGCCACTCTTTTTGAAGAAGATTCCTGGTTTTATTGCAAGGCAGTTCTCTCCCTAGTCCCTATTTATTAAAACTATCATAGCTGCCACCATTGACTTTCAAAAATGCTACTATCCTCCCCCCCCCCCCCCCCCTAGGAGGAACATTTTCAAAAGGACAAATCACATACATAACACTTTTCCACACAGGAACCATAAAGTAGGATAAGTTATACTTTTCACCAGTTGATAAAAATAAACTAAGATAAATTAGAGTAACCTGGCTTGATTTGAATTATAAAGCAACACAATATACAAGTATACAACTACAAAGAAAGTGCAATGCAATAATGGGAATGTAAATATCAGCGTTAGCTTGTTTCGCTTGAAAAATTACTAACCAAGAGTGTCACCATCGTAAGATAATTTTCCTTTTACAAGGGTTTCCACAAACAAAACTGCAAGCTCTCCCCCACAAGTAACCTGCAAAATGAAGAAACTGGTTGCAAGTGAATTCATAATCCTGTGTAATTACTAATCACAAAGATAAAATAGCTTTAACCGAGAAAAGCATAACCTGATCATTTTCCAATTGCGCACAAGCACCAAACTGAAGAAGATCTAAGGCATCAGAAAACCTCTCAGCAGACACATATCTAGCACCGACCAGGAAATTTAGGAAAACCAAGATGTGTTTAATATAAAACCTAAGGGCAACTAGCAGTGTTAAGTCTCCAGAAAGAAAAATAATTAATAGAACCTTGCACTGAGAGACTTCAGCATCTGCTGAGCTCCATAGTAGTTTCCCTCTTTGATGACAGTGTCTAATTTGTCAATATTCTACAATCACGCCTAACAAAAAGTTAATACTGGCACTGAAACCATAGATAATGATAGAGATTAAGCTTCCAACAGAAACAGTAGAGGTTAATATTGGCAATCAAATCCATGATTTATGATATGGGTCAAGCTACCCACAGAACGAATCAATAGAGGAAACCATTAAATATAAAATAAATTTCTATGTTAAGAGGATATGTAACACTAAAATGAACCATGGTATAACCAGACTCGATTGCATAGTTTATTTACCTCCTGGGCAAGAGGTAGTATGGCTCGCTTGACCCTCTCCCGCAGCATACTAGGCATTCTCTTCACAGCTTCGGACCGCTAGGAAGGAATCTCGTGGAGGACACGGCGGGGATATGTCTCTATAGTGTATACAAGGCGATCCACACAGGTTCTACTCACAGCACGTCAGGGTCGATTCTTTCGGGGTGAAATTGCTAACGAAGGGGTCCTGTTGTTTTTTTTTTTTTTTTTGAGAAAAAAAGAGTTTGTCTTCAAAAAAGAGTAAATAAAAAAATAATTACAAAAGAGCTATACAAATGGCTACAGGATCAAAAGAGCTTGAAAACGGCGGTCAAGATGACGTTATGTCAATCGTTCAAGCATATCTTTTTTAGAGACATCCAAAGTACACGATTCAAGTTTCATATGACAGCTAACTTCAAGAACTACAAATCATATGAAGATACCATGACGAGAATCTGAGAGAAGCAAGGTGAAAACAAACGAGGAAGTCAGCTAATAGCTGTTGAGATTTCAGGATGCGACCTTCTACCATTTTATTCATATCTTTTTTTTTCAATGATCCAAATCTATTTTTGCAAGTTTTTATGAATATCAGATTTCATTAGCTACAACTTTGGTGAACGAAGCATAGTCAAATGCAAGTAGGCACGCCGTGCCTGCGCAGGAAAATCCCAGTTCTACCCAAATTCGTCCGGTTTCACTATTTAAAGACCCCAAACCCCCGTTTTGAAATGGGGAGCTTAGAGAGAGGCCTAGGCACGAGTTTACACGTGTTTTTCCGCATTTTTCTTCAATACCCTGGAATTATTTGTAAGTTTCAACTTTTTAGTTAATGACAATTAATTCTTTTCATCACAATTCTATTGTTGATTCAATTATGAGTTGTGAGTAGTTTTAATTAAGGATTTGGGATTGATGAAGGAGTTGATTATGATGTATGGCTAGTTCTTGATGGATTAATTGCATGAATCTTTGGTTAATTTGTGTTTGAATGATTCAATTAATATCTCTTGTAACCTAGAATAGAATGGTCATTAGGATTATTAGAAATTAGTTCAAATAGGACTAAAACTATGACAAAAACCTAAAATAGGACTTGCTATGTTTTTATTCCAAAATAGGACCATATGAGTCCTATTGGAAACATACCTATTTTGCATTCCATTCTTACCCTTCCATTAAATATGAATTAAAAATAGTCAAAAGCCATAATTAAATGTTTAATTCATAATAAATTCGAAAAAAATTCAAAAATTAGTAGAAATATAAGTAAAAAATTTATAAAAATTTTATAAAATAAAAAATTAATTTTTTTTTAAATAATTTTATTTTTAAAAAAATTAATAAAAAATAGTAAAACTCCGTAAAAAAAAATTAAAAAAATATGGATGCCTTTCCCACCGCCTGTACTACCTCCCAGCACCACCACCTCCGGCCGATGAAAAAAATGCCATTTTCCCAGAAAAATGCCATTTTTTCTGAAAATGCCAAAAAAGTGGCATATTTCTCTTTTCGAATGCCAACATTTTCATTTTTTTCTGCCATAAATATGGCATTCGTAATGAACTTGGCATTTTTTCCCCTAGTGACTGGTGGTGGTGGTGCTGAGGCGGCAGAGGCGGCGGCGATTTTTTTTTGAGTTTTTATTTTTTTTTAATTTTTTTAATTTTTTTAATTTTTTGAAAAAAAAATTAATTAAATTTTTAATATCGAAATGTTTTTCTTAATTTTTTAGTATTTTTTACGAATTTTTATTATTTTCTATTATTTTATTAGGAATTAAAACATTTTAATAGCTATAAGGGTATAATTGTCCAAGGTACACATAATTAGTCCTATGCAAACATAGTTTATTTTTTGGTCCTATTTGTGAAAAGTGAATGACTTTTAGTCCTATTTTGATAATTAACTCTAGGATTATATATTTGCATGTACAATAAATTAAGAGAGGTCTAATTTGTTCTAGGACACCTTCAAACGCACTTAATCGTTTGCTAAGAGATTGGTAACGGTTAAGGGGTCGTACGCTCGCTCGTTTTGGCAATAATTTTAGATGCCGCTCGCTCGCTCCGCCTGGTTCCCTAAATTATTGTACTTTACGCCGCGAGAGCGGTTAGAAATTAGTATTGATTAGCGAGTCTTAATTAATTAATGTTCATGTGATTAAGCCCGATCAACCAGAAATCTGATTACCCCGGAATCAATCCTTGTTCCTGATCGTCATTAATTAGAAAGTATCCATTTAGTTTTAATCGTTGGGAAAAGGGTCAAATAGGTCATCAAACTTACATAAAAGGTCAAATAAGACCTTATATAGGAGGCTATGTCCGGCCGTCGTCATTTGGGGTGGTTCCCGGAAGAATTTTTTGATGAAATTTTTTGACCATCCTATTAATTAAGTCTAGTTCACTGATACCAAATTTCAGATAAAACTTCAATTGGGAAGGCATGCAAATTAACTCTTGAAGATAACTGCGCTTTTAACTGCGCAATGTCCTAACGCAATCTAGAACGAGGTTGAACGCAGAATCTCTTGAGACGCTTATATGCTACCATGATTGGTTGAAGGCGCCCCGTAAAGCTCAAGAAATTGGCATCACCACATCCCAAAACTTTATGGATGAATCATCCGAGGGTGGCTCTACCTATGCTGGAGATTCCGATTGATTAGTATTTCATGTTTTAATTTTTCCTTCAATTCTCAATTGAAACATGTAAACTTGTAGTTCATATTTCTAAATTCTAATAAATATACGTTAACTTTTTTATATGTAGCACTTCTCATTTTCTCAAATTTATTAATTTTACATTATGTAATTTATTCAAAAATTTTAAACTAAAATAAACAAAAAAAAAATGAATTCAAAGGCTTAAGCCTCAAAGGCCAAAACAGCTATATAGCCATTGGTGGGGGTGGGGGTACAAAAATTTCTATAAATACTCCTATTTTCTAACATTTTTATACACATCTTCTCCAATATACGATCTCCAATCTCCATTCTCCATCTTCATCTCCATCTATTCTAGACTTTCTAGTATTTATAGAATTATTATATCTACCATTTTTAAGATGGAAAGTCAATATGCCGTTATCGCGTATAATTTTTATACGCAGAAGGACCCGAGGACCGGGATGTGGTACGCAACTTGCAAATGGTGCGGGAAAAAGTGTAGCTTAGGGGTTTCACGCGGATACGGGATGGCCAAGAAGCATATTAAGTCATGTGACAAAGCCGAACAACTGGGAAATTCCGATTGATTACAAAATGTATTTCATATTGTATTTTTTTCTCAATTGTCAAATGTAGTTCCTATTTCATTTCAAACAAATGCACTTGAAGTTTGTTTTTAATACTTGAATAAAACTATAAAGAATAAATAAGTAAAAAAAAAATTGGATTTACCCGGCCCGACCTAGCCCGACGGGTGGCCCAACCCATGACCCGGGCGGGTGGCCCGACCCAAACCGGAACCGTCTTCACCTCGGGCCGGTCCCGGGCCCATCATTTACAAACCGGAGGCCGGGCCCGAGTCCAAGCCTACATACCAATGCTTGAAAAGTTCTGCCATTCATATACGATTCATTGTGAATTTTGATTAAAACGCATTTTTATTTTGTTTGTGACTTTTGTTCTTTGATTATATGAAATTGATTTGTTATTAATTATTTTGTTCACTTTAATTAACACATCATTGTATGACTTAAACTTATAATGGTTTGACTTAATAAGATTAAATTTTGAGTTTTCCTTTTAGTTAATATATTTTTAATAATTTTATTTAGGAGTATATAAAAGTTTATCTAAAAGAGAATGTTAAACTACCGCTTACTCATAGACCACTTAGGTATGACTTGCACAAACCCAGATAAATGGTTGAAATAAGATGCAGTCACTACTCACCATATATTTTGCCCCTTGCTGTTTTATTAGTTAAAGTCTCCCTTTTGTAAAATAAAAAAAAAGTTACAATTTCACTATAATCAATTAATCATTTCAAGTTCAAAGGGGTTACTCTATACTTCACATGCCGAATTGAAACTACTGTTGCAGAATGGACCAAAAGAGCCATTGAAAGAAACACAGCACTAGTATAGATGCGCAGCCAAATGACAGACAAGCGGACTAGGTAGCCATAGTTTTGGCCTGGTCAAGCTTATCCCTTATTGCTTCCCAAAATGCAGGCATGGCTATATCGTCAGGGACTTCTTTAAAAGAAGGCAGGTAGTTTACATCCACGATGACGTGATCACCTGTGCCATCCTGAATCTGGTGCTCCATAACATGGGGGAAATGAGTTAGAACTTTGGTTGCATTTTTTGTTCTCTTATCTCTTTTGGCCCTTGACTTAAAAATAAAACAAATATCATCAAATTTAGTGCCTCTATTGCTTTAGGTCCACCCAAGCACGTTTATTTACGCAATTCCGTGTTATTCATGTCAGTTTTCTCCAAAACGTGGTCTGGAGGACCACATTTGATTTTAGAAAATGAATCTCGTACACCAAAATCGGGGCAAGTTGGTGTCAGTCGAGGACCAAAGTTGATAAGGAAATCAAATTCATGGGACAAAATTCATAGTTACTCCAAATAAAATCCAAAAGACCATCTGTATGGCAAATGGAATCTGAACATAATAGAGCCTATTTCATGTTTTCTGAACAGTAACTTAGCTCAAAGGCCAAGCAGATTTACACAAAATCATCAACTGTAGCTACCCAAGTGTAGCCCTTCCAAATGATTCTAACTACAATTATTTTTTTCTTCTTTCCAATTGATTGATTCATAAATCTTACTGATTCTACTGGTAAAAAAACATATTTTAGCACTTAAAAAATGTCAATAAAAAATTACTACAACATTGGCCTCAAACCTAAGTAACATTTATTATATTTATATATTTATAGAATGTAAATATAATAAATTTCAAGTGTGTAACATATACGGTTTTGATTTGGCCCCAACATACTAATGTGGAGAAAAGGTACAAATACATGAGTGTGAGAACAAATATATCTTTGTTCAATATTTTGGAACAAATATATCCCTGAAGTTTATGTGGAGTTGCATATATACCCCTGAACGTTTATTTTTATTTTAAATTGCAAAATTATTATTTTCCCATTGTAAATGAAGCACTTGAAATTCATAAATATTAAATTTAGTCTTGTTGCGAAATTTTAAATACATTGTTACATTTTTTGAAATAACATTATTTGATTTTGTTTAACCTTAATAAAATTAAATTCACTATTTTGTAATCTTGGACTATTTATCATCATACAAAATATGTAATTTTATAGTGCAAATAATACAAAAAATTATTTGTTTACACTGCAACACATATTTTTTACATTTTTTACTTAATATTTTATACTAACAATATTAAATCGTGATATAAAAATAATAAAAGGGAGAACTAGACACAAGTAGATTTCTATTCTTATTTTATTTTTCAATTTCAAATTTATAATATATTTTTGGTGTTTTTGAAATTTATTTTATCTATTTAAAGTCAATAAGGGTAAATTTGCCCCTTTATAGGAACATGAGGGGTATTTTTGCACCTTTTAAAAGTTCAGGTGTATATATGCGCTTCCACATATACTTGAAGGGTATATTTGTACTTTGCCTAATTGTGTGCAAACAAAATGGACCTTTAATGCTCCTCCCAACTCCTAAGCCAAAAATTCGATAAACTTGAAGTGATGGCAGGATTGGATATAGGCCCAATACACAGGGAGGTCTATAGTCCCAACGGAGAAAATAGACACAAGATATTTACTTTTCACAATTATACTTTATTTAACGCTTGATATTACTTCATCATTAAAAATAGGGTGACAATAGCATCCTATCACTAGAGAGAATCCTGAGGGTGTGTATAAACTAGAGAGGGAATCTTGAGGGTGTGTATCAACTTGAGGCTCCGTCTCCAGATCTGTAAAGATCTGGAATAGTTGATACTGCTGAAAGATGCAGCAACTTGCTCTTCTCAGACTTGCTCTTGATGATGTGGGCTAGTCCTGGGGCATAGGCAAATGGACTTTTTCCTGGAACATGACTCCACCAGGGCCCATGCACAGAAGAAGGGAGAACGGAAGGAAGGGGAGGGGTCAAATGAAGTAGGGGCAAGGGAAAGAAGGGGTTCTGGGAACCAAAGAAAAGGAAAAGAATGGGGAGAAGAACAGGGAAGCATGTATTTTGTTATTATTGTTTTCGGATGACAAATGAGACATCCTTATAAATTTCAGTTTTTGTGTTTGTTGGTGAAAAAAATAGGGTGACAATAAAATTGAATTCCAAAATCATCTGACAGTTAACATTAATAGTTAATGCAAATGAATGAACAAATCTGGACCCTTGAATGATTTTTTATCCAAAAAGGAATTTGCATGACGAAAACTTCGTCAGGGGAGTATGCTATGAACTGCCCTCTGTATACACACACACACATATATACATACATACACATATATATGGGTGTGTGTGTTCTGTGTATGGATATGATCTCAATAGATCATTCTAGTATTCATTTAATGCATGTCATTTTTGTGTGAATGTAATATGTAGTCTTAACTTGTGTGCTCATACATGTGTGTGTATTCAAGCGCATTGGCACGTATATATATACATATAAATAGAATGTCGTTATTGTGAAAAGAGCATTCACCGTGAGAAAATTAGGACTCTTCGCTTATTCATGGTAGCAAAACATTGAGTGAAAATCTTAAATTCATTGCAACAGGTTACATTAAGACTTTTCTCATTTGATCCAATACACAAAGTGTGTGGAGACACACACATATATAAGACTGTTCTTACCAGGCCAACTTGCGGAAATGTCGTTAGATCAACTTTATTTTTGGTCCAATACTGAATTTGATGATCCAATATTTTTTAATTATTACTATTAAGTACTACCTCCGTCCCATTTTATGTGTCCTACATTGATTTGACACAATTATTAATAAAGTAGTTGAAAAAGTAAAAGTTGTGGTTGAGATTTGAGTATAATAAAGTTAAATGTTGTGGATCACATATTTCTTTCTAGTAACGGAAATGCGACACTTATTTTAGAACAAGCCTAAAAGGAAAGTAAGACAGGTAAAATGGAATGTCGGGAGTAATGTTTTTTGAATTTGGAACCCAAAAACTCACGTTTTCACCTTTAATATTTATCTAACGATTAAAATTAATTCATCCAAAAAATTATTAAGTTCGGTGAAATTTATATTTTTTAAGAACTAATATTGAAGCTTACAATTAACACTAATTAGCAAAAAAAAATCATTTAATTCTTTTTTTACCAAAATTGAAGTTGGCCTGACAATATTTCCATCAAACCAGGCTGATGAAAAACTTTAGAAGTGTAATGAGTGTGTGTGTAGTCCAATTCAAATGAGAACAATTCTTTCCGTGAGAAATGATAATGACCCGCAACGATGCACATTTTTATTAAGATGATGCATAGTTCAAATTGGAACAAAAACATTAATTTATTTACAAATATGATATTGCGTTTTCTGATCACAGGAAGTGCACATTTTTGTTTCACGTACGCACAATTCTCAAATCTAAGACGCCACATTCATTCTCATTTTTCTCTTTCGATCATGTAGTCATTTGATCCAAATTATATATAGGGAAAAGATCACATGGGAAGTGTGTCTTCAACTCAAAACTACGAAGTTTTAACTAATAGAACAAATACGGTAACATATAAGAAACACATTATTTATTACATTTATTATTAGTTTCCTAATCAGACTACTATTGTTATTTTCTATTCCAATTTTAGGCTGTTTCTTATTATCATTATGCCCTATTAGAATTAGAGGTCTGATGGTAGCTATATAAGGGACCCTAGTATTGATTAATAATGGACTTCTGGAAGAATTAATTCTGGTGGGTCTTGACTAGGTCAGACACCAAATTAATTCCAAAAAAGCATTATTATTTTCGTTTCTCTTCTGGTGCTCATAATAGTTACGAAAATTGATCTTTCTCTTTGCTTTAGTTCGCTTCCATTCTCTCGTTCTCGACCTTGGACGAGGTCTTGTTCGCGCACTCTTAACAACTTGGTATCAGCATCAGGCACGATGGTGGGAAATTCAGCAAGAGAACCTCTCAAACAGATGATCAAGTCCATTGATCAGCGACAAGTTGATGTTGAAGAACAATTATGTGCCCTCACAGACTCTGTAACCAGCCTCGAAACTTTGCCAGCAGCCGTTGCACGCGTGGAACACTTGCCAGCAGCAGTCACGGTATTGACAGAGGCAGTGCAGAAACTCGCGATGACAAGTTCCCCCTCAGATCCACGTGGGTTTGGTCGTCGCCGAGAAACAGGTAACCGCCATCAGGATAGTGATGATTATACTGTTCCCAGATTTTCCAAATTGGAATTTTCCCAGTTCGATGGTAAGAGTGATCCCCTCTCTTGGCTCAAACGTTGCGAGCGTTTCTTTAACCAACAAAGGACATCACCACTGGCACGCGTCGGACTAGCAACTTTCCACATGGTAGGAACTGCTCAGTTATGGGCCAACCAACTGGACTCCTCAGGAGCTCATCTCACATGGGCAGAATTTTATACTAGATGCTCCACACGCTTCGGCCCCTCTTGCAGTGCCAATCCAGAGGGTGATCTCGCCAAATTGGTCCAAACAACTGATTTGGAATCATACATTGAATCCTTCCAGCAATTATTGGCACGGACGAGCGGTATATCAGTACGCATGCAGGTGAAGATCTTTACAGCAGGATTACGTGAGGCAGTCCGCATAGAAGTGGAAAATCAGGATCCACTTGACCTTGACTCTGTGATGATGTGAGCCCATAACTGTGAACGCGAATTTGTGTCCCCACACGCGACACAAACTATGGCTGGACACGTCCAACTTGCCACTAAGTCGGCAACCCTGCAACCATACAATCCCCTCTGCCTGCAACGACTAATGCTCAGAGCAGCCATGCCCCGTTCAAAAAAATTACCCAGGCTGAAGCCGCAATACGACACGCTAAAGGGTTGTGTTACAACTGTGATGATCAATGGATACACAGACATCGCTGCAAGAGATTGTTCTTCCTTGACATCGTCAATGAGGAACAACTAATGGACAACTTTCTGGAGCCTGAACCCGATCAACCCCTGTCACTTCACGCAATGACCGGGTTTGGCTCATCCTCAACCATGCAGTTAAATGGTTGTCTACTCAGCCACCCAATCAAATTTTTGGTTGGTTCCGGAAGTACACACAACTTTATCCACAAGCGCCTTACAACCACGCTTGATCCACAGCCGCCACAACAGCCACGTAGGCATGTTATTGTCGTTAACAGTGACCGAGTTCCAATCCTCGGTTCTTATCCACGCTTGGCATTCCACGTTATGGGAAACAATTTACCGCACACTTTTACGTTCTGCCAATAGCAGGTTTTGAAATGATTTTAGGGGTCTACTGGTTGCATGGCCTCGGCGCTATTTTGTGGGATTTTAGGCATCTGTCCATGAGCTTTACCTGCCGGGGAGCATCTGTTGAATGGCGTGGCCAGGAAGCAATTCTTTCGCTTCACGTGCATATGGCGGTAGACTCTTCCTCTCACAGGAGTCTATGAATGGTTTACTGTCCCAGTTTGAAGACATCTTTGGCACACTGGCCTCCCTCCCCAACGATAGTGTGATCACAGGATTTGCCTCATTCCAGGAGCTGGACCAGTCGTAGTGAGATGAGATCAAAAAGCAGTGTATTGAGATGTTATCGCAGGGCATCATCCGGCCTAGTCGATCCCCCTTTTCCTCTCCAATCTTGTTAGTAAAAAAAACAGATGATTCTTAGCGTTTTTGTGTGGATTACCGAGAGCTTAACGCTAAAACTTAAGGATAAATTCCCAATTCCAGTAATCGACGAGCTTTTAGATGAATTACAGGGTGGCAGATACTACACTAAGCTCGATCCCCGCTCCGGCTACCACCAAGTCCGCATGGCACCGGAGGCCATTGAAATGACAACATTTTGAACACATCACGGTCATTTTGAATTATTGGTTAGGCAATCCGGCAGCAGGTGCAGGATGGCACTCTTGGCAGTAACTGGGCAAAACGTGATGGGCTGCTTTATTTTCGCCATAAACTATACTTGTTGCCTACATCAAGTATTTTTCATAAACTATCATTCCGAGTTTATTTTCATTATTTCACAATATGGCTCACGAAGGCGGCGACGCGAGTTTTAGATCATTTGTAGTGGTGGAGAGGACAAATTGTTAAAAATGGACTCCGTCCATATGAAAACAGTGTTTAGACTCCTATTTCCCTGCATTTGAACACCGTCAATAAAATACATTCAGCATATTTTTTTACATATCAATTTAGTAAAACATTAATTAAATTATTATATGTAATGTTTTCCTTTTAATTTTTTCCCTAAATAATTATGCAAACTAAAAAATACACATTTTGATGTAAAAATAAATAAATTTCATCAACTTTTTTTAACGTTTTTCGGTTAACAAAAATGAACTTAATTCAAGTAAAGTTCGATTACTTATTTGTGAGGCTCCATGAATAAAAAAAAATTGTGTTTCGTGTTTTTTGGGCTCAAGAAAACTTCAACGGTTAAAACTTTAGATTTTTTTTTCATTTTATATATTACATTTTGGTGTCATATGAAAGATCATGAAAATTCATGAATTTTGATATATTTTTTAAAAAATTTGGAATACAAATAAAAAAGTTATAAGAGTTTTAAAAAATTTGAGGTTTAATGACGTGGGGATGACATGGACGGTGAATTGTAGTGATGTGGCATATGAAAGAGAGAGATAGAATGAATATTTGAATGAAGTGGTGTATAGGGAAAAATGAAAAAGATGAGAGAGAAAAAGTAGACCAAGGTCTATGACAAGGTTCATAAATGGACCTTACACTGGATTCGAGGAGGAAAAGTTAATGAAAAGTGAGTTAAAAGTGATATAAAAAATGAAAATGAAAATAAATTAGGAAATATGTGGGTCCTACACATAAAATGGGACCCATGTGTAAAGGTGTGTAAGAGACCACACCCTTGCATTGGAGATGCTCTAACACCCTCAACTCCCTTGCCCACTTTTAACACCTCTCTTAATCTTCCACTACACACATTTAGGAGTCCAAAAGTTTCATTTTTAACTTTTTGGACTCCTAAAACCTCTCCACTACAAATGGCCTTATTGGTCCAATATGAAGGTGACAGTAGCACAATACATTGCCGAGTGTCAGACGTGCCAACGACATAAGTGGCAAAACCTACAACTTGCTGGGTTGCTTCAGCCTCTACGGGTTCCTCAGCATATATGTGCTGATATTTCCATGGACTTCATTGAAGGAATTCCTAAAGTTCGGGGTAAGTCAGTAATATTGGTGGTGGTTGATTGACTGTCCAAGGCTGCACATTTCATCCCCGTGAGCCATCCTTACACAGCTGTCTTTGTGGCTGCAATTTTCTTTGCAAAAATCTTCTGACTCCATGGTCTTCCAGAATCAATTGTGTCTGATCACGACAAAGTCTTTGTCAGCACATTTTGACGCGAATTATTTCGCTTGTCAGGGACAAAGCTTGCCTTTTCATCAGCTTATAACCCTTAAACCGATGGGCAAACTGAGGTCGTCAACCGTACTGTGGGATTGTTTCTCCGTTGTTTAACCAGTGACTATCCTAGTTAGTGGATTCGTGGCTACCATGGGTGGAGTATTGTTATAATACATCTTTTCATACCGCTCTAGGGGACACTTCCTTTCGATGGGTCTACGGTTGGGATCCCCGCGACTTCTTTCTCATTCACCATGCACCACCCGCTTAGACAGTGTGGACCGCGAGCTCTTTGATTGTGATGCACTCTTGTCTGCAGCTCGCACCAGACTAGAGCAGGCTCAACAACGTATGAAACTGCAGTATGACTTTTGAGCCCGGAAACTGGGTTTGGCTTCGAATGCACCCCTATCGTCAGGTTTCCTTGACTCAGCATCATCACAAACTTTTACCGGCCATTTCAAGTCACAGCTCGCATAGGGGACACTGCATATCAGCTCCAATTGCTGCCAGCCAGACGTATCCACAACGTCTTCCATGTCTCCGTACTCAAACCACACAAGGGACTTCCCCCAGATTCTATGGGACAACTACCTCCACTGAAAGACAACTCTATGGCTCTGGAACCTGCTGCCATCCTCTGCCGCCGTTTGAATCGCAGCCAGTTGGAGCTATTGGTTCACTGGAAGGGACAGTTAGCAGAGGAAGCATCCTGGGAACCTATTGAGGCATTCCTTGCAACTTACCCTACATTCGAGCTTGAGGACAAGGTCATGGTCCACTGGGGGAGTGATGATATGGATGCATTCTACGGTCATGCTTATCAGCGACGACGATTGGGCCATAGAGGCACAAACATTGCAAGTGAGGCCCAAGCAGAATCTGTAACCCTGGAGGTTAAAAGTGGCTAACTTGAGCAGCAAGATTATTTATTACATTTATTATTAGTTTTCTAATCAGACTACTATTGTTATTTCCTATTCCAAATTTAGGCAATTTCTTATTATCATTATGTCCTATTAAAACTAGAGGTCTGATGGTAGCTATATAAGGGACCCTAGTATTGATTAATAAGGGACTTTTGGAAGAATTAATACTGGTGAGGCTTGACGCTGCATTGTTATTTTCGTTAATTCCAATAAAACATTGTTATTTTCGTTTCTCTTCTGGTGCTCATAATAGTTATGAAAATTGATCTTTCTCTTTGCCCTAGTTCACTTCCATTCTCTCGTTCTTGACCTTGGACGAGGTCTTGTTTGCGCGCTCTTAACACATTATAACTTATAGCTCAATGACCCTAAATAAAAAGTACGATAAAAACATGAGACAAGTATGAGACAAGCAAGCTACAAGTATGAAAATACAATAAAAACAACTAATGGCACTTCATACTCTGAAAAATACCACGCTTCCTGTGAAAAATGAGAACGACCGGAAACAATGTACATTTATGGTTAAGATAATGCATAGTTTAAATCGAAATAAAAATAATAATTCATTTGCGAAAATATCGCCACATTTTTTAATTCATGAAAATGCACATTTAGGCTTCATATAACTCACAATTCTCAAATCTAAAGGTCCAAATTCATTCTCATTTTTCTCCTTAAAGTTATCATCATATTAGTACTCAGAGTGAGCGACATGAAACTTGTACTCTCAATTTTTTCATCCATTGTTTTCTTCTACATAATCAATGATGACATTGTAGTAGACTTTTGTCACCTGTCAAAATTTTGTCATTAGTTCTCACTTGATCCAGATTATATATAATTTGTCACCTAGCAAGAACATGATCTAAGAAGAGAAATGAGAATCAATCTGCATCGTTTGATTTGGGAATTATCAGTTATATGAAATCTGCAATTTCATAAATCAGAAAATGTGATACCATTTTTGTAAATAAAGTCAATTTTTAATGACCCTTTGAATTGTGCATTATCTTAATCATAAATGTGCAACATCATGAACCATAATGTGTATTGTTTCAAGTCGTTCTCATTTCTCATGGGAAGAAATGTTCTTACTCGAACCGGATTATATATATAGAGAGAGAGGGGATGCAATTCAAATAGAAAAAGTGTTTAATGTGAGAAATGTGAAATCTTCACTACATTGTACTTTTAGGTTCACGTATTGCACTTTTTCACCGTGGTAAACAACAACATCCAAGTCTTATTCCCAAAAGATTTTGGAATCCGTTAACATGAATCGATTCATTTAAAAACGTTCACCTATTTATGAAAATGACACCACATTTTTAACTCAATCTATTCCATTGTTGGCACTTTTAGAACCATTAGATCTCAAATTCAATGCACGAAAATCATTTTCATTACTCACGTTAAGACTTCCTTGTATTAGATCCAATATGCATAGAGAGAAAGTCATTTTCGTGTTAAGCAGGGCCGGACAGGAGGGTGGCCCGTCCACCTCAATTTGAGATGATTCCCGATGTATTTTTGGCTCAAAGTTTTTGAGCATGTTTCTCATGAAGCGAAGATGATCTCCACCAAATTTGAGAACAAATTCAATCGGGAAGACAGTCAAATGATTTTTGGAAGATAACTGCGTCAAAATATACATATCAAACGTATCAAACGTAGTTATCTCCCAAAAACCATTTGACTGCCTTCTTGGTTGAATTGTTTGCTCAAATTTTGCGGAGATCATCTACACTTCATGAGGAACATGCTCAAAAAATTTGAGCCAAAAATACCACCGAGAACCTCAAATAGAGGTGGCCGGACCTCCCTCCTGTTCGGCATGGGAAAAAGGAACATTTGTGAGTGTGTGTACATACATAGATAAATACACACACACACACACACACACACACACACACACACACATATATATATATATATATATATATATATATATATATATATATGGGGAGGGTTCAAATGAAAAAATGTATATATATGGGGGAGGGTTCAAATGAAAAACGGCTTTCTCATGAAAATTAAGAATAAATCTAGGCCATTAATCACAAAAAATGAATGAATTAGATCATCATACAATCATAAATAAGTGCAACTCAAATGTGTAATGTTTAATTTAATGATAAAAGTGAATGGTGTTGAAATGTAACTGCATTCCATCAATATATAAAGTTGTCTCATGATTTTATTCATTCACATATTATATCATCTTATAATGCACTTTTATTAAAAACTCGTGCACTTATATCAAATAAACTGATGTACTTTTATTATTTTGTCATCGTTGTTTTTTCGTAATTGTAATTATGCCACTGCCTTTTGGCTTTAAAGATGGATCTAATCATCCAATTGTAATGGCTAAGATTACTTTTTGTTTTTCATCTAAAGAGTGTTTCATCTAACAATGGATCTCAGTCGTTGGATTCGATGATGATGCACTAAAACGTCTTCATGTCGCACTAAAAGATGCAACCATGTGTGCACTAGCATATTTGTAAATGATTCTAAAAATCCCAAGAGTCATCTTTTAGTGCAACGTTAAGCTATTTTGTTGCAACATCATTGAATTAACAACCGAGATTCATTCTCATTTCTCACTTAAACTAATATGTGTGTGTAGAGAGCGAGGTGAGAGAGACCCATACAATATTAATTTAGCATTGTCTTCTGAAAACAAATTGAAAAGTTTGAATATTGAAGCTTAATTAGAACTTTTGCGGCTAAGAATGTAAAGGGTGGTTTTAACTACCAAAAGTGTTGAGTTTAGTAATTTAGTGTTGGTTACTCGAACTAAAATAGTATTTTGGTCCATTATATTATAGTGTTGTCTACAAGTAATTGTACATTTTATAGAGAAATTATTAATACGTATAAAATATGGGAGCCCCATTTATGTTTTTTGTCTTAAACCCTAGAAAACCGCCGGCCATGAGTGGTGGAAACCTTGCTGTGTGTATAGATGAATAGCATGGCAGGTTCCACAAAGTTCAAAAAAAATTGACAGAGACAAAAAAAGATGAATAGTATGGCAGATTCCACAAAGTTCAAAAAATTGAGGAAAAAAAGTACTCACCACGATGTCAAAGCCTAAGATTGTGAGGTCTAACGTTCTCCGGAGCCAATTAGCAGCATCGGTCACAAGTTGAAGATTGATAACCCTATTACTACCACAACTCTTAGACTCGGTATCTCCGGATTGTGTGATCTCTTTATCCATAGGCAGAGATTGTAAGCTGCAACAACAGCAAGGGTCATCTTGAGTTTTTTGTTAAATTAGGGTTAACACGGTGAGATGGTGAGAAATACTTCTCTGATTTCTGTATATTTTTCCTTGAATCATGTACAGGAATATATATACTAAAACTATCATAGATACCTTCCTTACTTAGGAGATCTCCAGAGATTAACTTCCTATTTAGTAAAGATAGAATAAACATAAGTAATAAAGACAGAATAAATCTATTTATGGTAAACTAGATATACATGGAAATAAAATATTCTTCAACACTCCCCCTCAAGCTTGGTGTAGATGTTAATTAATCCTAGAGCAAGAGTTCTGTATTCGGCTTCAGCGCTACTTCGTGGCACCACATCTTGTTTCTTGCTCCTCCATGTTACAAGATTTCCCCAAACATAGCTGCAGTATCTTGTAGTTGACCTTCTATCGGTCAACTCTCCAGCCCAGCTGGCATTTGTATACACAGTAATGTCCCGGACTTCAGTCTTCTTGAAGTGTATACCCTTACCAGGAGTACTCTTCAAGTACTTAAGGATTCTAACCACCATTTGCATGTGTTCCTCGTTCGGATCATGCATGTGTTGGCTCACAATTCCAATACCAAATGCAATATCAGGTCGAGTGTGTGCAAGGTATATCAATCGGCCTAC
This sequence comes from Cuscuta europaea, assembly GCA_945859875.1. NCBI lineage: Eukaryota > Viridiplantae > Streptophyta > Magnoliopsida > Solanales > Convolvulaceae > Cuscuta > Cuscuta europaea. The sequence continues at coordinate 4,817,887 of CAMAPE010000062.1, read as the reverse complement.
TAACCGTTGATAGTTTTCCTTGTCTACCCGTGGAAGATCTTCAGTTGCACTTAACCTTTTGTTCTGCTCCATCGGTGTGTCCACCGGTTTAGTGTTCGTCATGCCAGTGTCATTCAACAAATCTAAGGTGTACTTTCTCTGAGAAATGATTATTCCTTTGTTTGATCTGATAATGTCAATTGCGAGAAAATACTTTAAACTGCCAAGGTCTTTGATTTCAAACTCTCTGGCAAGCTGATCTTTGAGAAGTTGTATTTCTTCGCTGTCATCTACAGTTATAATGATGTCATCCACATTAACAAAGAGGATTGACACCTTCCCTTGATTTGAATGCTTTACGAAGAGTGTACTATCAGTTTGGCATTGATAATATCCCCCCTCTATGACAGCCTTAGCAAACCGTCCAAACCACCCTCTTGGAGACTGTTTCAAGCCATACAAAGCTTTCTTTAACTTGCACACCATCCCACTTCTTAGATGCTGAATTCCTGGTGGAAGACTCATGTAGACCTCTTCTTCGAGGTCACCATTCAGGAATGCATTTTTTACGTCAAGCTGGTATAATGGCCAGTCTAAGTTCACAGCAAGAGATAAAAGTACATGTACCGTTTTGAGTTTTGCAACAGGTGCGAAGGTTTCCTCACAGTCAATACCTTGAGTTTGAGTGATCCCTCTTGCAACCAGCCTAGCCTTGAGTCGTTCAACAGTGCCATCAGCCTTGTATTTCACTGTAAAAAACCATTTACCGTCAACAATATTCTTTCCATTCGACAGACGAACAATTTCCCATGTTCTGTTTTTCTCTAATGCGTGAATTTCTTCCATCACTGCTTTCTTCCATTCAGGTGATTTCATAGCCTCATGAATGTTGTTTGGTACAGTAACATTATCAATCGCCATTGTAAGAGCCTTGTGAGTATCACTTAGACGATCATAACTCACTTGGTTCCCAATCGGATATCTTGTGCAGCTACGTATTCCTTTCCTTAGGGCTATAGGAATATCAAGATCGTCATTAGGAGCTTGACTTTCCTCCATTGTTTGAACCAGGTCTTCAGCTTCATCATGTAGTGTAGAATTTTGTTCTTCACTACATTTCTCACTCTTACTGTCATCTTTGTTCTTCCTCCTTTGATACACCAGTAGTGATTTCAGCACTTGATCATGTTCTTGCTCAGGTTCATCTAACACAGGAGGAAGGTTCTCCACTTGCACCTCCATGGTTGATGTAGGCACCTCAGATTCAGCTGAAATAAGGTCCACAAACTGCTGTGGATCACACACAACCGGGTAGTCAGATTTCTCCCCCTGAAGCACAGTCAGTTTGTAGAAGGACTGAGACTCGAAGAAAGTCACATCCAGAGTGTTATATACCTTTCGTGTAGATGGTACATAGCACTTGTAACCCTTTTGAGCAGCAGAGTAGCCAATCAGCACACCCTTGATAGAACAGGGATCCAATTTTGACTGATTATGAGGCGCAACGTGAATAAACACAGTACAGCCGAACACTTTCGGAGATAGATCTGAGGTAAAACTGGCAATATGTGGGAAAGATTTAAGTAATACCTGTCGAGGTGTCTTAAACTGAAGCACGCGGCTGGGAAGCCTATTAATTAGATAGGTAGCTGTGAGGACTGCCTCACCCCATAGATGTTGAGGTACATGATGAGTGAACATAGCTGCTCGAGCAACTTCAAGTAGATGTCGGTTTTTTCGCTCTGCAATTCCGTTCTGTTGTGGTGTCTCCACGCAGGAGCTAGCATGAATAATCCCATGTTCAGTCAAATACTTGCTCATATTCTGGTTAAAGTAATCATGAGCATTGTCTGTTTTTAGTACTTTTATGTTTTCTTGGAAGTGAGTTTGAACCATTCGGTGGAAATTCTGAAATATACCAGTACTTTCAGATTTTTCGTTCATTAAGAAAGTCCATGTGAGCCGTGTATGGTCATCAATGAACGTGATGAACCATCGGGCACCATTGATATTTCGGACCTTCATAGGACCCCAAATGTCACTGTGCACAATTGCAAATGGCTTAGTAGGCTGATAGCTAGATCCAGAGTAGACAGTACGAGTGTGTTTTGCAAGTTGACAAACATCACATTCAAATAACTTGGCACTTCTTTTATTGAATAATTTTGGAAATGACTTTTCAAGGTACATAAAGCTGGGGTGACCCAGTCTATGATGCCATAGAACTACTTGATCGGTACGATTATCTAAGCTAGCTATAATATGAGCACTCTTAGATTTAGAACTAGACTCCTCCAACTCCTGCTCCGTTCCTCGCAAAATGTATAGGCCATCACGAACCTCACCACTGCCGAGGATCATTCCCGTCCCCTCTTCCTGTAACACACAACGAGGAGAACTGAACTTCACACCCCAAATCATGAACAACTTGGCGGATAGACAACAAATTGCAGTTCAATTTTGGCACATAAAGGACAGGAAACAAGGTGAGATTCTGAGTGACCTTAACCAAACCAATTCCAGCAATGGGTGCTAAGGTACCATCAGCAATCCTAACCCCTGTCTTATGAGGGTAAAAGGTTGCATGTTCTGGATGAGGTTTAAGTTCCCAGTCATATTATCAGTTGCACCGGAGTCAAGTATCCAAACATTTGTGTGATGGAGTATGTGAGACAAGGGCACTAGGTATGGTACCTGATTGCTCGAACAAACTGGAGACGAATCCCTTGGGTTCCCCCTTTTCAGCCTTGAGAACTTGAGAAAACATCTTCTGTAAATAATCAAGCTGCCCTTTTGAGAATTGCGGTTCCTCCTCTGCTTCCCTACTGGTAGTCGCATTCGCACGAGGCTTATGGTGACCCATTCTCGATTTCCAGCCGGGGGGGCCTCCAATTATCTCCCAACATTCTGCCTTAGTATGGTGGGGAAGACGGCCGTGTTCACACCACTTAGCTTTGCCCTTGTTCCGATTTGCCTGTGTGACGAGAGCTGTAGCCAGCGTCTCTGTCTTGAGGGCAGATCCTTCAATAGCTGGTGTATTTTCAGCAAGCGTAAGCCTTCTACGATCCTCCTCCCGAAGCACATCTGCAAAGGCAGCCTTTAACCTAGGGAATGGTTTTGTCCCCATTACTCTGCTTTTGGCCACGTCCAGTTCTTGTCGTAGTCCAAGAAGCATCTGAATTGTTCGCTTTTTCTCAACAAACGTGCGGAAAGTTTTGGCATCCTTAGTGGTTTCCCAGGCAGGAGCCTCGTACAGATCCAATTCGAGCCATGTCCTGCTGAGTTTGTTGTAATACTCAGTTGCACTCATCTCTCCTTGTTTAAAATTGAACAATTTTTGCTCAATTGCAAACAATGCAGACGAGTTGTCTTGAGTAGAATAGGTTTCCTTTACATCGCTCCATAAGTCCTTGGCAGATTGATGTAGGAGATAGTTGTCTCCGATATCTAGCTCCATGGTTGAGATTAGCCAGAATCGGACTTGATTGTCGTCGTTGTCCCATTTGGTGAAAGCTTGAGAGTTGGAATCTTCTGGTTTTGCTGCTACTCCAGTCAAATATTCCCCTTTTTGCTTTCCCATGATGAACATACGTACAGATTGAGACCACTGAAGGTAATTATTTCCGGTAAATTTCCGGACCGATATTCCTCCAGCTCCTTGGTCAAAGTTCGTTCCATTGTTGCTTGTTACCATCGTGGTAGTGTTGGAAACAGCAGAGTTGTTTTCTGAATTATCTTCAGAATTTTCAGAAGTAGGAGATTTAGAAGAAGAAGATCTGTCACTGGTCATGACAGTCTTGAAGCTATTTCACCGGCACCGGCACCGGCAGCGGAGAGGCTAACCGGCGGCTTTGATACCATGTTAAATTAGGGTTAACACGGTGGGATGGTGAGAAACACTTCTCTGATTTCTGTATATTTTTCCTTGAATCATGTACAGGAATATATATACTAAAACTATCATAGATACCTTCCTTACTTAGGAGATCTCCAGAGATTAACTTCCTATTTAGTAAAGATAGAATAAATCTAAGTAATAAAGACAGAATAAATCTATTTATGGTAAACTAGATATACATGGAAATAAAATATTCTTCAACAGTTTTTTACACGTTAAGGAATGCCCTAAACTGATACTTTCTCAAGGAAAATAGTTATTCATACTAGTGAAAAAGGACTAATATGAGTATATGACTACCATTATAATTCACCCCAAGGCAAACAAATTGAGATAGTAAATGAAAGGTAAATTAAGGACATAATTTATGTGTTGAAACCCTAAACACTAGCTTACTGGGCTCAACCCTATTGTTGTAATCTTTCATAAAATAAAATAAAAGAATGAGTCATATGTTTCAGGTGGTACCAGAGCCATATATTACTAGTTTTTAGTTTATTTCTTTAAGTTTACGGCGTAAAGTTCTCCAGGGGGCGACATTTCCAGCAATTGTTAATTGTTTCTTCTGAGGCTTATCCGGTAGTGTGTATTTAAAACCAGTCCTACTGCCCACCTCAGAACACCGTCGCGACCCACCAGCAGAGATCTCGTCACCTGAGAAGCTCTAATGTGCCGTCACATGCCGCAGGAAGTATAAAACCCTTCGCTGCTCATCTCCAGATCTACTGTTCTCCGCAGCTCTGTTTTCCTCACCGCCTATACCTGAAAATGGCTATCCTACGGCGCCCTTCCAAGAAATTTTGAAGTATTTGTGGTGTCGCCAAAAACCCAAGTGCCACCACCGAACCAGTCTTCCAGAAATTCCAAGCTTGATATTCAACCCTTAACTTCCATGCCCATTTCCATTACAAAATCAATCAATATTAGGCCATCTCCTGTTGTGCTTCCACCCAACGAATTTTAGGGTTACCAAAAAATCAAGAAATTAAATCTTTCTACAGTCGTATCTAAAATTTTAATTTGTGTTTCAAACATTTTTAATCTTTCCCTTCTGTGTGTTCAGATTTTGAGTGGGCAAACAGTTTTCTCGTGTAACCAACAAAGCTTTTGGAAAATAACCTCATTAGTATCCGAGTCCCAAAGGTCGCCCTCTGTCGAAATGGGAACCCTCTTCTCGTTCTCTGAGACATGTCCAATAAATTCATCCCCCAATATTGAAAAGTCTGGAACATTAAAACCCCTTAGCAAAATCTTCGGCAAAAAGAACTCTAGGTTCTCGAAAATTTCACCTGACTCAGAAGAAATTCTTGTTTTCTTCGTATCAGCCTTTGTTTCATTTGTGGGTGTCAAAGTCAAGTTACCCAATGAAGAGGCAAGGAGCCTTTGAAATTTATAAAGTAGAAAATGAGAAAGTGAATTCACCCCATTTGTCAAATAATGTGAGCATCATCAATTGAAACCATACCCAAGGATTGATCAAATGAGTGAAGATGCTCAATATCGGCCTGAAGTAATGCACCCGAAACGGAAATCGTAGTTATACCAGAGTGAGAATAATCCTCTTTAAAAGGTAGAAAGTCTATATTACTTTCTGAACCTGTTGTAACCGAAAGACCTCACCTGAATATTCATCAATTGCCAGTTTTTTGGAAATGGCTACATTCATCAACAAAAAAGCTCTTGTAATCCCTATAAGAAATATGTTGATCACATGGCTAATCGGTCCCTCAGGATTAAATAAATAATTACCCCTTTCTCAACTATTCGGATAAATCCCCCAAAAGAATTAGCATCATATAAAATGATAAGGGATTTATTCAGCTCAAACCTAGTACAAGACCTCCTATCAGAAAAGATCTTGAGTATAGAATCCTTTAACCAATTAACTCACATAACATCAAGATTGACAACAGATGTTATTCCATACTTCGTTTCAGAAATGCGAACAACACTGGAATCAAAAAATTGGAAGTGAAAAAATTTACTCTCAATGAAGTAGTCAAATTCATCTTCTCCAGTTCCAATCTGATGCCCAGGAGTCGTCCAGCCTGCATGATGACCCATATCAAACTTCTTTCCGCTTTGAGAGACACTGGATCATTCCTGTCGAAAGCCTGAAGATCTATAGTACTGCTGTGAGCCCCAATCTAATCGCCAGGGTTGAATAAGCAAGTTCTCTGAGTCCGGACAAGGTTGTTAAACTCGAGATCCTAGCACGGATCGGAAGGGGTCTAGGAGATCGTAACTCGGGGATCGTAACTCGGATCGTAAGATCCTACGGTGCAATATATATATATATATATATATATATATATATATATATATATATATATATATATATATATATTAAGCACTCAATTAATATTTATTTGAGTGCTAGGGCTACGTTCATCCTAAGTCGCGATGTTTTTTTTGAACGTGTCGTTCTGCGACTTCTTTCCCATTTTTTAGCTTCGAAGTCGCAACTCGGGTAGATCGCAGAATCGGACGAGTTACGATTCTACTCGTCGATCCGACGATCCCAAGCCTTTTTCCGATCCTAGCAGCGATCCAGCTCGCACCTCCCTATTCTGATCGTAAAATCGTACGATCCTACGAGTTGGATCGCGATCCTAACAACCTTGAGTCCGGCGAACTCCATGTCCATTTGCGTGCTCTAGCTGACGAATTGAGGACTGCCCTTTGACCAGCAGTGTCGCCCCTGAAGGTTGTCCATCTTCTCTCGGAATAGAAGTCAGACTACCATGACCATCGTGCCTTGTAAGTGCGCGCAGATCTGCCGCGTCTCAGGATTGATCTCTCCGGCCATCTAACATGACGACTATAGCCCCACCTTCGATCCTCCTTTGGATGTCTCTGCTAGAAATAGTCGCCATGCTAGAAACACATATAAAGATATCTATCTGACACATCTGGATCATGCATCTTTCTGGGTCCCAATATTATCTCTCGGTGGTCAAGGAAACAACTAAAGGTTGCCAGATCTTCAGCAAAAGCTGAATATAGAAGCCTTCCAGACACTACATTAGAGATTTTATGGATTCAATTCCTACTCAGAGAACTTCAAGCTTCTTTTATCACTCCCAAAGTCTACTGTGACAATATTAGCACATTCCAGCTTGCTCATAATCCTATACTGCACTCTCGTATCAAACATATGGAGCTTGATCTCTTCTTTGTACGAGAGAAAGTCAAACTCAAGCTGCTTGAACTTTTTCACATTCCAACTCCTCAACAAGTTGCAGATGTGCTGACCAAGCCTTTATTTGCCTTCAGATTTCTAGAATTTAGAAACAAACTGAGTGTGATTGACTTTCCAAAGCAATTACCCTCAATTTGAGGGGGGTATTAGGAACATACTTGTCACGGCCCCAGCCGACGGCCATATCGCCTAAGCGATAAGGCGCCCACCTAGGCGATAATTAGGCAACTAGTCACACATTATATGATATATTATATATAATTATATATTATTTATAATATATTACTAATTAAATTGTACGGAGTACTACGTATATAACTTAGAATTGAAACCCACAGTTAATAATTGAAAACAAGGTTAATTAATGGGATGTAAGAGTAAAAATGTTAGTCTCAAATAATATGCAATAATATATATGATAATTTTTATTATTAGTTGTGAACAAGTATTATTATATTTCATATACTTGATATTAAAATGATATAAATAAGCTATATTTATAGCTATATTTAGAGTACTAGGGTTTCCTATACAATATACAAATGGGCTAAGCCCAATACTACTAGGGTTTCCACACTCCCCCTCAAGCTGGAGCATATAAATCATATGTACCAAGCTTGTTACAAATATACCCCACTCTAGGACTTCTAAGAGACTTAGTTAAAATATCTGCAAGTTGTTCAATTGTGTTGACATATTTTGTGATGATATGTCCACTCACGATCTTCTTTCGGATAAAATGACAATCAACTTCAATATGTTTTGTCCTCTCATGATATACCGGATTTGATGCGATGTGCATTGCAGCTTGATTATCACACATGAGTTGAACTGGTTTTGTATTTCCATATTTTAACTCTTGGAGGAGATGCTTCAACCATAGGATTTCACATGTAGCAAGGGCCATTGCACGATATTTTGCTTCAGTACTAGATCTGGCAACCACATCTTGTTTCTTACTTTTCCATTAAATTAAGTTTCCACCAATCAAGATACAATATCCCGAAGTGGAACGTCTATCCATCGGACATCCGGCCCAGTCTGCATCACAATATCCCACAATATCATGGTGGCCTCGATCTTCAAACAACAATCCTTGCCCCGGAGTTTTCTTGATGTCTCTCAAAACTCGGATAGTTGCATCCCAATGTCCAGTACATGGCTTATCAAGACACTGACTGAGAACACTTACTGCAAATGAAATATCTGGTCTCGTGATGGTAAGATAATTTAATTTGCCGATGAGTCTTCTATATTTTTCCTTGTTGGGCAAAAGATCTCCCTGTTCTGATAAGAGTTTAACGTTCGGATCCATTGGTGTATCCACTGGCCTGCAATCTAGCAAACCTGTTTCCTCAAGAATATCCAAGGCATACTTTCTTTGTGAGAGAGCAATTCCATTTTGAGATTGTGCGACCTCAATGCCAAGGAAGTATCTCAACTTTCCCAAGTCTTTTGTTTGAAATTTGCTAAAGAGATGTTGCTTGAGGAGCGCAATTCCTTGATCATCGTTACCTGTAATGACAATGTCATCAACATACACAACAAGATAAATACATTTGTTGCCAGCAGAATGTCGATAGAATATAGAATGATCAACATCACTGCGAATCATGCCAAAGCTGCAGACAATGACACTAAACCTCCCAAACCATGCACGTGGAGATTGCTTCAAGCCATATAATGAACGACGTAATCTGCACACCATACCAGACTCCCCCTGAGCAACAAATCCAGGTGGTTGCTCCATTTAAACCTCCTCGTGCAAATCTCCGTGAAGGAATGCATTTTTAATATCCAATTGGAACAATGACCAGTGACTCATTGCTGCCATGGATAAAACCAAACGAACTGATGCAATCTTCGCTACAGGAGAAAAAGTGTCAGTGTAATCCAAACCATATATCTGAGTATACCCTTTCGCCACAAGGCGTGCTTTAAAACGATCAATCTTCCCATTAGGCCCAACTTTAATCGTGTAAATCCACCGACACCCAACCACTTATTTGCCAGTGGGAAGTGGGACTAGGTCCCATGTGCCACTAGAATGAAGTGTCTCCATCTCAGCTAACATGGCTTTACGCCACTCCGGGTTGTCCAGGGCCTCACGTGTGGTTTTAGGAATGCATACATGAGACAAGTGTGAAATGAAAGCATAGTAAGGTGTAGAGAGGCGGTGATAACTCAAAAAGTTATATATGGGATGTGGGTTCAAAGTAGAACGCGTACCTTTTCGGAGGGCAATGGGCAAATTATCCGGAATATTTTCGGGTGTTGGGGTAGCTAATGGCGAAGATACGGGATCCGTCGTAGGGGAATCAATCGGCGTGGCCACAGTAGGCACAATGGGAGGAGGTTGAGGTCGTCGATGGTATAGTTGTAATGGGCGGTCTACCATAGGAGAGCAATTTGGGTGCCCATCAGATGGGGGTTGAATGGGAGTCTCCAGATGGATGGGTCGGAGATATGAGGTGAGGTCCAAACATGACGGGGTATCAACTGAAGATAATGGATAATAAAAGGACGACTCAATGAAAGTGACATCGGCTAAAATAAAATGTTTCTTAAGTAATGGAGAATAACAACGATAACCCTTTTGGAGACGCGAATATCCAAGAAAGATGCACTTTATTGACCTAGCCGACATTTTAGCTAATCCAGGGGTCGTATCATGGACAAAACACACACACCCAAACACATGAGGTGGTAATGGAAATAAATCACGATCGGGAAACAAAATAGAATAGTGAATTTCATTATTAAGAACTGAGGAAGGCATTCTATTTATTAAGTGACACGCAGTGAGCACAGCATCTGCCCAATAGTGAGGTGGTGTATGGGAATGTAATAATAGGGTACGAGCAGTATCAACCAAGTGTCAGTTTTTGCGTTCAGCAACCCTATTTTGTTGAGGCGTGTGAACACAAGAAGATTGGTGAAGCATACCTCGTGATGTCATGAATTGATTAAAGGATGCCCCAAAAAATTCTTTAGCATTGTCACTGCGTAAAATTTTGATAGAATGACCAAACTGAGTTTGAACTTCGGCACAAAAAGTTTGGAAAATATGAAACAATTCAAAACGCTCTTTCATTAAAAACAACCATGTGTAACGGGAATAATCATCCACAAAAATAACAAAATAACGGAAACCTAAAGTAGAAGTGACTCGATACGGACCCCATACATCTGTATGAACTAAATTAAACGGTGATGTAGCCCGTTTATTGACTCGTCTGGGAAAGGATTTACGAGGTTGTTTTCCAAGGTGACATGACTCACAATCTAAAGATGAAAAATTTGAGAAACCTGGAACCATACGTTGAAACTTTGAGAGAGTAGGATGACCCAGACGGTTATGTAAGGTAATAGCAGGTTCAACTGAAACACAAACGGTTGGATCAAGAGGATGGAGATGATACAGACCTTGAGATTCATGGCCGACGCCAATCGTTTTCCCCGTACAACGGTCCTGCACAATCACAGAATCAGCAGAAAATGTTACGGAACAATAAAGAGCACGTGTAATTTTACTGACAGAGACAAGGTTAAAAGGGGTGTTTGGGACATATAAGACTGAGTCTAATGGTAAGGATGAAAGTGGAAGTGCGTGTCCAATACCCGAAGCCGAAGTTTGAAGGCCATTAGCAAGAGTAATCAAAGGAAGATGTCGTTGCTTGGTTAGATGGGATAAAAGATGGGGATTACCAGAAATATGGTCTGAGGCACTCGAGTCAATGATCCATGAGCTTGTTGTGTTTGAAACACAAGCGGTAGACATCCCGTGTGTGGATAAATGCATATTAGCCAACTTAAATTGCTGAAATGCTGCATATTCTGCTGGTGATAGAACAATGGGAGATGATGGTAGCTGAGCAACATGGGCTGAGGAAGGAGGTCTCCCATGTAATTGGCAACACCTGTCTGTAGTATGACCAATTTTATGACAAAAATCACATCGAGAACGATTCCATCTTGAGCATCCGGTGTTGTTTCCTCTGTCAGAACTCATAAAGTACATTTTTTTACTGTTTTTCTTTTTTTTTATTTCTTTTTAAATTGCAAAGAGAAAAGAAAATATAAAAACTACTGCTGCAAGAAAAGTAAATATGAGTAATTTAAAAAGAAACAGCAAAGTAGTCAACCAGAGAGAATAAGCAGCGGTGACTGACTTAAGAATTCCCACGCCTAAGAAACCCCAGGCAGGTTGCAGCCATGTTGAAGAACTGTAGCTACAAAGGCATGAAGAGAACAGACCTCTACCTTTCTGGGGACATGCGGATGACTGCTTGTTGATGGCGGTCGGCGAAGGACAACGGTGTTTGGCGGATGTCGGCGGCGGTTGGCGACGGCGCGTTTGACGGCGACGGCGCGTGACTCAGTCGACGGCGGCGTAACTTATGTCGTTCTGGTCGCCGGAAACTCAGGAACTTCTGGTGGTTGGAGGTGTCAACGCCAGATAAGCAGGAGAAAGATCTGCAAAAAATGTAAAATTGCAGGAGCGGACTTCAGCGACGCGTGGGTGATGCGGCACAGGTGATTCCTCCGGCGGTAAGTCGCGATGAAGCCTTGAGCACAGCGGTGGGTTGATATCACTACCGGAAGCACTCATTTGAAAGTCGCGATACTGTTCACGTCGGAATTCTGGCCGGAAATGATGCCGGAAAAAAAAATCATAACACTACCCTAACAATTGCCATAGCGGCTCTGATACCATGTGAACAAGTATTATTATATTTCATATACTTGATATTAAAATGATATACAAGAAGCTATATTTATAGCTATATTTAGAGTACTAGGGTCTCCTATACAAGATATACAAATGGGCTAAGCCCAATACTACTAGGGTTTCCACATTAGTTTAATAGTTTATTATTTTATAACATATAGCATACTAATAATGTACCGAGCATATAAGCAGCTCAGCATGTGCAGCGTGTTTAATTGGTTATATAATATAAAAGTATATACATACGCATATATTGATACACACGCATATGTATAGATATACAACTTAAATACTTCATTATTTAAAATATTAAAAAAACTGAATCCACTACACGAGAAGAGAATAGGATATCAGTGGCCTCTAGTCGCCTGCTTCAACGACGGACTGAGGGAAGGTGAGCCGGCAACTTCGGGTTCGTGGAGTTCTAGGGTTCGGCTACTTTGACTCTATGACTCTGCTACTTAAGTTAGACGATGATGGCAACGAAGTACGTAAGATTACTTTAGGCTTTATCTATTCTTAATTTCTTTTTTGGGCCTGCCCTGCGTACGGATACTGGGCAAAACTAGGCGATGACTTGTCGCCAAATTCACGTCTAAACGACGCCCGGAGGACGCCAAGCTCGACTCATCTTCTTCCGGCGATGCGAGGGACCCGGCGAGAAATCTCTAGCGCCAGGGACAACTAGGCAACGTCGTGACAAGTATGGTTAGGAATAGTGTATTTTTCTAATAGTATGGTAGCTCATAGTTTGTTAGGCTTCTGTTATGTTAGTTGTTAGTCTGTTGAGACTACTACTTCTATAAATACTACTCCCTCTGTCCCGCTAATAATGGGACAAGAGGGAGCGACACGCAAATTAATAAAAAGTGGTTTATGTGGTTGATATTGAATTGATAAAGTAAGAATAAAGTAAGAATGATTTAGAGTCATACAAACTTTACCAAATTTGGTATGGGACAATTTTAGTGGGACGGACCGATAAGGTAAAATAGGACAATCATAGCGCGACGGAGGTAGTATGTAACTACTCATTCTCGATATGAAGCTTTTACTTCCATCTTTTTCCTTGCTTCTATTCTAATAAACCTCTTAAGCATCACCATTATAGAAGCAAAACGGGTGTCCGCCACAGAAAGTAATTTAAGGGACATAAATTTGTTACATGGATAACATCATAGTATGATTCATGATGAAATTTTTAATGTGAATAGCATCACCGTGGATTTCAGTGATCCAATGGCATTCATCATAAACTTCTGTGTTGCTCTACACATTCTTTGCGGCACATATGCTCTTTAAGGCAAGATTTAATGTATGCACAACACAATGCGTCCAATAGATGTGGGGATACATAACATCAATTTATTTCTCTCACACCTTTGCAATTTGAAGCATTATCAAGCACCACATTTTGATGACTTATCTCATCAATTACTTCTTTCATCAAGTTAGCAATGAATTCTTATGATTTAAATTCACTCATACAATTCACTGTTGTAAGAAACATGGGACCACTTTCAGAAGTTGCTATAAAATTAATTATAGATCTTCTTTGAGGATCACTTCAACTATTAGTCGCAATTGTCACTCCACTCCTCTTTCTGTCAAAGTAGCTTTGAGTGGTAGTAATAATCTTTCAACATAGTCGCAATTGCCTTCTCTTATTGAAGTAGAATAGTCCTCAATTTAGTATAGCCCAGGGGGCATAACATCTTATATTGTGATTGGCAGCAAAAGAAAACGCTCTCACATAATATGGATTCCTAGTAAGATTAAATGGAAACCCTCCAGTAAAAAAACATCTTACCAATTTCTTCTTCTATTTTCGCTTTAGCATCCATATCAAAAGCTTTCTCTAAAGGACCAGTGCTAGCTTTTCTTTTATTAGGTAAACTAGTGTTACCTATCCAATCCATTTGTGACCCCGCCGAAGGTAAAGGAACATTTCTAGGTGCAACATTTTTTTTATTTTCTCGAGTTCTTCTACGCAAATCATTAGGTTGGATCTTCTTACAAATAGCAATTCCTTGTTTTGAAATTTGAAACAAGTGAGCTCTGACTCTAGAATAAGATCCATGTTTTATATCATTACAGGAATTACATTGAAATCTCCATGTCCCACCTGTATCAACACTTTTACCTAAATTAGTAATGTATTTCCATAAAGGTGTATTATAAACACTTACAGAAGATTGATGTCTTTTCTACCTTATTATCGCCTAATTGATATCGATAACGAAGGAATCGAAACAGTGAATGGTGCCTATGTCCTCTTGGAGAACAGGATCAGATGTTGTTTTCATGGCTTCTCGCATCTCTTTCCGAATCACTCCATGCTCGCGTTACACACCGTCAACATTCGCACCAGCTCTGGAGCAAAATTCGCAAGTTCTTTCAATCGGACATTATCGCAAGGGCTAGACAGCTCAAATACGAACTTTATTGGTAAAGGTGGATTGATCAATCTCAGACTATCTCCTTCGCATCCAAACTATCGTCAGCAGTCTTATGGCCATTGGTGAACCTATATCCACCAAGGATCATATCAACGTCATTCTTGAAGGACTTCCAGAAGAATATGAGTCTCCTGTGTCTTCTGTAACTACATGAAGCATTCTGGATTCGGTAACTATTACTGAACTTGAATCTCTACTGTTAGCTAAAGAAATGCATCAGAGAAAACTTCATGAGCCTTCACAACAAACTTTGTTCTCTGCGAATGTTGCTCGTGTGGAAGTTCCCTAACTCCTTCTCAAAATAATGATTCTGTAAACCCAACAACTTCATACAACTCTTCAGCTAATGTTGCTCACTTCAATAACGCTAATGTTAATGCGCCCTATAGAGGAAGAGATCGTGGAGGCTTCACCAGAGGTCATGGTGGCCGTTTTGGATGTCGCAACTCTAAAATCTGTCAAGTCTGTGGTAAATCTGGCCATAATGCACTCGTTTATTATCATCGCTACAATCCTGCCTACACCACTCCCAAGTCTGTGGTAAATCTTGAACAATAGAACCAAATGTTCCGAACCAAGCTCTTGGGGATTGCTTTATACCAGAGAGAGCAGCATAACTTGCACACCAAACCAGACCCTCCAGAGCAACGAACCCACGAGGTTGCTCCATGTAAACTTCCTCATAAAGATTATCATGTAGAAATGCATTTTTTATGCCCAGCTGATAAGTAGACAATGGCAAATGGGTGACATGAAAAAAAAAGATGAATAATAGTCATTTTGGCCCGTGGAGAAAAGGTATCACTATAATCAAGGCCATAGATCTGAGTGTATCCCTTGGCAACTAATCGGTCTTTGAGACAATCCACTTCTCCATTAAGACTAACTTGAATGGCATAAACCCATCGACATCAAACAACTTTCTGTCTTGGTGTAAGAGGAACTAACTCCCATCTTTTATTATGTTTAAGAGCCTGTATTCCTGCAATCAAGTGCTTCATTCACATCTTTAGGAGTTGTGATCAAGGAGATAGATGATATAAAGTTATAATAAGGAGCAAGTTTATGATAGCTAAGGAAATTGTAAATGGGTTGTGGATTACGGGTAGAGCAAGTACCTTTACTGAGGGCAACCGGCCAAGCCAAATCATCATTATCAGGAATAGTGGAAGAGGGCGATGATTGAGAAGGATCTGATGAAGAGGGCTCACTTTGAAGAATTGGATTGGCCTGTCGAGTCCTACGTTGATAGATAATAAGAGGAGGACCTTGGTTGGGGTTTGAGTCATCTATTAGATCCAAAGGAGGTTGGTTGGGAATGGAGTCATCTCCAATAGACAGAACAAAAGACCCAAGAGATGGTATAGGGAGAACTTATTGGACAGACAGACCTCTTTAGACAAATGAGAAAAAAGGAGTTTGTTCAAAGAAAGTGACATGAACACACATGTAGTATCAACGATACCCTTTTTGAAAATGGGAATAACTTAAGATTACACATTTGGCTGCCCGAGCTGAAAGTTTTTCGAATCCTGGAGACATATCATGAACAAAACATACACAACCAAACACATGAGGGGAAACATGGAAGAGAGGTTCATTAGAAAACAAGACAGAATGAGGAACTTTGTTATTAAGAGAAGAGGATGGCATTCTATTAATAGGAAAGCAAGCGATTAAGACGCTTCCCCAATGATGAGTTGGTACATTGGCACCAAGTAATAAGGTACAGGTAGTGTCAATCGGTAGTGTCAATCAAGTGTATATTTTTCCTTTAAGCTACACCATTTTGTTGAGGTGTATGAGGACAAGTGGATTGACGTAAAATGTCATGTGAGCTTAAGAGGGAGGAAAAACCAGAGGAGAAGTATTCCTTGACATTATCACTCTTTAAAATTTTAATTACTGTTTCAAATTGATTGCAAATTTTATTAAGAATGGAGGAAAAGATACACAAAAGTTTAGATCGATCCTTCATTAGAAAAACCAAGTACACTTAGAAATTCTTCAATGAATGTGATAAAATATTTGAAACCATAAGAGGAAACTTAACCTAGCCTCCAACATCATAATGGATAATGGAAAATGCAAAATCACAACTAAACTCAAAATATGAGTTCATGGCCCGGAGGATCATTACCATATAGAATTTGTCCAATTTCTCCTTAGTTTCCTCTAAAGATAAATTCAAAGGACGTTTTTAGTTCTTCAAGAGCAGTTTTCCCTTCGGCAATGAAGGGCATCATATCATGATCTATCTGTTTAAGAGATGCCAACTTATGAGCAACATCATACAGGTGCTAAATATCATTTGAAAAGATCTCTTGAACTTTCTTCCAAAAAGTCTTGAATGTTTTGAAGGTTCTGAGAGCCCCTAAAATATTGGGTTCTACACACACCATAATATAGCACACAACTAGTAATCTATTTTTTTCATTTTTCAGGTTCTTCCTTGATCTCAATTCCATCTTTTTCAAGATGGTCATACCCTTGTTCGAGAAACCAAAGTTCCACCAAGACATGATTTTTCCTATTAAGTTTTTCTGAAGTGATAGAAAGAGTTCTTGATCTGAAGTGATAGAAAGAGTTCTTGAAGAAAGAAGAGTTTAAGGAAGCCATATGGAAATGACGACAATAGTTCAGGGGTGATGAGCAGCAAACAAGACCAGATAGAGATGGCAGGAACCTGCTCTAATACTAACTTGAATAAAAAAGAGTTTAAGGAAGACAATAATTTTCTGCTGTCCACAACCCTAAACACCTTTATTTATAATAATGTGTGTTCAAACACATAAATGAGAAAAAGGAGATGAAAGGTCCAATAAGATGAAAGTACAGTTCTAGAAAATACACAGGAGTCTATTTAGCTACCAATAAATCTTGATAAATCTAATAGACAAATCATCACAAGTTATGTCAGCACGACATATCAGCTTGCAGATGTTTTAACAAAAGCTCTTTGAGGTCCTAGAATTGAATACATTTGTAACAAGCTTGGTGCATATGATTTATATGCTCCAGCTTGAGGGGGGAGTGTTGAACCCCCCAAACCCTAGCTTATTAGGCTCAGCTCATTTATTGTAGTCAACCCCATAATTGTAACCTTACATGAAATGAAAAAGACTGAGTCATATAATTCACAGTTCCTATCGTTAAATAATGCTTAAGTTGCAAGATTGTGAAACACTCAGAACAACACTTGGTTAGAGGGAGTCAGGCTAGGGCAAACAAAGAAAACATAGATGTGACATTCTTAGCAATACCTGTCAAACAACAATGGCTTTAAATCATTTCCCTCAGATAGTTTCATCAAGGTGTCTGCATTAGGTGTAGACTTCTTAATTGCATAAAAAACCTTCTTCCCCACGACATAGAATTTATACAAAGTAGATGAATGATCCACATATTCCTACAATCCCATTTATAATAGTTAACAACAAATACAGAAAGTAAAATATGAGAGGAAGGAGAGATCACAAGTAGGCGTTAATAAACGGATGAAGAAAACAAACTTATTCCATGATAGCAACACTGCTATAATTATATAGACACCTGCACAACAACTGGAAGAGGAATATTGAGGTCTTTAAAGTCATCTACTTTAAATACAATGGCCTGCAAAATTAGAAAATAGGAATAATCATAGGAAAGTAAATATGATGGGGGAAAAAAGGCTGAATTTCCGACAGATGCCTTTGAAAAGCAAAAAAAAATGAAGGATAAGAAACCATAGGCTCAATTCTACATTCAATTAATAGGATGGATATACCATATGATGAGCATCTGCCACACCACAAGCAACTTGAGGTTTTACAATAGTTGGAAGGCACAACTTAGCCTCTACTAATCTCTTTTCCAACTGGGACTCACTAAAGCAACTTAACTGTACAGAGAGTCAAGTATCCAGTCAGACTCACAATAAAATAAATAAGCTTTAGAAGTGCCCATAATATTACATGCAGAGACTTGATGTGAAGTTTCACCGTACTTAAATTTCGAAACTACATGAAAATGATCAATACAAACTAAATATAATTCTTCAAATGAAATGCAAGTCCCAATTGAGAACAAAAACTCAGTTCCCTATTATTATGTGAGAAGTCTTAAGTTTTAGCACTATAGAGAGCAATGTTTCCAATAAAAGCTTAGTCCCCTGCAAATCAAACTGATCATATCCATGACAAATAAATGACATGTTTTTACGTGTATGGCCACAATCTTGTCCAAGATCAAGATCGAACCTCTAAAATAGTGGAAAAGGCGATATGGATTTTCGGATTTGTGTTAAGAAACGCATGTCGTAAGATTTCAAATCTAGTCAAGACACATAAATTAATTCTCCAAAGTAACTTATAAAATCAACTAATCTCCACCAAGGTCAAGATTGCACACCATAAGAGAGGAGCTGCTATGGATTCTTTGATCAATGATAAGATACATATGATGGAGGAACTCAAAATCAAAGGCTTAAATTGAAATCAATTTGGTGCGTGACGCATACTTGTCACAGCGGTAAGGCAAGTCGCGGCGCCAGCCGACCGCCATATCGCCTAGGCGACAAGGCGCCCGCCTAGGCGACAATTAGGCGACTAGTCGTACATTGAATAATATATTATATATATGTATATATATTATATATTACAAATAATTATATGTATAATTATATATAATATATTATTAATTAACTTGTAGATTACCTAGAATTGAAAACAACAATTAATAATTGAACGTTTGAAACTAAGGTTTATTAAGGGCAATTACGAGTAAAAATGCTATTTCATAAAGTACGTATATCATAATCCATATATTTGTATACATAATTATTTATAATTATATATAACACATGGTAGTTTTTGTTAATAGTTTAACAGTTTTATAACATACAGTAATTGTATAATACTATCAAACTTTTTTAAAGCGAAAAGCGTCCAAAAGCGATGACCTTGAGCTTTGCTTAAAAGCGAAAGCGAAAGCGCTAAGCGAAGCGTAGCTTTCTCACAAAAAACGATGCTTATAAAAATAATAAAAAATACAATATATAATGTATAATTATGGCAAAATGCGTAAGTAGTCATAAAAGTCATTAAGAATAATATTAGTGCAGCATAAAGTTTCAAAACATTCATCACACAATTACGCATAACTAATCATAAAAGTCAAAAGGGTAATACTAGCGCGGCATAAAGATAAAAACATCCGTCACATAATTGTCTACAATTCTACATATACATGTTTCACAAATATTTAGTCAAGACATCAAGCAAGTGTACAAAGATCAATTGAGACTTATAAGGTACAATTTACTTTTGAAAAGTCACACATAAGACCCTATTACTTAGGGGAATAAACGGGAATAAACTAAAAACTAGTTCATCAATAAACTGAAAGGAACAAACTGGACTGAAGTAAATCAAGTAATAAACTAAAAATTATTTAATCAATAAACTAAAAGGAGTAAACTAGAATAAACTGGAATAAACTAAAAATTAATTAATCAATAAACTGAAATGAATAAAGTGGAATAAACTAATATTTAATTAATCAAGAAAATAGATTGATATTTTCGTAAAAAATTTACTACATTAATACTTGATAGAATAATAGGTAGAATTACTACCAAGAAAATAATTTCTTTCTTCAACAAAAGGCATTAGCTATCTATGCTTTCATTATGATATATAATTCACCTGTTTAAAACTATAATTACTAACAAGAAAATGATAAATCATGATTTCTTTCATTAAATAATATCTATATAATATAGGCTGTTTTAGAAGCTTATAGAAACTGTGCAAGAGTAAGACTTTCAAAAATAAAAATAAAAAACAGAGAGCTGCGGAAGTTTGGCACAAACTAAGGCAGAGTAAACTTAATGAAATACTGGTTGTCTTGAGAAAATCTGAATGAAAAGTCTGGAGAACAATCTGAAATCTGAATGAAATAGAATTGTGGCTCACAAAGTCCGGATGAAATAGAACTGCCACTTCTTCAGACTGAACCAGGTGCAGAGACGAGAAGACTTCCGTAGCTCACTCACTGTCTTCTTCTAATAGAAATGAAGCAAGGTAGAAGCAGAAATGAAATCATCTTACTTAGAATCAGATATTACAGAGTATTTATACAGGAAGTAGTCATAGCTAACATAACCGAAGCCTAACAGAAAGCAGTTACATTGCTTTACAAAGAAATACACGTGTAGTTTTCCTACACTATTCCTAACATTCCCCCCTCAAACTGAGGGTGATTGAGTTGGAAAAACAATCACACTGAGTTTGTTTCTGAACTCAAGAAAGGTGGAAGCAGATAGAGGCTTGCTTCACTGATTTAGGCTCTATATGGGCTAACAGTAAGGTGGGATTAAGTCTAGGTTTTACAATCCCAGATTTGGATCTGGTTTGCATGGGATGATTGTTGTGAGGAGGACTTGGAGGTGGAGGAGGATTAGAATCAGATGATGAGGAGTGAGAGTGGGCAGTGTTATCATTAAATGAATTAGAAGGAGTTGACTCAGATTGGGAGGATTGTTGATGAGGAATTTGATGATCAGTGTTAAACTGAGATGGAGTGGATGAAGATGTAGGAGTAGATGAAGGACTAGAAGAAGACTGTTGGAATTGGATGTAGGAGTGGCACCATTGTCAGAGTGGAATGAAGATGAATGAGAAGGAGAGTGAATTGCTATTGGGGCTGATAAGGAAACTGGGACACTTGGAGATAAACTGGATGGGGATGGAAAAAGAGTAGTGTAAGGAAATTTGGTTTCATCAAATATAACATCCCTGGAAAGATAAATTCTGCCACAGGGAGAGAGACATTTATAGCCTTTGTGATGAGAAGAGTATCCCAGAAAAACACATTCCTTGGAATGGTAATCCATTTTATGTTTATTGTAAGGCCTAATGAAAGGATAGCAGGAGCAACCAAAAACTTTGAGAAAGGTATACTCAGGAATAGTACCATAAAGTTTGAAATGTGGGCTGAGATTTGCAATAGATTTTGATGGAAGTTTGTTGATAAGATGTACAGCAGTGGCAAAGGCAGTGTCCCAGAATTTGAAAGGCAAAGAAGAATGTGCAAGGAGACACAGACCTTTCTCAACAATGGTGCGATGTTTCCTTTCAACAACACCATTTTGATGGTGTGTATGAGGACAAATAACTCTATGATTAATACCTTTTTCAGTGAGAAACTTTGTGAATGATCTGAATTCTCCTCCCCAATCAGATTGGATTGACTTAATGGAGATGTTAAACTGATTTAGGATGTATTGATGGATGTTTTGAAAGGCTAAGAATGCATCTGATTTCTTTTTGAGAAAGTAGATCCAGGTATATTTGGTGAATGCATCAATGAAGGATATATAGTAAGTGTAGCCATCAAAGGACTGAATAGGAGCTGGCCCCCATAAGTCAGTATAAATCAGTTCAAAAGGAGAATGAAAAACAGTTGTAGATGGGTAAGAGGGTAGTCTGTGAGCTTTACCCAAACAACATGCAGAACAAAAGTCAATAGCATTTTTATTGATATATGGAATATTACATAGATTCAGTACAGACTTAAGGGCCTCAAAATGAGGATGACCTAGCCTTAAATGCCAAATATTACAACCGGAGGTTGACTGAGAGTTATTACAAGTAGATACAAGAGAACTAGGGAACACAGATGTATGGGGATGAAACTTGGACAGATTTGAAGTAGAGTTGTGAGACCCAAGAGCTGGAAAGGATTGAAACTTGTAAAGACCATCTTCACCAAGTATTCCATACAGCAGAACCTGTTTAGAAACCTGGGATTTAACAAAACATTCATGAGGATGAAATTCAAAAAATGCATTGTTATCCTTGGCAAATTGGCTGACACTTAATAGATTTTTGGTAATAGCAGGAACATGTAAGATGTTGTTGAGAGATAAAAAAAGAAATGATTGATAAGGTGAGGGAAAGGATGAAAAACCAATAGACTTAATTTCCAAACCTTGACCATTGCTCATAAACAGCTTATCAGTGGTAGCAATTGGCTCATTGTGTTGGAGATTGAGGGGATCAGCAGTAACATGGTGTGTAGCTCCAGAGTCTGGGAACCAGTTCTGAGAATTTGGGGGTGGTCCTAGTATAGAAGAGTTTGCACAAGCCCAGGCTGCAGTTGGCACAGTAGGGGATGAATTGAGTTGTGAGAGATGATTCCCTTGCTGTGGATAGGGATAAGGTGGTTGGTTGGGTGAGTATCTTGCTGTATTTGGAGGAAACAGTTGGTATTGATTTGAGTAGAGATGTGAAGGTGGTTGTTGGTATTGATTTGGTTCGTATTGAGGCTGGTGAAATTGATTTGAGTGAGAATATGAAGATGGAGGTTGTTGCATAGGATGAGAAAGCTGTTGTTGCATAGGAAAAGGATTGGTAACAGTATAGGCTGGATTGTATCTGTGGTAACAAACGAGTGCACTGTGACCATTTTTCCCACAAACTTGACAAGTAACTGAGCTTCTACCACCTGAACGACCACCTCTGCCCCTATTGAAACCTCCACGACCTCTACCTCTGTAGGAGGAATTGATATTAGAGGTGTCAAACTGAGCAGAAGTATCAAACTGAGCAACTTGAGCTGAAGCATTTTCTGAATTGTCCTGAGCTTCGGTTTCAGTATTTTGAGAGGAAGATTCAAGTCGAGCAACATTCGCAGCAAATATTGTTTGTTGCGAGGACTCACGAAGTTTCTTCAGTCGCAATTCTTTTGTTAGCAGAAGACCTTCAAGTTCAGATAAGGTAACAGGATCTAAGATACTTCGCGAGGACACAGATGATATAAGTGACTCGTAATCCTCAGGAAGACCTTCAAGGATCACATTGATGTGATCCTTGGTTGATATAGGCTCGCCGACAGATGTTAGGTTATCAACAATTGTTTGAATACGAAGCAAGTATTCAGAAATAGAACGATCACCTTTCCCGGTGTTATACAGTTCCGATTTCAGTTGACGAGCTCACGCGATGATACTGGAGCGGAAGAAATTCTGAATTTCACTCCATAGCTCATGCGAATGCTTGCAGCAGATGACGCGAGCATGAAATGATTCTGAAAGCGAAGATAAGAGCCACGAAAACAGCATTTGATCTTGTTGCTCCCATGTGTTGTATGCTTCGTTAGCTGTTTTCGCTCCATTTTCATCACCTGAAAAACGATCTGGTATCTGAGGACTTTCTATGAATTTGAGAAGTTTATGAGCTCGGATCACTGATTCAACATGATGGCGCCAAAACAGAAAATTGTTTGAATCGAGTTTAATAGGTAGAGGATGATGAAAAATAATAGGCGAAGATTGATTAGCAATGTGAGAAGATGATTGCGAAGAAGAAGAGGAATCAGACGCAGAGTTCGTCATGGTTAGATCGAGCAATGCTCTGATACCATAATAGAAATGAAGCAAGGTAGAAGCAGAAATGAAATCATCTTACTTAGAATCAGATATTACAGAGTATTTATACAGGAAGTAGTCATAGCTAACATAACCGAAGCCTAACAGAAAGCAGTTACATTGCTTTACAAAGAAATACAGGTGTAGTTTTCCTACACGATTCCTAACATCTTCAATCGCAGGCTGCGACTTCTTCAGCGCAGCGGGAGTGTGGAAAGAGTCGAATTTAAACCTGATAACCCTAATAGTGTAGCGACAAGCGACTAAAACTTAAAATAATGATTTGTCAAAGCCACTTTTTGTGAGAAGCTGGGCAAAGCGGTTGCTTTTCGGAAAAGCGAGCTCCAGAAAAGCGAAGGAAAAGCGCAGCTTTCTCATGCTAGGACGCTCCTCAAAAGCCAGGTGCAGGTTCATCGCTTGCCTGCGCTTTGTCGCTTTTTTACGCTTTTAACAAGTTTGAATACTATAAAATTGTACGTACTGTATGCGTACGTACTGTGTATATAATATATATATGTGTGTGTGTGTACAACTTAATTAATTAGAATATTAGAAAATCAATTGACAGAGGAGAAGAGAAGTTCGACAAGATGAGAAGAGATGGGGGGCCTAGGAGCGTACTAGTCGGCTGCTTCCTGCGAGAGAGAGCGAGACTGTGCGATCTGAGCTCGTCTGCTTCCTGCGAGTCGCGTCTGCTTCTTGGGCCTGCAGACTGTGGTTAGACTAGACAAAATCGGGACGCCTTATCATCAAAAGATCGCCTGGACGATGATTGGACAACTCTGACATCGCCTACTCTTCTTCCGGCGAGGCGAGTTAACCCGGCGACCAATCCCTAACGCCATGACGCCTAGTCGCCGACTATTTTGCCCTTGAAGGGGTGTAAGGTTTCACCCGAAACTTGCATATGTAAATTAAATACATGTGGCTCGGAGCAGACTCCTATTATGTGCGGCCGATACCTGTGGAAAACTTCCAAGATCAATCAAGGGCTGCCTCCCATCTCCCTCTTGGAATAGGTTTCACCAGTCTCAATTTTTTCTCAGTCAGTGGTCCACGACTCATCTGCCAGTCTCAGACCCAACACCTTGTTTCTTCTCCTCTGTTTAACTGCATTGTGGAAAAAGCGGGAGTCCCCTTCTTTTAACCAGAACTCTTTTGCTCTCTACCTCCAATACTATTTTCTTTTTCAATCAACGATTGTAGTACCATTCATATCCGAAGGAATTCTGCCGTACTACGTCCATCCTCCCGACCCCTCGACCAGGCTAAGCGCTTTCTACAAGCTTGGATTTGATGTCTGAATCCATTTGGTCGACAACCATCCCAACGAAGCAGCTCTTTTCCACAAAATAAAATTCTTTCACTAACCATCATATGTGTACTAGCACTCCAACTGTTTGCCACCACCGTGCAACACTCATCTTCCTTGAACCAGTTATTTTCGAACTTGAACCTCCTCGGTTTTCTCCCATGAACTGTCAGTTACACCTTAATCCACGGAGCCATATGTTCATTGACCGGTGCCTCAATTGATTACGCCTGAGCCTGGATAAACCTGTTCCACCAATCATCATTTACCAGAATACGGTCTAATTTTTCTTCGACCCAATTTGGGGAACCTTTATCCTGTTCCCATGTCCACTAGTACCCGTCGAAAGGAAAATCTTGTAAACCACTGGCCAAAACAGTCTCCCGAAACCCTCGCAGACCCCAATTGGGATGGGGGATTCTGCCCTTCTTCTCTAATTCATGCAAAATATCATTGAAATCCCCTACCGCCATCGATGGTAGAGTGTTGTTCTCTGCAAGTCCCCGTAGCATCTCCCACGCTGCCCTTCGCCGACTGGTGTCTGGAAAAGCATAATGGCAGGTGAGACGCCATAGCGGTTCTCCGGCTGCCATACTAACCGTACAATCAACGATGTTTGAGTGGTCTGTTGTCACCGTAATTTCCACGTCATCAGCCCAACCTAGCACCAGTCCTCCACTCTAGCCTTTGTTGTACGTCCCAAAAGTCCGAGCAAATCCCTGCGTATGCAATATCTCTTGCGTATGCATTATGCAATCTCTTTTGCTCACTGGTAGCGAAGTTTGGTCTCCATTAGGAATACAATCGGTGGGTGATGATTTGTATAATATCCGCCATTCTTTGTGCTGTTGCAGGATTACCCAACCCTCTGCAATTCCAACTGACGGTGCTCATTCTCAAAGAAGAAATCACCGGACCCAATGATCAGAACGATTACCGCCGGAAAACCCCTAGGCTTTACCTAGACACGACTGCTTTTGAATAAATACTTTATGTTTTTAATAATTGTTTGCTAATATTATAAATAACTCAAATAACTTAACTTGGTTTATTCGATTTAATGGATGACATAAGCTTTTTTTCGAAAACCACCCGGTGGGATGTGATAAATGTCAGGGAACATTTATTAAGATTTTATTCCAAAAATAAGTGTACACAATTTAAGAACATGAATTTCCAATAACAGAGAATGAAATGGCATGAAAAGACTAATGAAGGGCCACAAGTGGGCCTGTGCGGCTGTGCATCGAAACAGCATGGAACAATTCCCCGACTTAGTAAGTTGTCCAAATGATTCAAAGTCTTCAAAGTAAGTTGTCTGCTTCAACATAGTCCCAGGGGTCCAAATCAGTAAAGTTCAATCACCCTAGTCCAAATATTTCAGCAGTGCGTGGTGCGTGCAGTATGTCTGTTCCCTTAACAAGCTCACGTGTGGCCTTAGCTCCTTTCTGCCCCTCTCAGTAACTAAATCAGCCTGACAACGCCTTAATGTTGTGTGTGCTAGGTGCTTGGCTAGAAGGAAATATGGTAAAGGCAAGTGAACACTTGAAGAAAACTTAAGAAATGTAGGTTTGAAGAATTAATCTTCCATGTATTATTGAGCCATCCGGCAATGATATAAATACAAAATTACAGATAAGCTAAGGTTTGTTACAGATCCTAATATTTAGGATCTATCTATTCTTATCTACACTGCGTGTTAATCTAAGAGTTAGAGTCCTAAATCAACTCTACTTCCTATCTATACAGTTCCGGATGTACACATAATAAAATAACATGAATATGCTACATTTTTCTACACTCCCCCTCAAGTTGGTAAGTATATATCATACATTCCCAACTTGCTTATAAGAAACTCAAACACTGGTTTAAACAGCCCCTTTGTAAAGATATCAGATGTCTGCTCTTTAGTAGATATGAATGGTGTGCATACAATTCCAGCTTCAATCTTCTCTTTGATAAAATGCCTGTCCACCTCAATGTGTTTAGTACGATCATGTAGCACAGGATTGTGAGCAATATTAATGGCTGCTTTATTGTCACAATATAATTTCATAGGTAGGTTCATTTCCATATTCAACTCTGTCATTATTTTCTTGATCCAAAGTAGCTCACAGATTCCATTAGCCATAGATCTAAATTCAGATTCTGCACTACTTCTGGCAACAACATTCTGCTTCTTACTCCTCCAAGTCACCAGATTCCCCCATATATAAGTACAATATCCAGATGTAGACCTTCTATCAGTTATTGACCCAGCATAATCTGCATCTGTAAAGGCTTCTACACTTCTATTGTCACTTCTTTTAAAAAATAATCCTTTCCCTGGACAACTTTTCAAATATCTTAGGATCCTGTAGGTAGCATCTAGATGTTCTTGGAATGGATTATGCATGAACTGACTAACCATACTGACTGCAAAGGCAATATCTGGCCTTGTATGTGCCAGATAAATCAACCTTCCCACCAATCTTTGATATTGGTGAATATTAACTGGTACTCCTTCCTTGACATTTCCTAACTTCTGATTAGGGTCAATTGGAGTATCTATTGGTCTGCATGCACTCATACCTGTTTCATGAAGTAGGTCTAGTACATACTTCCTTTGGGATACCACAATTCCCTTCTTTGATCTGGCTATCTCCATGCCAAGAAAATACTTCAATTCTCCCAGGTCTTTGATCTCAAATTCCTGAGCAAGCTTCTTCTTCAGGTCTTCAATCTCTTCACAATTGTTTCCTGTAAGAATTATATCATCCACATAAACAATTAGTACTGCAATTTCTCCCTTAATGGAGAATTTCATGAATAGTGTATGATCTGCTTGGGCTTGTTTGAATCCCTGCTTCTTTATGAACTGAGTAAACCTTTCAAACCAAGCCCTTGGGGACTGTTTAAGCCCATATAAGGCTTTCTCTAACTTGCACACCTTTGAGCCATATTGTTCCTCAAACCCAGGAGGAGGGCTCATGTATACTTCCTCTTCAAGCTTCCCATTTAGGAAAGCATTCTTCACATCTAACTGTTGAAGAGGCCAATCTAGGTTAGAAGCTAGAGATAGTAGAATCCTTATAGTATTTAATTTTGCAACTGGTGCAAAAGTTTCTGTATAATCTATGCCATAGGTTTGTGTGTATCCTTTGGCAACCAGTCTGGCCTTATATCTTTCAAGTGTACCATCTGCCTTGAATTTAGGAGTAAACACCCATTTGCATCCAACCCTTGGTTTATTTTTGGGTACCTCTACAGTCTGCCATGTCTGATTCTTTTCAAGGGCATTCATTTCTTCTAAAACAGCCTTCTTCCACTCAGGTATAGATAGGGCTTCCTGTATGGTTAAGGGAATAGAGACACTGGAAAGGCTAGAGGTAAAAGTTGCAAATGATGTAGATAACTGAGAATAGGACAGATAGTTTGAGATAGGGTATTTAACACATGACCTTTTTTCTTTTCTGAGAGCAATGGGTAGATTTAGATCACTGAAATTATTACCTTTGTCATTTTCTGGCATTGAGTCAGATTCATTGACAGTGGCAGGATCAGGGATGTCCTCTATTCTGTGATTTGGAACTTTCCTTTCATAAACCTTGCCAAAAAACTTACTTATCTGCTGTTCATCATCTTTCCTTGTTTCAGAAAAAAGTTTTTCATTTTCTTTTGACTCTTGACTATTTTCTAGTGCATCTAACTGTCTATTATACTGTGCATCTAGATTAATGTCAAGAGGTTCTAGTTTTTCAAGGATATGTGATACATTATTACCATCTTCATTAGGAATCTCCCCCTGAAGATGAGTACCAAAAAAATGTTGATCTTCTACAAAAACAGTGTTCATAGTTATAAACATCTTTTTTGTTATAGGGTCAAAACATTTATAGCCTTTCTGAGTTGAAGAGAGTCCTAAGAAAACACATTTTTTTCCCTTAGGGTCAAATTTACTTGCAGTCCTGTCAGGATTGGTAATAAAAACTGTGCACCCAAAAATTTTTATGGGAAGAGAGTTAATTAGTCTAGTTTCAGGAAAACAAGTTTGAAGAGTATCAATAGGAGTTTTGAATCCTAGAGTTTTTGATGGCATCCTATTAATTAGATAGGTAGCATGTAAAACAGCTTCTCCCCATAAATATTTTGGAATTTTGGCAGAAAACATTATTGCACGAGTAACTTCAAGTAAATGTCTATTTTTCCTCTCAGCTATTCCATTCTGAGCAGGAGTATTTACACAGGAACTTTGATGAACAATCCCTTTTTCAGCAAAAAAAGTATTTAACTTCTTAGAAAAATACTCAAGTCCATTATCACTTCTCACAATTTTGATATTAGTGTTGAATTGAGTTTGGATCATTGAGTAAAATTGTTTGAACACCTCTTCAATCTCAGATTTTTCTTTAAGTAAAAACACCCATGTGACCCTTGTGTGATCATCTATGATAGTTACAAACCACCTTTTTCCTTTTAGAGTTGAAACTCTAGATGCACCCCAGATATCACTGTGTACAATAGTGAAAGGACTAGTTGGTTTGTAACTATGAGGGATGTAAGAACTCCTATGATGTTTGGCAAGTGCACACATATCACAATGAAATGATGAAGGATTTTTATTAAGAAATAACTTAGGAAACAACATTTTCAAGTAGGAAAAACTTGGGTGACCTAATCTATAGTGCATTAGGTACACTTCATTATTACAAGGAAAAACAGTTTGCAAACAAGTTTTTTCTTGACCTTGTTTATTCAATTGTGTTCCTTCATCAAAAGTATAGAGGCCATCTTCCTCTCTAGCACTGCCAATCATCTTCCCTGATGCCAGATCCTGAAAAATGCAATAAGAGGGAAAAAATTTTACACAACACTGAAGATCTTTAGTAATTTTGCTAATAGAGATAAGATTGCAGGAAAGTTTAGGAACATGTAAGACTTTGGAAAGGTTAATGGATGAGGAAATTTTAATATTTCCCATCCCTGCTATGGCTGAGAAAGAGCCATCTGCAACTCTAACTTTTTTATCTCCTGCACAAGGTTGATAAGAAGAAAAAAACTTTGGAATATAGGTCATGTGGTCTGTTGCACCTGAGTCAATGACCCAGGTGTTTTTAGTTTTTTCAGAACAAAAATATGATGTTATTTTACCATTCTGGGCAAAAGAACAGGTAGGGTTTTCAGGATTGGAGATTTTCTGGGTAGGTATGAATCTGAGTAGGTACTCTATCTGTTCCTGAGTGAATGGTAGCTGTTTAGGTTCAACTCCTGCCTCTTGTTGAGTCTCAGTCACAGTAGTTTGTAGGGCCCTTTCTACTTTCTTCTTCCCAGCTCCTGGTGGTTTTCCATGGAGTTTCCAGCATGTATCCCTTGTGTGCCACAGTTTCTTGCAGTGATCACACCAAGGTTTTTTCTTGTTGTCATCACTTCTGGCCACCAAAGCTGAAGATTCCCCAGGTTCCTCATTAGGTGCTGGGGTGTTGTACATGACCTTCTTCCTGCTATCCTCCATCCTGATTTCAGAAAATACCTCCCTGATAGAAGGTAGAGGTTTTTTTCCAAGTATCCTCCCCTTAACTTCATCTAGGTCCCTATTGATCCCTGCTAGAAACATATAGACCCTATCATTCTCTTCTTTTTTCTTATGTCTGGCCAGATCCTTAGCACTCTCCCACTCTTCATCATCATAGCATTGATCTAATTCTTGCCACAGAGATACCATTTCATTGTAGTATGAAATAATATCCCTATTTCCTTGTTTAGATTGCCACAATTTTGTTTTGAGTTCAAAATTTTGAGAAGAGTTCTCAAGGTCTGAATAAGTTTCCTTAATAGAATCCCATACCTCCTTTGCAGTTTTCATAAACATATGAGGTTTGGCAATTAGGGGCTCCATGGAGTTGAGAAGCCAAGCTGTTATGAGTGAATTCTCTGACCTCCATGTATTGTACCCTTCTTCTGCAGGTATTTTTGGTTGGATTTCTCCTGTGATGTAACCCAGCTTTCCCCTCCCATCAATTGCAAGTCTGACAGATTGAGACCACTCCAGATAGTTTGTTCCATTCAATCTATGACTAGTGATTATCATAGATGAATGAATAGGAGACTGGTAATTTGTCATAGAGCTAATTTGGGAGTTAGGGTTGGTAGTGTGTGAGGAATCAGCTTCACTGGTTTCTACCATTGTTTAAACCGAAGCTCTGATACCATGTAGGTTTGAAGAATTAATCTTCCATGTATTATTGAGCCATCCGGCAATGATATAAATACAAAATTACAGATAAGCTAAGGTTTGTTACAGATCCTAATATTTAGGATCTATCTATTCTTATCTACACTGCGTGTTAATCTAAGAGTTAGAGTCCTAAATCAACTCTACTTCCTATCTATACAGTTCCGGATGTACACATAATAAAATAACATGAATATGCTACATTTTTCTACAAGAACTTTAATGAATGCTTGGAAACTTCGATGGATACAAATGAGGAGTCCTCCACCTGTTTATACCCTCCACCTCCTCAATGGATGGCTATCATCAATCTGATCTAACGGTTAGGATTTAATTCTAGAGTCTTCTATCCAACTTTATGATATTCTAAAGTATTCTATTATACTCTATAGTATACATGTATCTAAATGAGTCTAGAATATTGTTTTAGCCTCTGGGAATTTGTCCCTTTCTCCTGGAAGCTCTAGACTCCAGCTTGCACTTGGTCACGACTATCAATGTCGCGGCATCAGTGAAATTTGGGAGACTCGTGACATTCTTTCCCACCTAACTTGGCGACGTCCTCGTCGCCTTGTGCGCCTCAAGCTTGTCCCGGAACTGCCACAAGTCTTCTTCAGGTTCCCACGTCGCTTCTGATTCGGGTAGCCCCTTCCATTAGATCAAGTAATGATGTTGGCGAGGAACGCCCCTCTTCCGAACTTCCTTTGTTACGAGCACGTCTTCAATCTCTTTGTCGTAAGACTTAGTGACTACGGGTGGTGCTCGGCTTGATAACCCTCGGCTTGGGTCTTCCTCGTCCCCATGATATGGCTTTAGCATACTTACGTGGAAGACCGGATGGATCTTCAATGTGCTAGGTAGGTCAAGCTTATATGAAACTTTTCCTACCTTGGCAATAATCAGGAACGGCCTCTCATATCTACGGACTAAGCCTTTGCGTAAGCTTCTCAATACCTTGAATTGTTGGGGTAAGAGCTTCACCAAGACTAAGTCCCCCATGGTGTATTCCTTTGGCCACCTCTTATAGTTTGCCCACTTCTTCATCCGATTGCGTGCTTTCTCCAAACACGAACGAGCTAGCTCGGCTTGTTCCTCCCAGGACATCACCATCTTGAATGCTCCAGGGCTTTTCCCATCGTGGAGTGGTGTTGCCAACGTGTGTGGAGTCGAAGGTTGTTGACCCGTTGCAAGCTCAAATGGACTCCGTCCTGTAGACTCACTCCGCTGCAAATTATAAGAGAATTGGGCTATGTCCAAGAGTCTCGCCCAATCTCGTTGGTTAGCACTCACACGTGCCTAAGATAGCACTCTAGCAAGGCATTCACCCGTTAGGTTTTGCCCATCGATTTGAGGGTGAAAGCTCGTAGAGAAATTGAGTTGCGTCCCAGGTTGCTTGAACAACTTTGTCCAAAGTGGACCCGTGAAGCGGGGGTCTCGATCACTTACTATGGTCCTTGGTAGCCCCCAATACTTCACCACGTTCTTGAAAAAAACCCGTGCCGCCTCCTCAGTTGTGCAATCTTTTGTGCATGGGATGAATGTTTCATACTTAAAAAGTTGACCTATCACCACCATGATAGATCCAAACCCATCGGACTTCGGCAAGGCACTACTGAAGTCCATAGAAATAGAGTCCCACGGTTGCTCGGGAATAGGCAATGGCTCCAACAAACCTGCGGGTTGTCTATTCTCCACCTTGTCTTGCTGACACACAAGTCATGTCTTCACGTAGAGTTCCACAGTGTCCCTCATCTGTGGCCAAAAGTATGCTTTCTGGACAAGGGCGAATGTGCGTTTTTGGCCGGGATGGCCAGCCCACTTCATGTCATGGCACTCCTTGACGAGATCTTTTCTCAAACTCCCCCATTTTGGGACATAAAGACGACGCCCCTTTGTGTAGAGAAGGTTGTCCTCGTCCTCCCCCATTATGCACGCATGTAGCTATATAAGAACTTTTATAACTCCGGGCAGAGCCCCACAAGGCTTGAATGACAAAGTCCTCGTCATCTACCAGGCAGCCGGGCAGAGATAATTCGTCAGCGAGAGTGTAAAGGTGGTGAAGATACTCCCCCACCGGCTGAGAGTCTGAGACCCTTGTTGGGTGTGTCAAAATCTATCCTTCATGTTTCGAAATTTGGATGATGAACATGTCCCATAAAGTCTCTCAAAGGTCTCCCAGATTGTTGCATATGTGCGAGCGGAGCCGAGCAGGGGATTACACGCCGAACTCAGGGAGGAGATATACTGGTCGACAGTGGAGGAGCTAAGGAGGGGGCAAGCCCCCTGCTTCGGGCAAAAAAAAAATTAGTATTACTACTAATAATATATTTAAGGCCTCCTTTCTTCTTTTCAAAAATCAATACCAATTAAGATTAATTTTAGATTAAGTGTTAAAATAAAAGGCAAAGTTTTTAAGGAAACGTACGTGTCTCTAGGAATACAAGTATTGACTGCAGCATACCACTCATTTGAATGCAAGTATGCATTGTTTTAGACGTTTAATGGCACACGAGTTGGTTTTTCGTGGTTATATTGAGCAAGAAAGTATTGAGTTTGATGAATATGTTGTCACATTTCTTGTAACGAAAAGATCAAAACATTCTTGAGACTGTGTTGGATACTTTGATTCCCTCCTTTGTGGAGAAATTCATGAGAATTTTATAATTTACAGAGATGTCTAAGATTCTCTATATGTGTAGAGAAGTATTGAATGTTTTAGAATAATAATGTGGAGTTTTCTAGAGAAGTGTGGAACTCACTAAAATCGTGTGGAAGTGTGTGAAATCCTTTAAAACATTTTGAATAATTGTGAAGTTCTCTAGATCCTTCAAGAGAATTAGAGAAGCTTGGGGATACTTTTTGGATGAATCTAGATGTGTAGGGGTGTATAAAAGAATTCTAGAGAAGTTTTGATGAGATTAGTATAGATAAGTTTCCTATTTCTATGAGAACCTTGCGGAGAGCTCTTGAGTGATTGAAGGTGAGAGCCTTCTTGTGAAAGACGAAGACTCAAAGATATCGTTTGATGAAGTTAAGTGGTCGAGTTAGGTAGAGTGAAATATTCCTAGATACAAAGAGTAAGTGCAGGTAATAGAAAGTGATATTGTCAGATTGAGATTATGTATTATGAGTTGTACAAGAGTATATGAGCTCATGATCCTGGAAAAGACCAGGAGCCGTGTTTTTCCAACATGAAGTTATTTTACAACATTTTGAATAAATTAAAACTCGTATGATTGATCTACCCAGATTATAGATACGAGTTGAACAATATGTAATGAACTAATTTGTGCTAATGTATTACGCTTTTATTGTTTTTATTATATTTTGAGCAATTACACAATAATTATTAGCCTTCGGTACGCCCCCCTTTGAAAAATCTCTGGCTCCGCCAGCGCTGGTCGAGATGGGAACCGAATAGGAGGTCAAGAACTTGATCACGCCATACTAGGTAGTTTGAACATTCTAGTTTTATAGGAAAGTGTAATTTAGCGTAATCAGTCCATCTAGGGTTAGCAATGGAGCCAAAGACTCACTGTTTTTTGGCTTTGGAATATGATGGGATAAAGCAAAATGGCTCACTAAACTATTTTCACTTCTTTGTTATGAAGCAGCATTTAGTCCATGCAAATTTTTTACGCTAATTTCATTATGGGTCATCCGGAAAAAGTCTCTCTGTGTTTAAGTACAGGGGTAAGTACAGGAGTAAGACTGCGTACATACGACCCCTCTTACCCCACCGAAGGTAGGAGCTTTTGTGGCACTGGGGTAATGATAATGATGAATGGTGATGAGTCCATTTAGGGTTAGGAGTACTATTGCTGGTTGTCATAGGGGAGGGAGGGAGGGAAGGAGGGAGGGCTGGTTAGAGCTCATTAAGCTCTGATACCATAAAGAATAAGAGAAGAGAAGGTTTGAATTATACTTTTGCATACCTTCACTGATTTAGAAGTGCTGCTATTTATACAATTACTAAGCATCTCTATAAGGTAAGTAATTATACTCTCTAAAATGACAAAGATATTAACGGTTGTAACCGCTAATGACAATAATACTATGCCTTAATTATAATAATTGATTTAATTTATTAATTCCCTTCTATATGATCAACATCACGTCATCACATGGTTGTTTCAATAAATAATAATAAGGGCACAAAACATTTTGATTTGAAGGTGAATGATATGATTTATAAAGAGTTACCTCTTTCAAGCTTAACTCAGTGTTGAATAGTATCCAGAGGAACCACAAAAAATGGGTTTCAATTATTAGAAATGTTACATACAACCTATTTATAGACGAGAGCTATATTTTACATCCAATGGGCATAGACTCTAAGAATAAACAGCTTAGATAGGAACAAGGATGTTTTAATTGGACTAGTTCCAGATCAGACTTCAACATTGTAAAATACACATAGAACACGCATCCATCATACCAGACTTAAACAAACAAGGTCAAAGAATTATAGTCCAACTAAAAACATCCCAAGTAAGCAAAGGATCAGATAATACAACTCTGCAAGAGTGAGAAGAACGAACCTTGAGAAAATGGGGACCCCTGATTTTTGAATGGCCTTCTGAATTAAGGTTTTCCAAACCAAGAAGAAGTTGTTGGATTTTCAGCCGATCCAATATAGAGTATATGTTACTACATGGATCAATCATGGGGCAGTTAATTTGTTCAGTCCACCTGAAAGGAAACAATATAAGGAAGCTATAACTGAATAGAAATCTGATGTAAAACCCAAGTTCTGTTTATAAACCATTTCACCAACTTTTGTTGATCAAGACACGCAAATAATAACATTTGAATATAACCTCAAAACCTGTTAGCAAATGAAACCATATTTTGTCTCAAATATTGTTTAGAGATGAACAATAGTGAAGAAAGGGAATGTTATACAAAAAAATATTCAATTTATTTAAAATAATTAAGAATCTAAAAGAAGGAGATGGTAATGGAAATATATACACAATTTCAATTTATTTACTACCATTAACAATTAACCTTAGATTCATCATTTGAGTATAAAATTGACATGAAGACATGTGATTGGTCCTCATGTTGCACTTTAGATTAAGAAACATGTTCCCTTAAGCTGTCTTTTTAAGCCCAGACTTTATCTGAGCTGGTCATGTCTCTTGATCTTGTCTCTTTTGATGTGTTGTTGTATCATAAAATGTGAGTGAGCCCCATGTTCTAATTTAGATCAAGGGACTTGTTCACTTCAACTATTTTTTTAAATTCATTCCGTAAGTCTCCTATGATGTAGACAGGGACCTTGAACGAGGAGACATGAAAAAGTTATCTGAGGTTTGATTGCTAGCGGAAGGGTTAGGCGATAAGCTGTCCTTGAGAAGGATGGAAAATGGTCCAAAGAATTTGGGCATGAGCTTGTGATGACGACGGCTGGGAGACAAGTAGCTGATATCGGTGGAGCTGCAGCCAATAAAAAATAGTCACCTACTGCAAATTCATGCTGAGATTAAATTGTCCTTTCTGGAGGATAAGGTGGCCACTAATATATTCATTATAATTCATATCTGGAAACCTTTTGCAAACAGAAGGCCAAAATAAAGTGGCTTAAAGATAAAGATGTTGTGGTGCATGATGTTTGCCGATGATATTGTATTGATTGATGAGACGCAATCGGGTGTTAAAGCAAAGTTGAAAGTATAGCGACAAACATTGGAGATCAAGGGTATCAGACTGACCCGAACCAAACGAAGACCGAGTATATGGAGTCCAATTTAGGTGGAGGTAGAAGTAGTAGTAACAGTGAGATTACCCTTGATGGCAAAGAGATACCAGTGTGTGATATGTTCTTTTACTTGGACTCCATAATTCAGAAGGATGGTGAATTAGATGGAGATGTATCCCATAGAATCAAAGCAGGGTGGATGGAATGGAAGAGTGCATTATGTGACCGAGGTATGCCAGAAGGGTAAATTTTATCGGACAACAATTAGACATGCACTAATGTATGGTGTAGAGTCTTGGGCGGTGAAACAATGTCACATTCAAAAGATGAGTGTGGCAAAGATGCGTATGTTGTGTTGGATGTGTGGACATACAAGAAAATACCGCTTGAGGAATGAGATAATCATTCAAAAGGTGAGAGTAGCACCTATAAAAAGTGGGAGTTGTGTTGGATGTATAGAACATGTACGTGTATCTAAACCCAATCACCAATTATGGAAGACGACTCACAGTGGCCTTTATCATAGTATTATATCATGTAATTCTGTGATTGAGCTAACCACAATTGAAGTTGAGATAAGATGTTGTCACATCTGAGTAGTTCATATTCAACGTCTTCTAACTTTATTGTCCCGAGGTGTGTAGGCCACTGATTTTGTCCATAAACCAATCGAAATGGTAAGAAGTGTTATAACAATACTCTACACATGCAAGCCAGCGAACCTAATCGCGGTCATGTGAGCTAGTCACACAACGCCAAAACATTTGAGGGTGGTAGGATGAAGAAAATGCAAGTTTGGTTCACGCCAAACAAAACCACTCTTACCAAAAGTTATTAACAAAGATTTTCTCTCTATGAAACAATGGACTATGAAATCTATGAATCTGGACAATTTGGGTGAAAAATACCTTGCCACCGAGACAACAATGAAGGGTGACTCAAATAAATAAAATGTGCCGCTTAAGACAAGTAGTCCACCACCACTTCTATTGTGGTTTTGTAGTGAATCTTCAGGAGACCTTCAACAAAATCCATTGCGATATATGACCAGTTATAAGTTTAACCACTTGTGTTGTTGACATGTCTAACCGTCACATGTACGTTGCAACATAACTTCTCATACCAGACCAATATAATTCACGTCCGACATCCTGTATGTAAGTTGCCACAGAATTTTTCATGTCGAGCTAATAGAATTCACTTCGCAACAGCTCGAGAGTGTTTCCAATGTCCTCACGTGCCATCCTATGGAAGAATGTGTATGTGTCATGGCTAATCCAAGAAGCAAAACAGTTTGAGTCGAAAATAGACTGGCATGTTCAATGTTTGGGTAAACAAAATGAGTTTATAAAAAGAGGTTTTGTGTGAGTCGTTGCTCTTTATTTCTACTTATGAGTTATCAATAATTAGCTTAACTAAAACTTGTGATAGCCTGCCTTTTTGTGGGCTTCATAGAAAAATCTAGAGCTTCACCAAGGAACTAGAAGTGCAAAAGACACTAGGATATATTAAATGAAAGTAAATTTAACAAGTCTCTTTGAATGCTTCGAAATTCTAGCATATTTTGGAATATGCTACTTGCTAATATTTCAAATTATCTCACAAATTCCCCTTTAATTTGTAATGTTCAAGGCTTCAAGCTACTTGTAACAAGCATGGTGCAAATACTTGGGAGAGTCTTCAGTTATTTATATTGGGCTTAGCCCATCTTGTATAGAATTATATGAAACCCTAGTGCTCCAGTTATAGCTTTAAGTATAGCTACTTGTATAGCTTTTGGTAAAGGATAATAAAAAAAGTCTCGTACTATTTAACAAAACCTAACACCAACTTCATCTTTACACCACAACTACCTTGAAGTACAAAGTTACCTTAGCAATTCTTGCATGCCCTTTGTGAACAATATTCTATTTGTAATTTCTGAAGAAGTGTTCATTTCTGCTGATACAATCTCATCAGTTGCTTTATGGAGAAGTCCATCAATGTTTTCAACTTGAGATGATATGGGTAGCTCATAAGTAATGGGCACGAAAATCAACCCGTTCTGTGTAGGATTCCAGGGGAATGCACCTCTCTGCAAAAGATGAAAGGCGATATGAACATCTATTGTTCAATGGAGTATCAAGCACCATGAGATTACAACCACGTATCAATATTTTGGACACAAGGTAATGTCAATTTCTATTAGCAGACAAGCTTAGGGCTATGGGTCAAAATGTCCCTACACTAAAACACTGTAAATGAATCTTCGGATAGCCCTTTAATTTTGGAATTCCCTATAAAATAAAGCAACCAGTGAGTATTAGATAATTAATAAAGATGTGAAGATGATGAAGAATATCATAATAAATACAGTTAATGACTCTTCAAATGACCTTTTCGTAAGACCATATAAAATGAAGCAACCGCTGGCAATGTATATTTAATAAGGATGTGAATTTGATAACGAACACTAATAAACTACATGTCTGGTGACCGGATGACCACCTTCCAGTGGTACTCAACTACACATACGTTAACAAATTTTCTACAAATGCTAACCTTGGCAAAATCTTCTGCACGTGAAGGCTTCATCAAATAACCAACAATCCGAACATCCTTTCCCATTGACTGCAAGTGCGGTTTATCAATCTACTGACGAAGTCTAAATGTAATATAATATAGATCATAGATTCAACTTTCATAAAACCAATCCATCATCAAGCAAGCAGAGATGTATGGAATCTCTCAAGGGTTTCACATAATTGAATTCAAAACTCATATACATAACAGCGTACTTACATAAAAAGAAGACAATGTGAGGTATATCACTTGAAACAGTACCACATTTATATTTGGAAAAAAACGTCAAATAAAAGGTTAGTCAATTTAACTACCAGATAACACTAGGGGAAGTTCACTTGAAGTGTCAGCATGTCAAACATAATCTCAAGATCAAATTATTCATGTAAGTGATCAATGTATTTTCTTCTTTGAAACTAAATCATTCCAATACCTTTTTGTTGAAAAGGCAGATGATGAAGGGAACCTCTTCAACTTTGTTAATAAGAATTGTGCGTGGAATTTTGCTTGTACTAGCAAATATGATATCTGATAAAAATGCAGAACTGAGTTTAGAAGGGATTGAAACTCCTAATGCATGAACAAAAAGTGTGCTAAAAAAACAGGTGGATGATGCGATGTCAGATGTATATATAATTTCTTAATTCTTAGTACAACTCTCATGGCAAAGGTAAAACTACAAACCATCTTCTGATTCTTGCCCAGGACGTCCTACAAAATAAAATAATAGTTCTATGTTATATTGTCAGTCATGTCAACCTCAAAAGCTCAAACAGAACAGCACCATAATAATAAGGCAAATCCAATGGGTGAAATGAATAAATGGTACCCTAACTATTGGTATTGTT
Organism: Cuscuta europaea; assembly: GCA_945859875.1. Lineage (NCBI taxonomy): Eukaryota > Viridiplantae > Streptophyta > Magnoliopsida > Solanales > Convolvulaceae > Cuscuta > Cuscuta europaea. The sequence continues at coordinate 4,777,568 of CAMAPE010000062.1, read as the reverse complement.
GCGTTTTGGTACCTCAACTCTTAAATGAATCAAATCGGTACCATAATTGTACATAAATTTTCAACTTGCAATTTTATTCAAATTTGAGGCCAAAAAAATCCTACATGACAATCAAAATTCCATGTGTAGAGTCACCCTACAAAGATGACATGGACAAAACAAAAGTGAAGTAGACTTTACGCATAGAATTCCAGCCGCCACATGTGGTTTTTTGGTTTGAAATTTGTTTGAAATTGCAAGTTGAAACATTTATGTATAGGTATGGTATTGATTTGATTCATTAAAGAGTTGAGGTACGAAAACGCAACAATACCAATAGTTACGGTACCATTTATACATTTCACCCCAAATCCATTGCATATGATTTCTAATGTATCATAGGAACATAAACTTAAAAGTCCATACATTGTGGGAAAGTATTACTTTAAAAATTCAAGGAAACTAAAGCAAAACAATAACTTTATAACTATGTAATATAACTCACGAAGAATGACCGTTATCCATTTAGTACTATCCAGTCTTAGAAAGGGGTCCTTTTTATAATCAGAAACTATGTACATAAAACATCCTTCTTTGTCACCCCACGTCATAGAAACCTCATGCACCAAGTCAGCAGCTTTGCCGGATCTCAAGAAGAAAGAATCAAAGGAATATAACTTCACTTTATCTTGAAGAAGGTTCACCTATAGCAATCAAGTATAAGCTTTACTCATTACAGTGTGAAAAAAACATCCCTGCTCCCCTATGTGGTGAAGTGGTGAACTAGACTGAATCTTCAAAACATAGAAAGCACATTGACATGATAAAGAATGAATATCATGTGGTTCAACATATAAGGTAAGCATGCAAAATCAATCATAATGTTGCTCAAACTGCCTATAGAGGTTGAAGATGAGAGAAATATAAACCTTTTTAAAAGCAACTTGTTTTTTATTCTATTCCCTCATGCTTCCCGAAGAAGTGGGGACATGAATCAAGTAAAATACAATATTAACCATACAAGTATTTACTAAAGGTATGAGAACCATGATTTGGTACACCCAAGGAGAATGGAAGCCTTAAATTGGGACAGAGTGGGCATTTTTATACAGGCTTTTCATTGATAAGACAGTTCTTAAAGATAATGTTTCAGACCTGAAACATGTTTGGGGGTGAAATCAATATTTTTTGCTGACTTAGGACATCAAGAGAGGTATGGAGTAATATCTTCTACCCAGGAGATTTATACGGAAAGTTGTTAGCCATTATTAAAGCAACATAATTGGAATTCCCAACATAAGGTTTACTGGTTTGAAGACCTGGTACACAAGCTTAACACAAGCTTTGATCTTTCAACTAAAACTTTTACCATTATTCAATATTTTGAAATAATGATGATTATTATTATTACTGTTACTATTATATTATTACTGTTGTTGGTGTTATTAAAAACTGAAGGCATGGGCTATGATTACCTCAGCTGTGGAAAGGCCTTCTACATAAGATATTCCCTGCAGAAATTGGAAAAACTAACAGATCAATCAAATCAGGACAAGCTATCCAGCACAAATTGTGACAATTAGATAAAATATAACGAATCAAGTGCATATTGCAACAATGAAAGTTCATAACTTCCGTTTGGGTGGACATAACGAGCTGCTGATGTTGTTTGTAAGACCCTTAACAGTCAGATAAGAACCAAAATAATAGAGAATTTGCCTGTAAAAATTTGAAATTATGGCACAAATACCTCAAAACTTAATCTAGCTATTTTGGCGGATAGTCGTCATCATAATTTTACTGGTTTCTAGTTATCCCACAAGAACTTAATAAACTAGTTAGGCAGTCCGATAAATCAAGCTCAATCTATGGATTGAGTTAATAGGGGATGATCCATGTACATGCTATGCTGGGCTGAAGCTCAATCTAGTTATTTTTTTCAATTTTCATAGTATAAATTTTTCAATTTTTCATAATCAGCCCACCTCCCTAATGTTTAAACATAGTATAATTGCTCCTCAGCCGAGGACATCTCAGATTCCTGGATCCGCCCTGATTGAGTAACAAATCCCTCAAAGAAATGCTAATTTCAATCATTTTCAGTAAAGCAAAAAAATAAGCTACGGCCTACAGTCAATTTGCATGGACAAGGTGAAGCTCATTGTTATCCAAAGAGAATCAGATTAATTGCTCTTCATTATCATAAACAAACGTATTGTTTAAAAGCCAAAGATAACTATCAAGAGTAGAGGTGAATATACAGCGGGAACTTTGGAGTGCCGCAACCCACGAAGCAGATATTCTGCTCCCGGAAGAAGAGAAGTGGGTGATCCACTGTCGCCGCCGCCGATGGAGACACCTAACAGTATAGAGGCGTCTAACACAACTCCCTTTACTCCTCCCATCCTCTGCAATTATGGGGATCCAGTGTTCTCAATAGCCTATTAGATACAAAAAATGTATTCCTACGCACTATTGGTACACAAGTACGTCTGGGAAGAAAAAAAAGGTCTTTGACATGAGTGTGTACAAAAGGTGTCTACCTGACTACCCCACGTCATTCATAATACATCTTTTGAAGACGATTGACAGGAATCTCCCAAAATTATGAAAAGTTTAACCTTAAAATTTTCAAAATAACTTTGTACAATAGCAATAACTTTAAGACAAATTTAACCTTAAAATTTTCAAAATAACTTTATACACAGCAAACGCATTCATGTATACAAGTATATATAATGAGAAAATTATTCATGCTAGTGTAAGTGTGTAACACCGTGTTAATTTGATATGGATTCTGGTGAGAAATATCAATAAACATTATGAACTATTCATATGATATGATCAAAAGTTTGACTATAATCGATTTCTTTTACGAACTAACCACTATCAATGCAAACGGGCAAGGAATCACCAACTTTTGGATTATGAATTTGTGATTATGGTAATTGTTGTAATAATTCTTGGGTATTAATTATTTATAGGGTTGATTATATAATGAGGGATGATAATAAGAAGTGTTGGGTTGGAATTGGGAGTATGTGGAGTTTGCATTGTTTTGTATAGTCACATGTATTATTGGTGTAGTACGATTAGAACCTCATTCACATGAACTAAAATTCCATTATTTAAAAAGAATTGGTGGTGCATTAGAGCCTCACTCAAGACTATAAGATTAATTTTGTATAATCAGAGTCCTATGTGTATTAGGGTCTCATTATTTAAAGAATTTGACACTGTACAACTTTTTTTAGAAATTGAATTAATATCGTATTTATTATGAGAATTTTACTCCATTAATATGGTTAATATTAAGAAGTTGTTATGTCCATCTGATATTAATAATTATGACACAAAATGTTTAAAATATGATCTGATTTGACCTGGATTTTTTATCTATATTAAATATAATAAAAAGATATAAATTACGGTAATTTTTTATAAAAATTAAATTACAAAAAACTTATACTCCCTCCGTCCCCTTTTAAATGTCCCATTTTATCATATTGGGATGTCCCTATTTAATTGTCTCATACCTTATTTGGTAAAATTTGTGTGGTTCAAAATCATTCTTACTTTATTCTTACTTTATTCTTACTTTATCTATTAATATCAACCACACAAACCTACTTTTCTTAAAACTCGTGTCACCCTCTTCCGGGACATTTAATTGGGGACGGAGGGAGTAGCACTTAAAAAGATTCTTTCTCACCCCTTTTCTCCAAATGAGATGACTTGTTTAAAATAAATAATAGTGGTGCACCGAGTAAATAGCAGTCATGATCAAGTGAACTTGGATTAATTAAATGATCTAATAGTAGTAGTGATAACAACATCATTGATTTATAACTTAGTTTCATTAAGAGGTAAGGGTCACATTGGTCCTTAAAGTTGCATAAAAAGGGTCAAATAAGTCCTTATATAGGAGGCTTTGTCCGGCCGTCGTCATTTTGGGCGGTTCCCGATGGAATTTTTTATTAAATTATTTGAGAATCTTATTCATTAAGTCTGATTTACCCATACCAAATTTCAGCTAAAACTTCAATCGGGAAGGTATTCAAATGAAGTATTGAAGATAATTGCACGCAGTTACCTTCAAGAATTCATTTGAATGCTTTTCCAATTGAAGTTTTAGCTGAAATTTGGTATGAGAAAACTAGACTTGATGGATAAGATGCTCAAAAAATTTCATCAAAAAATTCCACCGGGAACCACCTCAGATGGAGACGGTCGGACATTAAGGACTTATTTGACCCTTTTTATGCAATTTCGAGGTCCAATTGACCCTTACCTCGTTTCATTAATTACAAATAATAATTTTTATTTTTATATATGTAATATCGGTGTCATATGAAAAAATATAAAAAGTTATGAATATTGATCCATTTATTAACCAACAAGGGATTGACACGTCATTAATTTATTAACCAATAAGGGTTTGACACATAATTGATTTATAACTCAGTTTCATTAATTACAAATAAATATTTTTATCGGTGGTGATTTATTAACCAATAAGGGATTGACACGTCATTGATTCATAACTCAATTTCATTAATTACAAATAATATTTTTTATTTTTATATGTGTAATATTGTGTCATATGAAAAAATATAAAAAGTTATGAATATTGAAACATTCCTCGTAAAAAATTGACTACAAGACAAGAATAACACTTTAAAAAAAGATACTTTTCTCTCCCCTATTTCCAAATATGTTGTCATGATTAAAACGAATAATAGAGTGATATGAATAGTTGTGAAGCACCGGGTGAACTTGAATTATTTAAATGTCTAAGTAGTACTGATAATAGAATTTTTATTTACTGATAAGAAAGTGACATAGTATTGACTTATAACTCAGACTTATTGTATAAAATGTTTATATATATAATATTGATGTCATATGAAAAATCATAAAAAGATATGAATTTTGATATAATTTTTGTAAAAAGTGGAGTAAATATAGCACTTTAAAAATAGATTTTTCCTTCACTTTCTTTTGGCGTGATTAAAATGAAAGGAAGTGATGCACTGAGTGAATAGTAGTGATGCACCGAATGAAATTAAATTAATTAAATGTTTAAGTAGAACTCGCCCCACTACCCGAACATGATTTAGACCCAACCCCCGAGGATGAAGAACCAAAAGAGGAGCCTCAAGACGAGGATCCAGAACCAGAAGAAGAGCCGGAGGCCTTGGTTGCTACAACATCCGCCATTGCATCGCCGGGTTGCAAAGAAGAAAGAAGAAAGAAGAAGAGAAATTAGAAGGAAAAATTACCTTGGGAACGTTTGAGCGAAATTGAGATGATGAAGCGTTCAGGAAGATCTGCAAATAGCGGGAGAGCAAGGGAGCGAAAAAATTGGAAACCCTAAATCATTCAGAAGATCTAGTATTTGTAGAGATTCAACCGCTCAGCGAACCACTCACAATGTGACACGTAGCGAGGAACGTACCCCAGGACACGTGCTGCACGGAGCTCAACAGACGCGCAATGATCACCTATTGCCTTGGGAGTTGAAGCAGCGTCGTAACCGCTCCTTGCAATTCGGGATCCACCTGATTGAACTATCGCATCAACTCCACCCCAGACGAACGACGTAAGGAGAAATGCTTATACTTCCTTATGCCCCGCGCACGCTCAGAACATCATATCAGAAGTGGGAGACCTGTGTTAGGATAATGTGTCAAATACATATCACCTCATTACCCTTGGTCCTTTTTTGGTCATCTGGGCTGATAGGAAGATGCTCGGCTTCACAGTACTGTTGCCCAACACAGGCCAGATAACACTCCAGGGTCTCAAGCCATAAGGTTTAACGAGAGTCGCACGGATTACACACTTGGATATCGTAGAGCCAAATCTGGCTAAACACAGGACACTCGTGTGTACCTAGCAAAAATGAACGGAAGCTCATCCTAGACCCAACAAGGATCTCCCATCTTGGCCCAACTGGACGCTCGGGCCTGATTATGGCGGGAAACCAAGATACTGGTGGGAACCGCATTTAATGCAATAGATTTTGTGGTTGGGAGCTAGCCACCCGCATCTCTCCACGTTACCAACATCACTTACCCCTTATTAGTATAAACAGTAGCATTTATTTCATTGTAAAAAGGTTGACAACTTAGCACTATAGCATATAACATTTGTAATCAGCTCTTAGCATACATCTGGATGAACGACCTCAGAGCTTTGTAACGAAGTGATTTGTATTCAGCTCCTTATTGAGACTTATAATAAGGTACAACTACTTCATACGACTGAAATAACTTTTCTCTTGCTTGTTTAAACATCTAATCCACCAAAACCTTCCATTAGAAATCCAAGGGTATATGTTGGGCCTTTGGGTTAACGGAATAAACCTCAACAGTAGTATAATAATAACTATTCAGATTGGCCTAGTCCACGATATATATGGTATATAATGCCAAACAAATATTCTTGACAAGAGTTTCAGTTTCTTGACTGGAACGCCTTATGGCCACCTCCATTTAAGGTGTTTCGGTTAAATTTGTTTGATGAGATTTTGTGAGTATGATCTACATGAAGTGTAGAATCTTCCAATCTTCACCTTAAAATTCAATCGGAAAGTGAGTTAAATAAAATATTGAAAAACATTGCATTATAAATGTGTGTGTAAACGCAATGTTTTTTCAATAATTTATTTAAGGGAAAAACACAATTTAAGTCCCCATATTGAAATTTAAGACATTGTTTTCAAGTTCGTAAATGTCACCCCAAATTGTTCAAATATTAGTAAATGTGATCCACATTTACAATGTGGGCGAGGACCACATTTACACTCATCCGTACAATGAAGGGGTGACACTTACACACTTGAGAACACAAGGACTAAATTTCAATATCAACACTATTTGAAGGATTGAAAATGCGATTTTCCCTTTATTTAACTGAATTTCGGATTGAATTTTAAGCAGAAATTTGTTAAACATTACTATACTTCATTAATAACAAGTTTACAAAATTTTATTAAAAAGTTCCATCTAGAAGCATATCAAATGAAGACAGCTCATTCAATGTATAAGAAATTTGGTTCTTATCTAGGAACCAGAACCGAACTGAAACCGAACCGGAACCGATTAAATACTAAGGAACGATTCGGTTTTAAAATAGTTGTTGCCCTAGTTCTTTACTTCTTTCGGGTCTCTCGGGTTCATCCTATTCCGGGTTAGTTCGGGCCAACTACGGGTCTTCACGGATCTGTCCCGTCTTGTCCCGTCTGTTTTCTTGCCACACGTAGTGATACCCCCCCCCCCCCCCCCCCGTATTAGGCTCACTCCTTCCCATTTTTTTAAAACTAGATTCTCACCCGCGCGATGCGCGGAATATTAAAATGTACTATGCACATAACAATGTATAATATAACAATGTATCATTTATCATGTACTATGCACATAACAATGTATAATATAAATGACTAAAAAATATAAATGACTACAAAATTATTATAGCATATCACAATAACAATATTAGTAATAATATTATAATAATTTATCATATTTTGCCATATGATAATAAAATTATTATATAAAATTTTTCATAACACTTTATAATATTTGTATTATTTCATAATATGAAATATGATAATAAAATTATTATATAAAATTATTTCATAATATGTAATATGAAATTTTGCCATTGTATTTTTCCAAATTATTTGCTAATTTCCTAATTATTAAGTCCAACACCCCAGCCCAACAGCTCAGCCCAACAGCCCATCCCAATAGCCCATCCCAATATGACCAGCCCGCCCTCCTAACTATATATACCCTCTACCCAACTCCCAAACCCTAATCTAATAACCCACCGGTCCGACACCTTAGCCAGCGGATCCCTTCTCTATCCCTCGTCCCAAACCCTAGCATTTCATCCTGTTGGTACACAGAGCATTCAATGAACATCTCTAACACCTATTATAGTTCTGATTCCAATCTATTAAAGGTCGAGTGCTCAACCCGTTGCTTCTCAACGGGGATGAAGTTTATAGCGCGGCTGAGGGATACCAAAGGAACTCAGGCCTGCGATTACATTCTTGCGGTACAAATCTCAAATGCTTTTTGTTTCATTTTTTTGTCGTATTGATTTTATACGAAGGTTGAGTGATATTCAATGACCTCAGTTTGATTCTTTGTACTGGTTTGCACTTGCATGTGATTTGGATGCCCAGTTTTTCGTGACGAATCCAATCTTTTTTCAATCGCTGAGTGATAACCTATGATCTCAGATCTATTTTTCCTTTTCGGCGGATCCGTATTTTAAACATTAATTTTGTTCTCTTCAGATTATCAACTAAGCCTGAGTGATACTCTATGATCTCAGAGTTGTTGTCTATTTTATTTGCGCTTGTATATGAATTATTTCAACCTTGACAGTCTGTGGAATAGTTCATCTCAGACTCAATAAAAAATCTGAGTGAATCTTACTCCTGAATCCAATCATGTTTTGGATTGGTCTCATACATGGCTTAATCCCTGAGTGATTCTAAAGGATCTCAGATCTGTTTACGTCTTGGGCTTATTGATATTTTAAAAACATTTAAAATTTTAGTTTTATTCTGCTCAGATTATTTACTAAGCCTATTTTTTTGGCGTAAATGTGACCGGACTGTTTTGTTAATGGCCTTTGAAAGCCTGTTTTACATCTACGAAAGGTTGTTGTTAATATTATCAAAACACTATTATTATATGTAGTATCTGTAATGTATGTAATTAAAATTATGTTATAATATTCTTGTTATACCACTGAAATCATAAATGCATATTTAACTAATTTTCCATTACAAATTTCCAAAATTATTTTGAAAATATTGAACTACCTTTGTTAGTCAGGTCTTCAACGCTTCTTTTAGGGTTGATTATTGTGCTTTTGGTGATCCTCTTCATTGAAGAACTGTTTTGAAACCAAAACGACATGGTGTTAATACAGCTTTTGGAAGACTGGAATACTTTTTATTTATACTAAGACGTTTATTTCTTTTTGTCGCTTTCATAAACAAATTTTGAAACCGGTTCAATTTGGTATTTCTGGTTTTCATGGCCCATCCCATAGGACTGTCAGATGCCCTGCCAGCCACCAAAGTGGCATTCGGAACTGCGTGGTCTGGCAGTCCGTTGGCCTGATAAGTTGAAACACCAGATCACCATTGATCCTTAATAGTCTGCATCTCAACTAATGAGTAATTTCTTATGATATGCATTTGCATCGAAATTGGTTTTCTGAACTTTTCTATACACTAAAACATCTGTCAAATGCATAAATTAAAACATTCTTCAGCTGTTGCACAACTGAAACACTGAAACTTCAAAACTGCATATGCATACAACATTAAACATTGGATTTCATAAAGCATGACATGGTCTGCATAAAGCATACCATGGATTACATAGACACATCCCTTTAGGAATATAACATGGCATGAACATACTATCCACCCAATCAACAAAATTCTAATCTGTTTTGCCCTCTTATATATCCAGCAAAAACATAAGCATATTTCATTCATTGAAATGCATTACTAAGTTCATTCCAATTGGCTTTAACATATCCAGCAAAAACATATGCATATTTTAATCATATAAATGCATTACTAAGGTCATTCCTAGTTAAGCCAACTAAAATTCATCCCCACACAAAGTTTTTCATTGAAGTACTTCTGATTAAGTGTGACTGTCCGCACTGATCTTCTAGGTATCATTGGTTTTGCATCTAACCATTCTTGACAATCTTTGCATAAGTATTTGCCAGTACCCCTATTTTTGTTTATTGGCCTCATGCAGTAAAAGTGACTTAAATTCCCATTACACAAAGAGCATGGTTGCAACCAAGAGAGTCCAGGATAGTGTCCACATGTATGACATTTTGGTTGAGAACATTTGTTGCATGAACAGCTTCTCATCTTTCATTACAAAGAAAAAAAATACAATTATTTTTTACAAATAAAGGATTTTAAGTGTTGTAATCAGTTTAAATGCATTTGGTATTAGTGTTCATTGCATAGTTTCATATAACATTATCAATAATGAGTTATGAAACATACCTTTTCTTCACACTGAATTGCACTGGTCGTAGATATTCTTGAGCCTTTCTCACAGTTTCAATTGTTAGAATTTTTGGTTGAGCTCATAAATGAGCTTCTGGGCATGGAGTAAATGCATTGGGAGTTATATAGCCACTCACTTTACAATATTGGTAAGTTATCTTTCTGGAATATTTTATAATATTTGTTGTACATCTTCATTTAATTCCAGCAGACATACATTCCATCATAGAATTAATACACTGTGTTGTATTAATATTTTTGAGTAGTGATACTCAAGTGCTTTACAATAATGACTGCCCCTTGTACTTGATGAACGGGCATTGTACTTGATGAACGGTTTTGCATTTAATGTTGCAAGGGGTAAAAATACACACTCAATCTTTACATTGAGATTATGTATTACATTGCATTTATTGTTTGTGAGGCTCAAGAAATGTTTGTGTGACTCCAGTTCAGAACTATCATGAGCTTCTGAACATTTATTGTTACGTATTTGAAATTATTTTATTTTTTAAATATATTTTGTACTTTATTTATTTAGTAAAAATAATGTGTTTTTAAAATACAATTTTAAATTTGTGCTCTCTTGAGCCACACAATCTCCAACATTGGAAGTTGTTGCCTGCATTAATTGCCCGCAGCTTTCAAGTACACAGCTATCTTGGGTGGTTTTGATCTTGATTCTGCTAAATACTCTATAAACTTTTACATCAAATAAATTAAAACCAACTTGTTGTATGAATATTTTATAATAATTTTTTGATATTCGCGTTATAATTTATTTTTCTAAAATTTATTTTCAAATTTTTTGAATACTTTTCCAAAAATATTTTCCGATTATTTGAAAACAATTTAATGTTTTTTATATATTTTGTCCCTTATTTTTTAAGTAAAAATATATAACCTAGCTCCCAAGAAATAATGTGTTTTTAAAGTACAAAGTTTTAAATCTATTATACTACTCATTAATGCTCTCTTGACTTTTACAATAAATATCTTGAGCCACACAATCTCAAACATTGGAAGTTGGTACCTTCATTAGTACACAGGGAACTTGGGCAGGTTTGGATCTTGATTCTGCTAAATACTCTTTATAAACTTTTACAATAAATATCTTTTATTATTCTGCTAAATCCATTTGCACTTCGTGCATAAATATATTTTTATTACTTTTCAGTATTCCTTTGGATATGTATTGATTCAATTTAATTTAATTTATTTATTTCAAGGGTAATGCCTTTTTAAAACCCACGTATTTGAAACCCAAAATACCTGGGATACATATATGGCCGAAATAGACATGCCCAAAATGCTAAGTGGAATCATGTACTTCTCATATCTTTTTATCCATACTAAATATATCTTTCCATACCATTCAGAAACAAACATCCCTTTGACATGTTGGTTAAATTTCTATTATATTCAAGCTTTTGACATCTTTACAAATATTTACTTGTCACTTGACATCATTCCATACTAAATATATTTACTTAGACATGGTTCTATTTTTGAAGAATTTCAAAATACAAACACTTCAATGACATTTTGGGCAGATATTATTACCACATTTTTATTCCCAAAAAATGGACTTAATTTCAGATTTCTATTTTCCAATTTTGTCAAAGATACCACAACTCCCAAGTGTATCGATTTATAATAATAACTCTTAGCAATGGCTAACCAAGTTTTTATTTTTGAATAACAATTTCGAATAAGCTTTAATACCTAAAATTTACTTCATGTTTGATATTGCAACTTTATGTACTAAAATATTCCAAAATTTTACTTTCTAACAGACATTTTTTTAAACTTATTTGTACTTTTATCCAAGAGTGTGTTCATAATAATAATAACTCTTTTAATACGTTTTGACAGGTGTAATTTTCTGGTTGAACAGGTTTAAAAACGCTATCTAGAAAATTGTAATAGGAATAGTTCTGGGACCTTAGAAGGTTGCCATTTATGTAAAATTTAAAAGGTTTGTAATATTATTTAGTAAATAGGGATTGCAGGTAACCCTCCATTTTGCAAAAGACTAAGGTATGAACTTCTTTACCTCACTTGGTTATTTAAAATTATGCAAGTTGTTGAATCAAATTGCCAATTGTCAAATTGCAACCAAAGAATATTGCATAGATTTTTAAATGTAATACACTTGTATTAGCATTTCCAATCCAAATGTGACACTTTTGAAATCATAAGAGTACACATTTACTTGTTTACGTAATGCCTCTTAGAGTTTGCACATTTACATGTTTCATAGTAAATCTAGCAGTTAAGCCATTATTCACACCATCCCATGCCTCGTCTAGCAGTTAAGCCATTATTCACACCATCCCATGCTCTCGTCTAGCAGTTAAGCCATTCTTCACACCATTGGTAGCATTTTTCTTAACCCAAAACTTTTTCATCATCCTGGAAACCATTAGTAAAGCCTTAGTTTGAAAACAAAGGTCTGTTTATAAAATACAAAGATATTAGGAGCATAAACTTCACCAAATGGTTTAGGAATATCCCTTCTCTAATATCCTGCAAAACTGCCCAATATAGATACAAAACATCCTAAACATAGTTAAAACATAATAGCACACCACTCAATCGTTTATTCACACCATCCCATGCTCTCGTCTAGCAGTTAAGCCATTCTTCACACCATTGGTAGCATTTTTCTTAACCCAAAACTTTTTCATCATCCTGGAAACCATTAGTAAAGCGTTAGTGTGAAAACAAAGGTCTGTTTATAAAATACAAAGATATTAGGAGCATAAACTTCCCTAAATGGTTTAGGAATCTCCCTTCTCTGAAATCCTGCAAAACTGCCCAATATAGATACAAAACATCCTAAACATAGTCAAAACATAATAGCACACCACACAATAGTCATAAAGTAGGGTTTAATGGTCTGTTACACAGTTTTCAGTTATCACAAAAAGAGAAGGCATACGTCATGTGCATGAAACTGTTTTCAAATAACAATAAACACAATAGTAGGTGCCAACAAAATATCATCAATGTTATTCATGAACTGAACCCGCTCTAGAGCGGTTCCTGTTTGATTTTGATCTTCAGCTTCTTGCCATTCCCAGTGCTTGAAAATTCATCATTCAAGTTTCTTTTGACCTCTTCATTTAATTCAACATTGACCTCCCTTTGGGTACATTCCGTAGGTGTGTCGGGAAGCTCAATTGGTGCAAAAACCTAGCAGTAATATAGCTGTTTAGTGAACCCTCTACAGAATTTTGAACGAAAATATTATATACCTCTTAACAGTCGATCGCTTACCTCCTTTTCTGCCGAAATTCGTTTCCCCTTGCCCTTACTGACAGTTGATTTTTCTCTAATGGAGGTTTCTCCTAAATTTGCATTTGAACCAATCTGCAAAAAAACGATTTTAAGTTAGTTGTCATCTTTATTTATTCAAGGTCCAAATACACAAATTAATAATTTTTCTAAATACCTTTTCTGGTGTACTCTCATCAATTTCATTAGTTTCCAAGTGCTCTTTCTTCTCATACATTGAGATAACATTAGGATCTCTTATGATGCTGACTACCCCTAGAGAAATCCCATCATTATAGGCATTTTCCTCACCTTTCTTCTTCCTGAGCTGTATTTTGAAAATTCCCTTTATACCAACCAAGCTTTCAATGTCTTCCGGAAAGCGACTTGGATCCCCGGTTTTCTGTGTTTTCCAAGTTATGTGGTTAGCCCATCCATAATTGATTGAAGGTCTGATAAAGTAAACACTGCTAACGGGTTATTGTGTTACCTTCTCCACCTCGGCTTTAAGACTTGCTGAAGTTTTACCCAGAATTTCTATGCATTCCCTGTCCCATAACATGAAGTTTCCATACCCTGTGTTGTCCATAATACACACACTGACATTGTAGCTGAATCATCAGAGTAACAATTTTTATTACTAAAATAAAAACGTGAACATCCTACACCCATAAAAGCACATTAGGTTAAGTAATGAACCGATAAACTCCTTCTGCCATTGACATGCTGCAAGTTGTACACCTAAACCGTTCCTCTTCTGGTTGCAATTTTTTGTGGCATGTTGGGCAACTTAGGTAGCACCATTCTTGATAGTTTTCTATAGAAACTATCTCAGCAAGTACCCAATAAACATTCTCCTATCCAAGTATAATTTTCTTATTAGCAGTGGATATATTTATTCAAAATGCGAAATCTATGACTCTAGCTTCAGGACACACCTCGGTTGCCTTCATCAAATCCTCCATGGTGGTAATGACAGCATTTTCACCGAGTATATCATCCCTCCCTTGCGCATGTGAGCATTGCGTGTTGCAGGTTTGAGTCGTGGTGTCATCACCATCTGCTGGAAACCTGTATATTGCATGGTAAACAGACTTTAGTTCTAGGATACTTGAGTTTTAGGAGATTTTTTTATGAAATTGGGAAGTTAGAGTTTAGTTTTAGGAGATTTAATACGCATACTCGCTTTGGAACTCTAAAAACTCAGTAGTGTTCCCGTTGATTATGAGCTTTGATACATCAAAAGACGAATTCACTGTCAAGATCCCTGTGTTTAAAACAGCACTACCATAAGCTTTGGCTACTGTGTACTACATAATGAGTGCTGCTAAGTTTCTCAAACCTTGGTATCTTTTTGGCCTACATAGTTGAAATCTCACGAAGACAGACACTCCTTCATTAGCATTAACATAATCCAGATACGTGTTTATGTACTTGTTCCACAATACGGCGCCCAATCTGTTACCCCTGTAGTTTAGAAAAGTTTCATTCAATGAGCATGTGTCTTTTGTTTTGCTAAAATCCACATAGTTGTAAAACTTACTCCGGGTCTGTCAAAGTCAACTCCATTAGCCTATCAGTCCTCCCATTGATTATGTGGGTCTGGATAAGGCTCTTGGAAAGAACCTTCCCAATGACATCTTCATAATTAAACGATAGAAACTGTAATTAGGATATTTGTGCAAGCAATGTAGTATGGAAACATTTCACTCTAACTCACCAATTAGAGTTTTGTCGTTGATAACTCTTTGGGCATGCAACATATCAAAAGGCTGAAAATCATAGACCATCATAGGCATTTCCGTCTTCGTATCTTCCCTCAACGGGGTTTTTGAGATGAACTGAATTATGTAGGGATGACTGGTAGTCTTCACTGTTTGGTAATTGTCAAGCACCAAAAAGTTTCTTATGGCATAAATTTTGTTCTCTGTAATATTAGGCTTATACATTGCTATCTGCGGCCTCTTGATAATGGCGTGAATCCGATCTCCCTAGTAAGAATTTACATTGGATTAAGAAAAGTTGAACAAAAGACGCCATAGAAGTTAGATGTTACAAACCATACCTCTGCGTCATGCAAAACCATTTCAAGAGTCTCCCCGCCCTTAGAGTGTGGAGGAACTTCGTATGCCCTAACTACCCGAACCTTGATTGCCCAGGTCGTCTTCGTGTGATCGATATCCTTGAGCAAGGACCACATCCCTTGTGCTGATGAAGCGGTTGCCATTGCACTGATTTTGAACTTTTGAACTTAAAAATACAGCTGCTGAATACTGGTTTGTGGTATGTTGTGGTCATCCCCTGCTTGGGTATTTATATTGGATAAAGGAGAGAATAACCTAGGTTGAAAATACCACACAATCTCAATATTAAGATTTGTAGTACAATGCATTAATTATAAGGTGAATCAATTGGGTTAACCAAGGGTTAAAAATACACACTCAATCTTTACATTGAGATTATGTAGTACATTGCATTTATTGTTTGTGAGGCTCAAGAAATGTTTGGGTGGCTCCAATTCAGAACTATCAAGTACAAATACCCACTCAATTTCTACATTGAGATTATGTAGTACATTGCATTTATTGTTGTGAGGCTCAAGAATGTTTGTGTGGCTCCATTTATTGTTCAGAACTATCAAGTACAATGTCTAAATTAATATTGTTATGCCAAGATTGTACAATGCATTAAATGTTTGTGTGGCTCAAGGTTTGTGTGGGCCTGCCCAGGACCCGTTTGTGCACCCATAGTGACCCGACCGACCCAACAGTGCACTGCATTTGGGCGGGAACACTCTTCATTTTTTCTATTGTCTTTGTATAATAGAAGATTTCCTTGAACCTTATTCTTCGCCGAACTTCAGACCCATTTCATCTGACAGTGATGCGAAGAACCATGCCGCTCTGGATTTAACAGCCAAACTCAATTTTGGTCAGTGTGTTTACCTTAAGGATTCTCGCTGCTCTTCATATGCGCTTTTTGAATGTGATGATTACGATTCTGCGAAAAAGACTTACACCTAGAGTTTGGATTCGTATGGTAGTTTAAAGATAAAAAGCCCCAATCTCTAATTTCATTAGCAAAAATTAATTTCTATTTTGTGAAAACTATTAGAACTCAGTTACACATGCTAATGCTTAATAATTCCGGAATCCCTGTGGAGGATCCCTGCAGGGGGTGGAGGGCATCAGCAGGATTGGGTCAGTACAAAAAATATTTTTGGAAAACATTTTACACGGAATGTTTTACACTTAAAATATATGTATTTTTTAAATTTGGGGTGCACTGGGCCTAGGTTGCCCCCAACAATGCCCCTGATCCCTGCATCGTGATTGTTTGGTCCTTTTTGGATGTAATCTAATCGATTGCTCTGATATTAATGTTGTTTTCAGGACTGGTTTCCACTTTCTTATCTTGCTGCTCACAATGTAGCTCACTGAGTCCGTGATGAGACACTTTGAAGGTTCGAGTGTTTGACAAATTGAAGGTACAATGGACCTTTTTTCACACTGTGCGGTAGAATGTTGTGAATTTTATTCCTTTGTTTGAAGAAACCAAAACAAATACTCCCTTTGTCCCATAAAACTTGCCCAAATTTGACTTTCACGCGAAATAACTTTAGCTACACATATTTGTGACTCTGTACTATAAATGAAATGACATAGTTGTTTTGGGAAGACTAAATAAGGAAAGCTCGCAAAGGTTTATGGGACGGAGGGAGTACCTAACATCTCAATTCAATTACGTTTAAAATAAAAAGGTTATTTGAAAATAGCAATTTGACCAAACTAATTGAATACACATATTGGTATACAAAATCCCAATAACAAATCAATACTTTGTTCTATATAAGATAAGATTGAAGGGACCAAACTAAAGAGAAAGTACAATTCATAACTTTAAACATGAGTTTGAAGAAATCCAATTCTATATTAATAGTACATAAATATTTTATATATACACATAATAATCTTTTAGAATTATTATTCTCTTTTTTATAAGTATAACAATTTAAGGAAGATTTATAACTGATGTGCTTCTTCTTGGGTTGGATGAGAGTATGAATTTGGAGAGAACAAAGTGGAGGGCGTGTATCCGTGTGCACGATTGATCTCTTTTCTCTCTCTTTCTTTTATCTTTTATGTTTTATCTTCTTTGTCTTTCTATGTTCTTATGTTATTTTTATCTCTTATCTTTCTTATGTTCTTTTGTTATTTTTATCTTTTATCTTTCTTATGTTCTTATGCTATTTTTATCTTTATCTTATCCATTTTATCTTTTTATTTTTATTTTTCTGATCTTGCTTCTCGTTTTGGTGCTAATATCATGGATCGATTCATGTTAGCTGACCCCAAAATCTTTTGAGAATAAAACTTAGATGTTGTTGTTGTTGTTGAACAATGTAAGGTATTCTACCAAAGTACCAATCCATAATAATAACAACTGACCAACCATAGTCTGTTTTATAAAAAGCTCATTAGAACAACATCATCATCTCCATTACGCTAGAACTTAGCAGTAATAATAATTTGCTAATCAAGAGAGAAACTGGAACAGAAGAGAGAAGAAATTTCCCAATTAATCCGTTCCCCCATCTCTTCTAACAAACTCTTTTATATGACTCCTCTTCCACATGTAATCCTTCAATCTTGTGTTAGTGGCCCTGATTCGGTTACTCCTCATATTCACACTTTCGGTACCTTATGTCACGTGCCCTTCCTTTATCAGTGTTGATGTGGCTCCCTCCAGCATATTCGGTTACCCCCCACCAGGACTAACCTTGTCCTCAAGGTTAAAAGCAGGAAAACCTTCTGTTAGTTTTGCATGATCATCCTAAGTTGCCTGATCTGTGCACATGACATACCTTCCATGGCACCAGATGTTGCACCAACTGTTGCTTGTCCTTCTCAATGACTCACATTATCTGGTTGTATCACTAGTTCCTTGCCCAATCTAGTGACAATGTTGGTGGAACATATGCATGTTGATGGTTATTATAGAAGGAACTGCAAATCAAATTGATCTACAACATTAATTATGATATATTTCATATGGAATAAAATATGTTCTTCAGCACTTATTGTAATATATTTCATATATAATCTTACCTTGAATAGCTTAGAAATTCCCTGTATAAATTGTACAATCTGTGCATCAAATAAACTATGCAATTACCTATCAATTCCTGCCTCTCTCTAAATTCATTATAGTATCAGAGCCATTTTGAGCTCTAACCAGCCTTTCCATGGTCTTTAACGGGTTTGAAAACCCTCTCTTCCGCCTCTCCTTCTTCAAATGACCCCCCCTATCTCATAAGAATTCAGATCTATTGAGGGATGGTTTATTCATCTTCAACGCCTCTCACTTCCCAGAAAAACTTGATAGAACCAATTATATATCCTGGTGTGATCAGGCTCTTGATGTCCTCTTTGGTCTTAACCTTGATGGATATATCGATAAAGCAATCTCTCCTCCACCAAAATCAGATGCCGAAGCATATCTTCGGTGGTGTCAACAAGACCGTCATCTTCGTCATGCTCTGGTCGCGTCTCTGGTTCCTGGAATTAAGCCATACATTCATGCTTCTCGGACCTCTGCTGAAGTATGGGGAGCCCTTGACCGGATTTATGGCACTGCATCTCCTTCCCGTATATACACTTTGAAAGGCAGATTCGGCCATACTACACAGGGCTCCCTATCTGTCTCGGAATATCTTCACGCTTTGCAATCCCTAGCTCTTGAATTGGGCCGGGCAGGTCATCTTGTCTCACCAGATGAATTCCAAACCCAAGTTCTGGAAGGTCTTAAACCTGAATTTGAGTCTCACGGAGCCTATCGATTTGAAGACCTCCACACTCACCTCGTTGGATTCGAAGACGAATGTCGTCGCAAGAAAAAAGCAATCTCTAGCACTATCACCATTGCGAATTCTGCGGCCTTTGGAAGTCAGCCAACAAGTGATCCTCTTGCTCTAACCGTTTCACGCCGAATCTCCAGTTTTGTCCAGTCTCTCCCCTCTCTCTTAGGACCAGGGCCTCAACCCATTAACTATGGTCACAAGCCCAATAATGGACGGTTCAACAACAATGGACGAAACAGGTTCAACAACAATGGCAGGCGTGATGGCAGAAACAATCAAAAGCACTATGCTACTCAGCTAAATCTGGAACCTAATCGCCCAGAGTGTCAAATGTGTGGCAAAACAGGTCATGTTTCCCTTAATTGCTGGCACTGTTTTAAAACTGATTTGTATCTTTTACAGAGTACACAAGTCAATAATGCCACCTTTGCAAAAAATGGCTGGTTACTGGATTCCGGTGCAACGAATCATGTTACCAACAATCTCAACAACTTGACCATGGCATCTGACTATACTGGCACCGATTCTCTCATAATTGGGAATGGTAAAGGTCTTAAAATAGCACAAGTGGGACACACTACCATTCAATCTCTCTCTCTTTCTAATACTCTTTATGTTTCTTCTATTCATACCAATTTAATTTTTGTAGCCAAATTGTGTCGTGACAATGATATATTAATTGAATTTCATCCATCTTTTTGTTTTATAAAGGACTGGAAAACGGGAGCCATTTTGCTACGCCGTATGTATAGAGGAGATGTCTACAACATAGCTGCTGCTCCAGATCCACCACCACCTTGTGCAAACATTACTTCTAAATTTTCTCTTAATAATTGGCATTATCGATTAGGTCACCCGACCTTACCGGTAAACTAGGAAAATATTGTCATCTTTAGGAATTATGTCTCAGTCTGTCAAGAATGATATTTCTGTATGCACATCATGTGTCAGTAATAAAAAGCCATAAGCTGTCCTTTAGCCATTCTGCTCTTACAAGTGAAGGTCCGCTTGACCTTATTTACACTGATGTGTGGGGTCCTGCTCGTATTTCTTCTGTTGATGGATTTCAGTTTTATGTCATATTTGTTGATCACTTTACCAAGTACATTTGATTTTATACTATGAAGTGACTCTCTTTTTAAACAATTTAAACTTTTGTTGAGAAGTTCTTTCAACGACCAATTAAAACTGTGTACTCTGATGGTGGTGGTGAATATATACCCTTAAGTAAATTTCTTGCTTCATGTGGTATCACACATCTTCTTACTCCATCTTATACTCCTGAGCATAATGGTTTTGCTGAACGCCGTCACCGTCACATAGTTGAGACATGAATCACCCTTCTTTATCACGCTTCCATGCCTCTCAAGTATTGGTCATATGCTTTTCTGACTGCTGTGTATCTCATCAATCGACATCCTACATCTTCTCAGAATTTTCAATCCCCATATGAGGCAGTTCACCATACCTCACCTAACTATGGCAAATTCGCTATTTTTGGGTGTCAATGTTTTCCCTGGTTGCGTCCATACACGAACCATAAGTTAGAACCCCGATCTAAACCTTGTGTCTTTCTTGGGTATTGTGATCAACAAAGTGCTTACCGGTGTCTAGATCCGATAATTCATGCAATATTTATCTCCCGTCATGTAGTGTTTGATGAAACTATCTTTCCCTTTTCTAAAAATCATGTAATTTCATCCACTTTGGCTTCTAATTTGGATGAATGGCTTCTGCCCTATTGTTTCTCTATTCCTCCTCCAGGCGCTGCAACTACAGAGGCATCCCCTCATATTCATACCTCGTCTGCAAATGGTATCCCTGGTACGTCCTCTTCCTCTCCCTATTTCATTTCAATTTCAGCCCGTCAACCCAATCCAACTCCCACAGCTCACCTGACCCCACAGTCCAGCCCAAAAATATCCTACAACTAACCCAACTCCTCAGCCCAAGCAGCCAGACCTTCCCCTCCCAAAGCCCGTTATCACCTATACTTGCAGACCCAAACAAACATCCTTGCTAAAACCTCACCCCCTACTTACTTGGCTCCTTCCCCTAGACTTGACTCATGTACGGATCCATTGGTGGAAATACCACTCATTCAGCCCATTCCTGACCGAGTGCGCCCCACTCAGCTGCCAAATCCAGTTGAGCTACCCAACCCAACTGTGCCACAAGTTCCTACTCCTATTCCCCATCCAGACTTATTCACTGGTCCTGCCACAAACTCTCATTCCCAATGCGATCCTGTTCTGCCACACAAACCACAACGTACTCACCCAATGACCACTCGTAGCCTCGCAAAAAAAGCACATATCATCCAAACTAATCCTTTACCCCATCATATTATTCCTACTTGTGCATCTCAAGCCTTACAGGCACCAGAATGGAGCGAAGCTATGGCAGTAGAAATCACTGTCCTCGTTCAGCAAGGTACTTTGGAACTTGTGCCCAGTTCTGCAATTCAGAATGTGGTTGGTTGTAAATGGGGCTTTACGGTGAAATATAAGCCATATGGACCTTTGGAACACTTTAAGGCTCGTTTGGTGGCCAAAGATTCTCACCAGCGCCCGGAATTGACTTTTTCGAAACCTATAACCTGGTGGTCAAACCTGTCACTATTCGTATGGTCCTTACTATTGCACTTTCTCATGGTTGGTCTATTAATCAGTTGAATATAATAATGCGTTCCTTCATGGTACTCTTCAAGAGGAGGATTACATAAAACAACCTCCTGGATTTGCCGATTCCACTCATCCAGACTTCGTGTGTCGGTTGCGCAAGTCCATTTATGGCCTCAAACAGGCGCCTCATGTCTGATATAAGTCTTTAAGTGAGTTCCTTTTACTACTCGAGTTAAGACATTCTATTTCTAATGCCAGCCTTTTCATTTTCTCACATCAATGACTATATTTTTGTCGTCATTTACGTTGATGATATTGTGACCGTCTCCACCACTACAGTTGTCCGCCGCACCATTGATTCCCTTGCACAGAAATTTTCTATCAAGGATTTGGGTGCATTGCATTATTTTTGGGGGTTCAAGTGACACCATCTCCAATTGGTTTATTTTTGGATCAACACAAATACATCTCTAATTTACTGGCTGCTGTACATATGGCTGGTGCTAACCAGGTTGCTACTCCACTCGTCTCTTCTACTTCTCTTAGCTTGGTGGATGGATCTTGTGGTTGTGATGAGACTTTATATCGTCATGTTCTAGACTCTCTACAATATCTCAAGTCTTACTTGACCTAATATCGCCTTTTCAGTTAATAAATTGTCCCAATTCATGCATAAGCCAACACAAAATCATTGGACTGCACTTAAGCGAGTTCTTCGCTATCTCAAGGGTATTGCCTCCCATGACCTATTTCTTCATAAATGTGATGATCTCTTTATACGTGCCTTTTCAGATGCTGATTGGGCGGGCAATCCAGATGATCCATCATCCACTAGTGCATATGTGATCTATTTGGGCAACTGCTTGATCTCCTAGAAGTCCAGTAAGCAACGGACTGTCCCCAAATCTTGTCCCCAAATCTTCAACGGAAGCCGAATATCGTGCTTTATCTTCTGCTGCCTCTGAAATGTCATGGATTGAATCCCTATTGTCTGAGCTGCACCACTCACCCACTACTTGTCCGATCCTTCTTTGTGATAATTGTGGCGCAACAAATCTCTCATCAAATCCCATCTTTCACTCTCGAATGAAGCATGTTGCTGTTGACTTCCACTTTGTTCGACAACGAGTGCAGCAAGGAATCCTTTGAGTTCTGCACATTTTTTCAGTTCATCAACTAGCAGATGCACTCAACAAGCCATTGCCACGACATTGTTTTACAATCCTGAAAAACAAGCTCAGTGTTGAAATATAAACTAGAATAATATTGAAAAGTGGAGGAAAGATTTTATGTGTTTTTCATTAGAGGGTTAAGGCCCTATATATATTACAAAGATGGAATATTCCTATATAAGATGCTATACAATAATAATGTCTAGAGTATATTCCTAAAACATATTCTAGAGCATATTCCTAAAGCATATTCCTAGATACAATAATACTTTCACACCCCCCTTTAAGTTGGAGCATAAATATTTATCATGCCCAACTTGTTACATAAGTAACCATCTCGAATCCCATTTAGAGCTTTAGTGAATAAATCTCCAAGTTGTTCTCCGATCTTCACATACCCGG
This sequence comes from Cuscuta europaea, assembly GCA_945859875.1. Taxonomy (NCBI): domain Eukaryota; kingdom Viridiplantae; phylum Streptophyta; class Magnoliopsida; order Solanales; family Convolvulaceae; genus Cuscuta; species Cuscuta europaea. Next base: position 4,754,186 of record CAMAPE010000062.1, on the reverse strand, counting down.
TAGAGATTAATCCTTTTTGTATCTTCTCTCGAATAAAATGGCAATCAACCTCAATATGCTTTGTTCTCTCATGAAATACAGGGTTGTTTGCTATGTGTATAGCAGCTTGGTTATCGCACCACAACTGAGCAGGCATTGGTGTCTTCAATCCAATTTCATTCAATAAATGGTGTATCCATATCATCTCACATGCGGATTGTGCCATAGCTCGATATTCTGATTCAGCACTAGAACGAGAAACCACATTCTTTTTCTTACTCTTCCAGGATACAAGATTACCACCAACAAAGACACAATAGCCAGATGTAGATCTTCGATCATCTTTAGAACCGGCCCAATCAGCATCTGCAAAGCATTCTATTCTCATGTGATCATGGTTTTGATAAACAATACCTCGTCTTGGTGCTCCCTTTAAGTAACATAATATGTGTTCTACAGCAGCCCAATGATCAATGGTCGGAGATGACATGTATTGACTCACTACACTCACAGAGTAAGCAATATCTTGACGAGTGACTGCGAGATAATTAAGCTTTCCAACCAATCGTCTATATCTTTCTGGGTCTTCAAATGGCATGCCTTCTTGAGTGAGTTGCACATTGGGAACCATGGGAGTATTGCTCGGCTTTGATCCCAACTTCCCTGTTTCAGCGAGCAAATCAAGTACATATTTTCGTTGAGATAGAAATATGCCTTTCTTACTCCGTGTTACCTCAATACCCAAGAAGTATTTCAATGAGCCTAGATGTTTTGTTTGGAACTGGCTATGAAGATAATTTTTAAGGGCCAAAATACCTGCATTATCACTGCCTGTAATCACAATATCATCGACATACACCACAAGCAATGTGATACCTACTTTTGGTCGTCTGTAAAAGAGTGAGTGATCTGATTTGCCTTTGATCATTCCAAACTGTTCAATTGACCGATTGAACTTCCCAAACCATGCACGAGGACTCTGTTTCAGACCATAAAGAGATTTTCAAAGTCGACAAACTTTACCATACTCCCCTGAGCAACAAACCCCGAAGGTTGCTCGATGTAAACTTCTTCCTGAAGGTCACCATGCAAGAATGCATTTTTAATGTCCAACTGATGTAAGTGCCAATCATGAGTTGCAGCGAGTGAAATAAGTAACCTGACAGATGTTAATTTAGATGTTAATTTAGCAATAGGAGAAAAAGTGTCAGAATAATCAACACCATAGGTTTGAGCATAACCCTTCGCAACTAATCGGGCTTTCAACCGAGCAACAGATCCGTCTGGATTAACCTCAACAGCAAAGACCCACTTACATCCAATATACTTCTTCCCTGTAGGTAAGTCTACCAAATCCCAAATACCATTAAGATCCAAAGCATTCATTTCCTCTACCATGGCATGACGCCATTCAGGATGAGACAAAGCTTCTTTAACAGATTTAGGAACAGAAATAGAATCGATGGAAGCAATAAAAGAACATGAGGCAGGGGATAACTGACTATACGACACAAATGAAGAAATGGGGTGAGTACAAGACCGTGTACCTTTACGTAGTGATATCGGAAGGTCAAGATCTGATGTAGAGACAAGATCTGAAGATGCATGTACTGGTTCAAGACATGAGCTCAAGGACGGACCAATATCGGGATAAGTAATCACATGAGTCACAGGTGGAGGGTGATCTGGTGCTCTGTTTCGACGGGTGTAAACCAAGTGTACTGGCGGTCTGGGGTCGGGAACAGTAACATGTGGAATAACTACAGAAGGTGTAGATTCTGGTATAGTGACAGAGTAAATGAGTATTTCATCATTGTCATCATGAATATCTGTCTTGGATGATGAAAAAGGTGTATTTTCATGAAATGATGCATCAATGGAAACAAGATATCGACCTGTGCTTGGACAAAAACATCTATACCCCTTCTGAACTCGAGAATAACCCAAGAAAATACATTTTAATGATTTGGAGTCTAACTTTGTAAGATGAGGATTAACGTCTCTAACAAAGCAAGTGCAACCAAATGTTTTAGGTGGGATAGGAAAAAGTTCTTTATTTGGAAACAGGCAGTGATAAGGAGCTTTACCATTTAAAACAGCAGATGGCATACGGTTATCAAAAAACATGCGGTAGACATGGCATCCGCCCAAAACTGTTTAGGCACATTCATTTGGAATAGAAGAACCCTTGGAGTTTCTAACAGATGTCGATTCTTTCTTTCAGCGACTCCATTTTGAGGAGGTGTGTCTACGCATGAAGTTTGATGAATAATGCCATTTTGAAGCATAAAAGATTTAAATGGAGCCGAGAGATATTCTTGGTCATTGTCTCCCCTCAACACACGAACAAGAACATTAAATTGAGTTTTAATTTCAGCACAAAATGCCGAAAAATGAGTAAATAACTCTGATCGACGTTTCATAAAGTATAATCATGTCATACGAGAATAATCGTCAACAAATGTAACAAAATATTTGAAGCCAGATTTGGACACAACAGGACATGTCCCCAAAACATCAGTATGAACAAGATCAAATGGAGCGTTTGCTCGTTTATTAAGTCGAGGACTTAAACTAGTATGATGATGTTTTGCAAATTCACACGACTCACATTGTATAGATGACACCTTACTTAACTGAGGATACATTTGCTTCATTAGTGGGAGAGATGGATGTCCTAATCGGTAATGAGCTTCTAATAGATTTGCAACCCCAAGACAAGAGATACCTTTTGTGATTGATGTATCCAAAATATAAAGGCCAGCCGACTCATGTCCCTTACCAATAGTCTGCTTTGTCAACAGATCCTGAAACACACAATATCCAGGAAAAAATGTTACAGAACAATTAAGAGTTCGTGTGATTTTACTAATGGAAAGCAGATTAAATGCAAAATTAGGAAGACTCAAAACATGTGATAATGGTAATGTAGAAGTTGGGACAACAGTACCAGATCCAAGAACAGGTGAGGTAGATCCATCAGCTAAAGTGACACTAGAATTAGGTAAATACGAATGAAATGATGAGAATAGACTAGGATTACCAGTCATATGATCTGTGGCACCTGAGTCAATGACCCATTTCGAGGATGAGGAAACAAGATGTGTTTGAAATACCTGAATTAACGACTACCGAGATAGAGGCAGATGAATGTTTCAAAAATTCTAGGTAGGAAATAGATTTGGCATACTCATCTGAAGAAACAACAATTGATCCATCAGATGAACTGGTAGCGGAAACATGACCAAACTGATTTCCTTGATTCTTGAATACCAATTTCCTACATTCTTTGATCAAGTGCCCGGACCATAGTCACATAGTTCGCGGAACGCTTCGGTACGGGAACGAGGATCGGGAACGCGGTTCGCTAGATCTAGCGTATCCGATTCGTGGGGGGGTAGGTTCATTCCGGTACACGTTCGGTACGCTGTACCACATGTTCGGTACGTTGTATCTTAAATTTTGGTACTATATAAAACTGAATTACAGAATTCATAAGTCATAACATTAAACAATAACAGATTTCATAATAATAAATCATAACATAAAACAAATTAAAAAATATTAATATTCCAGAAATAAAAAAACAGTAATATTCGAGAAAGGAGTAAAGGCCCGGAGAGAATAAAGTAGGAAAAGAAGAGCCTGGTGACGAGCACTTTGTCGTAGTGTGCCTCAAATTAAATTCACTACCAAGGGCTAATACCGTAGTATAGCGTAGTAGAGTTCGTATCCACAGGGAAAAGAGCTTTTCGCGTATGTGTAAGCGTAATAAATAAAAGTAAATGGAAGGGGGAATTGGATATTTTGATAATTGATAAAGCAAATAAAATACTTAAGTGTGTGAAATAAAATATCAAAGGTAATTAGTCTTGGTTTTGCTTTTATCCACTTAATGAAATGTTTGTTGATCCCGGTTATATCTTTAACTATCTTCCTCTCGAATACTCAATTGAGGAGTATATCCAGTTCATCGAGGGTAGTTATTAATAACGAGACGAGTTCATTAATAAAACTTACTACCGAATTAATATAGAACACGTGCCATATATTTACTCGATAGTAGCAATAAATTCAAGATGAAAACGATTGAAATTGATAACCTCAACACAAGCGGTTTATTGGTTTAATCAATATAATTAATTCCCCTTAGATTATTAACCATGAGACGCATGCATTAATAATCCAAGTTTGCTACCGTGAAAAGATCGAACGATTAACAAGCGTATTCGTCGATCGATTCTAGTAATAATTAATATATGAGACAAAACTAGTTGATCCTTTAAGTAATGCTCAAAATATTAAAATGAAATATGAATAGGAATTAATTAATATTCAAGGAAGAATATTAAAGAAGATGTAAATCCTACTATAACTAATGTCAAGATATTAACTAATTGTCATTTTAGTAACACTCCCCAACATTAATATAGAGGAAGAAAATAAATACTACACTAACTAATGTCGAAATGTTAACTAATTGTCATCTTAGTAACACTCCCCAACATTAATATAGAGAGTATTAAGGGAAAAATTAATATTCAAGGAAGAAGATTAAAGAAAATAACTCACAACTTACAATTCATTAAGCTTCAAAGTAGCAAAACTAAGATGGAAAGACTACCTAAATTACAAGAATAAAGTGTATATGAAAGGGGATTAAATTGGTATCTAAAATAGGAAGGAAAGAGGTGTTTTTATAGGAGAAGTGAGATGGTTGGGTCTAAGACATAATCTGATTTTCCCATGTTCACTTGTTTTATTGGATCTCTTCTGATCTCCGGGTCGAATCATATCCGATTTTTCACACATCTTTGTCCTCCATGAAGCTTCCTCTTGTCTTCAATGCTCCTTCCTTATTGTCCCAAGCTCCTTCCTCTTCTTTTCATCATGTTTTTCCTTACATGTCAAAATATCTTAATATCTTCTAATTCTTCTTTAATTTTAGAAGATAAAGATTACACCATAATTGTACAAAAGCTAAGTAAACATAATGTAAAACCATTCTAAAATGTGGTGTTTATGTACTTCTAAATAGTACTCATCAAATACCCCCATGCTTAATCTTTTACTCATCCTCGAGTAAAGTGCAATTCGATTAAGTTCAATGCTTAGGAGTGTCACGTTTCTTCTCACATTTAAAATCGGTTTCTTCTCCCAAGGTTTTATCTGTTCATGCTCCCCCATGCTAAGCTTTTTGTGCTAACCTCCTTTGAATATTTCGAGAAGCTCTTTGAAAACATCCGAACGAGTATGGCCTGTATCCGATCCGGTATCTTGTTGTTTGAACTTACACACGAAATTTTCTCCTACAAAAATTAAAATTTATCTCATTTTCTCTCATTTCGCCTAGGAGTCGTTTTCAGGTTTTCATCCTAGCTCCTCATTTTTTCATCTCACTAACAAATGGAGTTAAGTTGGGAATATGGATTTGGGGTGAAGTAGAGGATCGAAGTGTGTACCTGCTCTTTTCAATTTATTCAAGGTAAATGAAAAAACATAAAAGAAAATTAAAAACAAAATTACACAAACACACAGTTAAAAAGTGGAGCCTTTCCCCGGCAACGGCGCCAAATTTGACGAGCACTTTGTCGTAGTGTGCCTCAAATTAAATTCACTACCAAGGGCTAATACCGTAGTATAATGTAGTAGAGTTCGTATCCACAGGGAAAAAAGAGCTTTTCGCGTATGTGTAAGCGTAATAAATAAAAGTAAATGGAAAGGGGAATTGGATATTTTGATAATTGATAAAGCAAATAAAATACTTAAGTGTGTGAAATAAAATATCAAAGGTAATTAGTCTTGATTTTGCTTTTATCCACTTAATGAAATGTTTGTTGATCCCGGTTATATCTTTAACTATCTTCCTCTCGAATACTCAATTGAGGAGTATATCCAGTTCATCGAGGGTAGTTATTAATAACGAGACGCGTTCATTAATAAAACTTACTACCGAATTAATATAGAACACGCGCCGTATACTTACTCGATAGTAGCAAAAAATTCAAGATGAAAACGATTGAAATTGATAACCTCAACACACGCGGTTTATTGGTTTAATCAATATAATTAATTCCCCTTAGATTATTAACCATGAGACGCATGCATTAATAATCCAAGTTTGCTACCGTGAAAAGATCGAACGATTAACAAGCGTATTCGTCGATCGATTCTAGTAATAATTAATATATGAGAAAACTAGTTGATCCTTTAAGTAATGCTCAAAATATTAAAATGAAATATGAATAGGAATTAATTAATATTCAAGGAAGAATATTAAAGAAGATGTAAATCCTACTATAACTAATGTCAAGATATTAACTAATTGTCATTTTAGTAACACTCCCCAACATTAATATAGAGGAAGAAAATAAATACTACTCTAACTAATGTCGAAATGTTAACTAGTTGTCATCTTAGTAACACTCCCCAACATTAATATAGAGATAGTATTAAGGGAAAAATTAATATTCAAGGAAGAAGATTAAAGAAAATAACTCACAACTTACAATTCATTAAGCTTCAAAGTAGCAAAACCAGGATGGAAAGACTACCTAAATTACAAGAATAAAGTGTATATGAAAGAAGGGATTAAATTGGTATCTAAAATAGGAAGGAAAGAAGTGTTTTTATAGGAGAAGTGAGGTGGTTGGGTCTAAGACATAATCTGATTTTCCCATGTTCACTTGTTTTATTGGATCTCTTATGATCTCCGGGTCGAATCATATCCGATTTTTCATACATCTTTGTCCTCCATGAAGCTTCCTCTTGTCTCCAATGCTCTTTCCTTGTTGTCCCAAGCTCCTTCCTCTTCTTTTCATCATGTTTTTGCTTACATGTCAAAATATCTTAATATCTTCTAATTCTTCTTTAATTTTAGAAGATAAAGATTACACCATAATTGTACAAAAGCTAAGTAAACATAATGTAAAACCATTCTAAAATGTGGTGTTTATGTACTTCTAAATAGTACGCATCACCTGGCCCTGGCGTACGAAGTAATTTATTTTCCCTCAAATTATAACACTTACAAGTTACAAGTTACAAGGTAACTTGATGAGTAGGGTCAGATATCGAAGAGCCTGGTTCAAAATCTGTACGCGACAGGAAACGAAGCAAAGGGCCAACCTGTCTCAAATTTGGGAAACGACGCTTCATTCTGGTCAACGATGGGAAACGACGCTTCCACCTGGGCAATGCAAATCGATTCACGCAGGGTTTGGGAGCGATTCTAAGAGCGATTGCGAGTGTTTGTGAAGAGCGAATGGGACGACTCTTAGACCGTACCAATTAGCGTTCCCATCCGCGACCGGATCGATTTCGTACCGCGTTTGGGTACGGAACGATCGGTACGCAGATCGTGCCTTCCCCAGTGATTTATGTATCTATGGCCCGGACTTCATGCAGTAATTGCATATTACTCCTCTGTTAAGTTGACCCGCACACGACATTTTTTTTTGCTTTCTTTTTTTTTTTATTTTTTTTTAAAGTAAAGCAAAGAATAAAAGAAAGGAAGTTCAATAGAATTGGACTTATGTATTCTCCTTGTGGACCGCTAGTAAACAGACTCAGAAAAGTGTGAGACAAAAATTGTTACCCGATTTGAATCCACGTGTGCTTACCGATGGGAGGTTGTAGGAGTGCAAGCATAGGTATCCACAACCATGATGCCTAATAGGCTTGTCCTCTCGGTTGTCTTCTGCGCGCTCGTTCCTTGGCCCTGCAGTCTCTTTTCTGATGGTAAGGAACGAAGCCTTACCAGGCCAAAGACGAGCAACACCAGAAGATGGGTCTTACGTAGGCGAGCCGGAATGTAGTTTTCGATCGGAAATCTGGGCCGCGAATATACGTCACGCGCCGGCGCGTGAGTTGAGGTCGCCGGACTTGTGGTGGCGCGTGTAGCACACTCGCGGTGTAGTTGGACGTCGGATTTCGGCTGTGGGGTCGTCGGAGGTAGGCGCACCTCCTGGGTATGACTTTGATGCAGTCTGGCCTGAAGAGAATATGGGGCTGTAAAGACTAACTGAGTTTCTGAAATATAAACTAGAATAATATTGAAAAGTGGAGGAATGATTTTCTGTGTTTTTCATTAGAGGGTTAAGGCCCTATATGGCTATATATATATTACAAAGATGGAATATTCCTATATAAGATGCTATACATTAATAATGTCTAGAGTACATTAATAATGTCTAGAGTAAATTTTCCATCATTTGCAATGGAGCCAAAGATTCATTATTTTTTGGCTTGAGATTATGACGGAATAAAGAAAAATGGCTCACTAAACTGTCTGCGCTTCTTTGTTATGAAGCAGCCGTCAGTCCATGCAATTTTGGACACGATTTTCACTATGGTTCATCCGGAAACAGTCTCTCTGTGTTTTAGTGCAGGGGTAAGACTGCTTACATCCGACCCCCCCTTACCCCACCGTAGGTGAGAGCCTTTGCGGCACTGGGGTAAATGAAAATGATGATGATGAGTATATTCCTAAAGCATATTCTAGAGCATATTCCTAAAGCATATTCCTAGATGCAATAATACTTTCACACTCAGGATCATTGACAGTAGCAGCATACCTGGCTTGCGGGGGCATATAGAAGGAACTGCAAATCAAATTAATCTACAACATTATTTATGATATATTTCATATAGAATCAAATCTGATCTTCAGCATTTATTGTAATATATTTCATATATAATCTTACCTTGAATAGCTTAGAAATTCCCTGTATAAATTGTACAATCTGTGCATCAATAAACTATGCACTTACCTATGAATTCCTGCCTCTCTCTAAATTCATTAGCTACCATGACAATGTTTCAGTTGAGATACATGATCACTCAATGGTAGTAAAAGTTTATAAGCAACTGTGCCAATCCTCTCGATGATCTAAGAAGGGCCAAAATATCTAAGCCCTAACTTCCGATTCTTCCCGAGGGTTATAGAATGTTGGCCTTAAGGCTGAAGTTTGACTAGGACTTGATCTCCAATTTGTAATTCCACATCCAATCTTTTCTGATCCGCATACTTCTTTTGCGAGTGCTGAGCTCCATGCTAATTAACCTTGAGCTTCTGATTAGTCCATCTCGCGTCATCGGGTGTTCCCTCACATTAGCTGGGTCCGTGTCAGTAGGAACATACGTACACAGTTGAGGAGGATCCCTTCCGTAGACTATCTTGAAAGGTGGGTATCTCGCACTGGTGTGATACACTATTATACCACTATTCAGCCCAAGGTAAAAACTTAGACTACTCCTTTTGAGAATCAAAAGTGAAGCATCCAAACATTTATTCAATACCTAACCTCTGAATGTAGGTGATAAGAGCATCTTTAATGGGGATGTGGATTGTACCCCATAATAATTGGACACATCACTAATTGTACCTCATACCTTCAGAATGTCCTCCACAGTTAATTTCTCCTCCACCTATAATAGTAAGTATTGTTTATTAAGACAATAATGTGTGGGAGTAAATTTCATCACAGGTGAAGCACAAACCCTTTTTTCTTCGAAGATGCGTTTCTGCTCTAGACATCTTCTTGACATTAGTGGTTTTGGAATTGGCCGTGAAGGAGCTACTATTGGTTGACGGATTTGCAAGCAGTGGCAGTAAAGACGTGGATTTAATTGATTGAGATGATTTGTAGCTAGAACTGTTTGATGTTACTGAAGAGTAGTTGGACTGACAAGGTTTGAACTTAGAGGTTTATTTTTCCTCAAACAATTTAGCCAGTGAAACACATCTGAGCAACGATGTAGGTGCTTGAGCAATAACTTTTGTGCGAATGTCCACCTTTATACCACCTACGAAGCAGTCAAACAAGGCTTCAGTGGTCACACCTTGCACCCAATTAGCAAGTGCAGTAAATTTCAAATAATAATCATGTATTGAAGTTTCCAGTTTTCTGAATCAGTAAATTTCAAATAATAATCATGTATTGAAGTTTCCAGTTTTCTGAATCAGTTTGAACAGGTTTGACCTCGGACATTCATATGGGAAGGCCCGAATTCCACTTCCAATGCTCTGGTGAAATCAATCCATGAACGAAACAGTTTAGATCTATTCATCATTTGGAACCAAGGAACGTCATTTTCCATATGAATTGCGGCAATAGTCAATCGTTGATCATCCGGAATATTGTAATAAGAGAAAACTTGTTCTGCTTTAAAAATCCATTGCAACACTTCAGAACCATCAAATCCAAGAAAACCGAGTTTCACGTTGCGAACCTGAAATGGAAGGCACGATCCCCCAAGATATGGGCCAGGATTCAGCTCTGATGATTTTTTTGCCAGTGAATCAACCATGGATTCCAGTGTGTTAAACCGTTCTTCATTATCATTCCTTCTCAGTTCTAGAGCCTTCAACAGTTTGTTCAGGTCACGATCAGTTGCTGAAACAGATTCAGACAGTTGGCGATCATTATCCGTAAGATCTCTCAGTTTTCCGATTTCAAACGATAGTTCATTTAGGTGATTATCGAGCTGCTTCAGGCAAGTACCTTCTGCTGCCATGAACGAATGAAAGCACCAATGTAAGGTATTTTACCAGAAAACCAAAATACTTGCAGGCAAAACAATAACAAACGACCAACCACAGTCTGTTATTAGAAAAACGTATTAAAACAGTCTCATCATCTCCAGTACGCTAGAATTTAGCAGTAATATTAATTTGCTAATGAACAGAGAAACTGGAACAGAAAAGCGAAGATATTTTCCAATTAATCCATTCCCTTATCTTTTAGTACTCTGCCAGATGTAATCCTTCAGTCTCGTGTTAGTGGCCTTGATTCGGTTACTCCTCATATTCACGCTTTCGGTACCTTCTGTCACGTGCCCTTCCTTTTTTAATGCGGATGTGGCTCCCTCCTGCTTATTTGCGGTTTGGCTCATTACAAACAACACATGTGCAATTGTATATTACACACATTTATTTACGTACATGTGTGTATATATATACATATATATTTATACGTACCAGTGTGTGTGTATTTGTGTCAAGTGAGCCCCACATGAATTTGGTAAAGCTAACATCAATGATCATCTGGTCACTTCAAAGGCTTAGTTTTTACTCGTTAGCATCTACTATTAATTTCAATTGTTAGATTTCCATTTTTTTTAAAGATAGACGATAGAGACTGACACCCTCTCCTTTAGAAGCTATTTAGCAGTTTAGATTAATTCATTATTATAAGTGGAGTTATATTTAATAAATTTGTCACTTGGTTTAATTTTTAGCCAAAATCAAAGGTCGTCCTACTATTTAGAGAGTTTTCCTACTTTTAAATAGTCAAAATTATGACCAAATTTTGATTAATTAAAATAGAACCATAGAGTTTAATTGTATGTAACTTGAGTTATCCTGTATAAGGGCTCTATAGTAGTAAATAGATATAGTTACACATAGCTTGTTGTGGCCTTTTGGTGCAATTGGGTTCCCAAGCTGCTATATGTAGCTGTTAGTTCCACCAGTGTGAGGTTTCCATTCAAAGTGTTTTAATTTTCATCTTGTCAGATTCTACATCGGTGTTGCACTTTCGTCACTTCGGATTTCTGAGCCTTTGTAATTAAATGCCTTGGTGCGGTCAGGAACCAAAGGGTGACAAACAGTCAACTAAATACAGGTCTTATTCACATGAAGGGGCATTCTTTGGACATGCGGATTTCTCTGTATCACAAAAGAATAAGAAGCAGAATAACAACCCTACTGAACTCAAACCTCAAGAAATAATGACCAAAAGGGAGCTTATTTCTTCAGTTGGCTATATATGGAGTTCTGCAGCTCTTCCTCTTTCATTTATCTTATCGAGTGAATGTTCTCACCGAAATGTTGATCCTCGGGGAAATAGTCTAATTAATGTATTCCCTGTGTGGGATATTCATATTGTGCCTTCCTTATCTGGTGGAGGGAAAACCCTGACCCATCTGTGCATTGACAAAGGTGTTTCATTGCTTTTATCACATAATCTAGAAAGTTTGTGTGCTAATAGAAATTATCTATTATTTGAAACTTGTAATGAGAGATACAGTTTGTGGAGATCACTCCGCATTGTACTGGACACGAGAAGTAAAGGCATAGATCTTGCCAGTCAAAGGATATCATATGATCTAGAAAATGTTTATCGATGGATGAGCCGAATAGCTTTGTGTAAATCAAACTTAGGTTCTTCTTGGATTCAAAACCACGGATTTCATAATTGCTTCTCAGGAAACTCAAACACCGAAAATACTGACTGCCACACTGATGTAAAACCCATCAGTTCAATGTTAGCTCAAAATTTAGATCTTCATAGTAGTGGTAGTGCCTCTGATATTACTTTATGCTCAAACCATGATAAAGATTTTTGTCATGGTCTAGAAACTGGGTTGGATGAGAATGGTCTGAATCAACAGTTAAATTCGGAATTAGAGATTGGCGTAATAGCTAAGAACCAATGCCAATCACTTGCGAAACGAGAACATGCTTTTGCTGGAGCAATGGCGGGTATTTGTGTCAGCATATGTCTTCACCCCATGGACACAATTAAGACCATCATTCAGTCATGTCATGCAGATCGGAAATCTTTTTATTACATAGGCCGATTGGTGATCTCCGAAAGAGGTACTCTCTTCCAATGTTGAACTTTATGTGTTTAGAAAATAATAATTCTGATTTCTGACATATCTGAAGTGACCCTTTTGGCTGTTTGAAAATTTAATTTTAGGCATAATGGGACTTTATCGTGGAATTTTGAGCAATATTGCTTCTTCAGCGCCAATATCTGCACTTTACACTTTCACTTATGAATTTGTTAAGGGAGCATTGCATCTTTTACTCCACACGGTACATGTTTATCTTTAGACTATTAAACATAACTATATAAATATCCTACTGGCCCTGATTAGCTTGCAAATAAGCACTAGGATAGTAGACTAAGCTTAGGTGAATATGCTCTTTTCCTGCGTAGGTCTTATCTAAACCCATTAGATCACCCTAGCCCCGATTTAGTTTAGGCTAGGCGCTAGGCTCCCGATTACCACTTGGTTTGGCGCATAGTGATTTTTATAATATTGCTTTATGTTGATATATAAACTAGATTGATATTGAAGATGGAGTGAAGGATATTTTGAATGTTTATTGAAGGGTTGAAGTCCCTATAAATATACGTCCTCCGTTCTTAAATAAATGCAACGGTTAACATTTCACATTTGTCGAGACACAACTTTGACCATTAATATATATAATTCTCTATTAGTAAAAATATTAAAAAGAGTAGATTATGAAAATTTACAACGAGATAAATTTAACAATATGTTTTTCAAAAAAATATATTAATACATTAATAAATAAAATGTTGTCAAAGTAGAACATGTGAATAGTGTAAAATTCAACATGTTACATTTATTTAAGAACGGAGGTAGTATATTACAAGATATACTATTCCTTTAAGATTATGTAGCATAATAATATCCTAAAGTGTATTCCTAAATATTCCAAAGCACATTCCTACATTCATTCCAATATATTTCACACCCCCTCAAGTTGGAGAATAGATATTTATCATGCCCAACTTGTTACACAAAGAGTCAACTCGAGTCCCATTTAGTGCTTTCGTGAATAAATCATCAAGTTGTTCTCAGTCTTCACATATTCGGTAGAAATCAATCTCTTCTGTATATTCTCTCAAATAAAGTGACAATCAACCTCAATTTGTTTTTTCCCTCGTGAAATACCGGATTATTCGCCATGTGTATAGCAGTTTGGTTATCACACCTCAATTTAGCAGGTTATGTCTTCAATCCGAATTCACTCAATAAATGGCTTATCCATATGATCTCACACGCAGATTGCACCATAGCTTGATATTCTGATTCAATACCCGAATGAGAAACCACACTCCATTTCTTACTCTTCGAGGATATTAGATTACCATCGACAATGACACAATAGCCATATGTAGATCTTCGATCATCTTTAGAACTGACCTAGTCAGCATCTGCAAAGCATTTTATTCTCATGTGATCATGGTTTTGATAAACAATATCTCTTCCCAGTGCTCTCTGTAAGTAACATAATATGTGTTCTACAACAACCTAAGATCTATGGTCGGAGATGACATGTATTGAATCACTACACTCACATAGTCAGCAATATCTGGATGAGTGACTGCGAGATAAGTAAGCTTTCCAACAAATCTTCTTTATCTTTCTAGGTCTTCAAATGGCATTCCTTCTTGAGTGAGTTGCATGTTGGGAACCATGGGAGTATTTGTTGGCTTTCATTCCAATTTTCCTGTTTCAATTAGCAAATCAAGTACATATTTTCGTTGAGATAAAAATATGCCTTTCTTACTCTATGTCACTTCAATTACCCAAGCAGTATTTCAATGAGCCTAGATCTTTTGTCTGGAACTGGCTATGAAGAAAATCCCAAATGCCCAAAATACATGCATTATCACTTCTTGAGATCACAATATCATCGACCGATATACCACAAACAATGTGACACCTGCTTTCGTTCATCGGTAAAAGACAAAATGATTTAACTGAATTTCCCAAACCATGCACGAGGATTCTGCTTCAGACCATAAAGAGATGTGAAGTCGATAAACGTTACCATAGTCCCCCTGAGCTAAAAATCCTAGAGGTTGCTCGATATAAACTTCTTTATGCAGGAACGCATTTTTAATGTCCAACTGATGTAAGTGCCAATCATGAGTTGCAGCAAGTGAAATGAGTAACGTGACAGATGTTAATTTAGCAACAGGAGAAAAAGTGTCAGAATAATCAGCACCATAGGTTTAAGCATAACCTTTCGCTACTAATCGAGATTTCAACCGAGCTACAGATTTTTCTGGGCTAACTTTAACAGCAAAGACCCACTTAAATCCAATAGACTTCTTCCCTGTAGGCAAATCTACCAAATCCCAAGTACCATTAAGATTCAAAGCATTCATTTCAATTACCATGGCATGATGCCATTCAGGATGAGACAAAGCTTCTTTAACAGATTTGAGAATAGAAACAGAACCAATTGAAGTAATAAAAGAATAGGCTAAAAGGTCAAATAGGTACATGAACTAACTTAAAGTGTTCAATTAGCCCCTTATATAGGAGGTTCTGCCCGGCTCCGGTGAAAGTTTATACCAAATTTCAGCTAAAAATTCAACCGGGAAGGCAATCAAATGATTTTTTGAAGATAACTGCGCAGTTAAACAGCGCAGTACATTTCGAAAAATCATTTGACTGCCTTCCCGATTTAATTTTTAGCTGAAATTTGATATGGGTAAACTGGACTTGATGAAGAAGATGCTCAAAAAATTTCATCAATTTTTTTACCGGGAACCGCCCCAATTGGCGACGGTCGGGCAGAATCTCCTATATAAGGGGCTAATTGAACACTTTAAGTTAGTTCATGTACCTATTTGACCCTTTAGCCTAAAAGAATATGAGGCAGGGGATAATTGACTATACGACACAAATGAAGAAATAAGGTGAGCACAAGATCGTGTACCTTTATGTAGTGCTATCGGGAGGTCAAGATTGTCAGTAAAGACATAATCTGAAGTGATTCAGGACATGATATCAGGATAAGTAATAATAGATGTCACAGGTGGAGGGTGATATGTTGCTTTGTGTTGACGGTTGTATACCAAGTGTATTGGGGACCTAGGGTCAGGAATAGTAACTTGTGGAATAATTGTCGAAAGTGTGGACTCAGGTACATTCATCGTGTAAATGAGTATATCATCATTATTCTCATGAACATCTTACCTTAGATGATGAAAAATGTGTATTTTCATGAAATGATGCATGAATAGAAACAAGATACCGACCTGTACTTGAACAAAAACATCTATACCCCTTTTGAACTCGAGAATAGCCTAAGAAAGTACATTTTAATGATTTGGGATCTAGCTTTGTAAGATAAGAATTAACATCTCTAATAAAACAAGTGCAACCAAATATTTTAGGTGAGATAGGAAAAAGCTCTTTATTTGGAAATAGACAATGATACAAAGCTTTACCATTCAAAACAGAAGACGACATACGGTTTATCAAAAAACATGCGGTAGACACGACATTAGCCCAAAACTTTTTAGGTACATTCATTTGGAATAGAAGAGCCATTGAGGAGGTGTGTCCATGCTTGAAGTTTGATGAATGATGCTATGTTGAAGCAGTGAAGCATAAATGATTTAAATGTAGCAAATAGGTATTCTTGGGCATTGTCTCCTCTTAACACCCGAGCAAGAGCATTAAATTGGGTTTCAATTCCTGCACAAAACGCAGAAAAATGAGTTAATAACTCTGCTCGTTGTTTCATAAAATATAACCACGTCATATGCGAATAATAATCAACAAGTGTAACAAAATATTTGAAACCAGATTTAGGCACAAAAAGCAAGCCCCCCAAACATCATAATGGACAAGATCACAAGGAGCATTTGCTCGTTTATTAACTCAGGGTCTTAAACTAGTACGATGGTGGTTTGCAAATTGACATGACTCATATTATAAAGATGACACCTTATTGCACTGGGGATATATCTGCTCATTAGTGGGAGAGATGGGTGTCCTAGTCGGTAATGAGCTTCTAACAAATTCCCAACCCCAAGACAAGAGATTCCTTTTGTGATTGATGTATCTAAATATAAAGATCAACCGACTCATGTCCTTTACCAATAGTCTGCTTCATCAAAACATCCTGAAACACACAATATCCAGGAAAAAATGTTACCGAATAATTAAAGGTACGCGTGATTTTACTTATGGAAAGAAGATTAAAGCAAAAATTAGGAAGACTCAAAACATGTGATAATGGTAATGTAGAAGTTGGAACTAGTGAAGTAGACCCATCAGCTAAAGTGACACTAGAAGTAGGTAAATATGAAAGAAATGATGAGAAAAGATTAGGATTACCGGTCATATGATCTGTTGCACCTGAGTCAATGACCTGTTTTGAGTATCACGGGACAAGACATGTGTTTGAAGTACCTGAATTAACGACTAGCGAGATAGGAAAAATGAATGCTTTAGAGATTCTTGGTAGCAAAGAAATTTCACATAATAATCATCTGAAGAAAGAGTAACTGATCCATAAGATGAATTCGTAGCGGAAGCACCATGAGTGATGATTTTTTGAACATCAACTTTTGACAATCTTTGATCAGGACATCTTGTAGTAATTGCTTGTTTGTTCTGTGCCAAACTGACCAGTACAAGGCATTTTTCATGATCTTTTTTTACTGGCCAAATTGTACAACAATGATTTACAAAAAATAGTTCAGTCACATTTCACGCATAACTGGAGCACCTCAAAAATGGAGGGGGTGGTTTCCCAAATAAAGGCTTTCAAAATCTCACGGCAGATGTGTATGCATACTGAAGTTTTTCTGAATTTTATTATTGATAGAACTCAATAAGAACTCAAAGTACAGCTGCATATTTATAGAAAACTAGTCCTAAGAAGTGTCTGTTCAGTACCCTAAGTGACTGTCCAGATTCTGAAAAATAAATGAATATAAATTGATTAGACAAATATTAATTACAACCTGAACATGCACTAAATACTCACTAAAGACTCATTATTACAGAAAAAAAGACTCTTCTTTTTCTCAACAGATGCATCAACACTCCCCCTCAAGCTAGGTTTGTAGATATCCTTCATGCCTAGCTTGACAATAAGACTCTGGAACCTAGGACTGTGAAGAGGTTTGGTAAACACGTCTGCAACTTGATCTTCTGAGGGAATGTAGCTTAGTTCAACCAGACCTCCTTCAACCTTTTCTTTAATGAAATGCCGATCAATCTCAATATGCTTGGTCCGATCATGTTGGACGGGATTACGAGCTATGCTAATTGTTGATTTGTTATCACACCTCCACTCCATTGGTCCCTTCCATCTTATTTGTAAATTAGAGAGAATAATTCTGAGCCATAGAATCTCACACAAGCCATGGGCAAGTGCTCTTAGCTCAGATTCAGCAGATGATCGTGCCACAACATTCTGTTTTTTGCTTCTCCATGTCACAAGATTTCTTGCCAGGAAAACACAGAAACCAGTAGTTGATCGGCGGTCAACGAGAGAGCCCTCATAATCTGCATCAGTGAAGGCTTGGACTGATAACTGTCCCCCTTCCTGAACACTATTCCTTGTCCTGGACTTCCTTTCAAGTAGTGTAGAACCCTATAGGCTGCTTCTAGATGTGATTTCCTGGGGTCATTCATGAACTGACTTAAGACACTAACTGCATAAGCAATGTCAGGTCTGATATGAGAGAGATAGATAAGTTTTCCACATAGACGTTGATACATTGTTGAATCAACCTTAGGCTCATCAGTAGCAAGACCAAGCTTATGATTGGGATCAATAGGTGTAGTAACCGGTCGATAAGCACTCTTACCAGTTTTACTCAACAAATCTGTAATGTACTTCTGCTGACTGATAAAGATACCTTCAGATGAGCGGGCAACTTCAATTCCAAGAAAGTATTTTAGTGAGCCAAGGGACTTCATCTCAAATTTGGACTTCAACTTCTTCTCAAGACGTTGTTTCTCAACTGGATCATTACCGGTCAGAATTATATCATCCACATATACTAAAAGAATAGTGACTCCACCTGTGCAAGAGTGCTTGTAAAAAAGAGTATGGTCACCCTGACTTTGACTATAACCAGCAGCCCTAACAACTTGGGTGAAACGGTCAAACCAAGCACAAAGGGATTGCTTGAGACCATAGAGGACCTTTTTTAGTCGACATACATGTGTCAAGGTGCCTATTGAAGTTTTATTGAAGCGTGGGGGAATGTGCATTTAATTCTCGTCATGCAAGTCACCATGGAGGAAAGCATTCTTGACATCAAATTGCAATAAAGGCCAATCAAAGTGAGATGCCAAGGATAACAGGATACGAACATTATTGAGCTTGGCTACAGGAGCAAAGGTCTCTTGATAGTCAATCCCATACGTCTGAGTGTATCCTTTAGCCACAAGGCTAGTTTGTATCGCTCAAGAGATCCATCAACAGTAAAGATCCACCTGCAATCAACAACATGTCTTCCAGGAGGTTTAGTCACAATATCCCAAGTATGGTTCTTTTCAAGAGCTTTAATTTCCTCTTGCATAGCATCCCTCCATTCTTTCTTTCTTAATGCTTCAGAAACAGAGTTGGGAATGGGAATTTCATTGAGTTTTTGAACAAACAAGGCATGAGTAGGAGAAAAGTTATCAAAGGTAACAAAATTAGCAAGAGGATATAGAGGTGTTTTAGTACATTGGCGTACACCTTTGCGTAAAGCAATTGGAGGAGAGGGTGGTGTGGAAGAGTCATTACCCGGGTCAACCGATTGGTCATGCGTCAGCAATGGAGTGAACCTGTGTTTCCTTGAATACACTTTTGTCACTGGTGGAGGAGAAAGTGAGTCATGAGTGGAGGATTTAGCAGGTGTAGGAATGGGGTGGTCTTGTGGTGAAGTTGATACAGGTTCGGGAGATGTTGAGGACTGTTGTGAACTAGGTGACGTGGGTGAGATATCTAAAGATGGTGACATGTGATTAGGTGGTGATGGTGATGGGATGTTTGCTGATAATGGGTTAGAAGGGTAGGAGATTGTATGTGCTGGAGAAGATGTAATAGTATAGGTGGGAAGAGATGATGGAGACAGGGTATCTTGAGATATAGGGAGAGAATTAGGACTGAAAAAAGGGGTGTCTTCGTGAAAGGACACATCTGCACTGGTGTAACTTCTTCTGGTGGCAGGATTATAACATTTGTATCCTTTTTGGGTTGGAGAGTAACCCAAAAAAATACACTTGATAGATCGTGGGTCCAATTTCCCCCTATGAAGTGGAGGAATATGAACAAATGCAGTACACCCGAACACCCGTAAATCAAGATCAGAAGAGATTCTAGTTTGAGGAAACAAGTGACGAAGAGAATCAAGAGGTGACTTGTTTTTGGAGTACATGAGTGAGTGGTTTATTGATGAGATGACATGCTGTGAGTGTGGCTTCCCCCAGTAATGTTTAGGCATATTTGATTGGAACAATAAAGCCCGACTTACTTCAAGAAGATGACGGTTTTTTCTTTCTGCAGTGCCATTTTGTTGAGTGTGTATGGACAAGAGGACTCATGAACAATACCTTTTGAGAGGAAATAAGAGGAGACCGTTTGATTGAAGTACTCAAGGGCATTATCAGTACGGAAGCGTTTTATAGTGGTAGAGAACTGATTATGAATCATATTGCAGAATATAGGAATAATAGTGCTCACCTCACTCTTGTTTTTTAGGAGAAAAACCCACATAAAACGTGTACAGTCATCTATAAATGTAACGTACCACCGGGCTCCAGATATATTAGCAACTGAAGCAGGGCCCCAAACATCATTATGTATAATATCAAAAGGAGAATGACTTATTGTATTACTTCGGGAAAAAGATACACGAGATTGCTTAGCAAGTTCACATACATCACATTGTAAGGTAGAAACATCAATACTAGTGAAAAGGCTAGGGAATAAGGTTTTTAGGACATGGAAAGATGGATGACCAAGTCGCATATGATGAAGCCAAACAGTTTTGGTATTGGAAGTGACTGAGGTGAGAGCCTTTTGTGGAGGTTTGGAGACAAAAAGTGCATCAAGATAATACAGGCCATCTCTTTGCTTAGCAATTCCAATCGTCCTCCCCGTGCGCAGATCCTGTAAAAAGCAACGAGGGAAGAAAATAGCAGCACAGTTAAGATCACCCGTGAGTTTAGAAATAGAAGCAAGGTTCATAGCCAAGTTTGGGACATGTAAGGTGTTCTTCAGATTAAATTTATCAGAAAAAACAATTGTGCCATGCCCTGCAACCTCTATAGATGTGCCATCAGCAGTAGTAATGTGTGTGGACTTAAAACATGGTTGGTAATTGGAGAGTAAGGAGGATGCAGCTGTCATATGAGAGGTGGCACCCGAGTCTAATATTCATTTAGATTGTGGATTCTGTTCTGAAGCATCCAGACAAAAAAATGTAGAGGTTTTACCTTTCAAGGCTAAAGAGCTATGACCAGAACCATTTGAGGTATTAAGAGACCGCAGCAGCAACCTGAACATGCACTAAATACTCACTAAAGACTCATTATTACAGAAAAAAAGACTTCTTTTTCTCAACAGATGCATCAACACATACCATATCATAGCCACGCGTGAAAGTCTAAGATTTTTTAAACAATCTCCCAAAATAACTGAAGGGTAAGGCTTTCTCTAAGTTCAGACTGTTCAGCAAGAGTTTTCCAAATACAATGGCGGACGGATGCAAAGGAAATGAAATTCAAAATTTGAGAGAACCCGGAACAAATGACACCTGCAGATAGAGGGCACTCAGGCAAGTCGATAGGTGGTATCTGACGAAAAATCCGACCAGCAACAAGCCATTACGCGCCGGCGCGTGCGGAAATTGACGCGAACTTCCGGCAGCGCGTGAGTGTCGTGCGCGTCGACGTTCTTCTGCAGACTTCATGGGTTTGGTCGCCGATGAAGGCAGCTCTTCTGGGACCGAAGGTGAGCCAAGAGGTTGCCGGATACCAGGGTTAAGGCTATATTTCTGGGACATTGGTAAATCTGGGAATATGCATACATAGACGTTAATACGTCTGGGCTAATGTTCTGATATGCTCTTATACCATGTTGAAATATAAACTAGAATGATATTTAAGATAGAGAGAAGGATTTTCGGTATGTTTATTGAAGGGTTGAAGTGCCAATAAATATATATTATAAGATAGAATATTCCTATAAGATTTTATAGCATAATAATATCCCAAAGTATATTCCTAAATATTCACAAAGCATATTCCTACATTCATTCTAATATATTTGACGCTTAAAATGATGCTCCCTCATGGCTTCATTGGTGTGCTAAAAAAAGGAAGAGAGTTTAAGTTAATTGGGGAAAAATGTGTTGAAAAGGTCAAATAGACCCTTTTGCAATTACACATTCATCACTTAAACCCATGTACTAAAAAACAATCCCACCTCCGTTAGTTTACCCTTCTTCTCTACTTGTTGTGTTTTCGTTCTTTGTTTTATTTACTTTCCTTTCTTCTCTACTTGTGGTTTTAGGACAAATTTTATTGTAGAAAGATTTTTTCTAAGTCCTCTCAAAACACCATCACACTTAGTTCCCCTGGTCATTGAGACAAGTATAGATTTTACATACACACACACACACACACATATATATATATATATAGATTTTATTTCAGGTGAGGAAGACATCTAATGTGAGAAATAAGAATGAATCTCAATCATTGGGTTTATGATGTTGCACTAAAACAAGCTTTATGTGGCATTAAGATTTAAATTTTGTGATGTTGCACTAAACAGTTTCATGTTGCACTAGGATTTGATGATGTTGCTCTAAAACAGCTTCATGTTACACTAGAGATGTGTATCACGGATATTTTAAAAGTATTTACGAAAATGTCACCGCGCATAGTTGCACATTTCAGCACAACATGAACCTCTTTTACAACAACATAGTTGAATCCATCGGCTGAGATTCATTCTCATTTTCACATAAAAGCTTCTTATTCAAACCTCTCCCCTTCTCTATATAAGGGAGGGTTCCTATGAGAACTCTCTTAAAATGAGAATCCCTTTTAAAATGAGAACTTCTAATTTTCACCATTTATTTTTACAATCAATGGCTAATATTGATAAAGTGGCATTTTTGTAATTATGTAGGATTAATTGCAAAAAGTTCTATTTGAATTTAGGAGTTTTTTCCCAAAATAATGTCAAACAAAAAAATATTTCCCAAATTAATGTTAGGTTAAAAGTATTTCCCAAAATACTGCCCAAATAAACACGAGTTAGGAGAACCGCCACTTGAAGTGGCGGCTTATGTAGAGAGAAAGCAGGTAACGCGCAATGCCAAAGCCAAATATATAAGGTAATGGGTCCCACCCAAAATAAAATCTCCTGTTATCTTTAAAGTGTCATAACTTTTTTATTTGTACTCCGATTGTTAGAAAAAAATATATGAAAATTCATAACTTTTTATTACCTTTCATATGACACCAATAATGACGATATAAAAATCAAAAAAATATTTTAACACTTTTATCAATGAGGAAATACTCATTTACTCTGTCACTGTACCGGAATCTACACCTTCTGTAGTTATTCCACATGCTACTGTTCCCGAACCTAGACCTCCAGTACACTTGGTTTACACCCGCCGAAACAGAGCACCAGATCACCCTCCACCTGTGACATCTATGATTACTTATCCTGATATTGGTCCGTCCTTGATCTCATGTCCTGAACCGGTACATGCATCTTCAGATCTTGTCTATACATCAAATCCTGATCTTCCGATAGCACTACGTAAAGGTACATGGTCTTGTACTCATCCTATTTCTTCAATTGTGTTGTATAGTCAGTTATCCCCTGCCTCATGTTCTTTTATTGCTTCCATCGATTCTGTTTCTGTTCCCAAATTTGTTAAAGAACTTTTGTCTCATCCTGAATGGCATCATGTCATGGTAGAGGAAATGAATGCTTTGGATCTTAATGGTACTTGGGATTTGGTAGACTTGCCTATAGGGAAGAAGTCTATTGGATGTAAGTGGTTCTTTGCTGTTAAGGTTAATCCAGACGGATCTGTTGCTCGGTTGAAAGCCCAATTAGTTGCGAAGGGTTATGCTCAAACCTATGATGTTGATTATTCTGACACTTATTCTCCTGTTGCTAAATTAACATCTGTCAGGTTATTTATTTCACTCGCTGCAACTCATGATTGGCACTTACATCAGCTGGACATTAAAAATGCATTCTTGCATGGTGACCTTCAAGGAGAAGTTTACATCGAGCAACCTCCGGGGTTTGTTGCTCAAGGGGAGTATGGTAAAGTTTGTCAACTTCGTAAATCTCTTTATGGTCTGAGATAGAGTCCTCGTGCATGGTTTGGGAAGTTCAGTCGATCAATTGAATAGTTTGGAATGATAAAAGGCAAATCAGAACACTCTCTCTTTTACAGACGAACGAAAGGAGGTATCACATTGCTTGTGGTGTATGTCGATGATATTGTGATTACAGATTTACAGGTAGTGATAATGCAGGTATTTTGGCCCTTAAAAATTATCTTCATAGCCAATCCCAGACAAAAGATCTAGGCTCATTGAAATACTTCTTGGGTATTGAGGTAACACAGCGTAAGAAAGACATAATTCTATCTCAACGAAAATATGTACTTGATTTGCTCGCTGAATCAGGGAAGTTGGGATCAAACAGTAAAATAGCAACTTACTCTGGTTGGTCTGGTCCATGACATGTGAGGCATATTATGCAAGACAAATGTAGTAGTTTCTTGAATCGGAGCGCTGTCTAGCCATGTCTATTTGAGGTGCTTCTGGTGAATTTTTCGATGAATTTTTTTTAGCATGTTCTACATGAAGTGTCAATTGTATTCAATAAATTTCAGGGTAAAATTCAATCGGGAAGTCAGTTAAATAATTAATTAAAAAACACTGCGTTTTTTATACCATGTAAATATTTTGGTGCAATGTTTTTCAATAAATTATTTAACTGACTTCCCGATTGAATTTTAAGCTGTAATTTGGTGGACATATTCTACCTTCATGAAAAACAATGTGACAAAATTTTATGTAAAAGTTCTACCGGAAGTACCTCAAATTAGGATTACTCATGCGAAATGTATAAGAACTTCAGTTCCTATGATTTAGAATTAATTGGACTCAGAACCGAACTTGTCAAATATTATAAGAATCAAACCGAAATAAACAAAAGTAAAAAATTTTAGGAACCAAATCGAACCGGAAAATTTGGTTCGGTTCGGTTTGGTTTTCCCGGTTTTACGGTTCCAAGTCTCAGGCCTAATGAGAACTCATTTATAAGTAGAACTTTCAATCTCCACCTTTTATACTTTAAATCAATGGTTAGAATCAACAAGGTGACTTTTTTGCAATATTTTTACAATAATTACAAAAAGACTCCGTTTGAGTTTTGATTAATTACACAAAGAACCCCATGTATATCCTAACCAATGAAATGAAAGATTCTGATTAAACGTTCTCGTTTTAAGACCAGTTCTCACTAGAATCTTTCATATCTATATATAGTATATATAAAGAGAATATAGTGGAAATTAAAATATCATTCTATTTTGGGGTTTAATGCACCAAACCCCATCGTGAAATATAAATTTAGCGCATCAGCGCCATGTGATTTAAAAAATGCATCAAACCCCCTGTGTTATAGTTATTCATGCGCAAGACCCCTTCTATGAACAAATTAATTGCCAAATAATGAAAAATGATTAGTTGTTTTTGTATAATTTAGAAATTTTGACAAAGTTACTTGCATATTCATTCATATTATTAAGAAAAGTGATTTTAAAATTGTAAAATTTGTTCTTGAAGGGTGTTTTGCGCATGAATAATTGAAACACAGGGGTTTGGTGCATTTTTTAAATCACAGGGCAGGAGGCAAATGCGCCAAATTTATATTTCACGAGGGGATTTGTTGCATTAAACCCTTCCATTTTGAGTCAAAAGAACGTGAAAATTTGTTGTCTTAATGAAGCATTTAATTACTCCACAATTTAATTACTTCACAAATAATAACAATCAAGGATCAAGTACAAATCTAATTAATAGTTACAAAGTATTAGTTAATAAATCAAGCATTAGAAAATTTTGAGTAAAGACAATAAATAAAAAACAAACCAATT
Source organism: Cuscuta europaea (assembly GCA_945859875.1). Classification (NCBI taxonomy): domain Eukaryota; kingdom Viridiplantae; phylum Streptophyta; class Magnoliopsida; order Solanales; family Convolvulaceae; genus Cuscuta; species Cuscuta europaea. The sequence goes on along the minus strand of CAMAPE010000062.1, from coordinate 4,728,483 downwards.
CCAAAAACATTAGAAACATAAGCATAACCAAATAAGAGAGAAAATAATGATAGAAAAATGAAGTGTTCTAAATTCAAAATATAGATAATGTGGAGGGTACTATGTTATATTCAAGCATATCAAATCCGGCTGCAAGCATCGTATGAAAACAACGATGATAATTAGTGGCTAAATAGCAAATTTGACCAATTTTTAACACTTCGCGGATTTGATTGATTCACTTAAAAGTACGAGAACTCAACTCACTTTTCATTAAAAGGACATGGACCTATTTGATAGTTTTCACATGACCAAATGGTTGTACTAAATTGAATTCAACTATTATAAAATTGGAATTAGTTAAATCTTACATTGTCTTTATGAGAATAAACAACAATCTCTATCAAAGTATGTATAAAAGTATTTAAAAAATGATGTTATTAGAAGTATTCATTTTCTTATAACATTTTTGTGCAAAATTTTGATAGGGTAATCTTTTAGAATATATTTTTAAGTAAAAATCTTATATACCCTACATACATGCATAAATGGAAATGAGAAGAATATGGTTTCACGTCTTATTAAGTAATTATTATAATATTACAATTTTCATTTATAGTAAATACTATGATTATTATATATTAATTCTTTTTTCTAGATAAACTTTGACTTCATGATTTCTATTTATATTTATCTTTATATCAACAGTTCTTATAAGTTATAACACATACTGATATTAATAGATACTGATATTAATGAAGGGAAATATTATAGAGCAATTATTTCCATCCTAGGATGGGGCACATTTAGAAATTATAAAATGTAATGAACTCTGAAATTTATCACTTTCTATTAGTCGTAAAAAATAAAATGAGTTTTTATAATAAATAAATATATCAAGTGCTTGAGAGAGAGTAAAAGTAATGTATAGAATAATCATCAAATTATGAATAATTAATGTAAATTTTAAGATGATAATATTTATTATCATATTCATTAGACAAGAAAAATCAAGGACGGAATTCAGAGAAGAATGTTTATTTGATAATTTAATATTAATTAGAGTATCTCTAACAAATATCATAAATGCACTTTTAATACAATTTTATATCATGTTATAATTTTATACAATATTAAATTAATATACATATTACATTAATACTTGTGATTTTTTTCATAATTAAACTAATTTCATTTGTTGTCTACGCAACACACGGTTGATTGACTACTATGTGTATATATATTGGTATATATATATTGGTTGAGTACTGAAGGATCTGAAATTGAACCCAAAATTTTGTCTCTTAAATACGGTAGGATAAATATGTTTTGGGAATGAGCTAATGAAATAAAAAAAGGTTATTTTCCTTTCTTGTATAACAAAGAAAGAGTAGTGACAATTGCAGGAAATGGTTGGAAGTGTAAATAATGGAGATCTTATTCCAATCCTATCCTCAATGAATCGAAAACTACATATATAGAGAAAAAGAGATACTCCGTATTAAAGATGAAAGAAAAAACTCTTTTGGAAATTTGCAGCTAGAGCACAAGCTGGGAATAGGTTGAGAAACCAACTAAATGAATGAAGAAAAAGAAAGAGAAAACAAAAAATAAATAAAAGGAAAGAAAAGAAATGAAGAACAGGTTCAACCGTTCAAATTCTGCAGTTTGGTTGATATAGATGAGGCCCATGATGGAAAAATTAGAGGCAAAAACAACATCTCTAGGAGATAGAATGAAGAGTTCTTTATCACTGTACTTAGGAATTCCAATTCTTGTGAAGAAATCTCTCGTATAAAAAACTATGGAATGAGAACTGAAAGAGTTGTAGGAAGGAATTAGCTTGGAAAGTAAAAGAATTTCTTGTTTACCAAACAAGCCATTTCCCCTCCAAACAAAATGGAACAAGATGGATCAATAACTTACTGAAAAGTTTTCTTTCAAGTTTCAGGTTTATCGATTCATCATAATGTTGTCACAATTCTTATTCAACTCCTATCCTGAAGAATTTACATTTTCTTTCCTTTTTCACCCAGGAGTATCAATCTTTAGCCCATTGCATTGCAGGAGGTTCCGCAAGTGTTGCTACTTCATTCATTTTCACTCCAAGTGAGCGTATTAAACAACAGATGCAAGTCCATTCACACTATAAAAAATGCTGGTAAACTCAAGATCCATATTAGATCTCTAAATAATATTACAAGGGAGGTAGATGTACCATCTACATTAAACATGCACTAATACTCCGCTATGAATCTTGGACAAACCATATCACGTAAACGTTATGTTGGCATTATCCTTTCTGCAAATAACATTATAACTTATAGGCGCAAACATGAATGTGTTTGTATTATGAATCCTATGTACCCTAGATCTTTTCTTTGGCCTTTGGGAAAACAAGTCTGTTAGGAATTGGGCTGTTTTTAGACTTTGACTTTGGGACTTTGGGAGATCGAGAACTATTCTCTTTCTTTGGGGGGCTTCGGCTCAACTGGGGGCTTCGGCCATTTGTTACGATTACTGTTCTTCTTCTCTAATAAAATTGCAGTTAGTTTTCTTGAATCTTCTTCTATAATCTTCTGTATTACTGTACATCCTTATCATTGGTATCAGAGAACGTAGATTCTGTGGATGGTCTGGACACGGACAAAGATGGATTTGCGGATGAATGAGTTGGAGAATAACCACAACAGATTGGATGATAAGGTGGATAGGAATCATCAACAAACGACGGAGATGTTGGCAGCGATTATGGCCAGATTGGATGCAAGCGATCGAGATCGATCGAGAAGTAGGCCGCATCGCTCATCTGCATCGCATCGCACTTCTCACCTTCATCATTTGCGACACTCAGCGAGTTCTGAGAACTCAGAAGGGTACGACAACCGTTCACCACCACACCGCCATCACCATCCCTGCAGGGGACATGATCACCGCCAACAAACTGGAAGAAAAATTGACTTACCAATTTTTAACGGAGAAGATGTTATGGGATGGCTGGTAAGAATGAACCGTTATTTCCGCCTGAATCATACGGAGGAAGAAGACAAAATTGATGTTGCCGTGATAGCCATGGAAGACCAGGCACTGAGCTGGTTCCAATGGTGGGAAGGCCAGGCTCGTCACCAGACTTGGGAGAGTTTTACGAAGGATCTAAGCAAACGTTTTCAACCAAATTTGGTGCAGGATCCTCTGGGATCTTTGTTTAGTTTGAAGCAGAAAGGGACGGTGAAGGAGTACAGAGATAAGTTTGAAGTTGCTATAGCTTCGCAGGGGCATCTGACTGAGGAGGTACTTAGAGGAGTGTTTCTCAATGGGTTGAAACGAGATGTAAGGGCTGAATTGAAATTATATCCTACAAGAACCCTAGCTGCTGTCATGGACACAGCTTCCTTGATTGAAAACAAGAACCATGAAGCCAACATCATAAAGAATAAAGATGAGGGAAAGAAGATTCTGAAAATAAATTCAGCAGGTGGACAGAGCTATCATAAATGGGGAGATGGTAGTAGAAATAGTTATAATCTGACACCTACAAATCAATTGATGAAGAACTCAAATGATAACAAGAAGCTGGAAGAAGGATTAAGTTCTGTCTCCAGGAATACATGCCCCAGATTATCACAGAATGAGCTGCAAGAAAGAAGTAAGAAAGGGTTATGTTTTAAATGTGGTGAAAACTGGAATCGGGGTCACATTTGTAGAATGAAAAATTTTAAAATAATGATGGTAGAACAATCTGAAGGGGAGGAAGAATCTGAGACTGACTTTAGTAAAGAACAAAAAGAAGAAGGAATTCTTATGGAAGCTAAGACTATGCAATTATCTGTGTTGAACAAAGAAGGAACGCCACTCATGAGAACATTTAAAGTCCTGGGAAATCTGAAATGGCTGATTGAGGAAAAGAAGGTGCATATTTTGATTGATTGTGGAGCTACTCACAATTTTATTTCACAGAAGATTGTTGAGGAATGGAAGATACCTTTTGATTGCATTAAGGGGAATAAAGTGCAGTTAGGGAATGGGGAATTTCTTCCCAACTATGGTAGGTGTGATGGGTTAACAGTGGTTGTACAAGGAAATGAAATTTTGCAAAAATTTTACATTCTGCAATTGGGGGGAGTGGATGTAGTGCTGGGAATGAGCTGGTTAACTGGCCTAGGGGATATGGCAGTTAATTTTCAAAATCAGACCATCAAATGGGAGGTACAGGGGCAGAAGGCTAGTATACAAGGAGATCATCAACTAGGAACAAATAAGGAGATGAAGAGCTTGGTGAATAAGAGAGGAGAAGGAAACTTGCTGAACTATCATGTGTTATCTATTGATATTGAAGAAGAAAGTGTTCAAAAGCAAGAAGTTGCTGTCCTCGGTGTTGCAGCAGGCGGTGACTTCACCTCCACAGAATCTGAAAGAACCAAATTACAAAAACAAATGTCATGGCATCTGTGTATATCCACTGTGAAATACATAGGGAAGAAGATGGAAGCAGCAAAACTAAAAGTCCAGCAATCCATCCAGTATTGGAAAGGGAGAGGTGCTAGGATGAAGGAAAAGAAGAAGATGGTGGCTGTGTCCTATCGCCCACCTTGAGGGCAAGGTGGATGTTTAGGGGGGGGGGGGGGGGAGAATTGTTAGGAATTGGGCTTAATAGACTGTTGGGAATTGGGCCTAATAGACTAAGAATAATAATAAGTGTATTAGTTTAGTATAAATAGAAGATAGCAGGGGAGATTTAGGGGGCTGTTTTTAGACTTTGACTTTGGGACTTTGGGAGATCGAGAACTATTCTCTTTCTTTGGGGGGCTTCGGCTCAACTGGGGGCTTCGGCCATTTGTTACGATTACTGTTCTTCTTCTCTAATAAAATTGCAGTTAGTTTTCTTGAATCTTCTTCTATAATCTTCTGTATTACTGTACATCCTTATCAAAGTCTTGAAGATGATAGTGAGCTGTGAGCCTTAGGCATGCAGGTCTTATGTATCAGGGCTTTTACCGTAAACAAAGTGTGTCTTCAATCAGTTCTACAAATCTCTGCATTTAGGCTGATAAAACAAGCTTATTTACTTATTTGATTTATTTATTTACTTTCTTGCTTGGTTGCTTGTTTGCTTTACTTATTTCTTTCTCGCTCTTCACTCATTTATTTGTTCATTTGTTTGCTTATTTATTTATTCACAAAACCAAGTTGGAATACAACAACAACAATAACAACAACATCCAAGCCTTAATCCCAAAAGATTTTGGGATCGGCTAACATGAATCGATTCATGATGTCGGTAAACATCATGCACCATGGTATATCGTTTTGAATTCATATCGTAAGTTCATCCATGACTATATTAAATCAGAAATGACTCAGACCCGATCCTTGGTGCACTTCGATAGTAATAGGAAACTCTGCGGTCCTCCCTACACTAGTACGGACACTTGTAGTACAAGACTCATACATATTCATGATGACACTAATATACTTAAGTGATATGCCTTTTTTAGTTAAGGCCCACCAAATGACTTCTCGAGATACCCTATCAATATGCCTTTTCTAAGTCAATGAACACCAAATGCAAATCTTTTTTAGTGTCTCTATACTTCTCCACAACTTGTCTAAAAAGGTGAATGACCTGTGTTGTTGAGTGTCCAGGCATAAAACCAAACTAATTCTGCGAAATTTTCACACTTTTCCGAAGTCTTTGCGCAACCACTCGCTCCCAAAGTTTCATGGTTAACTCATAAGTTTAATCACTCGATAGTTGGCACATTCTTGAACATCACCCTTATTTTTAAATAGGGGAATCAGAGTACTCTTCCGCCTCCGCCAACTCACTGACATTTTGTTGTTTCTTCAAATCATGTTGAAGAAACGTGTTAGCCACTCAATGCCTTTCTCTCCTAAACTTCTCTAAGCCTCGATCGGTATGCCATCTGGGTCCACTGCTTTCTTCCGCCCCATCTTTCTCATAGCCTCTTTAGCTTCTGTTGTTTGGATCCTTCTCACAAAGTCCTGATTTACCATACACTCTGGTATAGTAAGATCATCAATACCTTTCACTTTATTCCCGTTGAACAAGGTATCAAATTATTACCTTCACCTTTCTTTTATATCCTCGTCCTCCATTAATACCCTTTTTTGGACATCCTTCACACACTTAACGTTTCCGATATCTTGAGTCCTACGGTCATGAAGGCGAGTAAGTCTGTAAATATTTTTTTTCTTCGTCCTTAGAGTCCACTTTTACATACAATTCCTTGTTTACTTTTCCTCTTGCTTCCTTTATAGCTTTCTTTGCTTTTTTTTGCCTCCTTGTACTCCTCTATGTTCTCGTTGCTCCAACTTTTGCCCAATTTCTTATAGCGCCCCCTTTCGGTCATTATTGCTTGTTTCACATCATCATTCCACCAAGATGTGTCCTTTTTTGGTGGCTGACATCCTTTAGATTCTCTGAGTATCTCCTTCTTCGCCACTTTGTTAATGGTGGAATCCATTGATAACCACACATCATCCACATGTGCGTCATTATCAATAGACCATGCATCTTCCTCCAACATTTTGTGTGTAAAACTTTGTTGGAGATTCCCCTCGAGCCTCCACCATTTGATCTTTGGCTCCCCATGTAACTTAACCCGTCTTCTCTTTTTACCTTGAAAATCAAGCACAAGCATCCTATGCTGAGTGACAACATTCTCACCTGGGATAACCTTACAATGAGTGTAGCTAGTTCTCCAAGTCGTCCGTACTAAAAAGTAGTCAATTTGGGTACTATTAGCTCCACTTCTATAGTTCTCAAGGTGAGAGACCCTTTTTTTTGAACAAGTGTTCATCACGACCAACTCATATGTCAAGACAAAATCCAGCATGTTCTTTCCCGCTTTATTTCTAGTGCCGAAACCATGTCCGCTATGGATATTCTCAAAATCATCACGACTTGGGCTCACATGCTCGTTGAGGTCGCCTCCTATGACCAACTTCTCTCTCCTTGGCACTCGTCGCACCACTTCCTTAAGATCCTCCCAAAATTGTTGAGTGATAGATGCATCCAATCTCTTCTCCTATTATCAATTTAATTTAATTCTCATGATGCGGTTGTTCTTCGTAAAGACTTCCACCACACCCTCAACATAATCATGCGTCACCATAATGCCTACTCGAAATCTGTTCCTCTCTCTCCCCGAATACCACAGCTTAAGACCTCCAAAATTAATCTCACGTGCCTTTTCTCCAACCCACTTAGTTTCTTGCCTGCACATTATGCTTATATTCCTCCTCTTCATATCCTCGGCTATCTCAGATGATCTTGCAGTAAGAGAGGCAACATTCCACGTCCCAAAACGCAATCTAGCGCCCTGCCTTCTCTTCTTCACACCACATCGATCCCCACCATGCCCTTGCATATTTGACACCATCCCTGGGCATTGGAGTGATGCGTCGCTTCCGGGCGACGACTTAACATCCTTAGCATTCTTATTACCACACCATGTAACACGCCCTTTAATATTTGACACCACCCCAGGCAATATAGATATTCTGATTCATGTCATGTGATGTGACCGAGTGATACTGTTGTCCATCACACGCCTACCACTGCACCCTCCTCCTTTATCCTGGCTTAGGAAAGACATGATACCAAAAAATGATCTCATGGCGGAGTTACAAAGCCAAGTTGGAATAAAGCGACATATTTAAATCATTAACAAATTGCCTTAAATAGGAGCAAAAACGTTTTGGAATAACAAAATACGAGCACTGTCTTTTTTTTCTTAAATAGGAGTAATTACTGTCAATATGTCATGCATGGAAAGTACAACCAATTATGGCAATATCAAGGTAGTCAAAGTCAAAAGGCGCACCTAACACGTTACGAGCCTTGCAACGTTTGAGGCGCAAGACGCAATTAAAGCGCTCGCCTGACTCAAGTGAAGCGCGTTACTTAGATAATACTACCTTCGTCCCATTTTATGTTTCCTACTTTGGTTTGACACAAATATAGCATTTCACATTGTCGTTGAAATTTGAATATAATAAAGTGAAATGTTATAGACCACGTATTTCTTTCCAAAAAAGAAATGTGACACTTATTCTGGGACAACCCAAAAAGGAAAGTAAGACATATAAAATGGTATTGAGGGAGTATCTCATATTCTATTCTATAATTACCAAATATGATGCATGTAACATCATATTGAACCAAATGCATAAAAAGGTAGGATTCACTAAAATAAAGTCATGTTTAACTTTCACAAAAATAAATCATCAAATTCAGAATTCACGGATTTAATAATAAAACTAAAAATAAAAGACAATTAGATTGGAGCCTATTTCCCCTTGTTAAAATTGTGAAGGACTACTCGTCATTAGAAGAGGGGTCAATTTCTTATCCATTATATGATTTATATTATCCAACATCGTCTTCCGATTCTCCTACACTTTTCTCACACACAAGCCTACAGGTAGTACTTGAACTTGGATTTTTGGACTACCTTCTACAAATAACACATACCTTATTTAGTGTTGTGAGGAATATGAGTTTACTTGAGATGATGAAGAAAACTTGATCGATGTAGAGCAACTGGAGTGAGGAGAGTGAATAGACTGAATAGCGATGATTACTGTAGTGTTTTACACATGGTTTTAAGTTTTTAAGACTTTACATATACGACTTTCCACCATGCTGAAATCTAATACTACTTCAGTCTCACTAACATTGGGACATGAGGAGACAGTGCGGTTATTAAGAAAAAGTGGGTTTATGTGGTTGATATTAAATTGATAATCTAAAAGTTCAGCAAGAATGATTTATAACCACACAAATTTTACCAAATTTGGTATGAGACAATCTTAGTGTGACGGACCGAAAAGAACAGATGGAACAATCATAGCGGGACGAAAAGAGTATTATTTAGTTGATTAAACAAGACTGAACCCTAATTAGGGATTTAAATACCCTTCTAATAAGAGACCCAAAACAGAAATCCTAATCAAGCTTAATTCAGAAAACATACTAGAAAAATTATAATAAGTAAAACTGAAATCCCAGTCAACAGTCAGCCCACAATGATGGGCTCAAGACATCCCTATCTTCGGCAAACCAACAGGGCCTCAACCCCTCTTTCTCCAAGCCGTGCTCTTGCTCCATATCAACTCCAGCCTCCAGCGAGACAACCTTGTCCTCAAGGTTGAAATCTGGAAACTGACTCACAAAACTCTCGTTACTCATCCAAGTGGCATTATCACTGGATTACCCCAAGTATTCAACCTTGAGACACCCAAAAGCATAGTTCTTCTTATTAATCATTGGGTCACGCTTAACTCGACTCGACTACCAGCTCACTTGAATCCATAGTCAATGTTCAGTAATTTGTCCGTTCTTTTCTCCCAACGTGGCCAATCAAGCTACTCCCAAAATGATGTCAACCCTGCCCAAGGCAAATACGTAGCAATATGCCTTATCTTATACTATAGTGCATGTCCATTTATTTGGTTCTCAATTAGGGTAGAAAGTTGAAATTAAACGGCGCCCTGCTTTGCTCAAAGATTGGGAGCAATACGAATGATTGGTGAATAAAGTCAAGGCGCATTCATAGAGGAAAAATTGGACGGTCGTTCTTCTTGATAGAATTCGAAGTCAGCACCAAGTTGCTTCATTGACACTTCTTCCCTTTTGCATTTAAGGTTATGTTTTACTTCTTTTCATGGTGGTGGTAATTTATCAAATATAGAATCGACCGCAAATGTTTCACTTATATGTATGTTGTGAATCAAGAGTTAATCATATAAACGTTAAATCTCATGAAATCACTACATGACCGGTCTAATATCTACCATTTTGTATGTCTAAAACTCTACATGCCTTAACAAGTCATACGTATACAAAGAAGTCTAAATGCTTTATATTTACTATTGCGTATGATAAAAAAGAAAGGCAAGATAGAAATTTAAAGTTGGTTTTCAATTTTTTCGTATCTTTAGAAGAAATATCTTTGTAAGTGGACGCGTACTTACCAAAAAGTTTTAAACCGAAGAGTCGTGTTGTATTGAAATGGAGTATGCTACTTCCAGTCCCCTTACACGTGTCCTCGACTATTGTGCTAGACACTTTTAATCCTCGACTTCAAAGGTTTCTACATTTAGTCCCTTGAGTATTATCAAATTGACACTTTTAGTCCTTCCACTATGATTTTGACACAATAAGTGGAGGATTAAAAATGTCACCATTTTAATAGTTGAAAGACTAAAAGTCTTTTATGAAAGTCGGATAACTAGATATGAAAATTTTCAAAGACGAGTACTAAAAGTGTCTCTAGCACGATAATCGATGACTAAAATTAGAAAAAATCAAAGTCGAGTAGCATAAGTGTAGAGACATAATAGCCGGAGGACAAACAGTGGCAAAAACTCTATTGAAATGAATTTAACATGAAAAACCTTTCAGCTAAAGGACAAACAGGTTCATTAATGATCACTTGTCCATTTAATACAACAACAACATTCAAGCCTTAATCCCAAAAGATGTTGTGGTCTCTTAACATGAATGGATCCATGATATCAGTGCCAAAAAGAGAAGAAAGGTCATAAGAAAAAAAGTAAAATAAAATGGATAAGATAAAAATAAATATAAGATAACAACATTAGAACATAAAAAGATAAATGATACAAAGATAAAAGAGCATACCAAAGATAAAGGAGCATAACATAAGAACATAGAAAGACAAAGAAGATAAATGATAAAAGAAAACGAGAGAGGAAAGATAGAAAAGATATAATCGATCTCACAAATTTGCGCTCTCCATTTTGCTTTTTCCAAAGCCACTCATATCCAATCTAAGAAAACACATATCAGTTCTGATTCCTCTAATCCAAGTCTGTTTGGCTCTTCCTCTCCCGCTCCTCCCTGCCTCTTCTCCCCACCACTCAACTCGTCTAACAGGTGCATCACTCGGTCTTCTGCGCACATGACCAAAGCACCGCAAACTAGACTCCCGCATCTTATCTTTTATAGGTGCTACTCTCACCTTTTGTCTGATTATCTCATTTCTCAAGCGGTCTTTTCTAGTATGTCCACACATCCAACGCAACATTCACAACTCTGCACACTCATCTTTTGAATCTGACATTGTTTCACCGCCCAAGACTCTACGCCATACATTAATGCAGGCCCACCAAATATAGGATATGCCTTTTCTAATTAAGGCCCACCAAAAGACTTCTCGAGCTACTCTATCATATGCCTTTTCTAGATCAATAAACACCAATCGCATATCCTTGTCTCCATACTTCTCCACAACTTGTCTAAGAAGGTGAATGACCTCGGTTGTTGAGCGTCCAGATATAAAACTAAACTGATTCTCCAAAATTTCCACTCTTTTTCAAAGTTTTTGCTCAATCACTCGCTCCCAAAGTTTCATGGTGTGACTCATAAGCTTAATCCCTCGATAGTTGGCACATTCTTGTACATCACCCTTATTTTTAAATAGGGGAATGAGAGTACTCTTCCGCCAAGTCACTGGCATTTTTTTGTTTCTCCAAATTATGTTGAAGAAATGTTTTAGCCACTCGATGCCTTTCTCTGCCAAACTTCTTCAAACCTCGATCAGTTTGGCATATGGGTTCACTGCTTTCTTCCGCCCCATCTTTTTCAAAGCCTCTTTAACTTGTGTCGTTTGGATCGTTCTCAAAAAGTCCCGATTTACCATACACTCTGGTATAGTAAGATCATCAATGGTTTGTACTTTATTCCCGTTGAACAAGGTATCAGAGTATGATCTCCATCTCTCTTTTATTTCCTCGTCCTCCACTAGTACTCTTTGATCGACATCTTTCACACACTTAACTTTTTCGATATCTTGAGTCCTACGATCACGAAGACGAGCAACTCTGTAAATACTAAATATCATTTTCTCCTTCCTTAGAGTCCAATTTGACATACAATTCCTTGTTTACTTTCCCTCTTGTTTTTTTTACAATTTTTTTCTTTTCTTCTAGCCTCCTTATACTCCTCTATGTTCTCATCGCTTCAACTTTTGCTCAACTTTTTCTAGCATTCCCTTTTGGTCCTTATTGCTTATTTCACCTCATCATTCTATCAAGATGTGTGCTTTTTTTGTGACAGACATTCTTTAGATTCTCCGAGTATCTCTTTTGCCACTTTGTTAATGGTGGACTCCATTGATAATGATAGAACTCTCCAATTATCCAGAAATTACAGAAATTAATATCAATGAACAAAGTAATCTTTATTGAAGAAGATGAACAATAATCAGTACAAAGGCCAAAGGCCCCCAAAGCCGAAGCCCCAAAAGATAGAGATGTTCAGTCTCGTATCCTTCCCAGTCCTAAGACCAAATGTCTAAAAGCCTACCTACTAACTCCCCTTTCCAAGCTATTTATACTCTCTTTACATTTATTGTTGTTATTATTTCTATTCTTAGTCTAATGGGCCTGATTCCTATCAATACTCCTCCCCTAAACATGCACCTAGTCCTCAAGGTGGGGAGATAGGAACCAAGCTTGGAATTCAGCTTCCTCCGGGTTCCTCTCCCTTCCCTGATGGCGGTATCAGCAGTTCCCATACTTCTAGTCCTCTAGATGAAAAATCCTTGATCAGCCTTAGCAAAGCATTTGCCTCTGATTTCATCCTATCTCTTGAGTGAGACTTCACACTGAATAGCTCATACAGAACTTCATCCACACTCAGGTCAGAAGAAAGTTTAAGAGAACTTGAGTCATGCGGTATTTCTCTTTCTGAATTTAAGACTTCAACAATCTCCAATTGTATTCCCACATCATGACCCCGAAGTAACATTTGTTCCATTATACTGCACACCCTGCTGTCAACTTTAAGATTAGGCCTTTTTTCTTTGTATAATGCACCCATCAGCTGAAAATCAGAAAGTTCCAATGCAAAATCAAAAGAAATAATAATTACCAAAGGATCATAAGTCCAACAAAAACCAGGGTTGTTCTGTCCCAGGTAATTTCCTGGCATTCCAGAAAATCTTGCCATAGAATGGAATGGATCACCATAGAGATTCTTTGAAAATTTTGATGTATCAATAACTTCGCCTAGAGCTTGCTGGTAATTCTTAAGGGTCATTCTCTGTATTAACCTTGTGACGAATTCAAAAACATCAGGAAAGAATAGAGCTGTCTTTTCAGAGATGTCTTCCAACATGAGACAATTTCCAGGTGCTTTAAATGAATCATGTAAGTCAAGCTGGGAGTAGCCTAACATGCTCTTAACCCCTGGCTGCAATATTGTACCAAACCCTGAAGACTTTGCCCACCTTACTTGTACCCATTGGGATACTTCAACAGGTAAAGAACCTGCTAAGTCTTTGATATTTAGAGTTGCAAGTTGCAGTGAATTTCTGCCAAGGTGTTGGAAATGGCTAGGCTTGTCATCATCCTGAATCTGTGATTGGTTTCCCCATATAATAGCAGATTCTCCTGAAACAATTTCAACCTCCTCCTCCTGAGCCTCTGTACTAGTTTCAGAAGTCATTAGGACTCTATTTCCAAAGGAACATGGTTGGATAAGCGGATCAATATTAGAAACTTGGCTAGGAATTAAATCCACATCCTCGGCAAGATTAGAAGAAACATAATCTGGCGATTCTGGCCATTGAATAACCTGTCTTTTCTCCTTGATTTCATCTCTCTTATTCCCTCGCTTGATTACAGGTTCAGTTGGTTCTATCTGGTTTTTCTTGGTAGACTGGGAAGTTTCTAACGTTGGGTGAGACACTTGTGAACGAGAAGTTCTCGGTGACCTCGATGACTCCTGTTTGGCTGTCTTCCTTGTCTTCTGCCGGTGTCTAGTTGGAAAATCCCTAATCAAGTCTTCCTTTAAAGCCTCCCAACTATCTTCTCTCTTGTTAAAGTCCCACCATTGAAACTAGCCATCTGCAGCTTCCCCCATTGCCTTGGCTGCAATGTCTACTTTAAATCTTTCTGCAATAGCTTGGACTCGGAAATATCTTTCCATCCTCCCTATCCATTCGTACGCTTCATCCTCGTGGAATAGAGGTAATTCCTCCGTCTTTGAACTAGCTGAATTCCGATAAGCGACTTTACACGAAGAAGTTTCTCCAATCAATCGCGTCTTTCTTTGACACGAACTGATGGCTGGTGAGGAAGTCTGCGAACTGAAAGAAACTGTTCGCGACTGTGAACACTGACAAGAAGTTCGCGATTGCGAGCCAAGAGAAGTAGTTCGCGACTCCGACTGCGAACTTGTGAGCGACTGCGACGAACGATGTCTAGGGCTCCTCGCTCGAAGTTCGCTGTTGCCATGCTCTCCGTGATCGGAATTTCTTGTGTGTCCCTTGTGTGAAGTATGGTGCGACCTATGCGAAGGGCGCAAACTGTTTCGCGAACGACTTTGCCCTTGCTCCGCCAATTTCGCGATCGTAGCCTGCATCGTCTTAAACATCGCCTTCATCTGTTGTTGATTTCGCTCCAACGTTTCCTTGAATCTCTTTTGGTTTTCCTCCAGCTCGTTCATCCATATCCATCTGCGTACGCGTCAAGACCATCCACAGAATCTACATGCTCTGATACCACTGATAGAACTCTCCAATTATCCAGAAATGACAGAAATTAATATCAATGAACAAAGTAATCTTTATTGAAGAAGATGAACAATAATCAGTACAAAGGCCAAAGGCCCCCAAAGCCGAAGCCCCAAAAGATAGAGATGTTCAGTCTCGTATCCTTCCCAGTCCTAAGACCAAATGTCTAAAAGCCTACCTACTAACTCCCCTTTCCAAGCTATTTATACTCTCTTTACATTTATTGTTGTTATTATTTCTATTCTTAGTCTAATGGGCCTGATTCCTATCAGATAACCACACATCATCCATATGTGTGTCATTATCAATAACCATACATCTTCCTCCAACATTTTGTGTGCAAAATTTTGTTGGAGATCCTCTTCGAGTCTCCGCCACTTTATCTTTGGCTTCACTTGTACCTTAACCCGCCTTCTCTTCTTACCTTGATAATCAAGCACAAGCATCCTATGCTGTGACAACACTCTCACCTGGGATAACCTTACAATCAGTGTAACCAGTTCTCCGAGTATCCGTACTAAAAAGTAGTCAATTTGGGTACTATTAGCTCCAATTCTATAAGTCACAAGGTGAGAGTCTCTTTTCTTGAAGCAAATGTTGATTACAACCAGCTCATATGTCGAGGCAAAATCCAGAATGTTATTCCTCACTTCATTTGTAGTGCTAAAACCATATTTGTCATGGATACTCTTTAAATCATCACGACTTGAGCCCACATGCCCATTGAGATCGCCTCCTCTGTCCATTTAGTAATTTAATAAAATAGGGCTTTTTTGAATTAAAATAGGTATACGTACGTGCCACTATCATTCACGAGTCTTCTAATTAATTATTATATTATGAGAAGTTATTAGTTGCTTTCATTATCATCATCACCCCAGTGCCGCAAAGGCTCCCACCTACGGTGGGGTAACGGGGGTAGGATGTACGCATTCTTACTCCTGTACTAAAATCACAAAGGCTGTTTCTGGATGATCCATAATGAAAATCGCGTCGAAAATTGCATGGACTGATTGCTGCTTCATAACAAAGAAACGCAGACAGTTTAGTGAGCCAAAAATAGTGAGTCTTTGGCTCCATCGCAACTGATGGAAATAAGTTATTAATTGCCTGTAAATATAAAATCCTCCCACAACTTTAATTTAGTATTCCTTTAACATTGTCTTTAATAATTAAAATTTCACACCTGACATTTTTAAGTTAGTGCTCCAAGGACCATGTTATATACATTATACATGAGCTATTTTTCTCAAAACAGATTTCGTACACGATCTTCACATGTCTTCCTACCTTTTCAATCATATTCTTAAATGTTGCAGGGATGCATGTATTTGTATTATTAAAAATGGCGGGTTGCCATCATTATATGTTGGGTGGGGAGCTGTTCTCTGCCGCAACGTTCCACACTCAATCATCAAGGTATGTCTAATGTAGTATGATAGTTTGTACATTTTGTGTTTAAGGTTTTTATATTACGTAGATCTTCAATTTGATTTGCAGTTCTACACATATGAGACTTTGAAGCAATTGGTGTCATCACCAGTGAAATTTGACCTTCAAAACAACACTGTAATGACAGTATGTTCCAAAAACTTCAAATACTGCTGTTTTGTATTTTTAATCATCTCTGTTTTTCTTTCCAAGCTTTCATTCTTGTCCTTTTAAGTCTTTAACCTATCTGATAAGAATCCCCATATATGTTTTTTCCATTGGCCACCTACATCGTTTTGAATTGCTCGCACCTGCTACCCTTACACATATGGTCCCCACCTTGCCCCCTGCATGGAGCATTTACGAACGTTTCTTTTAGAGATGTTCTAATAAAATTTGCTATTTGTGGCCTTTTTTGAGGTTTCGTTAGCCTCTGAGCTATTCTCTTTGTTTGATCTGAATTTTTCTTATCTAAGTTTTGGAGAATTTTTCTAATCCAATGTGTTTCCTTCTATAGTCCGGTCTGTTTATCTTATCAGATGTACGTTAGAATTAATTTCATGATGGTGATAATAATTATAGGGAGTGGTATTAATGATAATGGTAATAATAATATTAATAATAATAATAACAACAAGAATGAGTATAGATTTAATTTGGATGATTCAAAATACATTCTATGATGATCTAAATAAATCAATAAAATGTAAATGTTACCAAATAATAATTCAATCAATATAACAATTGTGTGATATATGTGTTTATATGAAGGGGCGGAGCCAGGGCACTGGGCCAGTACAAAGAAAATTTTACACGGAATTTTTTACACTAAGTGGGCAGAGGCATTTGAAAATTTGGGGTGGGCCGGGGCCATGGTTGGCCCCCTAGCCACACCCCTGCTTATATATGTATATATGAGTCAACAATAATAGAATAGTAGTGAGCGTAATGATAGTAATACATTTTTGTTTGTCCTATTGTAAATCATGTTAAATATCAAGTAAAAAATCAATATAAAATAATATGGTAAATTATCTATATTGAGATTTTGTATTTTATGTAACTATAACCTCTAATTACAAAAGATTATGCCTCCAATAATTAATTTTCCTGGATTTGCCACTGGATTATTATGGTGTCAAAACTTGATAATAAGAAGTACAAGTTCAGTAGTGATGGAAATAGAAATCGTTGTAATAGTTAGATTAACTTAGATGGTAAGGAGATCCTACTTAGTGACATGTTCTGTTACATGACATCAATAATTTAAAAGGACAGTGAAATAGATAAAGATCTATCCCATATAGTCAATTTGCAGATTGGGATTAAGAGGAAAAGAGTATACATATGTATATGTTTTCTCTGGAATTAAGGATGAAAAAGATACCAGTATATGTTTTCTCTGGAATGTAAACCATAACGGTCAAAATGTGATATGTTTGTCCGAATCTAAACCAAAATGTGTTATAGTTGCAGGGGTAAAAGACATTCAAACCTAAAATAATTCCTGTTTCTCGGTCCCAAACCCAAAAAGGGCTTAAGCTATTCTTTGTGCCATTAAGGAATAATAATGATTATGGTGGGGGTTTACTCCATGGAATGCTTACTCGAATGTCAATTGATGCTTTATATTCTGTCTCATTTAAAGAACACTATTCTTTTCATTTCTTTCATATTCGTCAATCCATGAAGCTTGTTTGTGGGGGATTATCTGGATCTATGGCTGCATTGTTCACAACACCGTTTGATGTAGTGAAGACAAGGATGCAAACACAGGTCAGTCTTTATTTATAGATGATCTGGATTCCTTGGGGTACTAATGCTTACTTGATATCTGAATTAATTAAATAGCAGCTTTGTTAGTGTGTTGCGAAGTTCCTGATATGTGCAGGTTCCTGGTTCCAACCAGTATGGCGGTGTTCTCGACAGCCTTAAAAAAATAATAAAGCATGAAGGTCTTGCCGGTCTCTACAGGTATGGTAATTTCTAGACTCTAAAGTGGAAATCTTTTATTTTCAATCTACTTTTCTAAATTTTAAAACATCCTCCCTATCCTTTTTGTAGACAAATGATCTTTAAAACTTATCATGAAAATATATCTTTATAGATATTCGGGAGGATTTATAATCAGTGCCTAACCTTAAAATATGTTCTGAAAACATCAAATTTAATTTCCAACATTTTCATAGTTTTGTCCTTGTTTAAGAACAATCAATCACGGGATATTGTCTGAGTTATTTGTTAAGTGAACATAAAAAATAAAAAATAAACAATAATGAAACGACACAGAACATTGAAATATATGTTATGGTCTCATATTTTTTGAAAAAGTGTACATAAAAAAACACAATGCCAAAATGACACTTTTAAAACACTTATTGCTTCCTAGTAATTCTTGTGAGATAAATTGATATGGTTCTCTAATTCATAGACTCCGTGATTTTTTTTTTGCTTCATAGTTTTTTTTTGCTTTCCTTTCGATA
This sequence comes from Cuscuta europaea, assembly GCA_945859875.1. NCBI lineage: Eukaryota > Viridiplantae > Streptophyta > Magnoliopsida > Solanales > Convolvulaceae > Cuscuta > Cuscuta europaea. The sequence goes on along the minus strand of CAMAPE010000062.1, from coordinate 4,710,023 downwards.
GAGGCCTGACTCCGCGATTGGCGATGTATGTTACACAAGGTGCCCTTTTCTTCACATCATATGAATCTTTCAAAAAGTTACTTTCCTTAGATGTCCGTCAACTTGCTGCTCAAAGGACTCATCAAAAGTAATGTGTTGAAGTATAAGATTCGGCACCATTTTCTGTCGAAGTATAAATGTTGCATAATAGCCCCCCCCCCCCCCCCCCCCCCCCCCCCCAGGATTCCTTTTGTTTACGCCTTGGATTTACCCATTTTCAGTTATTGAGCAGTTTGAGAAGTGTAAACTTGGATGTGTGCTCTCCGATTCAGGTTTAGCTTAGCAGATTTGTTTATAATGATAAAGGAAATTTATTTGCAATTCCATTTTTCCTTTCCCCCCAATAATCTGTGTCAGACTTGGGCTTATACAAACTAGGAACAAACTGTTGGGAAAATATACAAATAGTGTTTTTTAAATGGCAGATAATTATTAATGAGTTAGAAGCAAACCATAGACAAATTAACATTATCGAAAAACAATATAAACAATAAAAGTTCAAAAGTAGATATGTGAACTGTAATATGGCTCGTTAACAGTCAGCCGACGACAATGTTCAGTAGAGAAGCCGGCGGGATGTTATTATAAATGGGTAATTCTATTCGCAATCTCCAAATTACTATACATAGTCAATAAATTAAATATTACACAGTAATAAATAAATAACCAAAATATCTAAAATACCCTTAGCCACATAACCATCATTCTTACTTTCTTAGCCGCACTAGTTTTTTTTACATAACAAGTTAACAACACCATATCTGATGGACTCGGTTCGGGCCGGGCCCAGTTCGGGCCTTGAACCGGTCGGGCCTCGGTTCAAGGTATGGGAGGCCTGGAACCGGCCCGGGTAACCCCCGGGTCCAGGCCGGGCCTCGGGTATATTATTTTTTTTGGGCTTTTCCTAGTTAACCCCCACCCCTCCCCCTCACCCCCAAACCAACCCTAACCACCTCAAATGGCCCAAAATACCCAGCCCAACCCAAAAACTCAAAAAAAATTCAAAAAAAAATTAAAATTGGCCTGGCCCGGGCCCGAACCGGCTAGGCCGGTTCACCTTTTGAAGGGCCCGAGCCCGAACCGAGAATCCATCGGACCGGGTGGCCCGAACCGACCAACAACCCGGTTCACCGGGCCGGTCCGGGGCCGCACAATGGCGGGCCGGTCTGGGCCCGTACAGTGGCGGGCCGGTCTGGTTCCGGGCCGGTTGGCCCGGCCCGAGTCCACCCTTTGGAGACAGAAAAGAAGAACCCAAAGTTAACAATTGGAGACAATCATTCAAGGAATCAAGGGCATGTTCCCTGAATCAGCTAGCTGAAATAATTGAGGATTTGGCAGTTTCTTGATCCTTCATTGCAATTGCTTCTCAATCTGCACAAGTATTTGATACGCTCCTAAACAAAAAAGCAAGAAGCTAGTAGGGATGGATTGGGACAGGCCTACCCAACCCTGTCTGTAACTGTGCAGGCTTGACCTGGCCCGGTTTACTGGGCCTGGACCATGCCCGGAACTTGGACCCGTTATGAAGCACGTGGGCATTAGGCTATGATTTTAGTGGACTGGCTCGACCAGGGTTTTAGGTCAGGTACTGGCCTGGGTTTGTACCGATACCGATCGGGCCAGACTATCTGGTTGAGCTTCGGTCGGGTTGGGCCTATGTTTTAATTTTTTACTTTTTTTTAAATTAATTCACAAGTGCTAGAAAAAAAATAAAAGTATATTATTTAAGTGGCGGTCGGGGGTGATGCAAACTTCTTGAAATCTACGTTGGATTTTCAACCAACCGTGGAAGCAATCTCGTTCTATAATTTGTGAGGACGTTGCCAATTTCGCTAAATTCTTGTTCCACGGCTACCGTGGAAATCGGCATTCATGATTGATAGCACTTGCTTTGTCATCTTCGATAAAATTGGGAATATTACTTTTTTGTCCTTCCACCGCTTCAGAACGTCAAAGTCATCTCCTTTTTCCGTTAGATATAAAGAAAGTTCGTTAATCGAGCTTTATGCAATAACGGGAGTTGATTTATTTATTTTCATAAGATTACCAAATGTAGATTTAAAAAATGATATTCCTTTAGATGAAGAAGCAGTTGGTTTCCAGGGAGGGGGTGCATTACCATAATGTGCATGGAACTCATCAAATGATTGATGAAATAAGTTACTAGTCACGTTGTATTGCTCTTTAGGATCTATGAGCTTATCTTTGTACATAGGTAATGGACTGAAAACAACAAGTATAATAATACCTCCGTTCCGCTATGATTGTCCCATTTTACTTTATCGGTCCGTCCCACTAAGATTGTCCCATACAAAATTTAGTAAAGTTTGTGTGGCTCTAAATCATTCTTACTTTATTCTTACTTTATCAATTCAATATCAACCACATAAATCACTTTTTATTAATTTGCGTGTCTGATGTGAGTTTTCTCGCACTTAAAAAGATTATAGAATAGTGGTTGAAAGTACGAGTATCGTCTCCACAGGGACGGACAAAAGAGAATTAAGGACTAACTAAATTCAGCGATTAAAAATTAAATAAAATAAATGCAGTCGTGCGAGATTTGGTTGATTGAGAAAATTAAAATTGCAAATAAACGAATAAAAGTAAAGATTTGGGTTCTTAATTAACGACGAAGGGAACATAGATTGATTCAGGGGTAATCAGATTTCTGGCAGATCAGGCTTAATTACATGAAATTAATTTAATTGAGCCTAGCTAATCAATACTAAGTTCTTACCGCTCTCGCGGTGAAGTGTACAATAATTTAGGGGACCAGGTTGATCTCTTATGCGACAGGATCCTAAATTATTGCCAAAACGAGCAAGCTTACGCCCCCTTAATCGCTACTAATCTCTTAACGAGCGATTAAGTGTGTGTGAATGTGTCATAGAATAAATTAGATCTCTCTTAACTTATTCTACAAGCAATTGTAATTCTAGCGCGCATTCTAGGTTACAAAAGATATCAGTTAAATTATTCAAACACAAATTAAACGGCATTCATGCAATTTAAACCATTAAGAAACTAGTCATACATCGTGATTAACTCTTTCATCAATCCCAAATCTCTAATTAAAACTACTCCCGACTCATAATTGAAGAATCAATAGAATTGGGAAAAATAGAAATAATTGTCATTAATTAAAAAGTAGGAACTTACAAAGAATCTTAAAGAATTGAAAAACCAGGGCTAAAAAGCTCTCAAATTCGTCCTTAACCTTGCTCTCAAAGTTTCATCCCCCTTTAATAGGTTTAGGGAGGTGATATTTATAGGAAACAAAGCAATTTGGCTTAATTAGGGCAAATCAGAACCAGGCACGACGCTAGGCACGATCGTGCCTGGGACCGTGCCTGCGGAACCCACGCGTGTTTCGTATAGAGGCACGATCGTGCCTCCCTTCCAGACACGATCGTGCCTGGCATCCAGTGGCTTCGTGACATTCTTCTTCGGGTACGATCGTGCCTGGGCTACCTTTGACTTTTTCTTGCTCCAAACGCTCCCGAATGCAAATAAGATCGATCCAAATGCTCTTTCTTCATCAGAATTTCGTCGTGAATCTCCAGGTGACCTCCAAATCTCTCAAATCTTCCTCGAATGCTTCCAAACTCTTCTCGATTGCCTCTTTAAGCGCCAATGCCGGTTTCTAGCTTCTTCAATTCATCTCCAAATGCAACAAAACTCAACCCAACGCCTGATAATCACATCTTGAGCTAAAATTGAGACTTGCAACACCTTAAGGCTAGGAAAATTATCAAAATCAGACTCCAACACGCATCAAATGCGTGTTGTAATACGAACTTATCAGATTCCCCCACACTTAAGCTTTTGTTTGTCCTCAAGCAAATCGAACAACGGGACTTACGATAATCACCACACGGAATTAAAATAGTTAGCATGCACACGTAGCTAAAGGGATATTCACAGAACAGACAATCTAAACCAAGAAAATTCTTCCCTAAACAACATCTTTGTACTCAAGCTAAACTATTTGACAAAAATATTCACAACATCCTTAAAATAACGACAGCATACACAGATTACAGATAAACTAGCTATTGACCAGAAGGACTTGTGAAGGTGATGGTGAATGGTGAATGGTAAAAAACAGTCCCTTTCTTTTGAGAGATTGGATTATTCTAACAAAGGCTCAATGCATTCAGGAACTTTAGAGCTATTCTTAGGATCAAGGAACTCAGTAGGCCACAATTTAGGAACAATCATCTAAACCTATGCAAAGAGTAGACATGGTGTACAACTAATCTAAACCGTCGTGACACATGGGTGCTTTGACGTATACTTGAAGTACGCGGAGGACTAAAGTTGACTTTTCTAAAGCCTCCAAGTTCAATTAATTAAGTTCAGTTTTCCTTGTCATGTTGGCACGAGAACACCATTTCTTTCGAAAGATACCCAAGTCTCATCTTATTGCGCGAACACTTATGCTTTTTGACCGGGATTCCCATTCTTTTTTTCGCAAGGTAAGAGGTTTAGCTATATTGATTTTTTACCTTTTGAATTCTCACTAGACATTACCTCATTCTAATCTCGGCCTCACCAAGGAAAAATAACAATTAAAATTCATTTATTCAAAGTGAATCCATGCCTACAATGCAATCCTCGAAAGTATCAAATTCCTAAAAAGTGACTGCTCTTACCCCATTTGGGGCATAAGAACAGTGCCAAAACTGGCTCCTACAAAAATTCCCTAAACTTAGCAAATTAATCCCCTAGTTCCCTAAACACCAAGACTAAGTCAGAAATATTCACGGGTAAGGAAACAGGCCATTTGGTTATGGAGCTCAATTAATTGGGGCAAACAATGAACGGTCAGGCTCAAAATGGCTTCTCCTAAAGGACTTTTTCAGGTAGGTTGGAAGATTTATGAATCAATTCAATGGGTGACTAATGCCTTCATCCTCTCAACAACTAGATTATAGTGCAAGCAATTTAAGCCTAAACACTTCAAGGATGTTCTAAAAGCATAGTCAAAACGCTAGCCAGTTCACAAAGACACAGTTTATAAAAAAATTCAAAAAATTTGACATGAATTTCCTATGAATATACAACTAACACCTGCACATGATAACTATAAAATCACATGTAACAACTACTTCCCGAATGCCCAATTCACTCCCCCACACTTAAACTTTGGCATCGCCCTCGATGACCAAAAATGCACTATGCACGAGGGGTAAAGAGGAAAGGGTCACACGTACTCAACTTAACTCAAGTCATTATTACAACAAGCGAGTAAAAGAGTCAAAGAAACTTCCCTAAAGCGTCGGCCGGTCCGGAACTAAACGGATTCTTTGAACTCTCAGCACGTCATCCATTAAGCATTCTTTTGAGCTGCAACACATCATTTAAAAACAAAACACAGCATAATAGAGAGTTACGTGTAAAAATGTGGGAGTGTGAGAGTGCGGGAGTGTGAGAGTGTTTAAGGTGTACAGTCATCCAACAGAATTAAAATACATAGACTAGAGGCGGATAACTACAACTATCTAATACTCAGGAGGGGGAGGTGGCAGGTATCCGTCAAAAAATGAGCGCAAGTTATCCTCCAACGAAGTGATGCGCTCATCAATCTGTGTATACTGGGACCGCAGCTGTGTATAGTGCATCGCCTGATCCTCCCTCATATCGCGATAGAAGTCCTGCTTCTCAAATCTCATCTGATCAAATCGCTCGTGCTACTCTCTGGAAAGCTGATGGTAAACGGCCTCCTGATGCACATGCACCCCCGCCCAAGTATCAGGAAACGCGCGGCCATAGGGGGGTGCATCATCTGGAATGTCATGTGCAGCTTCCTCCATTTCCTCATCGTCCTCCTCCTCCTCCTCCTCATCATCATCATCTCCTGCATGATGTCCTCCTCCTGCTGCTGCTGCCGGCTGCACCTGTGGCCTCCTCCTTGCCACTCCAGTGTTGACCTCGGGGAGACGGGTCAATGCCAGAAAACTGGAGCTCTCCTCCATCCCCTCAAACCGGTCTGCAAAGGCCATCCCCATCAGTAGTCGAGTGATGAATGGGCCAACAAATATTGACTTAATGTGGTTGGTGGCTTGACGGTGAAGGAGCTTGGCAAGAAGAAAGCCCATATGAGGCTTGCGGTTGTGGACCATGCAGTAGAGGCAGAATAGGTCCGTAGAAGTGACCTTGCCGGCAACCTCGGCTTTGCCGGTGATAGTGGATGAGAGGAGGGCATGAATGATACGGTACTGCCGTGGGAAAAGTAGCGTGCTCGGGGACTTCTTTGGGTTGTACTCTTCTCTCCCCACAGATATCGATTCCCAAAAGGCCCGACGGTTATAGTTGGGTGGGAAGTCTGTCGAGATGGCCTCATCGCGGCCATAATCCTCACATTGCTCGAAGCCAAGGTATCGCGAGACCATATACATCGAGATAGCGTGATCTTCTCCAATGGCCCTGAATCCGATGACAGGCCTATGATTCTCTTCTAATGGAATGACCTGTGGCATCTTGAATGTAGCCAATACCTCACAAGTGACCTCCCTAAATGTAGGGTCTCTAATCCCAAAGAAAAAATGCCTCCACCATCCCCGTCGCAGGAGGTGCATCACTTCATCTCTCACTCCAGGTGCAGTGAGTGAGTCTTCGTCGGGGTAGTACAACGTGCCCATGCTTTTCGGCAACAGCTCAACGTACTTTAGCTCGTCCTTGAGTATTGGAAATTGTGGTTGGGACCGGGCAGCATTGGCCCTGCTGGAACTGGCACTCGCACCTCTAGTGTGCTTTTGTCTATGCGGCATCTGTCAAAACAAGTAAAAAACAAGAATTCTAACGAGGCGTCCAAGTGTTAGAATAGACTCACAAATCACAGTAATGGCCCCGTCAGCAATTAATCAACCAAGATCATCATTATAGCTAAAACAACCCCAAGTTTAACCAGAATAGTTGAAAATTTTAAACTTTTATCAAAGAAAGGTTCTTTAAAAAAAATTAAAATTTTCAACGACACACGGTATAAACAAGGTCACAAGCAAGCATCGGTAATCACAAGTGTTTAGAATGAAGTTCTTCCCAAAAGAATTAGAATTAGAATCAAAATTAGGGAACGAACTCCCAATTCTCAAATTTGACAAAGTTTGGCCTAAACATTGGGGATTCATGCACAAAAGGACTCAACAACAATTATTGAACATGACAAGCAACAATTCATTCCTTAATTCAAGCAAAAAGCAAAAAATCCCCAAAATTTTCACTTTCAACAAATTTAACCCTAAATTGGCCAAATCAACTCAAATATTAGGGATTTCAAGCAGAAGAGGCAAAATTATCAACATAGAACATCAATAGCATCAATACAAGCCTCAATTTGAACAAACAAATCAAAATCCCTAACATCCAAGCACATGCAATTTTCAGATTTCACAAAGCTCAAAACTTCCATTAATGGAGAAAAGAAGAGGAGAAGAAGAACATTACCTTGAGTGAGTAGAGGAGAGAGAAGGGGAAGGGCGGTGGTCGTCGGAGTCGCGACGGTCGGCGACGGTGGTGTGGTGGTGAGTCGGGCTCGGTCGTCGACTTTGGCTTCGGTCGCAAGAAGAAGGTTGAAGGTTGGGGGTGTTGTGTCGCGTAAGAGAAAGAAAGGGGAGAAGGGCTGGGTTTGGGTTTAAAAGTACGCGGGGGTATTTTGGGAATTTTGCTAGGCACGTCGTGCCCGGCCTAGACACCATCGTGCCTGGCTGGTAGTAGGCATACCCCTTTCGCGTCCAGGGCACGATCGTGCCCCCCAGCCAGATACGATCGTGCCTGGCTGGCAGTGAGTTCGCGTCCAATCTTCAATGCTGGCACGATCGTGCCCGACCAAAAACAAACTTTTTTTTTGTTTTTGTGGGTTTTTTGAAAAGGAGTAAAAACTAAACTACTGAAGCAAAAATTAAGCTCGGGTTGCCTCCCAAGAAGCGCTATTTTTAACGTCGTTTTCCCGACGCAACTACGCACTCATCTCTCAAAATTCGTGACAAAGGTCACCTCACGCTCGCGTTCTAGTGGTCCTCCGTAGTATTTCTTCAGGTGATGGCCGTTAACTTTAAAACGGTCCTTCTCAGGATGGTCAATTTCAACTGTTCGGTATGGAAAAACTTCGCTCACTACAAAAGGATCGGACCACCTAGACTTCAACTTTCTTTTAAAAATTTTCATTCGGGGATTGAATAGCAAAACGTGATCCCCTTTACAAAACTCTTTGCCCTGTTTGATATGCCGGTCATGATAGGCTTTGGTGCGCTCTTTACTAATTTTAGAGTTTTCATAGACCATAAGCCTCCACTCATCCAATTCGTTGAGCTTCCAAAGCCGCTCACGACCTGCTAAAGTAAGGTCCTTATTCAACGTTTTCAAGGCCCAATAGGCCTTATGCTCAATCTCTACCGGAAGGTGGCACGCCTTCCCATAAACTAAGTGAAACGGAGTAGTGCCAATGGTGTCTTATACGTTATACGCAATGCCCACAACACATCATCTAACTTATCGGACCAATCCTTCCTATGGGTCTCAACGGTCTTTTCAAGGATGGTCTTAATGTCCATATTCAACTTGGCCACTAGTTTGAGGGTGATATGGGACGCTCCCTTTATGATCGACCTTGTACTTTGCCAAAAGGCATGTCATGGGATCATTCCTAAAGTGGGTACCCCTGTAACTTATCAAGACTCGTGGCACTCCAAATCTAGAAAACAATTTCTTTAGAAAACGAATCACAACTCTAGCATCATTCGTGGGCAGAGCTTCAGCCTCAACCCACTTAGAAACATAATCCACAACAACAAGAATGAATTTATTACCTTTAGAACCCGGAAACGGTCCCATGAAGTCAATGCCCCAAACATCAAATACCTCACAAGCCAATATAAAATTCTGGGGCATCTCATCCCTCTTGGTAACCGCCCGATGCGTTGACACCTGTCACATTGCTGCACAAAGGTTAGAGCATCTTTAAACAAAGTGGGCCAGAAGAAACCACATTCCAAGACCTTACAGGCTGTACGGTTGAAAGAATAGTGTCCCCCGGTCGGTCCGGAGTGACAATGTTTAAGAATTTCTGCTCCTTCACAAAGGGGAACACATCTTCTAACAACCTGATCAACACAAATACGAAACAGATATAGTTCCTCCCAGAAATAATACTTCAGATCAGCAAAAAATTTCCTTCGTTGATGAGGTGTATAATCAGAAGGAACAACACCCCCAACCAGATAGTTGGCGATGTCAGAGAACCAAGGCACCTCATCACGATACACAAAAGTCTCTCATCAGGAAAAGTATCCTCAATATCTCTCTCACACAGGGTATCAAGAAAGGGGTTCTCTAACCTACTCAAATGATCAGCTGCTAAATTCTCAGCCCCTGTCTTGTCCCTAATCTCAATGTCAAACTCCTGGAGTAGTAATATCCACCGAATCAACCTAGGCTTGGCATCGGATTTTTGCAAAAGATATTTGAGAGTAGAATGATTGGTGATTATCACTACCTTAGACAAAATCAAATAAGGTCGAAACTTGTCAAGAGCAAACACAACAGCAATCAACTCTTTTTCAGTGGTAGTATAATTTTCCTGGGCACTATCGAGAGTCTTAGAAGCATAAGAAATTGGCTGAAAATGTTTCTCTCGACGCTGCCCAAGAACAACTCCTACGACATAGTCACTAGCATCACACATAATCTCAAAAGGTAATGACCAGTCAGGAGCTACTATCACTGGTGCCTTGACCAGTTTCTCTTCCAAACACTCAAAAGCCTTTAAACACTCCTTTGAGAAGTCAAACAGTGTGTCCTTCTCAAGGAGCTTAGTCATGGGTCGGGCTATCTTAGAAAAGTCCTGGATGAACCTACGGTAAAAACCCGCGTCGCCTAGAAAACTCCTAATGGCACGGACCGAGGTAGGGGGAGGCAATTAGAAATCACATCAACCTTAGCCGGATCAACCTCAATCCCCTTACTCGATATCTTATGCCATAGGACCACTCCCTCACTAACCATGAAGTGGCACTTCTCCCAGTTAAGCACCAAATTCACCTCTCGACACCTAACCAGGACTTTCTTCAAATTCTCTAAGCACTCATCAAAAGTATCACCATACACAGAAAAGTCATCCATAAAAACCTCCATAAATTTCCCAATAAAATCCCCCAAATTAGCAAGCATGCATCTCATAAAGGTAACAAGGGCATTACATAATCCAAATGCCATCCTCCGATATGCGAAGGTACCGAATGGACATGTGAAAGTGGTCTTGTCTTGTTCCTCTGGGGATATGGGGATATGGAAGTATCTCGATATCCCGTCAAGGAAACAGTAGAACTTATGCCCTGCTAACCTCTCTAAAATCTGATCAATGAAGGGGAGGAGAAGTGGACCTTCCGGGTGGCGGCATTTAGTTTTCGGTAATCAATGCAAACCCGCCATCCGGTGAACGTACGCGTAGCAATAAACTCATCTTTCTCATTCTTAACCACATTCATCCCCCCTTTCTTGGGAACCACCTGGGTCGGGCTGACCCAAGGGTTGTCTGAAATTGGAAAAATAATGCCTACATCTAACAGACGGATGACTTACTCCCTAACCACCTCCTGCATATTAGGATTCAGTCTTCTTTGTGGCTGCACTACCAATTTAGCATTATCTTCCATCAAAATTTTATGAGTGCAGAAAGCAGGACTGATTCCTTTCATGTCAGAAAGTTTTCGGGCTAGAGCTTCCCTTTGTTCACTAAGTAGATCAAGACATGCAGATTTTTGGGATGGCTCAAGCGTGGATGCAAGAATAACAGGGATGTCAAAACTCTCATCTAGAAACGCATACTCAAGGTGGGAGGGAAGAGGCTTTAGATTTAATGGAGAATGAGTAACAATAGAAGAATCAGCCTGACAGTCTTCCTTCTCCACCTTATCTAAGTCATCTTCCTTCCTCTTCTCACCACTAGCATCACTTGAGTCCTCCTCTCCATCTATCATAATACAATCAAAACTAGGAAGGAGCTCAAGATCCTCTACTAACAAACTATCATCCAAAAGAAGATCAAAGAAGGCTTCATCAGAAAGCATGTTAGGAATGCAATCCTCCACCAAAGAATCTACCACATCCATGTAAAAACACTCTCCACTATCGTGACAGGGCCTCTTCATTATTTTAGACATCTCAAAGGTGGCAGACTCATCCCCAACGTGGAGGACAAACTTTCCGTCGCCAACAGCAATAAGTGCTCGGACAGTTGCCAAAAATGGTCTGCCCAATATCAATGGTACCTCACAATCCTGATCCATGTTCAAAATAACAAAGTCTACCGGAAAAATAAATTTGTCCACTTTAACCAACACGTCTTCAATAATCCCTTGGGGATATTTAACTGATCGATCAGCCAACTGAATGCACATACAAGTAGGTTTAAGTGGACCGAGTGCAAGCTTTTCATATAAAACAAGAGGCATCAAATTAATGCTTGCACCCAAATCAGCCAGGGCCCTATCAAAAGTAAGATCTCCTATAAAGAAGGGAATAGTAAAAGAACCTGGATCCTTAAGCTTCTTTGGCAGATCTGTCCGTATCACATCTGAGCACTCCTCATTAAGCGTCACAGTTGACGCTTCTTCCAGCCTCCTCTTGTTCGTCAGTAGATCCTTCATGAACTTCGCGTACTTTGGCATTTGTGCTAGTGCATCCACGAATGGTAAGTTGATTTGCACTTGTTTCATGAGATGCAGAAACTTACCAAACTGGTCACTATCGTTCTTCCTAGTCAATCGCGCCGGATAGGGAAGAGGTGGAGTGTAATTCTTGACCGGAACGGGCTGTTTTGGTGCAGCCGCCACCTCTCTTCCCTCATCTTTCTCTTTTTCTTCTTCCCGGGCATCCGGTTCAACTTCAACTTCAACGGGCTTCTTTGTTGTGGCAGCAGGTTCTAGCTCTCTTCCACTCCTCAAGGTGACTGCCTGGACATGTTCTCTTGGGTTTGGCTAAGTGTTGCTAGGGAGGGATCCCTGGGGCCTTTCATATATGGCTTTTGCAAGCTGCCCCAATTGATTCTCCATGTTCTGCATCCTTGAGTCCGCCCTCAGTTGATTTTGCGCTAATTGATTGAGCTTTTCTTCCAAGTCAGAAAGTTTTTGCTCAATCTCTCTTTTAAAGCTCCCTTGCGCCGGCTGAGGTGCTTGTTGCTGGCCTTGAGGAGCTTGGGGCTGATTATAGTTCCTTGACTGCTGCTGCTGATTTCCTTGCCCGTAGTTCCCTTGTTGTTGCTGTCCATATGGCTGATTGTAGTAGCCCTGTCGCTGGAAGTACATTGCATCAACTTGCTCCACTCCAGGGGCTGCCGAGTGCGCCATCATATTACATTCATGTGGCAAATGGAGTCCCCCACATATAGTACAAGAAGGACTCATAGGACCGGGGGCTACCATGTTTACACTGGGCACCGAGTGAGCAAGTTCCACCTTTTTCTGATTATTTTTCTACGGTGGTAGCTAGCTTCTGAATCATACTAGTCAAAGTATCTACCCTTGCAGAAAGGACAAAATTATTACTGATCTCATACAAACCAGGGGCCTTCTGGTGAGGTGTGTCCCGAGAGTTGTACCATGAAGCGTTATTCGAAACAATCTTCTCCACTAGTTCTTCCGCAACCTCGGATGGTAATTGAGGAAAAGCTACACCACCCGAAGCATCAAGCATCATCTTCCCTTCATTGTTGAGTCCGCTGTAGAAGCAAAATAAAATCTCACAATCAGTCATCTTGCCTAGAGGGCAAGCTCTTCTCAGCACTTTAAATCTCTTCCATGCCTCAGCCAATGTCTCCAACGAGCCTTGCTTGAAATCTTGCAGCTGCTTCTTCAACTTCAGAGCCTTTGACGTATGGAAGTACTCTTTAATGAAGGCACTATGCAGCTGGTCCCAAGTCTGGAGGTGGTGGTGAGGATTGTTGTCCAACCACCTCTGTGCATCATCCCTCAATGAGAAAGGGAAAAACATCATCCGTACCTGATCATCAGTTAACCCTGGTTGAAAGTCTTGAAAGTCTGGCACATCCTCAAGAAGCGGGCAATATGTGCCACTGGATCTTCTATAGGGCCTCCTCCAAATTGGTTGTTGGACACCATGCTTATCACCGCCGGCTTGATCTCGTAACAGTTGGTAGTGATTCCCGGCACTTGAATGCTATCATACTCTGAAACATCTGACGTAAGGAACTCTGCAATGGTTTGTCCTTGGTAGAGCGGGTTATTGTGAGGAGCGTAAGCATTGGGTGGAGGGACCTGTTGTCTAGGTTGGAAATCTGGTTGCGATTGAGCAGGCGGAACTTGGGGTGGATTACGGTATTGGTTCTGGTAAGGATCTTGGTACTGTGGCTGATTTTGGAATATATTTTGGGTGACTGGTGGTGGATTTTGCATGGGCTGGAAGATGGGAATACCCTGCCCTGCTCCTTGCATCCCATAAACTTGGTTTTGAAAATTGGTTTCAGGAGCAGTAGGGGTATTTTGAAAAAGTTGGAATAATGGAGGAAGATTAAATTGTGGTGAAGGCTGAGTTTGGGAAAAGATCGGAGTGCGGTAGTTTTGAAAATCTGGAGGGTTTCTAGGTGAAATTGGCAGGGTAGATTGTGGTGATGTGTTATGATAGAAATCTGACTGAGTAGTAGGGTTAGGGTTACTAGATGACCCTATGTTTCCAGATGAAGATTGATGGTCCATGGTGATTTTCTCTTTTTGAGCCTTGCGGTTCTGTCTGGCGAGCTTTTCAATCTCGAGATTAAGAGGGATTAACGGTTCCCCCCTCTTAGAGCGTGTATGCATAAACAGATCTGACCTGCAAGGTTAGCAGACAAAAATCCTACGAAAAACTAAAAACGAATCGCTGAGTTAAGTTAACCCTTAAGACCGACACCGTCCCCGGCAACGACGCCAAAAACTGATGTGAGTTTTCTCGCACTTAAAAAGATTATAGAGTAGTAGTTGAAAGTACGAGTATCGTCTCCACAGGGACGGACAAAAGGGAATTAAGGACTAACTAAATTCAGCGATTAAAAATTAAATAAAATAAATGCAGTTGTGCGAGATTTGGTTGATTGAGAAAATTAAAATTGCAAATAAACTAATAAAAGTGAAGATTTGGGTTCTTCTTAATTAAGGACGAAGGGAACAGGGATTGATTCAGGGGTAATCAGATTTCTGGCAGATCAGGCTTAATTACATAAAATTAATTTAATTGAGCCTAGCTAATCAATACTAAGTTCTTACCGCTCTCGCGGTGAAGAGTACAATAATTTAGGGGACCATGCTGATCTCTCATGCGACAGGATCCTAAATTATTGCCAAAACGAGCGAGCTTAAGTGTGTGTGAATGTGTCCTAGAATAAATTAGATCTCTCTTAACTTATTCTACAAGCAATTCTAATTCTAGCGCGCGTTCTAGGTTACAAAAGATATCAGTTAAATTATTCCAACACAAATTAAACGGCATTCATACAATTTAAACCATCAAAAACTAGCCATACATCGTTATTAACCCTTTCATCAATCACAAATCCCTAAATAAAACTACTCCTGACTCATAATTGAAGAATCAATAGAATTGGGAAAAATAGAAATAATTGTCATTAATTAAAAAGTAGGAACTTACAAAGAATCTTAAAGATTTGAAAAACTAGGGCTAAAAAGCTCTCAAATCCGTCCTTAAGCTTGCTCCCAAAGTTCCGTCCCCCTTTAATAGGTTTAGGGAGGTGATATTGTTGGTCCCGGTTGTACTGGATACAGTGTAGAGGGGGGGGGGTGAATAGACTGTATTGGTTTTTAACTTTTTCAAGCTAAGTACCAGATTTAACAGAATAGCCTGTTCTGTTGGCAGAACAGACTGGCAGCGGATGGGGTTCTGGTAGGGAGTTCTGTTAGTATAGCCTCAGAGAAGAAAAGGCAGTAGGCCTTCTGTTAACTCACAAGACAAGTTCTGCTGAACACAGATACCAAGTCTTTGGAGTTAAGCAGTTCAAATAAAAGTGATGAATGTAATGCAGTAAGTAAATGACACCAGGGTTTTTTATAGTGGTTCAAGGAACAACTTGTTCCTCTAGTCCACTATTCCACTAAGCTTGTAAAAACGTCCGTTTACAATGCCTTAGCCCTATCACTTAAGAAGCTCTCCACGTCTTCTTCAAGTGTAGATGTCTTATTGGATGCACTTCCGGCTTCCCTAAGACTGGTCCTTTCACTTAGCTTTCCCGGAAGTATCACCACTTCACTGCTCCAGGTACTTGGACGTCCTTCTTGTGAAAGAAGAGGTTCTGTTGAAAACAGGGGTTCCTCCAACTTGCTTCGTTACAAAAGATTTGTATGTGAAGAGCTTGAAGAGTTGAAGAACACTTGGAACTTTGCTTGAGTTGGAAATAGGGATTTTTCCAACTTCTGCCTTCTCTTGTAGAGGATGATGAAGTTTTAATCTCAAGGAGGGTTTTTGCGTTTTTAGCGTTTGAATATCTTGTATGCGCAGAGTTGTAGCAAAAGTTATTGCAAAGTTATCCGGTTGTTCTTCGTAGTGTATCTTTTATACTGAGGTTGTCTTCCCGTTGGAGGAGAAGGAGGACAACTGCATTAAATGAGCGAGTAGTGGACTTGACCAGTAGGACCCGGTAAAGTTGGCGGGTTACTATTTTGGGATAAAGTAATCCTGACATTGCGGCCAATCATCTGCAAAAGCCATTCTTCAAAAGCTTCTATCTCACCATCTTCAAGAGGCTTGACTGTCTCCTCTGAAGATGAGGATATGACAACAGCCTTTCCTGTGTAACTTGCCTTCTTCTTCTCGAGGACAGAATGGAGGAAGTTGAGGGCAAAACACTTTGAGACATCATCAGTGCCTACCCACTTCAGTATTGCCTCTTCTTCAGGCTCATAATGGTCAAAGAATTGGATGATCTTATGAAGGGGTCCCATCCTCCATCTTCTCCATTCTAGTACACGAGCAAACTGTCTATCCAGTAAGGACAGATACCCTTCTTTGCCTGTACTGGGATGTTCTGTTGATGTTAGCACCCTATTCTATTCTGGAGTGGCAACAGAGGTGGGGTTATCTGGTTCCCCCTGAATGTCTGCCACTTTCTCAAACATGGTAATTAAATGTTTAATAACCTTCTCCTTAGTCTTGGTGGTCCTCTTCCTTTTATTTCCAGCCTTCATGGATGGAGGAGGTGCAACCTGTTCTGCTTTCTTCACCTTTTTCTTCTTCTTCTCCACAAAAGGTGCTTCAGAGAGAGGTTTCTGGATCTTGTCTCCTTGTTGTCTCTTGTTATCAAGCTGAAGCTATCTCTTAAGCTCTGCCTTGATAGCAATTTCCCTGTTTGGAGAAGCAGATAGGAAGATTACCTTTGTGTGATCCAGAGGTATGGTCTTCCTCAAGGTAACACCTTAATTGAGAAGCAGTTCAAAGATGAGCAACCCATGGCCTAACTTTCCAGAATATAGGCCTGTCTTGGGGTTCTTCTTTTTGATGAACTCAATCAGGGACCGTACCATAACCTGTCCCCAGTTGACGTTTACTCCATGATGTACTGCATAGAGGGCCTTGGCATTTGCAGTAGTAACATCATCAGTGGAGGTATACTTGCACCATAAACATTTGTGGAAAATGTTGATGAGCAGCTCAAAGTCCTTCTTGAGCAGATTTTTCTTGATGTTCACCTTTTCCACTTCTTCCCCTTTTCTGCAGTAGTTCCTTTTGAATTCAGGAACAGTGATGTCAGCATCCTCTAGATCAAATAGAGAGGTCCTGCCTTCCTCTAGTTGAATGTCAAAAACTTTGTTGATGACGTCAGCATCAACCAGTATCTCTTCTCCTTGGACTCTAGAGGTGATGGATTCATCTTTGTAGGATGCGTTGAGGTAGAATTCAACAGTGTCAATGTTGTTGTAGACTTCATAAGCGTAGGAGATGACCTTGCTTAGTTGACATTCCGTCAGTCCGTCAATGATGTTGGTCATCCTTTCTCCTTTCTCAGCAAATCTGGGTAGTACATCCAGTTCGCACTTCATCCCAGTCAACACATTCTTGAGCAGGGTTGCTTTTTGTTCCTTGGAAAGATCGGTGAAGTTCAAGAAAGCCATAGCCGGATTTAGCGGTTGAGAGTTTTGGAGAGATAGGAATTCGTAAGTTTGAGAGTAATGGAAGCAGTAGCGGTTTAGGTTGAAATGAGGGGAATATATGGGTACGGGTTAGTGGACGTTGAGATAATTTGCGGTTCCAAGGTACCAATAAATGAAAAAGGAGGCGCAGTAAATATTTTGCGGCTGTATACCGTTTTAAGGGTAAAAGGGTAAAAGACCTTCTTTAAGTTACTAGGTCACCCGGCTTTTCAAAATTTTCTAAGTCCACAACCTTTTCTGTTAGATGTAGGAAGAGGTTTTCTGAAGGGAGGAAGGGAGGGTTTCTGTTGCTGGGGTGTTCTTGTTAGGAATGGAGGTGCTCTGTTCAGGATAGAGAACAGAAGGGGTTAACAGAAGGGGTTCTGCAACAGGTAATCTGTTAGCAGAGATTTTGCAACAGAGGGCCTTCCTTTTCAACTTTCTCTTGGAATTTCATCCATCATTCCCAATTCCTCTCTCAGTTTGTTGAATCTAGCCTCAGGAAGAGGTTTTGTCAGAATGTCTGCAAGCTGGTCTTCTGTTGGCACATGCTCCATGCATATGTGCTTCTTTTCAACATGATCTCTGATGAAGTGATGTCTGATCTGAATGTGCTTTGTCCTGGAGTGAAGAACTGGATTCTTAGTGATGGCAATGGCACTGGTGTTGTCACGGAGCAATTTGATCTCCTTTGCTTGAATGCCATAGTCCTTCAGTTGTTGCTTCATCCAGAGTAGCTGAGCACAACAACTCCCAGGAAACAAGCCTTCCTCCTAGCATTTGGCTTCAAGATCTCCTTTGCTTGAATGCCATAGTCCTTTGCTTCAATGTATTCAGCTTCTGCTGTACTTGTTGAGATTGAATTCTGCTTCTTGCTAAACCAGGAAACAAGCCTTCCTCCTAGCATTTGGCAATGACCAGAGGTGCTCTTCCTGTCTAATCTGCAACCTGCAAAATCTGAGTCAGAGTAACCAATTAGTTCAAAGTTACCTCCCTTTGGATACCATAGGCCTGCATTTGGATTTCCTTTGATATATCTGATGATTCTCTTTGCAGCACTAAGATGGCTCTCCTTGGGCTTTGATTGGTATCTGCACAGATTCCAACAGAGAATGAAATGTATGGTCTGCTTGCCGTCAGATACAGCAGAGATCCTATGATTCCTCTGTAGGTAGTTGCATCGACATCCTTGCCTTCATCATCTGGACCAATTCCTTGTGAGGTGTTCATGGGAATCTTCACTGAGGATTTGCCTTCTACTCCAAACTTCTTGATCAGGTCTCTAGTATACTTCCCTTGATTGATAAAGATTCCTTCTGGAACTTGTTTGACTTGTAGTCCTAGGAAGTAGCTGAGTTCTCCCATCATACTCATTTCAAATTGACTCTGCATCACTTGAGAAAATTTCTTGCACAGTTCTGAATTAGTACTACCAAATATAATATCATCAACATATATTTGTACTAACAGAATATGATTAGCAACACAGATTTGAAATAGAGTTTTGTCAACCTTTCCCTTAGTAAACCCATGGTTCACTAGGAATAGGGACAGTGTGTCATACCATGCTCTGGGAGCTTGATTAAGACCATAGAGGGCCTTTTTAAGCTTGTAGACACAGGAGGAGTGAGTAGGAATGACAAAACCTGGTGGTTGTTCCACATAAACTTCTTCTTCAAGATCTCCATTCAGAAATGCACTTTTGACATCCATCTCGTAGACCTTGATGTTGTTGTAGGCAGCATAGGCTAGAAAAATTCTGATGGCTTCCAGTCTGGCAACTGGTGCAAAAGTCTCATCAAAATCTATTCCTTCTTCTTGGCAATATCCCTTGGCTACCAGCCTTGCTTTATTCCTTACAATGTTGCCATCTTCATCAGCTTTGTTCTTGAACACCCATTTTGTTCCAATGACATTCTAGTGCTTTGGCCTAGGAACAAGTTCCCATACTTTGTTCCTTTCAAATTGAGTAAGCTCTTCTTGCATTGCATTGATCCAATCTGAGTCTGCAAGAGCTTCTTCTCTAGTCATGGGTTCCATCTGAGATATATAGCAGGCAAGCATTGCTTCTCTCCTTGTTGATGCTGATCTGGTCTGCACACCACTTCTAATATGTCCAATTACTTGATTAGGGGGATGGTCTCTTAACCATGTCAGATCAGGTTCTGTCAGTTGCTGTCTGGATCTCTCTGGTTCTTCATCTTCTGAATCTTCATCTTCATTCAACATAAGGGGGTTTGTTGCAGGTGTTGGAAATGCAGGGTTATCTGCTACCTCTTCTGTTGGTTCTGGTGTTTTGTCTTTTATGCTGACTTCTTTGAGGATCTCTGTTACTTCTTTAACAGAGGTGCTATCATCAAACTTCACATGTATAGACTCTTCAACATGTAGAGTCCTTCTGTTGAGTACTCTATAGGCTTTACTGGTGTTTGAATAACCTATAAAGATACCTTCATCAGCTTTCTCTTGAAAGACTTTCAGATGCTCCTTTCCATTGTTAAGGATGTAGCACTTGCATCCAAACACATGAAAGTAACTGATGTTGGGTTTTCTTCCTTTCCATAGTTCATAAGGGGTCTTCTGGTGATTCTTGTTGATCATGCTTCTGTTCTGGGTATAGCATGCAGTGTTGATTGCTTCAGCCCAATATCTCATAGGTAGTCCAGATTCTGCAATCATTGTCCTTGCAGCTTCTTTTAATGTTCTGTTCCTCCTTTCTACTACGCCATTCTGTTGAGGGGTTCTGGCGGCAGAGAGTTGATGAAAGGTTCCATTTTGATCACAGAAGTCCTTTATGACTTTGTTGACAATTTCAGTTCCTCTGTCAGACCTGATTGTCTTAACCTTCAAGTTCTTCTCAGTCTGAAGTTGCTTTAACAGAGATGGCAACTTCTGAAGAGTTTCATTCTTCTTTGATAGGAAGATAGTCCATGTATATCTCGAATAGTCATCAACCATGACTAGAGTGTATTTCTTGCCACCAACACTTGGAGTTTCAACAGGTCCAAATAAATCCATGTGGATCAGATTTAAAAGACTTGTAGAAAGATCTCCAGCAATGGGTTTGAAAGAGTTCTTCTGTTGCTTTCCCTTCTGGCATGCACTGCAGAGGGTCTCTTTCTTGTAAACTATGTCTGGCAGTCCATCAACTATGTGTTCTCTTGCCAGTTTGTTGATTGTTTTGAAGTTCAAGTGACTAAGCTTCTTGTGCCAGTCCCAGCTTAGTTTTGAATCTCCCTTGGCTATCAGGCAAACTCCATCCTTTGTAGTGTTCCAATCAACCACATAGATGTTCTTCTTCCTTGATGATGTAAGAACCACTTCTTTGGTTGTCTCATGTTTCACATAACAGAAGTCCTTAGTGAATTCAACAGTGTAGCCTTTGTCACAGAATTGGCTAGCACTCAGCAAGTTGAATTTCAGTCCTTTGACATATGAGACATCATCAATGAATATCTGGTTCTTGATCAGCTTTCCTCTTCCTTTTGTTTGACCTTCTTTGTCATTACCTCCAAAGGTAACTCTAGGTCCTTTGCATTTCTGGAACTCAGTTAGGCAACTTCTGTCACCTGTCATGTGCCTGGAGCATCCACTATCAATAAACCATTCTTGCTCTGAGATAGCTCCAGCACACAGTTCCTGCAAGATCAAAAGAAAGATTTTGGTACCCAAGCAATGTTGGGTCCTGGGGTGTCATGGAGTCTGGGTAGTTGGTACCATTTTGGTCTCATCAGGTGAAACCTTGGTGGATGGTACCCATTGTCCACCTGGTAGTTATAGTAAACTGAAGTGTGATTCACTTTGGGCAGATTCTTGTGAGGGTCATGCTTCCTGTTTACATACTTTTTCATAGCTTTCTTTGTTGGAATGAAGTCCCATATACTATCAAGAGCAGAGGGACGGTTAGCTTTGGGCTTCTGAAGTTGACCAGCCAACCTCTTCTGCCTAAAGTTAACTCTCTCTTGATATTTGCCCTTCTGGTGGTCATTTCTGGCACGATTGTCATGAGGTTGTCTGTCAATGAATGGTCATTTATTTTTGTTTATCTGAAAACCCTTTCTGTTGTTAGGTTTTCTGCCAGGTTCATTATTTTTCAAAAAGGGTTTCTGTTGAACCTTTATCTTTCCTTTTCTGGTCTAACTTCCTCATGAACAACCTTGGTGCCAGATACACCTGCTTGACATATGGGGCTAGAGATCAGTGGCACTATGACCTTATCTATCTTAGCAACACTGGTCCTAGGCATTACAGAAGGCTTACCTGATTCTGTTGAGCCATAACCAAGACCAAAGCCAGTGCCAATCTGTTGATCAAGTAAAATCTTTTCCATGGAAGACTGGGCCTTCTGGTAAGCTTTGTACTTTATCTCAAGAGGCTCAATTTCTCTTATTCTCTTGAGAAGAGAAACATTTTCAGTTTCCAGCTGATCTCTCTCCTTAATTAGAAGATTGATTTGTATCTCAACCTCCTTTTTTAAGTCAAGAATTTCAGCCTTCATCTTACTGCTTTCTTCTGTGACAGAGGAATAAGTGGCTTGGATGGCCTTAAACTCTTCCCAAAATTCTGACATTGAATCAGAATCAAAAGCTAAGCCTACCGAAGAAAAACTAGATGCAGAAGTAGAGGTTACCTCATCATCAGAATGAGCCATGAGGCATAGGTCTTCTGTCTCAGTATCAAGGCAACAGAAGGCCTCATCAGAATCAAAGTCAGAACTGGATTCTGTCTCAGACAGAGGGTCTTTCTCGAACTGTTCTGTCACGAGTGCTTTCCTTCTTCTGGAATTGTCTTCATATTTCTTCTTTTCTCCATCATGCCCTTGTTTCTTGGACACTCTTGGATGTGGACACTCTGCCTTGAAATGTCCAGGTTGTCTGCAGTTGTAACAGAGAAGCTCACCACTGCTCTCTGTTGTTTTGACCTTCTGGAATGGATTTGTGCTGAATGATGGACTTCTTCCATCTTTGGGATTCTTCATAAACTTCTTGAATCTCCTAGCAAAAGCAGCCATATATTCGTCAGATAAAAGTACTGAGGGGTCAAAATCATTTACCTTTGATGTGCTGGCAGTGAGGGCTGTAGTGGTCCTCTCTTCTGGTACATCTTCTTTTTCTTCAATCATTTCAAACTCATGAGCTTTGAGATCTGAAATGAGCTTATCAGTGGGATAAGTCTTCACATCCTTGCTGGCTTGGACAGCAACCACCTTCATCTTCCATGCTGAGGGCAGTCCCCTCAACACCTTAAGGTTGATCTCCTTGGTGGTGAGTTCCTTGCCAAGCTCAGAGATCTCTCCAGTAAGAGTGAGGAGCCTGTCATACATCTTGGAGATGCTTTCACCAGGAAGAAGCTTGAAGTCATCAAACTTCTTGTTGGCTATTGTCAGCTTGCGGTCCTTCTCTTGCTCATCACCAGCTCCAATGAGCTCAAGAGTATCCCAGATTTCCTTTGCAGTCTTGCACTTCTTTATTCTGTTGAAGTACCTGTCATCGATGGACTTGTAAAGAATGTCTTTAGCAATGTTGTCCAGATTGTACTTCCTTCATTCTTCAGTAGTCCACTCAGATTTGGCCTTATTGATCATCTGAGGTCTAGTGTTATCAATAGCATGTTCAGGGTTGACCTTCTGGAAGCTTGTGAAGGGCCCAATGTCAAGTACTTCCCACATCTCATCATGCAGAGCACAGAGATGTGCCTTCATCCAGATCCTCCAGTCATCAAACTTGAGATCTGAGAACATAAGATTCTTGGAAAGAGAGTAATCCATTATATCAGATTAAAAGTGAGGTAAAACAGAAAAACAAGTGGATCTTTGTTCAACAAATAACCTAAGAGATTATTAGAACAAGGAGACTCTGATACCACTTGTTGGTCTCGGTTGTACTGGATACAGTCTAGAGGGAGGGTGAATACACTGTATTGGTTTTTAACTTTTTCAAGCTAAGTACCAGATTTAACAGAATAGCCTGTTCTGTTGGCAGAACAGACTGGCAGCGGATGGGGTTCTGGTAGGGAGTTATGTTAGTATAGCCTCAGAGAAGCAAAGGCAGTAGGCCTTCTGTTAACTCACAAGACAAGTTCTGCTGAACACAGATACCAAGTCTTTGGAGTTAAGCAGTTCAAATAAAAGTGATGAATGTAATGCAGTAAGTAAATGACACCAGGGGTTTTTATAGTGGTTCAAGGAACAACTTGTTCCTCTAGTCCACTGTTCCACTAAGCTTGTAAAAACGTTCGTTTACAATGCCTTAGCCCTATCACTTAAGAATCTCTCCACGTCTTCTTCAAGTGTAGATGTCTTCTTGGATGCACTTCCGGCTTCCCTAAGACTGGTCCTTTCACTGAGCTTTCCCGGAAGTATCACCACTTCACTGTTCCAGGTACTTCGACGTCCTTCTTGTGAAAGAAGAGGTTCTGTTGAAAACAGGGGTTCCTCCAACTTGCTTCGTTACAAAATGTAAGGAATAATTGTATTTAGATTTTGATGATGCTAGATTAATTAGGACTTTAGAAGTACCCCTTTAGAAATTATGTATTAGAATTTTCCTTTGTAAAGTTCTTAGATGTATTCGACTTGACAGAAGACCTTCAAGAACAGAAGTGCTTCAAGGACAGAAGTGCTTCAAGAACAGAAGTGCCTCGTAAGGCTTTATTGAAACAGAGGACCTTTGGTTCTCTGCTCCAGAACAGAAGTCCTCAGGATCTCTGTTACTCTTGGCTCTGACAGAAACCCTTCTGGGTCTCTGTTGGATATTCCCAACAGAAGTGCTCCAGACCTCCTCTGTTCTATTCTCAGACAAAGACACCATAAGGTCTGACACTTAGAAGATTTTCAAAGAACCGGGAAGTCAACTAAAAGATTCCTTCAACGGCTAGGAGTATGAAACGGAAAAGCTACAGTGCATGCATTAAATGCTCATTTAATGCACCCCATGCTACGTAGAGTAATTGCAGATGATTGGCCGGAATGTCAGGAATACTTTATCCCAAAATAGTAACCCGCCAACTTTACCGGGCTCTACTAGTCAAGTCAACTGATCGCTCATTTAATGCAGTTGTCCTCCTACTCCTCCAACGGGAAGACAACCTCAGTATAATAGATACACTACGGAGAACAACCGGATAACTTTGCCTACATAATTTTGCTACAACTTTGCCTACATAATTTTGCTACAACTTTTCAAACCACAAGCAAGATATTCAAACTCTGAAAAGCAAAAAGCCTCCTTGAGATTCAAACTCAATATCTTCTACAAGAGAAGGCAGAAGTTGGAAAAATACTCTTTCCAACTCAAGCAAAGTTCCAAGTGTTCTTCAACTCTTCAAGTTCATCACATACAAATATTTTGTAACGAAGCTAGTTGGAGGAACCCCAGTTTCAACAGAAACTCTTCTTGCTACAAGAAGGACGTCCAAATAACTGGAGTAGTGAAGTGGTGATACTTCAAGGAAACTCAGTGAAAGGACCAGTGTTAAAGGAAGCCAGGCAGTGCATCCCAGGACACATCTAGGCTCTAAGAAGACGTGGAGTGCTTCTTAAGTGCTAGGACTAAGGCTTTGTAAACGGCAGTTTTTACAGCTTAGTGGAACAGTGGATTAGAGGAACGAGTTGTTCCTTGAACCACTATAAAAATCCCTGGTGTCGTTTACTTACTGCTTTTAATACTTGCACTTAGATAGAACTGTATAACTCCTTGGACTTGGTATCTGTGTTCAGCAGAACTTGTTCTACGAGTTAACAGAAGGCCTTCTGCCTTTGCTTCTCTGAGGCTAACAGAACTCCCTGCCAGAACCCCATCCGCTGCCAGTCTGTTCTTTCAACAGAACAGGCTATTCTGTAAATCTGGTACTTAGTTTAAAAAGCTAAAAACCAATACAGTCTATTCACCCCCCCCCCTCTAGACTGTATCCAGTATAACCGGGACCAACAAGTGGTATCAGAGCCTCCTTGTTCTAATAATCTCTTAGGTTATTTGTTGAACAAAGATCCACTTGTTTTTCTGTTTTACCTCATTTCTATCTGATATAATGGATCAGTCCTTGTCCAAGAATCTTATGTTTTCAGATCTTAAGTTTGATGACTGGAGGATCCGGATGAAAGCACATCTCTGTGCCCTGCATGATGAGATGTGGGAAGTTCTAGATATTGGCCCCTTCACAAGCTTCCAGAAGGTCAACCCTGAACATGCCATAGACAACACCAGACCCCAGATGATTAGCAAAGCCAAGTCAGAATGGACCACTGAAGAGAGGAGAAAGTACAACCTAGACAATATTGCCAAGGACATCCTCTACAAGTCCATTGATGATAGGTACTTCAACAGAATCAAGAAGTGCAAGACTGCTAAGGAGATCTGGGATACTCTTGAGCTCATTGGAGCTGGTGATGAGCAAGAGAAGGACAACAAACTAACCATAGCCAACAAGAAGTTTGATGACTTCAAACTTCTCCCTGGTGAAAGCATCTCCAAGATGTATGACAGGCTCCTCACTCTCACTGGAGAGATCTCTGAGCTTGGCAAGGATCTCACAACCAAGGAGATCAACCTGAAGGTGTTGAGGGGACTGCCCTCAGCATGGAAGATGAAGGTAGTTGCTGTCCAAGCCAGCAAGGATGTAAAGACTTATCCCACTGATAAGCTCATTTCAGATCTCAAAGCTCATGAGTTTGAAATGATTGAAGAAAAGGAAGATGTACCAGAAGAGAGGACCACTACAACCCTCACTGCCAGCACATCTAAGGTAAATGATTTTGACCCTTCAGTACTTTTATCTGATGAATATATGGCTGCCTTTGCCAGGAGATTCAAAAAGTTTATGAAGAATCCCAAAGATGGAAGGAGTCCATCTTTCAACAGAAAGCCATACCAGAAGGTCAAATCAACAGAAAGCAGTGGAGAGCTTCTCTGTTATAACTGCAGACAACCTGGTCACTTCAAGGCTGATTGTCCCCGTCCTAGAGTGTCCAAGAAGCAAGGACAGGATGGAGAAAAGAAGAAGTACGAGGACAACTCCAGAAGAAGAAAGGCACTTGTGACAGAACAGCTGGAGAAAGACCCTCTGTCAGAAACAGAATCCAGTTCTGACTCAGATTCTGATGAGGCCTTCTGTTGCCTTGATACTGAGACAGAAGACCTTTGCCTCATGGCTCATTCTGATGATGAGGTAACCTCTACTTCTGAATCTAGTTTTTCTTCGGTAGGCTTAGCTTTTGATTCTGATTCAATGTCAGAATTTTGGGAAGAGTTTAAGGCCATACAAGCCACTTATTCTTCTGTAACAGAAGAAAACAGTAAGTTGAAAGCTGAAATTCTTGACTTAAAGAAGGAGGTTGAGATCAAAATCAATCTTCTAATTGAGGAAAGAGATCAACTGGAAACTGAAAATGTTTCTCTTCTTAAGAGAATAAGAGAAATAGAGCCTCTCGAGATTAAGTACAAAGCTTACCAGAAGGCCCAGTCTTCCATGGAAAAGATTGTGCTTGATCAACAGATTGGCACTGGTTTTGGTCTTGGTTATGGCTCAACAGAATCAGGTGAGCCTTCTGTAATGCCTAGCACCAGAGTTGCTAAGGCAGATAAGGTCATAGAGCCACTGATTTCTAGCCCCATCTGTCAAGCTGGTGTATCTGGCACCAAGGTTGTTCATGAGGAAGTCAGACCAGAAAAGGGTAAGATAAAGGTTCAACAGAAACCCTTTTTGAAAAATAATGAACCTGGCAGAAAACCTAACAACAGAAGAGGTTTTCAAAATAACAAAAATAAAAGACCATTCATTGACAGACAACCTCATGTCAATCGTGCCAGAAATGATCACCAGAAAGGCAAATATCAAGAGAAAGTTAACTTCAGGCAGAAGAGGTTGGCTGGTCAACTTCAGAAGCCCAAGGTTAACCGTCCCTCTGCTCTTGATAGTATATGGGACTTCTTTCCAACAAAGAAAGCTATGCAAAAGTATGTAAACAGGAAGCATGACCCTCACAAGCATCTGCCCAAAGTGAATCACACTTCTGTCTACTACAACTACCAGGTGGACAATGGGTACCACCCACCAAGGTTTCACTTGATGAGACCAAAATGGTACCAACTACCCAGACTCCATGACCCCCCAGGACCCAGCATTGCTTGGGGACCTAAATCTTTCTTTTGATCTTGCAGGAACTGTGTGCTGGAGCCATCTCTGAACAAGAATGGTTTATTGATAGTGGATGCTCCAGGCACATGACAGGTGACAGAAGTTGCCTAACAGAGTTCCAGAAATGCGAAGGACCTAGAGTTACCTTTGGAGGTTATGACAAAGAAGGTCAAACAAAAGGAAGAGGAAAGCTGATCAAAAACCAGATAATCATTGATGATGTCTCATATGTCAAAGGACTGAAGTTCAACTTGCTAAGTGCTAGCCAATTCTGTGACAAAGGCTACACTGTTGAATTCACAAAGGACTTCTGCTATGTGAAGCATGAGACAACAAAGGAAGTGGTTCTTACAGCATCAAGGAAAAAGAACATCTATGTAGTTGATTGGAACACTGCAAAAGATGGAGTTTGCCTGATAGCCAAAGGAGATTCAAAACTGAGCTGGGACTGGCACAAAAAGCTCAACCATTTGAATTTCAAAACAATCAACAAACTAGCCAGAGAACACATTGTAGAAGGGCTACCAGACATTGTGTACAAGAAAGAGACCCTCTGCAGTGCATGTCAGAAAGGCAAACAAGTGAAGAATTCATTCAAACCCATTGCTGGAGATCTTTCTACAAGTCCTCTAAATCTGATTCACATGGATTTATTTGGACCTGTTGAGACTCCAAGCGTTGGTGGCAAGAAATATACTTTAGTCATGGTTGATGACTACTCCAGATACACATGGACTGTTTTTCTGACAAAGAAAAATGAAACTCTTCAGAAGTTTCCATCTCTGTTAAAGCAACTTCAGACTGAGAAGAACTTGAAAGTGAAGACAATCAGATCAGACAGAGGAACTGAATTTGTCAACCAAGTCATAAAGGACTTCTGTGATCAGAATGGAACTTTTCATCAACTTTCTGCCGCCAGAACCCCTCAACAGAATGGCGTAGCAGAAAGAAGGAACAGCACTCTAAAAGAAGCTGCAAGAACAATGATTGCAGAATCTGGATTGCCTATGAGATATTGGGCTGAAGCAATCAACACTGCATGCTATACTCAGAACAGAAGCATGATCAACAAGAATCACCAGAAGACCCCTTATGAACTCTGGAAGGGAAGAAAACCAAACATCAGCTACTTCCATGTATTTGGATGCAAGTGCTACATTCTCAACAATGGAAAGGAGCATCTGAAGGTATTTCAAGAAAAGGCTGATGAAGGAGTCTTTATAGGCTATTCAAACACCAGTAAAGCCTATAGAGTACTCAACAGAAGGACCCTACATGTTGAAGAATCCATACATGTGAAGTTTGATGAAAGCACCTCTGTTAAAGAGGTAACAGAGATTCTCAAGGAAGTCAGCATAGAAGACAGAACACCAGAACCAACATAAGAGGTGGCAGACAACCCTGCATTTCCAACACCTGCACCAAACCCCCTTCTGTTGAATAAAGATGAAGACTCTGAAGATGAGGAACCAGAGAGACCAAGACAGCAGCTGACAGAACCAGACCTAACATGGTTAAGAGATCATCCTCTTAACCAAGTGATTGGTCAAATCAGAAGTGGAGTTCAAACCAGATCCACATCAAGGAGAGAAGCAATGCTTGCCTGCTATATATCTCAGATGGAACCTATGACAGTTGAAGAAGCTCTTGCAGACTCAGATTGGATCAATGCTATGCAAGAAGAGCTCACTCAGTTTGAAAGGAACAAAGTATGGGAACTTGTTCCTAGGCCAAAGCACCAGAATGTCATTGGAACCAAATGGGTATTCAAGAACAAAGCAGATGAAGATGGCAACATTGTAAGGAACAAAGCAAGGCTAGTAGCTAAAGGATATTGTCAAGAAGAAGGAATAGATTTTGATGAGACCTTTGCACCAGTTGCCAGACTTGAAGCCATCAGAATATTTCTAGCCTATGCTGCCTACAACAACATCAAGGTCTACCAGATGGATGTCAAGAGTGCATTTCTGAATGGAGATCTTGAAGAAGAAGTTTATGTGGAACAACCACCAGGTTTTGTCATTCCTACTCAATCTTCTTGTGTCTACAAGCTTAAAAAGGCCCTCTATGGTCTTAAGCAAGCTCCCAGAGCCTGGTATGACACATTGTCCCTCTTCCTAGTAAACCATGGATTTACTAAAGGAAAGGTTGACAAAACTCTATTTCAAATCTCTGTTGCTAATCATATTCTGTTAGTACAAATATATGTTGATGACATTATATTTGGGAGTACTAATCCAGAACTGTGCAAGAAATTTTCTCAAGTGATGCAGAGTCAATTTGAAATGAGTATGATGGGAGAACTCAGTTACTTCCTAGGACTTCAAGTCAAACAAGTTCCAGAAGGGATCTTTATCAATCAAGGGAAGTACACCAGAGATCTAATCAAGAAGTTTGGAGTGGAAGGCAAATCATCAGTGAAGATTCCCATGAACACTTCACAAGGAATTGGTCCAGATGATGAAGGAAAGGATGTAGATGCAACAACATATAGAGGAATCATAGGATCTCTATTGTATCTAACTGCAAGCAGACCAGACATCTCGTTCTCTGTTGGAATCTGTGCCAGATACCAATCAAAGCCCAAGGAAAGCCATCTAAGTGCTGCAAAGAGAATCATCAGATACATCAAAGGGAATCCAAATGCAGGCCTATGGTATCCAAAGGGAGGTAACTTTGAACTAATTGGTTATTCTGACTCAGATTTTGCAGGTTGCAGACTAGACAGAAAGAGCACCTCTGGTCACTGCCAATTGCTAGGAGGAAGGCTTGTTTCCTGGTTTAGTAAGAAGCAGAACTCCATCTCAACAAGTACAGCTGAGGCAGAGTACATTGCAGCTGGGAGTTGCTGTGCTCAGCTACTCTGGATGAAGCAACAACTTAAGGACTATGGAATTCAATCAAAGGAGATCAAGCTGTTGTGTGACAACACCAGTGCTATTGCTATCACTCAGAATCCAGTTCTTCATTCCAGAACAAAGCACATTGAGATCAGACATCACTTCATCAGAGATCATGTGGAGAAGAAGCACATCTGCATGGAACATGTGCCAACAGAAGACCAGCTTGCAGATATCCTGACAAAGCCTCTTCCTGAGGCTAGGTTCAACAAACTGAGAGAAGAATTGGGAATGATGGATGAGATTCCAAGGGAGAGATGAAAAGAAAGCCCCCCTGTTGCTGAATTCCTGTTAACAGAACACCTTTTGCAGAACCCCTTCTGTTAACCCCTTCTGTCAACCCCTTCTGTTCTCTACCCTGGCAGAACACCTACAACAGAAACCCTTTCTACAGAGAACCCTCTCTTGTCTAACAGAAGGTGGTGGACTTAGAAAAGAAAATCTTGTAAACCGGGTGACCTAGTAAATTATTAAAGGTCTTTTACCCTTTTACCCTTAAAACGGTATCCAGCCGTATAAAATTTACTGCGCCCCTTTTTACATTTATTGGTACCTTGGAACCGTAAATTATCTCAAACGTCCACTAACCCATATCCATAAAACCCCCTTTCGCAAACCTAAACCGTTACTGCTCTCATAACTCTCAAGCTTTTGAACTCTTATCTCTCAGAAATTTTCTAACCGCAGTAAACTCCATGGCCATCTTGAGCTTCTCCGACCTATCAAAGGAACAAAAGGCAACACTTCTCAAGAATGTCTTGACTGGCCTGAGATGCGAACTGGAAGTACTACCCAGGTTCGCAGAAAAGAAGGAGAGGATGACCTCCATTGTTGACGGACTGTCACAATGTCAACTGAGCAAGGTCATCTCTCATGATTATGAAGCCTACAGCAACATTGACACAGTTGAGTTCTATCTCAACGCATCCTTCAAGGATGAAGTCATCTCCTCCGTCGTCCAAGGAGAAAAGGTGGTGGTTGATGCTGACGTCATCAACAACATCTTCCACATTCAGCACAAGGAAGAAAGGGACTCTCTACTTGATTTGGAGGATATTGACATCCCTCTGCCAGAATTCAAGAAGAAGTTCTGCAGGAAAGGTGAAGAGGTAGAAAAGGTCAACATCAAGAAGCACCTGCTCAAGAGGGAATTTGAGCTACTCATAAACATTTTCCACAAATGTTTATGGTGCAAGTACACCTCCACAGATGATGTTACAACGGCCAATGCTAAGGCCCTGTATGCAGTGCATCATGGGGTGAACATCAATTGGGGACAAATCATGGTGAAGTCCCTGATTGAAGTGATCAAGAAGAAGAATCCAAAGACTAGCCTCTATTCTGGGAAGCTAGGGCATGGACTGCTCATTTCTGAAGTGCTCCTCAAACAAGGGGTAAGCTTGAGGAAGGCTACAACTTTGGATCACACCAAGGTAATTTTCCTGACTGCCTCTCCCAATAGGGAAAAAGCCATAAAGGCAGAGCTGAGGAGACAGCTTCAACTTGAGGCTAAGAGACAACAGGGAGAGAAGGTACAGAAACCTCTCTCTGTAGCCCCTTCTGCTGAGAAGGCAGAAAAGAAAAAGAAGAAGAAGAAGACTGAAGGGGAAGCACATGTTGCCCCCCCTAAGGCCGGACAGAAGAGGAAGAGGACCACCAAACTCAAGAAGAAGGTTGTTAAACCTGTGGTTTCAATATCTGAGGGAGTGGCAGACACTCAGGGGGAACCAGAGATCCCCACCTCTGCTGCATCTCCTGAACAGAACAGGGTGCCAACTCCACCAGAGCACCCCAGTCCTGTCAAAGATGGGTATCTGTCCCTGCTTGACAGACAGTTTACCCGGGTTCTTGAATGGAGAAGGTGGAGAATGGGACCCCTCTCCAAAATAATTCAATTTTTTGATCACTATGAGGAAGAAGAAGAAGCCATCCTGAACTGGGTTGGGACTGATGATGTCTCAAAGTGCTTTGCCCTCAACTTTCTTCACTCTGTCCTTGAGAAGAAGAAGGCAAGCTACAAGGGAAAGGCCATTCTCATTTCTTCACCCTCGGAGGAAGCTGTCAAACCTCTAGAAGATGGGGAAATTGAAGCCTTTGAAGAATGGCTGTTCACCAAAATGGCAACTGACTCTGTTCAGCCCAACTTCAACCCAGGAGAGTCCTCTGTACTCAAGTCAGAAGGACAAGCAATGATGGAGCAAATCAAGGAGTGGAGGACTTCCTTGCTCGTGGATAACATCATTGAGGTAAACTCTCCAACCCCTTCTGTTATTATCCCAACAGAACCACACTTTCCCTCACCTTCCACCAGCACAGAAACCCCTCCACCAGAACACCCTCAACATAAATCTCCTGAACAGAACACCCCCACCCCTCCTCAATCACCCAAACAGAAAATTGCATCTCCCTGTAGAGCAATTGTTCCCTACAGAAACCGTTCACCTTCACCTCCCCCATCTCCCCCTCAACAGAATGCCTCACCTATTCACTCCTCACCCCAGCACCAGAACTCCTCACCCCAACAGATATCCTCTTCATCCTCTGAAACTGATCATCAATCTCCTCTTCCAGAATCCTCACCTCCACAACAACCTGCAGGAAACCTAAAACCTGTATGGTTCCTCAGAGATTCTGACCCGACAACTGTCTCCCCCATCTCTGCACCCAAAGGGTATTCTAGGGACTTTGTTGCCCCCAATCCCTCTCTGAGAAAGAAAAAGAAGGTGGTTCGCAACAGAAAACCTATCTACTCTCCATATGAGATATCCTCTGACATGGATGGATTCATGATCAGCAAATCATACAAGGCCACATCCAAGAGACAGAAGACCCCTCCTCTGACTCAACTGGAACATGAACAGCTTGTTCACTCTCTGTCATCTGTCCAAGAACATCACCCACTACCTAGGGGAAGAGGTCTTGAGATGCCTCAAGCAGATGGACAACAGAATAACATTCCCTTCAACAAATTTGTTGAATCTGCAGAAGAATTTGGAGGACAGATCCTCCAAGGCTTGAACAAGCTGACAGAGATAAATGATAAACACTATGGGCATCTTGCTCATGTGAATGACAATCTGAATTCAGGTATGCAGTTCATCTCTGACCGCTTTGAGAACCTCACTGGGACACTCAACAACTTCATAGCCTCATCCTCTGCCAGAACAGATGCGCTGACAATAGAAGTGGAAAGCATTCATAAGACCCTCTTTACATTTCATCAGACTCTGATAGCTCAGGGAAAAGCTATTGAAACAATCTCCTCCAATATTGATGAACTTCAATGGGCTGATACAAAGACAAAGGAACAGCTACTGGACATAGAGGAACTGTGCAAAGTCCATCGTGATCAAGCCAGGACTCTATTTGCCCAAGACAAAGAGAGATACCAGAAGATGGTTCTCTTAGAAGCCAGTAATAAAGACATCTTCTCTGCCATACAGAAGCAGCAAGGTCTCATTGAAGGCCTTACCTCTGTCACCCAGACACTACCAGAGGCCCTGGAGCAGATAGCCTCAACCCAAGCCTCAGAATTCCAGAAGATCAGTCTTATGTTAGAAGACTTGAATGATGCCAAAAATGGGGAAGAGGACCCTCAACAGACCAGGCCTAGGTCTCACAGAACTCCTACCAGAGCACCCTCCTCTGGTGAGCCTGCAGTAGATCAAGCTCCCTATTTTGAAGCTGCCCTGCAAAAGAAGAGAGCAGCTGGCATACCTAGACCCCCATCTCCAGTAAAGAAGAGCTCCAAGAAAAAGAAAGTTTTCGACTTCACAGAGTGGAGATTGGGTGGCTCTCAGCAAATTGACAGAACTCAATTTGAGGAGATGAAGGCTAAAATGACTCCTACCCAACAACAGCACCTCTATCTGGACAGAGATGGTGTTGTCAGAGTTAGGTATGGAGGATCTCTTGAAGAAGCAGAAGAATGGTACAAAAAGAACATTGTCCCAGGAAAGACCATACATGAAGGTGTCCTCAACTACTTGGACTGCAAGCTTTCTCCAATATGGGCATCTTATCAAAGGTCTGGCAATCTGTTCAAAATCCGAGCTGAAATAAATGAAGAACTGCTCAGGCTTCAAAGACTAGAGGAAGAAGCTCTACAGGCAGCTAATCTGGAGAATGTGTAAGGTTTAATCTCTGTAAAACCTATCTAATAAAATCACATCTCTGCCTTCTTACTTTGAAGTGCTTTTCCTCACATACTTGTCTTTTTGCCTTCTGTTTGTGTTTGTTTATTTCTGTTATATTCTGCTATCTGAATGTATCGTACTCTTACTATTTTCCTATGCCAAGTTGCCCACCAAGATTTTAATGAAAAGTTTTAAACTTTAAATTTTTTATGGTGAAGGCACTTCTCTGGAAATAGTTAAAGGGTTTTGGCATCATCAAAAAGGGGGAAATTGTAAGGAATAATTGTATTTAGATTTTGATGATGCTAGATTAATTAGGACTTTAGAAGTACCCCTTTAGAAATTATGTATTAGAATTTTCCTTTGTAAAGTTCTTAGATGTATTCGACTTGACAGAAGACCTTCAAGAACAGAAGTGCTTCAAGGACAGAAGTGCTTCAAGAACAGAAGTGCCTCGTAAGGCTTTATTGAAACAGAGGACCTTTGGTTCTCTGCTCCAGAACAGAAGTCCTCAGGATCTCTGTTACTCTTGGCTCTGACAGAAACCCTTCTGGGTCTCTGTTGGATATTCCCAACAGAAGTGCTCCAGACCTCCTCTGTTCTATTCTCAGACAAAGACACCAGAAGGTCTGACACTTAGAAGATTTTCAAAGAACCGGGAAGTCAACTAAAAGATTCCTTCAACGGCTAGGAGTATGAAACGGAAAAGCTACAGTGCATGCATTAAATGCTCATTTAATGCACCCCATGCTACGTAGAGTAATTGCAGATGATTGGCCGGAATGTCAGGAATACTTTATCCCAAAATAGTAACCCGCCAACTTTACCGGGCTCTACTAGTCAAGTCAACTGATCGCTCATTTAATGCAGTTGTCCTCCTACTCCTCCAACGGGAAGACAACCTCAGTATAAAAGATACACTACGAAGAACAACCGGATAACTTTGCCTACATAATTTTGCTACAACTTTGCCTACATAATTTTGCTACAACTTTGCAAACCACAAGCAAGATATTCAAACTCTGAAAAGCAAAAAGCCTCCTTGAGATTCAAACTCAATATCTTCTACAAGAGAAGGCAGAAGTTGGAAAAATACTCTTTCCAACTCAAGCAAAGTTCCAAGTGTTCTTCAACTCTTCAAGCTCATCACATACAAATATTTTGTAACGAAGCTAGTTGGAGGAACCCCAGTTTCAACAGAAACTCTTCTTGCTACAAGAAGGACGTCCAAATAACTGGAGTAGTGAAGTGGTGATACTTCAAGGAAACTCAGTGAAAGGACCAGTGTTAAAGGAAGCCAGGCAGTGCATCCCAGGACACATCTAGGCTTGAAGAAGACGTGGAGTGCTTCTTAAGTGCTAGGACTAAGGCTTTGTAAACGGCAGTTTTTACAGCTTAGTGGAACAGTGGATTAGAGGAACGAGTTGTTCCTTGAACCACTATAAAAATCCCTGGTGTCGTTTACTTACTGCTTTTAATACTTGCACTTAGATAGAACTGTATAACTCCTTGGACTTGGTATCTGTGTTCAGCAGAACTTGTTCTACGAGTTAACAGAAGGCCTTCTGCCTTTGCTTCTCTGAGGCTAACAGAACTCCCTGCCAGAACCCCATCCGCTGCCAGTCTGTTCTTTCAACAGAACAGGCTATTCTGTAAATCTGGTACTTAGTTTAAAAAGCTAAAAACCAATACAGTCTATTCACCCCCCCCCTCTAGACTGTATCCAGTATAACCGGGACCAACACAAAAGATTTGTATGTGAAGAGCTTGAAGAGTTGAAGAACACTTGGAACTTTGCTTGAGTTGGAAATAGGGATTTTTCCAACTTCTGCCTTCTCTTGTAGAGGATGATGAAGTTTTAATTTCAAGGAGGCTTTTTGCGTTTTTAGCGTTTGAATATCTTGTATGCGCAGAGTTGTAGCAAAAGTTATTGCAAAGTTATCTGGTTCGTTCTTCGTAGTGTATCTTTTATACTGAGGTTGTCTTGAGCGAGCAGTTGACTTGACCAGTAGGACCCGGTGAAGTTGGCGGGTTACTCTTTTGGGATAAAGTAATCCTGACATTGCGGCCAATCATCGGCAATTACTCTACAGAGTACGGGAGGCATTAAATGTGCATTTAATGCGCGTACTGTAGCTTTTCCGTTCAAGACTCCTAGCCGTTAAAGGAATCTTTCAGT
Source organism: Cuscuta europaea (assembly GCA_945859875.1). Classification (NCBI taxonomy): domain Eukaryota; kingdom Viridiplantae; phylum Streptophyta; class Magnoliopsida; order Solanales; family Convolvulaceae; genus Cuscuta; species Cuscuta europaea. The sequence continues at coordinate 4,673,500 of CAMAPE010000062.1, read as the reverse complement.
TGGTTTCCCGGCTTGGTGAAATTCTTCTAAGTGTCAGGCCTTCTGGTGTCTTTAGCAGAGAGTTGATCAGAGAAGGTCTTGAGCACTTCTGTTGAAGAGATATCCAACAGAGAACCAGGAGGGTTTCTGTCAGAGTAAAGGATAACAGAGACCCTGAGGTCTTCTGTTCTAAAGCAGAGAACCAAAGGCCTTCTGTTCAACCAAAGCCTTATCAAGGGTCTTCTGTCAGGGGGTCTTCTATTCTGGAGGCTTTCTGCTTTGGAGGCCTTCTGCTCTTGAGGCTTTCTGCTTTGGAGGCCTTCTGCCAGTCGATTATACTAAAGAGATTTACAAAGGAAAATTCTAATACATTAAGTCTAAAGAGGGGTACTCTAACGTCCTAATTAATCTAGCATCATCAAAATCTAATTACAAATATTCCTTACAGATATTTATAGGAAACAAAGCAATTTGGACTTAATTAGGGCAAATCGGGGCCAGGCACGACGTCAGGCACGATCGTGCCTGGGACCGTGCCTGCGGAACCCACACGTGTTTCGTATAGAGGCACGATCGTGCCTCCCTGCCAGACACGATCGTGTCTGGCATTCAGAGGCTTCGTGACATTCTTCTTCGGGCACGATCGTGCCTAGGCCCAGGCACGGTCGTGACTGGGCTATCTTTGACTTTTTCTTGCTCCAAGCGCTCCCGGATGCAAATAAGATCGATCCAAATACTCTTTCTTCATCAGAATTTCGTCGTGAATCTCCCGGTGACCTCCAAATCTCTCAAATCTTCCTCGAATGCTTCCAAACTCTTCTCGATTGCCTCTTTAAGCGCCGATGCCGGTTTCTAACTTCTTCAATTCATCTCCAAATGCAACAAAACTCGACCCAACGCCTGATAATCACATCTTGAGCTAAAATTGAGACTTGCAATACCTTAAGGCTAGGAAAATTATCAAAATCCGACTCCAACACGCATCAAATGCGTGTTGTAATACGAACTTATCAGTGTCACTCCCTCTTGCCCCATTGTTAACGGGACGGAGGGAGTAGTACTTTATACAATTTTCTTAAGCATTTAATTTGAAACGAGGATCAAGAGCAAATGAAATATCATATATAAGCGGAATATATGTAAAATATTTAAAAAAAACTTTTCTTTCATGAAATCATAAAAATAATGAATGTACAAGGCCTATTGAAATTTAGAAAAAGCACCGGCGAGATTAATAGATTCAACAAAAAATTGGTATGCCGTAGGTTTATAACATGACTAAAAGTCAGAGTTGCATTATTAAAAAAACCAAAACATGGCAAAAAATTTCCACAATGTCGATCTCACCCGGATTTATAATATAGTTAGCAGCTTATTTTAAAAAAACAGAAAAATGGACTTCAAATCTAAGAAGTACAACAATTAAGTTATAAGTATTATTCCAACGAATAGACAAATCTTTTGGAAAAGCACATTAGGTCACACGCCTAGCCCTCCAAAATTGACGCCAATGTTTTTTTAATTGATTATTACTCCAAATCAGTCTATACCCCATTTCACGTTCTCCATAACATCACCTAATGCGGTTAAACTATCTTTTACACATAAATTGAAAACATTGCGTGCACAACGGTAATGAAAAAACTTACCCATCAAAGTAGAAGGATCACACAATTCACACAATCTAGGTTTAACAGCAGTGTTATTACTAGCATTATCGAAACCAATAGCAAAAAATTTATCAATCAAGTTATATTCAGTTAAAATACACTCAATGAGAATATAAATATTATCACCGGTGTGTCGGTCATTAAATTCTTGAAAAGCAATAACACATTTATGCATATTCCAATTAGCATCAATATAATGTACAGTCACACCCAAATAATGAAAATGATGATAAGTGTCCTCCCATATATCACTACAAATACCAACACGTCCATCAAAGTTTGCGAATTAATCTATCCATTTCCAAAACATATTGCCTTATAACTTCTTTTTTATTGGTTTTGCGGTTATAGTTTTGAAATTGAGGATTTAAAGAACCTTGAACATAAGCACGTAAAGCAAGACTTTCTGAAAAATATAAGGCAAATTTTCTTCAACAATTAATTCAGTTAAATATTCGGAATCATCATAGGAGAAAACAGTGTTGGCATGTTGCAAACCTCAATATTTGTGTTATGGTAAAGTGAGTGTCATTTTAATTGTATTTGGAGTGTTTATTTTGATTGTTTGAAATTTGAGTAAATTCCTGGATCTAGATGGTTATCACACTTGTTGGTTATAATAAGATTTTATTAAGTTTTTATTTGGAGTTATATTTTAGTTACTTTTTTGAGAATTTAGCAAAGTTATTTCTTAAACAAAAGGTCATTACATTGCATTATTTGTGTCAAGTAATAAGACAGTGTAACGTTTCCTTTAACCGTGTGAGGGGCATTACACCAATCCACCTCGGTCTGGTGATAGATTAACACTTAGTCGTTTCCTTGGCATTCCAGCAAGGCACATATCCAGGGGAGGGGCTTGCATCACTGGTGCCCCCGCTAAAATCATAGGCCCAGATTTCGAAAGGTCTTGCATCATCAATGACATCACCGGTCTATTGCCAGGACTGACATCATCACACATCAGCATGACATCACTATGCTTATTCCCTGAGAATTGCAAAGACACGTGCAGTCTTCTTGTTAACTTAGCCTCTTTGGGAGGCCTAGTATTTGCCTATAAATAGCAGTCTTTCCCATATGAGAAAGGGGCTGAAATTCTTGTGTTGTTATTCTGTCAAAATATTTAATTATCTTTTTCTTTCTACTTTTGCTCTAAATTCTCTCTAGATTTACTACTCTTGGGTTGTAATACACATTAGCACCAATGTATTTTTCTAGAGCACATCAAATATAAAAGGGAAAAGGGTCAGATAGGCCCCCCGAACTTACATAAAAAGGTCAAATAAGCCCTTATATAGGAGGCTCTGTCCGGCCATCGTCATTTGGGGCAGTTCCTGGTGGAATGTTTTGACGAATTTTTTTGAGAATCTTGTTGGTGCAGGAATTTGACAACATGGAAAGCTTGACCGGGGCAATTAATGACGTATTTATTAGAATTAATGCTAGATGATTAATTCTAGCGGTTTCATGTATATTATGAGAGTTCTTGTTGTAATTATGGCGTAGGTTACTCAAATGGCTGACCCAGAATTTATGATGACGTAATGACGATTTTGATGTCGTCGTAACGGTCGAAACCGTCAACAACGGACAAAAAGGCATTAAATATCTCTCTTATAAATAGACCCAAGCTCTATGTAATCAGGGGGACAGTCATTCGAATTACACATCAATATACATTCTATTTTGTTTACTTGACATCCTTCTTGTTGTTCTTGTCATTTTCCTTACCATTCTTGTACGAAACCCAATCATTATATAATTTCTATTCTAATTAGTTTTAGTTTATCAAAATTTTGCTAAAACAATTTGGCGCCGTCTGTGGGAAATCGTGCAAGAAATTTATTCTCCATGGAAGGAACGAGCAATGAGATGATGGCCGAGTTTCATAAGCAATTGGAGGCGATGAAGGAAGAAATCCGGTGTGAAATGGCTCAACGGATTGCTTTTTTGCAACGAGTAAATGACATGTTGCGCTCTCAAGTGCAATCGGTAGCGTCCATAGCTTCCAACTCAAGATTTAGCCGAAGAGGTGACGCCATGACAGCAGCAACGAGGCTGGAATTTGACCCCATTCCAGTCTCGACCGAACCTTTTATCCATCATTCAGGAGCCGGCGCATCTGGAGATCCGGGGCCCTCAAACCGATCTGTTCCTCTCCAGAATCCTAGCAGGAACATGTTTCACAGTCTATTTCCGGAACCTCAGAGACAACGAGTTCCAGACCGTGTCGACATCTCTCGACATGTCGACATCCCCCGACACGTCGACATCCCTCTACATGTCGACATCAACAACCAGAGACAACAAGAGCCTGAAGTCATCGTCATATCCTCACCAACCAGGCATGATGTGACCCGGGTGACGACGCCACCAATCTCGACGACAAGACAGATGCAAGCATATCTGACAGACCCCTTATCCGTCATCATGGAAGAGCTGAGGGAAATGCGAGAGAAGATCAATGGTATCCCCGAAGTGCCATCTCCATTGGACGTCGCTTCACAGACATGCTACGCAGATTCCCCTTTCGGACGACACATCACAGACGTTGAGATTCCAAGGAAGTTTGTTGCCCCCTCGATGAGATTATTCGATGGAACTACCGACCCCCTGGAACACGTCGCTCAATACAAGCAGCATATGCTTGCCACCTCGGTCAGACCAGAGCAGCGGGAGGCTTGTATGTGCAGGGCATTTGGGACAACATTGACAGGGCCAGCGCTGACGTGGTTCGTCAATCTGCCGAATGAAGGCGTCAGCTCATTTGCGGAGTTAGTCAACCTCTTCAACCAGCAATTTGCAAGCAGTCGGGTTCTAGAGAAGCAAACCAGTGATCTCTACCATGTGGCCCAGAAACGCAACGAATCCTTAAGGGATTACCTCCACCGCTTCACAAAGAGAAGGTGTCAATCCCCCGATGTGACATACCAACAGTCATCGAGGCATTCAGAAGAGGTTTGTATGAAGATTCAGAGTTGTACCACGAACTGACGAAATACCCTTGTCGGTCCTTCGAAGATGTCCAAGCAAAGACGTTAGCTTTCATCCGTCTAGAAGAAGACTTATGATCCCGTTGAAGACAAATTGAGCACGAACAGGGGCATGGCAAATCAGAATCTCCCAGGAGGCATGATTACAAGCATGGAAACCCATATTCGAGACCTGAGGAACAAGCCGTCACGAGATAGACCAGACGACATGATCGGAGTCGTCAGACGGGAGACATGTCGTCCGATTCTAGATGGGTTCTGAAAAGCTGCAATACGGTACCCTTAAAAGTTGTTTCATTTTTAGTTTATTATTTTCTTTTATAGTTGTCACTCCTATGACGAGATAGATCAGACGACATGATCGAAATCGTCGGACAGGGGGCATGTCGTCCAAAGACAGACAGGTTTTGAAGAGCTGCAATACGGTACCCTTAAAGTTGTTTCATTTTTAGTTTGGTATTTTCTTTTACATATTGCTGTCACTCCTGTGACGGGATAAACCAGACGACATGACTGAAATTGTCTGAGACGGGGGCATGTCGTCCGATGATAAACCTGACGACATGATTGAAATCGTCTGACTTCAGACAAGTCTTGATGATAAGTATTTGTCCAATTTTGTATACATACTTTTAATTTATTACTTTTGTTTACATATAAATATTCACTAACTTAAGCATCGGAGGGTCGTTGGCCAAAAGTCAACGGCCAGACTCTGACAACATGATTTCGTGCAGGATATCGACGCAATAAGCACTTTGACAACGATTAATACAAACTCTGAACGTGCCAACAGAAGGCACTCACACATACCCCCTACAACCTAAGAAGGGGTAGTAAGGTTAGCATGGGCCATTCATATTTGAAGTATGAAAAATAAACCCATGCGCCTTACACGTTTTGGCCAAAACGACAAAAGCACAAAACTATAGAAATACACAACAGAAGCATGTGCTCCAAAAGCATGACAACAGAAGCTCCAAAACATAAGGAGACAGTACATACGACATTGACACAAATCACACACACTCATGTCGACAATATTGCTAAAAACACAATTGAAACATTATTCATAGTTTTCGCAGGATGTGGACCACGTTCACGCAACCCAACTCGTCTTCTGCAACAACAAATGATGTTCCCTTTTCTAGCTGAAGTGTCAACATTTACATGAAAGATGTTGCGAACTTTTCGTCAGCACAATTTCAGAGGGGGAGAAGACAAAGTGCCAGCCTTCAGTCTTCATTGTTTTAGTCAATGAGAGTCTCTCGAAAGAAAGATGGCAACTTTTCGTTAGACGAGTTGATCGATGCGTCACATCAAGTCAGCGATGGGCCAATAGATGTAATTGAACCAAGATGTGAAGTGTACTTTTGAATTTTCGACAAGTTGATGTTTAATAGGTCGACATGTCCATGACACGCCTCAACTTCTCGAAAGGGGGCAATTGTTGGTGCAGGAATTTGACAACATGGAAAGCTTGATCGGGGCAATTAATGACGTATTTATTAGAATTAATGCTAGATGATTAATTCTAGCGGTTTCGTGTATATTATGAGAGTTATTGTTGTAATTATGGCATAGGTTACTCAAATGGCTGACCCAGAATTTATGACGACGTAATGACGATTTTGATGTCGTCGTAACGGTCGAAACCGTCAACAATGGACAAAAAGGCATTAAATAGACCCAAGCTCTATGTAATCAGGGGGACAGTCATTCGAATTACACATCAATATACATTCTATTTTGCTTACTTGACATCCTTCTTGTTGTTCTTGTCATTTTCCTTACCATTCTTGTACGAAACCCAATCAATATATAATTTCTATTCTAATTAGTTTTAGTTTATCAAAATTTTGCTAAAACAAATCTTATTCATTAAGTCTAGTTTATGCATACCAAATTCCAAATAAAACTTCAATCGGGAAGACATTCAAATGAATTCTTGAAGATAACTGCGCAGTTAAAAGCGCAATTATCTTCAAGAATTCATTTGAATGCCTTTCCGATTGAGTTGTTAGCTGAAATTTGGTATGAGTAAACTAGACTTAATGAATAAGATGATCAAAAAAATTCATCAAAAAAATCCACCGGGAACTGCCCCAAATAGTGATGACCGGACAAAGTTTCCTATATAAGGGCTTATTTGACCTTTTTATGTAAGTTCGAGGGTCAATTTCACCCTTTTCCCAATACAAAATTAAAGTTCTTTTTCTCATTGTGTATGTACTAAAATGGCGTGTATGCACCGATGAATTTTTTGTGTGTAAAAAATAGTCAAATCCCTACTTTAATTCCTATATTCGGCCCTGCACGCTGCACCTGGTTTCCTTCTCTTCGAACACTCCACTCTAATTGCCTTTTTTTTTGGAACCCGGTGTTATACCACCCTAAAAAGGTCTGGGAGACACCTTATGAATTTATTAAAGAAACTAAACAAAATACATTATAGAGGGACAAGAACCAGTGGCGGACCCACTAAGGGTCCCATAGGGTCCCGGGACCCGTGTCCTTCCAAAAAAATAACTATATATACTATATATATTTCATTCAAAACTGACTCATTAATGTATAGATATACCAAATACTAAAATGATACCAATGGAGCGGCTTAGGGTAGTGGTAGAAAGTTCCCACATAGTGTTCCTTTCATCCGAAGGTCCAAGGGTTGAATCTACTCGATGACTCAATTTTTTTGCTCCTCATGCTTGTTTGTTTATCAAAGCAACCCAGCAAAACTGTTCAATACTCCCTTGACTGCTGACTTGACAGATTTTTCCTTCTTTTTAGTGAGCACCAAATTTGTTTATTAACTAATTTTTATCTACATTATTTTCTTTGTATATGATTAAGATTATGACTACAAATCCTACTTATCATTAAACCATTGTTATAAATAATTACATTTGTATTATATACATTATAAATGGTGTAAAAAAATACTCCCTCCGTTCCTAAATAAACTTCCAACTTTCCTTTTTCGTCTGTTCCAATTAAATTTCCACTTTCCCTTTTTGGTAAAGAATTTGTGGTTCACAACATTTCTTACACATTTCTCTCTCCTCTGCACAACTCTCCACCACACAATACCATTTTTCTTAAATTGTGTGCCAAAGTGGGTTGGAAGATAAAATAAGAACGGAGGTAGTAGTATTTTAAAAAGGTCTAATTATCATGAAACACAATAACTGAATAATATAAATATTACGAGTATGTTATAAGTAATTTTCTTCAATGTTTCACATCCAAGATATATATGTCACATAATATTGAATATATTTACTTTTCCCTATAAACTACAAATTAGTTTATACTTCTTCATCGAATTGAACACTTTAAACGTTATAGCAAAAGTCGTGAGAATTTTATTGGTTGATATATTTGAAGCTCAAAACACTATTGTTTTTTTATATTTTGTGTGACTTTCCAGATTGGTTATTTATTTGATTAAGTATGTCTTTAATATAGTACGTACTAGTACACTAGTTGTTTTCAACTTTTATTTTTCTTTGATTTATTCTAATGGTGGAGGAGCCAATCATTTCAAACTCGATCAACACTATGTTAATTTCTGATTAAACCCATATATTCATATCTATAAAATGTGAAAGACGGTTAGAATATTTTTTAATTGGACTGATTTTGGAAAAAGGCTAGACAAAAAATAAATAAAGTAGAACATACTCCATTAGTTTAGATTTTAACAGATTAGGTCAAATCAGATCAAATTTAGATAATACGGAGTAGTAAAATATACACTCACTAGACGTTAACCAGCTCAGGATAAATTAGATCATACCAAAATTAAAAAAAAACAAAATTTTACATATGCGATATTAGTGTCATATAAAATATTATAATCGTTTTTTAGTAGTTTGATATTTTTTTGGGAAAAATGTGCAAATAAGCCCTCGAATTAACCGAAAAAGTGCAAATCACCCCATTTATAGGAGGCTCCGTCTGGCCATCGCAATTTGGGGCGGTTACTCGTGGCATTTTTTCATGATTTTTTTGAGAATCTTCTGCTCAACAAATTTCATCAAAAAATTCTATCGGGAACCACGTCAAATGGCGACGGCCGGACAGAGCCTCCAATAAAATTGGTGATTTGCACTTTTTCAGTTAGTTCGAGAGCTTATTTACCCCTTTTCTCTTCTTTTTTGGAAAATTTGAACACAAATGAAAGAATTATAACATTTTATAAATTAAAGGTACATTGGAGTAGGGACCCGTGACTCCATTTTTCTGGGCCCGCCACTGACAAGAACCAAAACCTATTGAATCAAAGGGCGTATGGGTAACTAATTATATCGAATTTGAGAATGCCTACAAATTTATAGCAACTGTTTGAGTTGTCATCAAAATGGTTAGCATTAATAGCAATAAATCTAGCAACTATGTTGCATTTTTTCCTAATGTGGTCGGTGTAGATTATCAATGAGGAACTTCTTTTTAAAAGCTACCAAATTGGCTACAGCTTTCCATGTGGGTCGAGTCAAACCTTTTTTTTTTACAATAAAAGGATTTAACTAGCATTGATCAAATCATTGTCCAATACAGAGAGAATAAAGGATGGAGGAGTATAAAATGTTATGAGCTAGCTTATTCGCTGATCGCCCAACATGAGAAAATGAAATACTAGAAAAATGATTCGCCCAACAGGATTTAACAAGCAGCTCTGGCAATGGTATGAGCTAGCTTATTCGCTGATCGCCCAACATGAGAAAATGAAATACTAGAAAAATGATTCGCAATATCTCTTATATCTTCAGCAATTAATCCAATAGAAGAGGAGCTAGAGCCATTAATGATCTTTGAAATGGCACGGGATGCATCATATTCAACATCAACATTGAGCCACTCCAAATTCTGCAGTCATCTAAGAGCTTCTCTAATCCCCATTAATTCAGCTTCCAACGGCGATAAACTCCCAAACCACGGTTGAGCATCAGAGTCAAACCTTTTAGTGTTTGGATTACCTGTGAATTATCACATTCAATCGTGACATTAGTGTGGTTCTTCTCACTCAGAAAACTATGAGTGTTGATCAAAATATGACAAACATTCGGCATATAATCCTCATTACAATGTGTGACTTGAAGTGAATAGGTTGGCCATGGTCATTATATCACCGCCCCGATCGATAATTGCCAATGGCAATGTTGATTTTAATGTAATCAGTGGGGAGAGCATACAATATGTTATATGTCCTCCAAGGGGAGGGGGTTGGTGTGGGTAGTAAATCCCGAATATCCTTATTGTTGGTCCAAAATAGGACGCTCGTAGGCTTTTAGGAAAGCTACGTAAGAACACTCAAGAAGGAATGAGGAAAGTACGAATATGGAAAGTTGCAAAGGGGATTTGGTAGCCAGAAATAGCATATCTCATTTGAAATTCGGACTTGCCTTTTATAGGCGATTTACAAATAGTAACTGTCAAAGATACTAATGGCTAATTAACCACGACATTAATACAGAATTAAACATATAATTAATAGCGCATTGATTGTTGGTCGTTACTCTTCGTTGCTGGCAGGTCAGCCTGGCTGGCAGGCTGGACGCTTGAGCTCCCTCCTGCTGGACTGGACGGTGGGCTTCCCGCTAGGCTGGAGGAAGGCTTCTGACCGGGCTGGAGACAGGCTCCCGGGTAGGCTGGAAGGCAGGCTCCCGGGTAGGCTGGAAGGCATGCTCCCCGTTGGGCTGGAGGCAGGCTCCTGTCCGGGCCGGAAGGCAGGCTCCCACCTGGGCTGGACCGCATGCTCCCAGCTGGGCTGGTCGGCAGGTTCCTGGCTAGGCTGGAAGGCAGGCTCCGCACTGGGCTGGAAGGCAGGCTCCTGGCTAGGCTGGAAGGCAGGCTCCCTGCTGGGCTAGAAGGCAGGCCGCTTTGGGCTTTCACTCTTTGATGGGCCTGATCGGTTGGGCCGGAACGAGCTCTGGATCACTGGGCTTGGGTCTGCTGGTCCAAGTCCGGGGCCTGGGCCGATTAGGCTCTGGGCCTAGTCCCATAACCCCATCACGAGTCTCCCACTCCCTTAGTCGAGTAGTAGACTTAGCTAAGAGGGAGTAGTTTAAGTCAGTTGTCGATTTAAAAATATTCACATATCAAGGAACCATAATTGTGGATTCTGTGAATCCCGGAGTTTATGGAAATTCCCAAATTAAATCAGGCTCCCAAAAAAGGCTCCAAATAAATTCCTTCAGCATCCTAGCACTCCAGCCGTCAGTTTTCTTCCGGACTTCAGAATCCAGGTCAGCTCCCGAAAATTCCTTTCCTTTTCTTTTCTTTCCTTTCTTTTCTTTCCTTCTTTTTTCCTTCCTTTTCTTTTTTCTTTCCTTTTCTTTTCTTTCTTCTTTTTTCTTTCCTTTTCTTTCTCTTCTCTCCCCTGGTCTGCGTCTGTCTTCCTCGCGCCGCACCAGCGCCGTAGTCAACCAGCCGACTGGCTTGACCGGCGTTTTCTCCCGGTGGCTCCTGGGTCGACCCCCGCTGCGCTCAATCGCTGCTACGCACCACCGCCGGTGGCTGGCGTCTCCCCTGCAATCCAGCGGATCTGGCCGGCGGGTCTGGACCCCCATGTTCGGCCGACCCAATCCCCTCAGTCGGCGGTCGTTCCACTTCTGGTCAGCATGGTGTCCTCTCAGGCGGACTGGAAGCCCAACGCCCCCCAAGTCGGATGGTGACCTTCTCTCAGGCGGCCAGCCCGTCAACTCCTCCGTCGGACGGCATCCCCCGGGCCTTCTTCCCCAACGTCCGGCGTCGCCCAGGAGGCTGGATTGCTCCTAAATTCTGGTGGCTGCCGACGTTGATCACGAGGATATCGGTCACCCCCTGCCGACCGGCGTAGCCATCCCTCTAGGTGGCTAGGCATCCGCGTTAGCCGGCACTTGTTTCCTAGATGCGACGGGGCAGGCTGACATCCCCGCTCGCCAGGCGTCCGCGGTTGCCGGCGGTTGCCCCGACGTCGTTCTTCTATTAGGTGGTGGCAGCCCACATCGACCCACGGCTGGCCGGTCATCGTTGGCCTGTGGATTGACACTTTGTTACTTCTCTTTTTTTTGCAGGTTTGACGTTCTCCCGGAGATGGCTCCAGCTAGGCGGACCACTACTCCTGAGGGTCGGCAACCGAGCGTTCCAGATAGAGCGCGGGCACAACATGTGGTCGTGTCAGATTCGACGATGACTCTGGTGCTCGGGAGGACCCGAATCTTTGGTGGGACCTTGATAATAGCGGGATAGCAAACCTACCCCTTCGTATCCAAGACGAGGACCTTGCCGTTGCATACAGTTTGATTGGCCATGACTGTTTGTTGGAATCTCCAGGGGCTACTGACATATTGAGCAATCCACCAACTCCCTACTTCGGGGTCCATATCCGCTCTCTGGAGTTAGGGATGGCCGTGCCACTGCACCCCTTCCTGGTTCGGTTCCTTCACTTTCTGGGTGTGGCCCCGGGTCAATTGGCTCCGGCGGCTCACATGTTCGTTGCAGCTTTTGTGGCGCGGTGTAAGTATGTGGGCCTCACACCCACGATTGATCTGTTTTTCAGCTGTTTCCGGTGGCGTGCTTCTAGCATTTTCGCCTTACTCTCCCAGAGGACGGTGAGCAAACTGTTTCGGTCGGGTTACCCCCGTTTAGGGAATGGGTGGAAGAAGAGATGGATATGGGTATCCGACCCCAACCTCCCGTCACCTCTGCCTCGGTGGGGTGAACGGGTTCGGAAATGTGACCGGGTCGCTCTCTCCCCTGGTCTCAAGTCCTCCATCGAGATATTGTCCACAGGCGGTCCCCACTCCATCAGCTCATATTTAGGTGATTGTCACCTCCCTGGTCTATGTTTGCTACTTTGTATTTTATTCTGATTATCCTCACATTTTTCTTCCGCAGCTGTGCCTGAGAAGCTCGTTGTTGAGGCGGAATCCGATGAAGAGGAGGAGCATCATCAAGTCATCGTTCTTGTGGCAGCAACGACTGCAAAGGGGAAAGGGCACAGACCCCCCCCCCCTCCAAGGAGGGTGAGAGTTACCTTCGGGCCTCGGCCAACTACGCCAGCGCAGGAGAAGCACAAGGGCGGACTCGTCGACCTGCTAGTCAAATTAGATGGGTCCGATGAGGAGGAGGAGCCCTGCCCAACCGTCGCTGATGTGGCCCCCAAGACGGTTACGGGGAAAGAGCGCGGAGCCTCCTCCCCGGGCCGAGGGGAACGAGTCTCGAAGAAGGCCAAGGTCGCCCCCAAGTTTCATTCCGCTGAGCAGGTACATGAGGGTGCAGATGAGAGGATGGCCGAACGAATCAGCCATGACACCCAGCATACAGTTACTTACGCCTTCCCATCTTCGAGTGCCTCGATTATGCATGAAGGCTTCCCGGTCGTGGATTATGCTTCATCAATCCTCCCCCTAGGCGACCTCACCTGTACGACTTCCCAAGAGTTTCATCCCCTCTTGGAGGGTTCTATCCGGTCACATATTGAGGTAGATTGATCACGTCTTGACGTGGATTGTGTTTATCCTTGAACCCCCTCACATTTTCGTTTGTCTATTTTGCAGGGGCTCGCTAAGACCATCAGGGCACTCCACGCGGTCAATCATTCTCAGGCCAGGCTTCAGCGTGAGGCTGACGAAGCTAAGGCTGCCCTGTGGGCCAGCCAGAAAGCCTTCTCCGAGCTGCAGTCCCCGCGTGCACAAGAATGTGAAGAAGCGGCCAAACAAGGAGCCAAGAAAGCGCTCTCCGAGTTCCAGGCCTCCGAGCAATTCCAGAAGATCATCTCTGCGAGGGTGCAAGCGGAACAGTCTGAACTAGTGCAGAGGTGGCTGACGACCCCCGACGGAGAGTATTGGCGCGCACGAGAAAGTCCTCTATGCTTTTCAGAGTGGCATGTATTTGATGCAGCAGAAGATGTATGGCCGATTGAAGGATCTCGACCCTGACTTTCATCCATCCACATTGGGCCTTCCTGGTCGCATGAAGAAACCTGTGGAGGCGATAGCCCTTCTTCCCCTAGAGGCCGTCCGTCAGGAGGAGGAGCTTGGTAGTTCGAACGAATGGGCCTGGTTCTTTCCGCCAGCTCCGGGGAACATGACTCCTGTGGCCCCTGGCCAGGACTTGGTTGGTGTGTTAGATGATGTTCCCGAGGTTGATGGCGATGGGTTTGTCCAGCCATGACCTTTGTATTTTGTATTTCCTTTGTTTCCCACTTGAATACTTTGTGATTCGAATGGATGTTTGATTTTTATTTCATACGCCTCCTTTTCTATACTTTGCATTACGAATACTTAGCAATTTATTCGGGGATCTGGCTTCTCTAACCTCCCGGGGGTGGTTAGGCTGGTGTGGCCGAGCCTATCCGTGCCCCCCTAGTTGGATAGAAGTGATCTGTTCGCTATTGATATGGAATCAACAAGTAAGCGACTTGTTTGGCCAGCGAGGTCGGACATTGAACCAACGAGGAAGACCCTTAGGTCGGTATCCTGAACGTTCATGACCCGGGGGTCAGTCCTACTGTCACTTTAACCCATCCAGTTTGCCCGGACTTGGGGAATAATCTGGTTACTCCCGCATGGATAGCCAAACAACATGGGCGGACCCTGCATGATCCACCAGAACGAACCCGCACCGCCAACTCGGGGATGACGAGAGTGCGAGCTGCTTGGCCAGCGATGTTAGGCGGCGAGCACTCGAAAGGACCCGGAGGTCACCATCCTGAGTACCCTCGACCCGGAGGTCGGCCCTACCGTCGCCTCGACTGTCGAGGCTAGCTCTTTACTTTAGAAAATTGCCCGGATTCTTGAAAATCGCTTGGCTATTTTCAGTTAAAGAGCCTGGCCGAGGTCGGCCAAACACCGGGGGGGCATAGTACTTCCCTTTTTTCATTTTTTTGCCGCCGCCCTTTATTGCTAAGTGAGGTCGGACCTCTTTTGAAGACAAAATATCGCTAGCAAAGTATATTGAATTCATGATGTGGGCGGACCACATGAAGAATTACAAATTGTAATCCTGTGCTCGGAGCACAAGAGTTTACAAAGAAAAGTGAAACTTCGATTTTCTACTGGTAAAACTTCATCAGGTGCTCGGCATTCCAGACGCGGTCTACCAACCGGCCTATTGTTGTCTTCAACTTGTATGTCCCAGGGCCGATCATTGCGTCAACCACGTAAGGGCCTTCCCACTTGACGGAGAGCTTACCTCCCTCTGTCGGCCTGCTAGCCTTCCTACGTCTTAGGACATAATCACCGACGTCAAAACTCTGGGGTCGGGCTCGGCTGTCTTGGTACGCCTTGACTTGTCGTCGATAGTTTTCCGCTTTGATGAAGGCACGGTCTCTTCTTTCCTCAATGAGGTGGAGCTCGGCTCGGAGCCTCTCCTCATTGCTGGCTGGTTCAAACTCTTCCACTCGCCGGATGGGAACTACGGCCTCGCACGGTGCCCTCGCCTCAAAGCCATAACACAAGGCAAAGGGAGTTTCTCTGGTTGCCTTCCTTGGGGTTGTTCTGAAGGTCCAGAGTATATTGTTCAACTCCTCCACCCAGGCAGTCCCGAGGGCCTCCAACTTCTTTTGAAATCCATCGACGATCGTCCGGTTGGTGTTCTCCACCTGTCCATTTGCCTGGGGGTAGCAGACCGCAACTCGGATGGATTTTACGCCCCACTCTGCACAGAATTGCCGGAAGGCTTCGCAGTCAAACTGCCTTCCGTTGTCGGAGATTATTTGGAGGGGAACCCCAAACCGGCAGAAAATATTCTTCCATATGAACTTCTTACATTGGAGATGTGTGATGCTGGCAAGCGGCTCGGCCTCAACCCACTTCCTAAAGTAGTCCAACGCGACGATGACAAACTTCCGGTTTCCTGACCCGGTTGGTAAGGGGCCGACCAGGTCGACACCCCATCTTGTGAATGGAAGGGCGGTGTTGATCGGTGTATACATCGTTGCTGGTCGGTCGGGGCTCTTCTGGAACTTCTGGCATGTCTCGCATTTCCTTGCATAGTCGGCGCAATCCTTCATTATTGTTGGCCAAAAGTACCCCTGGAGGACGACCTTCCTAGCTAACGTGCCTGCCCCCTGGTGGGCGGAGCACACGCCCCCATGGA
The DNA here is from genome assembly GCA_945859875.1 of Cuscuta europaea. Classification (NCBI taxonomy): domain Eukaryota; kingdom Viridiplantae; phylum Streptophyta; class Magnoliopsida; order Solanales; family Convolvulaceae; genus Cuscuta; species Cuscuta europaea. Next base: position 4,657,767 of record CAMAPE010000062.1, on the reverse strand, counting down.
GTTCAGAGACGATCATGTCCGCCTCATGTGGGCGTAAACACTTTAGCAAGGTCCCATTGTAGGACCTCTTGTACAGCTTCCCATCCAAGACGACGTAGCCCGGAGCTCGTCGTCGGACTGTCCTTGCCTCCTCTTCTTTATCGGGGAGCATCCAGACGGCTATGTAGCGCAGGAGGTCATCCACGCAACACCAGGCGACTGGTTGCAGGGGAAGGATGTCAATGGACGGTGAGGCTGATATGCTTGAGGTTGTCATCTCCTCAATGCGTGCAATTCTTGATATGTGTTCAGGCAACCCTTGGGATAGCTTTGAGAGGAGGTCTGCATCGGAGTTTTGATTTCTCGGGATGCAGATCAACTCTGCTTGCTTGAACAACCCGAGCAACTCCCGAACAGCATCTCGGTACTTCATCATTCTTTCTTCCTTCGCTTCGAACTCACCTTTGACCTGGGAAACCACCAGGCGGGAGTCACATTTCACCGTTATCCACTCTGCTCCCATGGCGGCTGTCAGTCGTAGCCCAGACAGTAGGGCCTCGTACTCCACCTCATTGTTGGAGACTTTGAAAAGATAGCGGTAGGCATAGTAGGCTCGGAATCCCTCGGGTGAGATGAGGACGATTCCACCCCCGCATCCCTTGGCTCCTGCCGACCCATCAGTCGCTAGAGTCCACCACTGTTCATTGCTCTCTTGTTGTCTATCTGCCACCTCTCGGGCCGTGCATTCCACAATGAAATCAGCCAGAGCCTGGCCTTTGATGGACGTCCGAGGCTGGAAGTCAACCTCATACTGGTTGAGGAGCATCGACCACTTTACCACTCGGGTTGTGTCGGGTGCCCTCAGAGCGGCGCCCAAAGGTTGGTCCGATAAGATTCGGATCAGGTGTGCCTGGAAGTAGTGTGTTAACTTCTTGGCAGTGATGTAGGCGGCATATATTGTCTTCTCGAGCGGGGTGTACCGGAGCTCGGCATTCAGGAGGGTCTTGCTCACATAGTAGACGGGACGCTGAACGCCTTCCTCCTCGCGAACTAGCACGGAACTGATTGCGCCTTGGGAAACCCTGAGATAAAGGATTAACGTCCCCCCCCTCTCCGGCTTGCTGAGTAAAGGCTCAGAAAGGAGGTACTTCTTTAGGTCGTCGAAGGCTCGCTGACACTCATCATTCCAGACGAAACCATTTTGTTTCTTTAGGACCTAGAAGAAGGGTAGGGACTTCTCGGCGGACTTGGACATGAAGCGTCCAAGGGCTGCTAGCCGGCCAGTGAGAATCTAGACTTCTTTCACTGACCTCGGGGGTTCCATGTCAAGTATTGCCCTTACCTTCTCAGGATTTGGCTCAATCCCCCTCCGTGTGACCATGTACCCCAGGAACTTGCCTCCTTGGACGGCAAAGGTACATTTCTTCGGGAACAGGCGCAGACGGACTGCCTTCATGATCCCGAAGATCTCTGCCGAATCATCTGCATGATCAGACGCCCGGGTGCTCTTGACGATCATGTCGTCAACATACGCCTCCATGTTCCTTCCGAGCACCTTCCGGAATACCTTGGCCACCATCCTTGTGTACGTCGCCCCAGAGTTCTTCAGCTCGAAGGCCATGACAAGATAACAAAAAATCCCCTCTGGGGTGACGAACGAGGTCTTCTCCGCATCGTCTTCATGCATGAAAATGTGATGGTATCCTCGAAAAGCGTCCATGAAGCTAAGGAGCTCACATCTAGCCGTCCCATCGACTAGTTGGTCGATGCTAGACAATGGGAATGGATCCATCGGACATGCCTTGTTGAGATCGGTGTAATCAACACACATCCTCCAGGTTGGCGGCTTCGGGGCCAGGACCACGTTTGCCAGCCAGACCGGGTACAAGACCTCCCGGATATGCTTGATACTCAGGAGCATGTTGACCTCCTTCTTCACGAATTCTCTCCTCTCGGTTGAGAGGTGTCTTCTTTTCTGCTGGACGGGCTTCGTCGTTGCATTGACCGCCAGCCGATGGACAGCGATGCTTCGGTCAAGGCCAGGCATGTCCTCCGGTCCCCACACGAAGACAACGCTAAAAAGGACAAGTACCTGGATAATCTTCTCCCTCAAGCCGGTCGGGAGCCCGGTCCTTATCTTGACCTTCCGCTCCGGTCTCTCGGGGTCAATCTGGATCTCCTCCACTTCTGAGGTGGGTTCAGCGCGGAGCTGACCCTCCTCATACTTCATGGCTTTGTTGTTGATAGTGTGGACCCTCAAGTCTTTTTGACCGATTTGTTTGCAAGCTTTCAAATAGCATCTCCTCGCGATTCGCTGATCTCCCCTGGCAACTCCGACGCCATTCGGAGTAGGAAACTTCATGCATAGGTGCTCCTGGGATATCACACATCTGAGGTCTTCCAGGGCCGGCCTTCCCATGATGATCTTATGCGCACAATTTAGGCGTACGATGATAAACTCGACGTCTAACTTGGATACGCATGGCTGGGAGCCCACCATCACGGGGAGGACTATGCTGCCCTCCGACTCAATGGAGTCCCCGGTGAAGCCCGAGAGTGGGGTTCTCACCGGGATCAAATCTTTTCGGTCCAGCCCGAGACCCTGGAAGGTGTCATAGTACATGATGTTAACGGAGCTCCCATTGTCCATCAGGACTCGGTGGACGATCGTGTTGTTTATTTCGACCTTGATGAACAAGGCATCTGTGTGCGGCGGAGGCATCGGTGGCAAATCTTCGTTGGTGAAGAAGATGGGGTCCCTCTTCACCCTCTTGTCGGTGGGAGCCCTGGTTATCTCCCCGACGTATAGGGCTCAGGCCCACTGCTTTCACTCTCCAGAGGTGTCGCCTCCCTAGGGTCCCCCGAATATGAATGAACATCGATGGTACTTCCGGGGGCCGTTCCCTAGGTCGGCATCGTCTTCCTCGGAGAAGGCGCCGAGTTCTCGCTTCTTGGCAGGCGGTGTCTCCTTTGACGTGGTAGCTTGGTCGGACCGCTGCCACGTCAGGCTCCTCTTCTGCGGGATGCCTCCTTGTTTGCCAACGAATTGGCCCAGGTACCCTTTCTGGATGAGCTCTTCAATTTTCCGTCGGAGAATGACGCAATCATCTGTATCATGCCCAGTTCTCCGATGGAATCGACAATATTGGTCGTGGTTGCGCTTGGCAGTCACCACATCGCACTCCTCCGGAAAGTCGACAAAACCTTGCTCCTCCGCGTAGTCGAGGATGGCCCCGACCGGCTGAGCAAGTGGAGTCAATTGCTTGACGGGCTGTAGCGGTCCGCTATGGACTTCCGTCTTGCCCTTGCCTCTACTTTTGTTACCTTTGTACTTGTTGTTTTTGTTGCTAGCTTTGCCATCAGCTTTCTCAGCACCCGAATCGGCTTCCTTCTTCTTTTATTCTTTTGCACCTTCTTCCTCATCTCTTTTCCTCTGCAAGGCGTCCTCCGCCTCGGCTTGCCAGTCGGATAGAGTTTGTGAGCATGGCCACCCCGGTCCTGTCATCAAGGCCCTAAACCTTTACTGACTCGGCCCTCCACCTCGCTAGGAAGGTCGACAATGATTCCTTCTTCCCCTGTTTTAGGCCGAACAGGTGGCCGAAGTTTTTCTTGATGTCTCGGGAGCTCGCGAACCTCAAGAGAAAGCGCTGAGCCAACTCACGAAAATTCGTGATACTCCCGTCGGTTAGAGAGTCATACCATTCACGAGCCGGGCCATCCAAAGTGGCGGAGAAACCGCGGCATCGGATGGCGTCCTCGTATCCCATCATGACCATGTAGGAAAAGGTACCGAGATACATGATGCTGGGGGTCAGAAGCGCCCTTGTATGCTTCAATGACGCAGGGCTTGTAGCCCCTCGGCAACGGCGCATCCATGACCGCCCGGGTGAAGGGTTCGGGTATTCGGAGGTCGACCGTGTAGGGCTCCCCCCCCCCCCGACGACCCTCCTTCTCAACTCGTCAAGGCGCTGTCGTAGATCTTCCACCTCGGCCGGCGGTGGGTTCCCCCGGACAGCTCCAGCACGGGGCTAGGCATGTCCGGCGGCACCTCCAAGTCGTCCATGCACGTGAGGTCGGGGCCCCACGTTTTGCCTCTCCATGGAGCCAGTCCGACTGCTCGCCCGGTGAGAGTGGTGAGAGGGCTCACCTCCTTCCATCTGCATTGGGCGCCCCTGGTGGGCGCCCCTCCCCGCCTGCCGATGGGGTCTGCTAAGCTGCTCGGAGACTTCTTCCCCCCTGTTTTGGTTGGATCCAGAGCGTCGCTCATCACGCCGCCTGGAGAACACCTCCACATCCGCTGGCGTCTGTTGACGGGCAGGCTCATCCACATTTCCGCCAGACACCATTCGTTGGAAACTTTGAGCCAAGGTCCCCAGAACTCGAGTTGCCTCCTGTAGGGCTTCCACCCCGGCATTTAGTCGAGCCAGGTCCATGCGCGGAGCATGACGTCGGCCTCCCCCCCGTCGGCTGCGGACCGAGCGCTCACCTTGGGTGTGGTTGAGCGTCGCCCTTAGGTCGTCGTGGCCTGATAATTGGTTCTGAAGGTCGCCTTGGCGCGCCGCCCTCCTGCCCTGTACATGGTTGTCAAGGGCACGCTGGCGGCCAGACCGGGTGGACTCCTCGGTGTGGACTGAGACATGGTCACGTCGAGACGAGATTCCGGCCATCTTCCTATGTGATTCCTACTCAAGTGATGTGAGAGACAATAGAGGCTCTCAATGAAAGCACCAATGTTGGTCCAAAATAGGACGCTCGTAGGCTTTTAGGAAAGCTACGTAAGAACACTCAAGTAGGAATGAGGAAAGTACGAATATGGAAAGTTGCAAAGGGGATTTGGTAGCCAGAAATAGCATATCTCATTTGAAATTCGGACTTTCCCTTTATAGGCGATTTACAAATAGTAACTGTCAGAGATAGTAATGGCTAATTAACTACGACATTAATATAGAATTAAACACATAATTAATAGCGCATTGATTGTTGGCCGTTACTCTTCCTGGCTGGCAGGTCAGCCTGGCTGGCAGGTCAGCCTGGCTGGCAGGCTGGACGCTTGAGCTCCCTCCTGCTGGACTGGACGGTGGGCTTCCCGCTAGGCTGGAGGAAGGCTTCTGACCGGGCTGGAGGCAGGCTCCCGGGTAGGCTGGAAGGCAGGATCCCGGGTAGGCTGGAAGGCAGGCTCCCTGTTGGGCTGGAGGCAGGCTGTTGTCCGGGCTGGAAGGCAGGCTCCCAGCTGGGCTGGACCGCATGCTCCCAGCTGGGCTGGTCGGCAGGCTCCTGGCTAGGCTGGAAGGCAGGCTCCGCACTGGACTGGAAGGCAGGCTCCTGGCTAGGCTGGAAGGCAGGCTCCCTGCTGGGCTAGAAGGCAGGCCGCCTTGGGCTTTCACTCTTTGATGGGCCCGATCGGTTGGGCCGGAACGAGCTCTGGATCACTGGGCTTGGGCCTGCTGGTCCAAGTCCGGGGCCTGGGCCGATTAGGCTCTGGGCCAAATCCCATAACCCCATCACTTATTAATACTCCCTCCGTCTCTTAAAACTTTGTCATCGATACGAAGAATAATAAAGTAAAAATCAGGTTTGTGGAGAGGAGGGGAAAATGATAGAAACCACGATTAAAAAAATTGACAAAATTTTTAGGAGAAGAAAAAAAAAGGAATGATGACAAAGTTATAAGAGAGGGATGAAGAATTATTAATATTATGGTAAGATTTTTGTCATAAAATTTTTACCTTTTCCACATGGTCCAACAAATATAAATTGCAACCAAACTTTAAGGTTTTGGAAGTTCCAGTGATCAAAGGTACTGTTCAGAGTAATCAAGTTATGGATAGCAATTTGAAAGAGATTATTGTAATGCGGCCATAACTTATTGGTAAAGTCAGCATCAATGACCCCTGGTGTCAAAGTACGTTATTGCAAAACAGACGGTTAAAGGAGTCGTGATTACCGAAGAGTTGAAGTTTTTCTTCAAAGGGTTACAGTTGTTGAGATTGGAAAATTCTCTATTAAATATCAAGAACAGAATTACAATAGGAGGAGCAAACTCTCACACTCAACTATTACAAAAAACCAATCTTCACCAATACACTTCTACTCTAAGTGTATTTCATTCTTCACACGCTTTTCTCACTTTCTAAAACTGATGATATGAACAACAATAGAACACTCTATTTATAGGCTAGTTTGGAGACAAGAGGTAGTGCTTCCATCTTCTCCATATCTTCTTCCCATTTTCATTTGTTGGAGAGCTCCTTCCAAGAAGGTGTGAGATGCCTCTTGGCAACTTCCAAGAAAGAGGGTGGAAATTCCCTACAAATCTCCCCCTCCACCTTTTTCTTTGTTTCTCTCATTCCTGCGATGCGTATTGGCTCCCCCTCGCTGGCAACAAGTATCCATTCGGATGTGGAATACTTTCTCTGTGGAAATATGCCTTGCATAGAACGTCGAACATGAATACCTTCAGATTCGTCTTTAGATGAAGGCTCCCCCTGCTGAGAAATATCATCACTGTGAGCATCATCATCACTTAGTGAACCATCACTCTCTTATTCAGTAGTATCATGCATCTCCTCGTCGCTGAGAGGAATGTTTGATGATACATGCACTTCGTCTTCTCTAGTATGTTGTGTGCTGATGATTGGGGCACACTCATGAAACTCATATTCATGAAATACAACATCTCTGCTTCGTACAACTTTCTTCACTTCAGGATCCCACAACCGGTATCCGAATTCTTCATCTCCATAGCCGATGAAAATGCATGGGTTTGATTTGAGATCAAGCTTCTATCTCAACTCCTTGGACACATGTGCAAATGCCTTGCACCCGAACACTTTCAAGTGAGAGTAAGAAACATCTCTTCCTGACCATTTCTTCTCTGGCACTTCAAAGTTTAAAGGAACAGAAGGTGACCTGTTTATAAGATAATAAGCTGTCAGCACAGCTTCACCCCAGAATGGCTTCGGTAGTTTAGCCATACTCAACATGCAACGAACTTTCTCCACAGTGGTTTTGTTCATTCTTTCGGCTACTGTTGGTCCCGTTTGTAATGGGAACAGTCTAGGGGGGGTGAATAGACTGTTCAGGAATTTAAACTTTTCTCTAAGTTAAGTCTGACTTATCAGAGATGGTCGAAATCTGGTGACAGAGATGGTCAAGTTCTGATGGCAGAACTAGACCAGGCAACGGATAGGTTTCTGTCCGGGTAGCCTCTAGAAGAAAACTAAGGCAAAATGCCTTTCTGATAACTCTGAAGGAAGATCTGCTGGACACAGAGTCCAACCTTAAGAGTTAGTCAGTAGAATCTTAAGTGCAGGAAATAAAAGCTAAAAGTAAATGACACCGGGGTTTTTATAGTGGTTTAAGGAACAACTTGTTCCTCTAGTCCACTGTTCCACTAAGTTTGCAAAAACAACAGTTTACAACGCCTTAGTCCCTAGAGCTTAAGAAGCACTCCTCGTCTTCTTCAAGTCTAGTTGCCACCCGGGATGCAGTCCTGCTTCCTGATGGCTGGTCTCGTTTCACTGAGTCTTTTGAAGTATCCCCACTTCACTTACTCCAGCTAGTTTGAGACGTCCCTTCTTTTTCAAGAAGTGTTTGATATAAAATCAGTTTTCTCCAACGTTGCTTTTTCACAAAGGATAGGTATATGAAGCTTTCGAAGTGTTGAAGAACTGAGTAACTTTGCAGTTTGCTAGTTGGATAAAGGATAGGAAAGTATATCTTCCAACTGGAGCCTTTTCTTGTCTGAGAATGAAGTTTGAATCTCAAGAAGGTTGTTTACGCAAAGCTATCTTGGCAAAGTTATTCTCTTAGTTCTTCAGAGTGTATCTTATATACTGGGAGCAGTCTTCCCGTTGGAGTGTAGAAGACAGCTTCATTAAATGCATGTAATGTTGACTTGACCGGTTGGACCTTCGACTTGCTATTTTGGGGGCGTAAAGATACTCGCATTGTCAATCATCAGCTTTAAATATCTCTTCGTACGTACAGCATTAAATGTGCATTTAATGCGTGTACAGTGCCATGTTTCCGTTGAAAGGTTCGTAACCGTTAGGGGATTTCCCGTTAGTTTAACGACCGTTGGAAAGGCTTCCGGAATCTGGTGGATTTAGCAGAGTCTCAAGAGGTCCTCTGGTCCAATCTCTGAAGTCCGTCTTTGTTGCCAACTCTGGTATCTTTCTGATAACCAGTTTCTGATGGCTTCTCTGGTGAGCAACTCTGGGAGCAACTCTGGTAGAGGCAAGATGGAACTCTGGCAGACAGACTAAGCTAAAACTTACAAAAGAAATTCTAATACACAATTTCTAATGGGGTACTTTCAAATTCTAATAAACCTAGCATCATCAAAATCTAAATACATTTATTCCCTACAATTTCCCCCTTTTTGATGATGCCAAAACCCTTTAACTATTTCCAGAAAAGTGCCTTTCACCATAAAAGAATTTAAAGTTAAAAACTTTTCATTAGAGTCTCTGTGGGCAACTTAGCATAGGAGAATAGTAAGAGTGCGATACAATCAGACGACAATAAAATCAAATACGAAACAGAATATACACAAGAAAGTAAATAAGAACAGATATTTGAAAAAGCCAAGCAAAAAGAGAGGCAGAGTTGGTATCTTATTAATCTGATAGGGAAAGTAAAGCATTACAGAGTCAGAGATAGAGAGTTAGAGATCTTCTTCATCTACTTGTGGTCCTGCTCTGTCAATCCTCTCTAGTTCAGCATTTACCTTTGCTCTGATTGAGGCTAAATCCCTCGGATTCTGATAATCAGCCCAATGAGGTGCAAGTTTGCAGTCTAAGTAGTTTCTGACAGCTTCTGCAGAATTCTTGCCAGTGAGAATTTTCATACCATACCACATCTCAGCTTCTTGAATGGAACCACCATGGTTGATCTGGACAAGTCCATCACTGTCCATGAACAGATTCTCTCTTTGAAGAGGAGTCATCAGTTTCCTCATCTGTTCAAATTGGACTCTGTATGGTCTTGACATACCACTCTTCATCCAATCATTGAGTGAAAAGGATGAAGTCTTTTTCTTGGAGCTTCTTGGAGGAGGAGGTGGAGGTCTGGTGCCTGCAGTAGCTAGCCTTTTCTTCCTGGTTGCATCGAAATAGGGAGTAGGATCAACCGAGGAAGGTTCTCTGATGGAAAGAGCTCTGGTGCTGGGTCCTTCTTCTTCTCTGGTATCTTCCCCCTTTTTGGCATCACAAAGATCACCAAGGACAAGTTCAATCTTTGAGAACTCAGAAGCTTGTGCATCTCTAATCTCATCAAGTGTCTCTGGCAGAGTTTGGGTGACAGAGGCAAGTCCTTCAATCAAACTCTGTTGCTTGTCCACTGCAGATTGAAGATCCCTAGTGCTGACTTCTAGGAGCACCATCTTCTGGTATCTTTCCTTGTCAGACTTGAGGAGAGCCAGGCCTTGCTCTTGATGTTCCTTGCAGAGAGAGTGTAAGATATTGAGCTTCTGGGAGGAACTATCAGCAGATTGTTGGAGATGGTGAACAGAATCGGATATCTTGTTGATTGTCTGGTTCTGGGCAAGCAGAGCTTGAGAGTGAGAGTGGAGAACAGAGTTGAGGCCACTAACATCTCTAGAAACAGAATCAATCCTTGAAGTAGAGGAATGCATGAAGTTGTGCAGATTCTCTGTCAGTGCAGCAACTTTGTCAGTCCGATGCTGAAATCCTATAGTGATTTGCAGATTTGTATGGGTGAGCTCTTCGTGTTGCTTATCATTCAACTCTATGATCTTGCTCAGATCATGAACCAGTATACCACCAAAAGCTTCAGCAGATTTCACAAACTGGTTGAAGGGTATTTGGGGTTCTTCAGAAGTAAACCCAGGCATTTCCAATCCTCTACCCTTGGGTAATGGAGGAGCTCTGTTGGATGGTGGAGGGGAAGGAACTCTGGGAGGTGTCCTTCTCCTTTTGGAGGTTTCATCAGCAGCAATGGAGGATGTCAGAAATCCATCATTGTCACTAGAAGAAGAGGGGACCCTGAAGATAGGTTTCTTCTTAGGTGTGGAGGCTGCTGAGTGCTGAGAGGATCTCTGAGGTGAGGCAGATTTGGATGGTGATAAGGATTTCTGAGGAGGTGAGTTCTGAGGAATAGGGATTATGGGTTGAGGAGTAGGTTGATGTGAGGGAGATGGTGGGGGTGAAGGTGATCGATTTCTGGTATGAGAGGGTTGTTTGCAGGGTGATGTGGGTTTGGAGTTGGGTTTCTGGTGAGATGGGGTTCTGGTGGAGGATGTGGTTTTCTGGTTAGGTGAAGGGGTTTTCTGTTGAGGTGAGGGGGTTTTCTGGTGAGGTGGGGAAGAAGGTTTAGAAGGAGATTTGGAAGGTGAAGGTTGAGGAATAGGAGATTTGGGAGGGGAGAGAGGAGGTGAAGGAATTACCTCAAGTACAATCTCAGAGAACACAGATTCTCTCCACTCCTTGATCAGTTTCTCCATGGTAAGAGCAATGTCGTTTGCTGTTGATGGTTCTCCTTCCTCAAGAGCACTATGGCGGAATTTGATCATGGATTCCTTTCTTTTCTTTTCCATCAGCCAAGCATCAAACTCTTCCATTTCTTCTTCTTCTAAGGCTTTGACATGCCTTTCTGGAGATATGTCAGATGTTGGATTTTTACCTTGATATATGTCCTTCTTCTTCTGTAGGACAGAGATCAGGAAGGTAAGGTTGAAGCATTTTGACACATCATCTGTGCCTACCCAGTGAAGAACGGCAGCTTCTTCTTCTTCATAAGCATCAAAGTACTGGATGATTTGTTGAAGAGGCCCCATTCTCCATCTTCTCCAGGCTAGGACTCTGTCAAACTGTTTCTGCAGAATGATGCTGAAGTCAGTTTCTTGGTCCATCTCTGGTGTGGCTTCACGCTCTGGTGAGAGAGCAGAGTTTGGCAACTCTGGTGCAGATTCTGGGTCAGCCTCTGGTAGAGTCCCAGATTCTGGTGCAGGTTCCCCCTGAACTGTTGATTCCTTGGCAGGTGAGATGACTTTAGTCTTCCTCTTTTTCTGCCTTGGTTGAGTGCTTGAGTTGTCAGAGTCCCCACTCTGCACGACCAACTTTCTTCTTCTCTTCTGCTTCTGTTTTCTGGCAGGAGATTTCCTGGTTGCCTTTGGAGAGGGCAACTCTGGTGCAACCTCTTCTGTTGCTTCCTTCTCTGGTAGTGACAGATTGTCACTCTTCTTCTTCTGTCTGACTTCCCTAACAACCTGTGACTGCTCAGGTTGTTTGGGCTTCTTGGTAACTTTCTTGGAAGCAGGTTTGGCCTTAGCAGCCTGTTCTTCCCTTTTCTTCTCCAGCCTTTCCTCTCTCTTAAGCTCAGAGGAGATGGCAATGTTGAACTTTGGAGAGGCTGTGAGAAAGATTGTCTTGGAGTGATCAACTGGGATGGAATCCCTGAGTTGAACTCCCTTGGCAGCAAGAATGGCAGAGATGAGGAGCCCATGTCCCATCTTGGTTGAGAAAAGACCTGTTTCAGAGTCTTTCTTCTTAATGAACTCAGTTAGGGAGCCACAAATTACCTCTCCCCGATTGATGTTCATGCCATGGTGTACTGCAAAGATTGCCTTTGCATTGTTCTTGTTCATCTCATCTGTTGAGGCAGTTTTGCACCACAAGCACCGGTGCAGAATGCTGACAAGCTTCTCAAAGTCTTTCTTCAACAGGAATTTCTTCATATACAGCTTGTCCAGTCCGGCAGCCTCCGGACGACAGTATGTCTGAACAAAACCTTCAGTGGAGACTTCCACTGAGTCAAGAGCAATAAGGTTGTTGGCTTCTGGGTCTTGGGAGTCAAGTTGAACTCCAAAGAACTCATTGAGTGCGTCTGCATTCAGAAAAATGCGTTGACCTTGCACTGAGGAGTGAACTCCGGTCTTGGAGATGGTGGCGTTGAGGTAGAACTCAGCCACATCCTTGATGCTGAAGTGCTCATAAGGATGAGCAACAACTTTCCAAAGTTGGGAGTCAGTCATTCCTTGGATGATCTTGGTCATCCTCTTCTGGTTTTCTGCCAGTAGTGGTAGGGACGACATGTCAACCTTCATGCCGGAGACGACGTTGGCAATGAGGGTCTTAGCTTCTTCCTTAGACAGATCATTGATGCTGAGGAAGTTCATTCTGAGTGACGGTTAAAAAAGTTCTGGGGATTGGAAAGTTTTTAGGAACTGAGAGCTTTGAATGCTAGAGCAGTTTAAGAGAGATGAAGTTGCAGTAGGGATTTAGATTGAAGACGGTGGATATAAAGGGGTTAGGAATAGTGGACGTTTGGTATATTGGCAGTTTCGAGGTAGCATTTAATGAAATGCGGGCGGAAAACGTTTCCGTTAGAAGAGTAACGATCAGGGGTATTTTAATAAAAGACCGTTTCAGTTAATTAGGTCTTGCCTGTACCTCGAAATTTTGCTAAGTCCACATCCGTATCTGTTGTCTTTCTGATAGAGAACTCTGGTCAGAGAGGGGGAGGTTCTCTGGTGTGAGGTTCTGATGAACAGAGAGAGGGGTTCTCTGGTCTGAGTTTCTGGTACAGAAACAAACAGTTCTGGTTCAGTGAATCTCTGGTTCAAGCATCTCTGGGAAGATCATCCATCATTCCCAATTCTTCCCTTAGCTTGTTAAACCTTGCCTCAGGTAAAGGCTTGGTTAGAATGTCTGCAAGCTGGTCTTCTGTAGGTACATGCTCCATACAGATATGCTTCTTCTCAACATGATCTCTGATGAAGTGATGTCTGATTTCAATGTGCTTTGTCCTGGAGTGAAGAACTGGATTCTGAGTGATAGCAATGGCACTAGTGTTGTCACACAACAGCTTGATCTCCTTTGCTTGAATTCCATAGTCCTTCAGCTGTTGCTTCATCCAGAGTAACTGAGCACAGCAACTCCCAGCTGCAATGTACTCAGCTTCAGCTGTACTTGTTGAGATGGAGTTCTGCTTCTTGCTAAACCAGGAAACAAGTCTTCCTCCTAGCAATTGGCAGTGACCAGAGGTGCTCTTTCTGTCTAGTCTGCAACCTGCAAAATCTGAGTCAGAGTAACCAATTAGTTCAAAGTTACCTCCCTTGGGATACCATAGGCCTGCATTTGGATTTCCTTTGATGTATCTGATGATTCTCTTTGCAGCACTTAGATGGCTTTCCTTGGGCTTTGATTGGTATCTGGCACAGATTCCAACAGAGAATGAGATGTCTGGTCTGCTTGCAGTTAGATACAACAGAGATCCTATGATCCCTCTGTATGTTGTTGCATCTACATCCTTTCCTTCATCATGTGGACCAATTCCTTGTGATGTGTTCATGGGAATCTTCACTGATGATTTGCCTTCCCCTCCAAACTTCTTGATCAGATCTCTGGTGTACTTCCCTTGATTGATAAAGATCCCTTCTGGAACTTGTTTGACTTGAAGTCCTAGGAAGTAACTGAGTTCTCCCATCATACTCATTTCAAATTGACTCTGCATTACTTGAGAAAATTTCTTGCACAGTTCTGGATTAGTACTACCAAATATAATGTCATCAACATATATTTGTACTAACAGAATATGATTAGCAACAGAGATTTGAAATAGAGTTTTGTCAACCTTTCCTTTAGTAACCCCATGGTTTACCAGGAAAAGGGACAGTGTGTCATACCAGGCTCTGGGAGCTTGCTTAAGACCATAGAGGGCCTTTTTAAGCTTGTAGACACAAGAAGATTGAGTAGGAATGACAAAACCTGGTGGTTGCTCCACATAAACTTCCTCTTCAAGATCTCCATTCAGAAATGCACTCTTGACATCCATCTGGTAGACCTTGATGTTGTTGTAGGCAGCATAGGCTAGAAAGATTCTGATGGCTTCAAGTCTGGCAACTGGTGCAAAGGTTTCATCAAAATCAATTCCTTCTTCTTGGCAGTATCCCTTGGCTACCAGCCTAGCTTTATTCCTTACAATGTTGCCATCTTCATCTGCTTTGATCTTGAATACCCATTTGGTTCCAATGACATTCTGGTGCTTTGGCCTAGGAACAAGTTCCCATACTTTGTTCCTTTCAAACTGAGTGAGCTCTTCTTGCATAGCATTGATCCAATCTGAGTCTGCAAGAGCTTCTTCAACTGTCATAGGTTCCATCTGAGATATGTAGCAGGTAAGCATTGCTTCTCTCCTTGTTGTAGCAGATCTGGTCTGGACTCCACTTCTGATTTGTCCAATCACTTGGTTAGGAGGATGATCTCTTAACCAAGTTAGTTCAGGTTCAGATAAGGGTTGTCTTGGATTCTCTTGTTCTCCTTCTGATTCTTCATCACTATCTTTGCCTTGTAGGATGGGATTCTGATGGTGAATTGGTATGGCAGAGTTAGTTAGCAACTCTGGTATATCCGTCTCTGGTGGATCCAGTTCAAGTGATTCTTCTAGATTTGCTTTCTCCAAGTTTTCAGTTAAGCTCTCAACTGAGTTGAGATCATCAAACTTGACATGAATAGATTCTTCAACAAGTAGAGTTCTTTTGTTGAGTATTCTGTAGGCTTTACTGGTGCTAGAGTAGCCTAAGAATGTTCCTTCATCAGCTTTTTCTTGAAACACCTTGAGGTGATCCTTCCCATTGTTGAGTATATAGCATTTGCATCCAAATGCATGAAAGTAGCTGATGTTGGGTTTACGTCCTTTCCACAATTCATAAGGAGTTTTCTGATGAGTTTTGTGGATCATGCTCCTATTCTGGGTGTAGCATGCAGTATTGATTGCTTCAGCCCAGTATCTGTAAGGTAGACCTGATTCAGCAATCATGGTCCTTGCAGCTTCCTTTAAGGTTCTATTTCTTCTTTCTGCAACTCCATTCTGTTGAGGAGTTCTGGCTGCAGAGAGTTGATGCATTGTACCATTCTGGTCACAGAATTCCTGTATGACCTTGTTGACGAACTCTGTTCCTCTGTCTGATCTGATGGCTTTGACTTTCTGATTTCGCTCATTCTGTAATAGCTTTAGCAGAGATGGCAGCTTCTGCAGAGTTTCATTTTTCTTGGTCAGAAAGATAGTCCATGTGAATCTGGAGTAGTCATCCACCATGACTAAGGTGTATCTTTTGCCACCAACACTTGGAGTTTCCACTCGTCCAAATAAATCCATGTGGATTAGATTCAAAGGACCAGTAGAGAGGTTTCCAGCAATGGGTTTGAATGAGTTCTTCACTTGTTTTCCTTTCTGGCATGCACTGCACAAGTTCTCCTTTTTGTATACAAGGTTGGGTAGACCTTCAACAATGTGATCCCTTGCCAGTTTGTTGATTTTTTTGAAATTCAAGTGACTCAGTTTTTTGTGCCATTCCCAACTGAGTTTTGAATCTCCTTTGGCTATCAGGCAAATTCCATCTTTTGCAGTTGACCAATCAACTACATAGATGTTTTTCTTCCTTGTTGCTGTTAGAACCACTTCCTTAGTTGTCTCATGCTTGACAGAACATCCTTCTTTGGAGAATTCAACTGTCTAGCCTTTGTCACAGAATTGGCTAGCACTTAGCAGGTTGAATTTTAAACCTTTGACATAAGAGACATCATCTATGATTATCTGGTTCTTTATCAGCTTCCCTCTTCCTTTTGTTTGGCAATCTTTATCATTACCTCCAAAGGTAACTCTAGGCCCTTTGACTTTCTAGAACTCTGTTAGGCAACTCTTGTCACCTGTCATGTGCCTGGAGCATCCACTATCAATGTACCAATCTTGCTCAGAGATGGCTCCAGCACACAGTTCCTACAAAATTTAAAAGGAAGATTTAGGTACCCAAGCAATGTTGGGTCCTAGGGGGTTATGCAGTCTTGGCAGCCGGTACCACTTTGGTCTCATCAAGTGAAACCTTGGTGGGTGGTACCCATTGTCCACCTGGTAGTCATAGTAAACGGAAGTGTGATTCACTTTGGGCAGATGCTTGTGAGGATCATGCTTCCGGTTTACATACTTCTGCATAGCCTTTTTAGTTGGGTAGAAGTCCCATATACTATCAAGATCAGAGGGGCGATTAACTTTGGGCTTCTTAGGTTGACCAGCCAACCTTTTCTGCCTAAAGTTAACTTTCTCTTGATATCTGCCTTTCTGATGATCATCTCTGACACGATTATCATGAGTTTGTCTGTTATGGGTTTGTCTTTGATTTTTGGTATTCTGAAAGCCTTTTCTGTTGTAAGGTTTTCTGCCAGGTTCATTAATTTTTAAAATGGGTTTCTGTTAAACCTTTATCTTTTCCTTTTCTGGTCTGACATTCTCATGAATAACCTTGGTGCCAGATACACCAGCCTGACAAATGGGGCTAGAAATCAGTGGCACTATGACCTTGTCTGCTTTAGCAACTCTGGTGCTAGGCATTACAGAAGGCTCACCTGATTCTGTTGAGCCATAACCAAGACCAAAACCAGTGCCAATTTGTTGGTCAAGTACAATCTTTTCCATGGAAGACTGGGCCTTCTGGTAAGCTTTGTACTTGATCTCAAGAGGCTCTATCTCTCTTATTCTCTTTAGAAGAGAAACATTTTCAGCTTCCAGTTGATCTCTTTCCTTAATTAGAAGATTGATTTTGATCTCAACCTCCTTTCTTAAGTCAAGGATTTCAACCTTAAGCTTACTGTTTTCTTCTTTAACAGAAGAATAAGTGGTTTGAATGGCTTGAAACTCTTCCCAAAATTCTGACATTGAATCAGAATCAAAGGCTCTGCCTACCGAGAAAAAACTAGAGTTGGAAGTAGAAGATACCTCATCATCAGATTGACCCATAAGGCATAGGTCTTCAGTTTCTGTATCCAGGCAACAGAATGCTTCATCAGATTCTGATTCCGAGCTGGACTCTGTCTCAGAGAGGGGGTCCTTCTCTGGTTGTTCAGTGATGAGTGCCTTCCTTCTTCGGTGCTCATATTTCTTTTCTCCTTCCTGGCCTTGTCTTTTGGAGACTATGGGGTGTGGACAGTTGACTTTGAAGTGCCCTGGTTGTCTGCAGTTGTAGCAGAGAAGCTCTCCACTACTTTCTGATGGTTTGGACTTCTGGTGTGGCTTTCTGCTAGAGAGTGGACTTCTGCTGTCCTTCGGCTTCAAGAATTTCCTGAACTTCCTAGCAAAAGCCGCCATATACTCGTCAGTTAAAAGAATAGAAGGGTCAAAATTATTTACCTGAGAGGTGCTGGCAGTGAGGGCAGTAGTTGTTCTGTCCTCAATTTCTTCTTTCTCCTCTTCATTCATCTCAAACTCATAAGACTTGAGATCAGAGATGAGTTTCTCAGTGCTGTAGGTTCTGAGATCCTTGCTATCTCTCATGGCAGTGACCTTCATCTTCCATGGTGAAGGTAGACCTCTGAGAACCTTCAAGTTGATCTCCTTGGGAGTAAGTTCCTTCCCAAGTTCTGATATCTCAGCAGTGAGGGTGAGAAAGCGTGCATACATCTCAGTTATGCATTCTTTGGGTAGAAGTTTGAAATCTTCAAACTTCTTCATGGCAATAGTGAGTTTGTTGTCCTTTTCTTGCTCATCTCCAGCTCCTATCAGGGTGAGAGTATCCCAGATTTCCTTGGCAGATTTGCACTTCTTGATCCTTGTGAAGTACTTGTCATCAATGGCCTTGTAGAGGATATCCTTGGCAATGTTGTCAAGGTTGTACTTCCTCCTCTCTTCATTGGACCATTCATGGCGCAAATTGGTGATCATCTGGGGTTGACCACTACCAGTGATGTATTCAGGGTTCACCTTGGTGAACTCTGTGAAAGGTCCTGCATCAAGAACTTCCCACATTTCGTCATGGAGTGCGCAGAGGTGAGCTTTCATGCGGATCCTCCAGTCATCAAACTTTGTTACTGAGAACATAAGATTCTTTGAAAGAGTGTTATCCATAATATGAGATTAAAGAGGCTAAAACAAGTGGATCTCTTGTTTAGTAAGTAACCTAAAAGATTACAAGAACAAGGAGGCTCTGATACCACTTGTTGGTCCCGTTTGTAATGGGAACGGTCTAGGGGGGTGAATAGACTGTTCAGGAATTTAAACTTTTCTCTAAGTCAAGTCTGACTTATCAGAGATGGTCGAAATCTGGTGACAGAGATGGTCAAGTTCTGATGGCAGAACTACACCAGGCAGCGGATAGGTTTCTGTCCGGGTAGCCTCTAGAAGAAAACTAAGGCAAAATGCCTTTCTGATAACTCTGAAGGAAGATCTGCTGGACACAGAGTCCAACCTTAAGAGTTAGTCAGTAGAATCTTAAGTGCAGGAAATAAAAGCTAAAAGTAAATGACACCGGGGTTTTTATAGTGGTTCAAGGAACAACTTGTTCCTCTAGTCCACTGTTCCACTAAGCTTGCAAAAACAACAGTTTACAACGCCTTAGTCCCTAGAGCTTAAGAAGCACTCCTCGTCTTCTTCAAGTCTAGTTGCCACCCGGGATGCAGTCCTGCTTCCTGATGGCTGGTCTCGTTTCACTGAGTCTTTTGAAGTATCCCCACTTCACTTACTCCAGCTAGTTTGAGATGTCCCTTCTTTTTCAAGAAGTGTTTGATATAAAATCAGTTTTCTCCAACTTTGCTTCTTCACAAAGGATAGGTATATGAAGCTTTCGAAGTGTTGAAGAACTGAGTAACTTTGCAGTTTGCTAGTTGGATAAAGGATAGGAAAGTATATCTTCCAACTGGAGCCTTTTCTTGTCTGAGAATGAAGTTTGAATCTCAAGAAGGTTGTTTACGCAAAGCTATCTTGGCAAAGTTATTCTCTTAGTTCTTCAGAGTGTATCTTATATACTGGGAGCAGTCTTCCCGTTGGAGTGTAGAAGACAGCTTCATTAAATGCATGTACTGTTGACTTGACCGGTTGGACCTTCGACTTGCTATTTTGGGGGCGTAAAGATACTCGCATGGTCAATCATCAGCTTTAAATATCTTTTCGTACGTACAACATTAAATGTGCATTTAATGCGTGTACAGTGCCATGTTTCCGTTGAAAGGTTCGTAACCGTTAGGGGATTTCCCGTTAGTTTAACGACCGTTGGAAAGGCTTCCGGAATCTGGTGGATTTAGCAGAGTCTCAAGAGGTCCTCTGGTCCAATCTCTGAAGTCCGTCTCTGTTGCCAACTCTGGTATCTTTCTGATAACCAGTTTCTGATGGCTTCTCTGGTGAGCAACTCTGGGAGCAACTCTGGTAGAGGCAAGATGGAACTCTGGCAGACAGACTAAGCTAAAACTTACAAAAGAAATTCTAATACACAATTTCTAATGGGGTACTTTCAAATTCTAATAAACCTAGCATCATCAAAATCTAAATACATTTATTCCCTACAGCTACACCATTGTGTTGTGGAGTTCGTGGAACCGTCTTCTCATGTCTGATTCCATATGCAGCGCAATATGCAGAGAATTCCCTAGAAGTGTACTCTCCTCCATTGTCTGAACGTAGACACTTCAGCTTCTTCCCTGTTTCTCTTTCTACCATGGCATGAAATGATTTGAAACTATCAAACACTTGATCCTTACTCTTTAGACAGTAAGCCCATACCTTTCGTGATGCATCATCAATGAATGTCACGAAATATCTGCTTCCTCCAAGTGACTCCTCTTCAATGGGTCCACATACATCTGAGTGGACAAGACTGAGTAACTGTGAATGGTTCTTCCTGGTAGAACTGAAGGAAACTCTGTGTTGTTTCCCAAATAGACAGTGCTTGCATGGATCTAGGGCAACACCTCTGCCCAAGGAAATGGCTTCCTTCTTTGCAAGAGTTGTCAATCCCTTCACACTCAAGTGGCCTAACCTCTGGTGCCACAAGTTTGGTGATGTCTCTTCTTCAACGACATTGAGACTTGGATGACAGAGCTTTGCATGGGTTTTATAAAGAGTACCACAAATATGGCCTCTTGCAACAATCAAGGAACCTTTAGATAGCTTCCATGTACCTTCTTTGAAGCGGTTAAGATATCCTTGCTGATCCAGAGCTGTGTCGGAGATAAGATTCAATCTAAGATCTGGAACGTGTCGAACATCTTTCAACACAAGTGCGCATCCGACATTGGTTGTTATGTGCACATCATCAATGCCAACAATCTTTGAGAAACTGGTGTTTCCCATCTTCACAGCTCCAAAGTCTCCGGACTTATAAGATGTGAATAAGTTCTTGTGTGGAGTGGCGTGAAATGATGCGGCTGTATCAACCACCCACTCAACATCATGAGTATCTACGTGTAAACATTCTTGTTCACCATGTGTAACAAGTAACACGTCTGATGACAAACTAACCATGGTCGCACCATCTTCTTGGCTAGTATTTTGACTCGTCTGTGGCTGCTCTCGTAGAAACTTTCTACAATCTCTTTTTCTATGCCCATAATTACTACAGTAATTGCAATATCCTTCAAATCAAGTATTGTTTTCAAAGGACATACCTCTCTCTTGTGATTTGCCGCGAATTTGAGAGTTTCCTCTATTTTGACCTTGGCCTCTACCTCGACCCCGACTTCTTCCTCCATTTCTGCCTCCCCCTCGTCTGTTAGTTTCTGATATGAGGGCATATGATTGTTCAGTCCCGGCTTTCTTCCTTCGGGCTTCTTCATTCATAAGGGCATCTGTGACCATCTGCATAGTCACCTTGCCATTGGGAACAGAATTGCTGAGAGTGACAACAAGAGTCTCCCAGCTGTCAGGTAGAGAGCTCAACAGTAATATCACCTGCTCTTCATCTTTGAAAACCCATCCGGTGGTGCTCAACTGATTCACAAGATCCTGAAATTGATTGGTGTGTTCTGAAACCGAAATACCACCTCGCAATGTGGTTTACTAATCGCCTCATTAGTAACGTCTTATTTCGAGCGGTTTTTGCTTGATACATGCTTGATGCACACTAATTAGTAGTGCATAATTATATGTTTTTATGTTTGATTTATGTTGATTGTTTGACGTTGTATGTAGTTTGTAAACATTTATGTGATTTCAGTTGTAATTGTATTTTATTCTTTATTTATAAGTTGTAAAGTATAGTTAGGATTTGTGGTGTTGGAAAGGAAGACTTTGAAGAGAAGAAAACAAGAAATTTGACTGCCCAGGAGTGAAACCCGACCGGGTAGAAACCCCCACCCGGTCGGGTATGATTTAACAGACGAAATTGCCAAGAAAGTCACTGGACCCGGTCGGGTCCCCTACTTGACCCGGTCGGGTCAGATGTGACCCGGGACAAAATGACGTGCGAAGATCACCAGAACGTGGCGGATTATCTGATTTTGACCGGACCCGGTCGGGTACCCGGCCAAAGGTGTTGAAAAACACCTATAAATAGCACACTTTTTATTCTCTAAAAATCATTCCTTCTTCCATACTCTTAAGCTCAGTTTAGAATAGCATTTCTTTATATTTTCTAGCTATGTTTAGTCTCCAAATGAGGAGCTAAACTTCCATTCTTGGTGTTGCTCTTGAAGCTTGTTGATTATTAAAGTTGTGAGTTATTTTCTTAACTTCTTTCCTTGAATATTAATTAATAGTTCTTTCCTTAATACCATCCCTATATTAATGTTGAGGAGTGTTGCTAAGATGACAATTAGTTAACATCTCGACATTAGTTAGAATGGTATTTTCTTCCTCTATATTAATATTGGGGAGTGTTGCTAAGATGACAATTAGTTAACATCTTGATATTAATTATAGTAGGATTCATCTTCTTTAATAATATTCTTCCTTGAATATTAATTAATCCCTACTCATATTTCATATTAATATTTTGAACATTATTTAAAGGATCAACTAGTTTTGTTTCATATATTAATTATTACTAGAAACGATCAACGAACCGATGGTTAATCGTTGATGGTTTCACAAGTAAGTAACTTCGGTTTATTAATGCACGGTCGTGGTTAATAAACTTAAGAGGGATTAATTTTGTTGGTTAAACCGAAACCGTTGTGTTGAGGTTATCAATCTCAATTGATTTCATCAAGGAGTTAGAAAGATTAAATGCTACTATTAAATCGGTATAAGGCGTTGTTCTATATTTGATTAATAGTAAGGGTTATTAATGAACGGTTGTTGTTAATAACTACGCTCGATGAAGTGGATATACTCCCCGATTGAGTATTCGAGAGGGAATAAGTTATAGATATAATAATGATCGACTAAAATATATCAACAAGTGGAAAATAGCAATGCCAAGTGCTTTTTATCTTTGAATTAAACACATATAGGTTGTTCATCTTAGTTCTTAATAATTAAATCACTCAATCCAAATCCCCCCTTTTATTTACTAAGTTTCACAAAAAGAGAATTATTCTTTTCCCTGTGGATACGAACTCTACTACGCTATACTACGTATAAGTGTTAGTATTGAAAATTATTTTGACGCACCGTGACAAAGTGTTCGTCAATGCTACCAAGCTTCTCTCATAGTGTGTAAGCACTTTGTTCTTGCGCAACATGGTGGAACACACCATGATCTATCCACTGTCGAATTTGTGCGACAGTTTTTCGGTTCATTTTTGTCCATTCTTCATCCGTCTTTTTATCCGGTTTCACGCCATTATTATCGAGAGGATCGGATAAATCCCTCAAATTTAGCAAATCCTCCATCCGAGACTTCCACATATTGTAATTTGTGGAAGTGAGTGCAATCATGGTGTCCGATGATGATTTATCCATAATAAAACACTCAATATATCTCGTACCTTATTTTCGAAGCCGAATTTGGACAAACGGAGCTCGTCGTTGGATCCGGAATGGCCGAAAATGGTAGGAACCGGTCTGACCTCATCCAAAACCGGTCTGGAAATGGGTGAACCGGCCTCCACAACTACAAACCGGTTCGGTCCGGTTCAGGCAGCAGTTCAGCCTGCAGCCCAGCAGGCGAATGACGTGGCTCTGCTCCCTCGCTGACGGGGCGATGACGTGTAGCCACGTGGCGTCTAGCGTGGCTCACAGCGGACGGCTCGGGTGGATGACGTGGTGGCTGACTCGACACCACGTGTCGCTGACGTGGTCCAACGTGGCGATGACGTGGCAGCTGATGTGGATCGTCTTCTTCCTCTGGACTGCATGATGACGCAGTGATGATGCAGGCAGTTTTCCGGCGACGTTTGGACGGCGTGTACGGACTCTTCCGGTGGCCAAAAAATTCCCCCAAAATTCAGTGTAATCTTTTTCTCAATTGTTAGTATGTATAAGAATTGTGGAGAAATGAAAACCCATTGGCGTTTGTTTTTTAATAAAATTAAAATTTCCAATGCTTTCCGTTATGAATGAAATAGTAATTGAGAATTCATCTTTTTAATTTTCAATGAACTGAATAGGCCGGGAAATTTTATGGACCATTGCAACTTCATATATAAAATCACAAGTAACTAATTATAAATTCACAAAAGTTACCACATAAGTTTAATTTAAAAATGAAACGGACATGACTAAGAAATAGGTTGTGTTTCTTTTTCTAACAGTATTTATTTAAGTTCTATTTCTACATAGCCGTTGTAACAGATAAAAATGCAAATGAAAATGTTTAGTATATGGTTGAGCGCATTTAGACTTGAGATTTGTTTCTGTCAAACTGGAATCTATGGTAGTATTGTATAATTAGACTTACATCTTATTGATGTCATGCATATTTGACATTCTTTGCTAACATGACTTTTTCCCATTTTGGATCCTATGTGGCATTGAGCGTCACCTAATGTGAAATGCTATCATTAATACACTACCATCGTGTATCATTATTTTTTAAATATATTAATGAAACTAATTTTGAAATTATTATATTTAATAAAAATTATTTTTTGAAAAAAATTAAGAATCGATAAAAACTAGAGTTAATTCCCAACATAGGAGTAAAAAGTTTATAATTTGTCAAAATAGAAGTATTCACGTAACCTATGTTCGAACCTTTTAAGACCAAGTTGACAAATATTACTTTCTTGTAAATCAGGTACACGAGTTGAAAATGAACAAACAATGAATAGTCGAAAAAATATTGGCCTAGAACTTCACCAACCCTCGCTAGAGTCGCATGCCATGTATTGCCGGTGCCGCCTGCCTTCGCCTCCCACATCGGTGCTGCCCGCCTCCCTCATTGGCGTTGCCATCCATCTCCGCCCAACTGCCGCCGCCACCACCTTCCCCCTCCGTCATTGCCGCCCAATCTACATCGCTGACATTGTAGTCACCGCCCAATCTCTAAGTGTCAATTTCAGGGCACCGCTTCACCTCTGAGCATCGCCGTTGCCGTCACAACTCTGATGTCATTAATAATTTGTCATTAAGTTGGCAGACTTATCCCTGGCGATTAATTACAAATTTGCCATGAAAACGAATTTTTAAATCTATCCAAATGTTGGGAGATTTTTCTTGGCAGATTTGCACAAAACTGCCAAAATCTTGGCAAAATATGAAGTCAACAACTAAATATCCAGTTTAATAAAATGGAACAATCACTTTAACAAATCCACCTCAATCAGAAATATTATGTTAATGATAAAAATCAGAAAAACCAGTTTACACCAAAATTTCATCATCATAATACGATTGTCAGTGTACATTTAATTTTTGCCATAAACTTGGCAAATATCTACTCCATCATCAAAAAAATTGAGAAAATCGGGAAAATTTGAGAAATTAAAAATGGAAATACGAAATAGAAGTCCAAAAATCAACAAATCGAATGTCAAAACTCAAAAAACAGAGAAATAGAAGAAAAATCTGAAAAATAGAATAATAGGAGGAGGAGGAAGAAGGAGGAGGAGGAGGAGGAGGAAGAAGAAGATGAGGAGAAGGAGAAGAAACCTGATTTGTAGGCAGTGTGCAGTGGAGTTAGCGGCATCAGATATGGCTAGGTACAAATTGATGACAACGTGTTGAGAAGTTGACCGGTCTGATTTGCAGAGAAGAAGAAGGCGACGAAACTTTGCAGAGGAGATGAAACTGATCAATGGAGAAGGAGAGAGGATGGTGCGCAGAAAGGAGAGAGAAGACGATGAGTGGAAGTGTGGATCGATCGTAGGTTAAACATGGTAGGGGTAAGAATGGAATTGAAAAGTCCGTATGTTTTAAATAAGAGTAATATAGTCCTATTTGGAGAAGAAAACATACATACTCCTATTTAAGAATTTCTCCTAAGTTTTACTCCTATATGAGGTCATTACTATAAACACTAATTAACAGTTTATGACGATTTTGAGTAACAAAATTAAAAAAATTAATTTGATCCAAAACTATTTTCATGAAGTGATTTTCAAAGAAACTTATAAACAATTGTGTTACCATGAGACGTAGAATTCAAAAGAAATAATGTCAAAAATAAGAGTTGAGAGTTTTGATTGGGCAAAAATAGGACACTTTTGTGGAGGACAAAAAAGGGACCAAAGTGATGGACCAACTGTGTTCTTTTCCGTCTCCAATCCCTATCGATCACCCTATTCATTTCTCATATCAGCTGCGATTGTGATAAATGAAAACGGGATACGAGGCGAGCGGAGAGCAGAGATGGTGAGCGGCGAAGGCAACGGCGAGCGACAAGGGCGATGATGAGTGACGACTCTATACAACCATGGCACCGTCGTTCTTGTCTAACTTTCCTGCCCTAGGTGGCTAGGTTCGAAGCATGACTCTTCTCCTATTTTGTTGAGCACCGCCAGAATGACGGACAAGTTTCAGATCGACTTGGAGCAACAGTACGGCTAAATCTGGATGACTAAGGTTGTGGGTGGTGGTGCAGCAATTTGGGAAGAGGCTAGGGTTTGGAAGGTGGGCTAAAGAGGTGGCTGAGGAGGGTGCAAGTACAGGACAGTTATTGTCACTAGGTCGGGCGGTCATTGGGGGAGGGTGGTCGAGGGAGGTGGCAACAGTCGGGGCAAGGCCGGTCATTAAAGGTAAAGGAGGCAAAGGTCGGGCGGTCATTGGGGGAGGGCGGTCGAGGGAGGTGGCAACAGTCGGGGCAAGGCCGGTCATTAAAGGTAAAGGAGGCAAAGGTCACTGGCCGGGTTGTTCAATGGCGGGTTGATCATGGTCACTAATTGGATTGGTCATGATCAGTGGTCGAGTTGGTCATAGTGACTATATGGTTGGTCATGGTCACTAGTCGAATTGGTCTCTGGTTGGATTTGTCACTAGTCTAGTTAGTCTTTGGTGAGTTTGATCATGGTGAGTGATTAGATTGGTCCCTGATCGGATTGGTCATGATCATGGTTACCGGTAGTAGTTTAGTTTTAATTTTGGAATTTTTTGAATGTGGACTTATTTTTATCCATAACATTTACTTTTGTACTCCAAAAACTAAAAAGGTCTAATTTTAATGGACCAACCCCAATTCATAAAGATTAACGCTGTTAGTGATAGATCCTTTTATGCTAACGACATAATACCGTAAACCTTAGTTTGACTGGAAACAACCATAATATAGAAACATATTGGTTCAATTAAAGCCCTGGCGCCCATCCAGCTCAACAAACCTGCAACCAACCAAGTGGTATGTGTGTGTAAACAAAGAACGTCAAGTGCTGCTGGAGTTTTCAAATCCGGAAATCAAAGTCAAACATACTTCCCCTTCCCTTCTTGTCTCAACTCCTCTTGTTACATAAATCTCCAAAACACATCTATCTAGGATATTCTTCTAAAAGCAAAAGAATTTATGATATTTATATCCCCTAAGCTATCAACTAATTAATTGTATGAATATTATTCATCCTTGCTTTTCTTCTCCTTCTCAAGACTTGAAAATATAACAAATTTGCAAACTCATATTCGAGCAATGGAAGAGAAGAGAGGGTTGACAACAAATAAAGGAAGAGATTGGTCAACCTTTCTGTTACCTTTCGCCTTCTCTTGCTGCCTAACCGCTTCGGTCAAACTACCAAAGTCGTGCTTGGCAAACATTCTTTGCTGCAAGGATTTTACATTTTTGCCTCTCCTGCGCTCCATAGAACCTGCTGCTAAGGCCTCCGTGGTGTGAAGAACTGAAACACAAATGGAGAATGCTTGTAACACAGATAAGTCATGCTGGAAGCTGACAGCATATTGTTGCCCATCATCCGTCAATGCCATCATCGTCAATGCTGGTGCCTTGCCTTTCTTTCCCTGCATATGTGGACAATTGGTTGGCTGATATATGCAAGTAAAAGTACTAATGACAACATACACAGAAAAAAGAAAAGATTTATAGGATCAACCTCCATCAAACTGACTACATAATATATTATGTACTGATTGATGATTGATATGGATCAGAATCATTGACAGCTAGGGATCCCCAAATTCGGGCGGACAAATGAAACTAATTCATTCATCCATCAAATCCTTTGCAAATAAACGCCGCTGATCAGAATTTTGGGTTGGCTAACTCAGAAATATATAAATGAAGGAGTTGCGTGTAAAATGTGAAACTAAATGTAAAAATATGTGTGGCAAAACTAGAAAAAGTGAAGTCCAAATATAGGAGATTCACGTGAGAGTGGGTGTAGTTGGGGTGCTATTTGAAGAAAAGTGGTAGACAGCCAGGGAGTGAAGTCTTGGAGTGCTGGAGGCTTAAACAGAGAGAGGGAGTTGTGGTAGTATTGTGGTAGACAGAAAATAACATGGGTGGGTTTGAGGTTCAAAAAAAGGGCATTGGAGCTAAGGTTCCAAGATTTTATTTGTCAGTTGACCCTTTACTTGGTTGGGGGGATTAACACTTGGTTGTTGATTTGTTATTGATCAATGAAAACTATTCCTGATGTTTTGTGCTTGCTTGCGGAAGTCAAGATTCATTCTACTCTACTTGTCAATGTTTTAGAGCAAAAAATGAATATGATGGAAACAAAGATAGAGAGACATATATTTTTAGAATTGCAAGATAGGATCGTAAATAAATAAATAAATTTATACATACATGCATGCATGCATGCATGCAAGGAGAAGCGGTCCAGCTCAGCTGGTCGCCGACTCACTCTCTCACACAAGAGGTCTCGGGTTCGAAACTCCATGGAGAGAGTTTCAGTCTTGTTTACCCCAAGCTCCCCCAAACCCTAGCCCCCTGACCCCCTGGGATAAAAAAAAACATACATGCATGAATGCATGAATACTCAAATATCTGAACTCATCGACATGTCATGACATTTTGGAAGAGACAACACTAATGCATGAATACTTGAGAGCTAATAATATGAAGAAGAAAAAATACCTGAAGGAAAAGTTCAAATGGCTTTTGGTTGTTTATGAGTGGAGAGTCGTCGTCGTTGCCAATCTGGGCATTTGTAATGTCAAAAACTCTTAGGGGGCAAGCCAGGTCCCAGCCACCACAGTCACAACCTCCACCTAGCCGCCATCTATCTATCAACGGATGCAGGGCCTCTCGGCTTTCGGTTGTTGGCAGACTGTGACACCCCCCAGCTGATGGGAGCACCACATTCATCATCTTCACATGCCTCAGACCGTTGTTGTTACTATTATATTCGCAACAAGCATCGTCCTCAGATCTCAACAACTTGTTCTCGCACCAGTTTCTATTTTTCAAAGCGAATGGCAATTCAATCACAATCGCTGCAAGTTCAAGCTCCGGTCGCAATTCCAAAGGTGGATCATCATTATGAATAGCAGTAGGAGCAGGAGACTTCTTTCTAGCGCCAATATTACCTGTCCCAGATAAAACATCATCGGGGGAAGGAGCATATAAACTTTTGAGAAATGAACCATTTTCTCTCATGTCATACAATACAAATTCCATGACGAAAAAGTTGTTGTCGTTGTTATTACAAATTCCCGGATGGTGTTTTAGTTCTGTACTGATACGACAAGACGTCCTCATATGCCCGACAATAAAAGATGAGGATGGCTCTTTGAGTCTATAGTGGTTCTCCTCATTCTTTCTATTATTACTAGGAAGAGAACGGAACTCATACCCTGAATTCCACTTCTCCTCGGCCACAAAAACTATGTCTTCTTCAGAGAAGGGTACTGAAAACTGAATGAAGCCATGTCGTTTCTTCTCCAGCTTGAGGACACCTTGCAAGCATGAAGCCATGTTTGAAAAATCTCGCTTTCCCCCATTAACACTTTCTGTGGTAGGAGGAGTAACCCAATTTGGCGGCGGCCCAACCCCAGATTCAACCGCTGCAGCCAAATTGCCCAATACACTATTTCCTTTTCTGGGGAATTTGATTCTTTTACCAAATGGCCTTTTCATAGGACCAAACCGGACTGCTTTTGGACTACAACTACTGCTGCTACTGGCTCTCGAGCCACTGTTTTCTGACCAGAAAGGCGAATGAGGTGCTGGTAACATTGCAGCAGCAGCACTGAGATTAAACAGGTCAGGGTGGAGATTTTTGCTAAGTCTTCTGCCACTGCTATAGCCTGCTGCTGGGCTTGATGAGACTGCGTAATCATCATCCAAACCACACAATGTGTCAACAATTCCAAATGAGAATGCGGCGGCGCTATCTCGTGAGAATTCTATCTTTGTCCTCTCCTTACCACTGTCTGGTTTTTGCATATTGGAGGAACTCCGCCTAAGCAAATCCTCACCATCATCTACTGATGTATGGGTGAAGAAGTAGTCTTCGCTCCTGAACAAGTAGTTGTTGTTGCTAAATGATCTTTCCCGTGAGATCATCTTCTCGAGTTTCTGATGGACGGGGGTAACTGGGAGAAGCACCGTTGTTGGGCTTGGACTTCCATCCAATGCGCAGTACTTCTCAAACTCCAAATCCATCTCCCCACATCAAATCACTAGTCACTAGTCAACATCAAACGTTCATCACCACAACAAATTGATACCAACACCATACAATTGGGGTTGAAGCTTGAAATAACAAGCTGCCATGTCTAACTCACTAAATCCAGACTATGAAAAAAATTGCCACCATCTACAACACAGGAAAAATGCCAAAGAACTTGAAAAGAAATAAATAAATAATATTTACTTTTTACTTCTTTTTTAGAAAAAAAAAAAGGAATACCGGTTCCTTCAAATTGACTGCGAAATTGATGAGAATCATCTAACTTCCCTCAAGCCCAGAATTATAGGGCATCAATTTTCATAAAATTGAATTAGCAATAAGATCTAATTTTCCAGTTCCATTTTCTTACCAAATATGAGATCAACCAAGAATCTTAAGAAAACTATAAGCACCAACAAATCCAAGAATTCTTCTTAAAACACAGACTTCATACAACGGAAATGCTAGAAAAGACAACGGAAAATTACATGACTGTTAATGGAAGAAATAGACCCATACCCGGACTTGATCTCAGAGAAGTGAAGCAAAAGCGAACCCCAACAACCATTGCATAAAACCAATCATTTTTTTCTATAAATCTTTCTGGTGACCTCAAAACCTCTTCCGACACAGAGCTTTGTTTTACAGTTGGATATATTTTTCTTTTGGGACATGCTCTTTCGTCACAGTGGTATACTAGTATATTCCTTAAATTAAATATTACCTCAGTTGGATAAGTAGTACTTTGCACTACTTTGTCTCATTAAAGTTTGTACATAGAAGAGCTAAATCAATAAAATCACAAAATAATTATTTTAATGAAAAAATGACAAAGTTATGTGAGAAATAATAATAGTGAAAATTGTGTGGTTCAAGTTCGTGCAAAATATAGAGAAATGAATAGAAACACAAAATAGTTACTTTAATGAGAAAGTGTCAAAATTTTGTAGGACAAACAAAAAAGAAAAGATGAAAAATGACTTTGCACTATTTGAAAGAAAAATTGAAAAAATTGTCTCATTAAAGTTTGTACATAGAAGAGCGAAATGAATAAAATCACAAAATAATTATTTTAATGAAAAAATGACAGTTTTTTAACACGAGAAAATTAAAATCCAATGGAACGGAAGTATTATTCAAATCCAGTTTGTAACTTTTATTTGGGCGCCACGGTTTAATGGTATATTTGTGTCATTCTCAAATTTCAATGAGGTTCGATTTCCTTGCATTATGATAAATAAATATTCCCTCCGTCCCGAAATAATTGTCCTGTTTTCTTTTTCGATCCGTCCCGAAATAATTGTCTCCTTTCCTTATTTGGTAAACAAATCTATACAAAACAGTGTCAAACAGTGCAAAACAGTGTCAAACAGTGTCGCTACGGTGTGAAGTCAACTTCACTTTCTTAATCTGTGTGAAGGTCAAACCAGGACGATTATTTGAAATACATCCAAAAATGCTTTCCATTAGATGGTTTTAAATTCTTTGAAGAATAAACAAACGGAGTTAATGCAAAGTAGGATACTCAATTTAGTTTTAAGGCTATTCATTATCATCCTTGACTTTCACCTTTTTGCAAAGTTTAGTCCTTAATTTTTCCATCTTTTCTTAAAGTTAAATACAAGTCAACTCATTTATAAGGTTACACATGGGTTTATTCATCACTTTTTTAGGCTATGTTGTCCAGGGATATTCAGCTCATTATGGGCTGAAATTAACTGCGTAATAAGCTGAAACCGGAAGCTAATGTCATGAAAAATGACCAGAATATAACGTTATCAAAGCAAGTGTTTCTCTTCAGACGATCATAAATGCAATTTTTAATTCCTGAACTACCCCGTTGCTTCTCTTTCGAAGAATTCATGCGGTAATCTCGGAGAACCCATGTCTTTTTCACTGCTATATTGCTATAAATCCTATAATCACAAATATTGGTCTTCTAGAGTTGATTCAAAATAGTTGCCGACCTTCCGAAAAGCTAC
This sequence comes from Cuscuta europaea, assembly GCA_945859875.1. Lineage (NCBI taxonomy): Eukaryota > Viridiplantae > Streptophyta > Magnoliopsida > Solanales > Convolvulaceae > Cuscuta > Cuscuta europaea. The sequence goes on along the minus strand of CAMAPE010000062.1, from coordinate 4,626,143 downwards.
TCACTCGACTGTGCAACGTCGCTTTACTCTTTAATAAGCAATTTTCATCTTCATATTTCATTGAGACTCTCCTACTTTGCAAACGTGGCTATAAATATGACCCTCAGTCACAACTTGTACTTGACGAAAAAAATACGAAAATTAAAAGATGACAAGATTTTGTAAAGACGTAAAAGTCTAGGATCAAAGCTAACCAAATTAATAATTAGGGACTAAATTGGATATTGCCTTGATAGTCAAGAACTATTTTTGGAATTAGCTCTCAACAAATGTAGTGTATTAAGAAATTATTATTACCTCTAAGAAATTGTCAGCCAAAATAGATGATGTCTTTTATTATTCAAGTTTTACCACATGTGTGTACTAAATTTAAAGTTTCAGATAATCTTGTTCAAGTTAATTGGTGTGCTCTACATAGTTAAAATGACATTTATTATATATTGGTAATCAAGATAACATTAGCTGAGATGACATTTTTTCAACTTCCATTTTCAAGTTAATTCATGTACTATAGTTGACATGACACTTTCAGTCCATATAGAGTACATATGAATTTAATGTGAGCATCATACATCTGGATATGAAAGAGTTTTTTTTTCATTTTTTAGTGGCTCACTTCGCGAGTACTATATGACCATTTGGTACTTGTGTTGTCTTTATTTTAAAATATCATATCCGTCACGCTCCAGACCGCGTATGTGCCACGTAGACAATCGTCGTACAACCTAATAAGAATAACCGCAGTTCATCCTTACCGAATTTCACAAGACGTTTGATAGAATACATATGTCAAACTGGTCAGTAAACATACATAACAACATCAACATACAATTAACACCAATCTGAATATAAGTGTTTAATAAGAACTCACACAAGAGCAAAACAAGATCTCGCGAGCTCCATTAATTTTATAAGTCAAAAAAATTCCATGAGCATTATTTAATTATTTAGAAACAGAACCAAAGGAAGCATGAACCACATCTTCTCTCCATCAATCTCCCAAACAAAGGGTGCACGAAGAAAGCTCTAGCTTCAACCTGAAATGGTGGTCCCCCCAAGGGGTGAGTACTACAGAAAATTACTAGCAAGGACAAACTATATGTAACATAACTAATGTTTCTCGCACGGGACCCTCAACATGGGGTGATAGTATATTTATGAGCATAACTCTTAGCTACCTATTTTTCAAAACATATCGTATATATCTATATATACATATGAGCACAATAATTGGCTCGTGGCCCCATTTACCTTTCAAATCGTTTAGGCATAACAGGCCCTATTAAATTCACCCTTCTCATGTCTTACCTTCGGATGGAGTCACCCACGGGCTAAGTCACCCGATATCAAAGGAAAAATACCCGCGCGTGACTCTTCGGGCTCCCATATCACGGACATGGTTTAAATCAATTCCTAGACCAAGGAAAATATTCTATTGGGAACTCGTTCTCGACCAAGCACGTTCAATTATTTAAAATTCATTACCCTAAGGTTCACCTGGCATGAGGGTTACTCGTCCGTACTATCATACTTTGCATTTCTGGGGCTAACCCCAAGTTACCCCGTTTGAAAATGTACTTACTTTATATAAAATCAAGTAGTCGGCCTGTGGACCCATGTTCATTTGAAAACACCACCCCTAGTCCCCGTGACTACTGGCCACGACAATCATAGAGTTCAACCATAGCATTTCATCTTGCATTTATAGAGCTCGACTCTAGTACATCCTCGTACAAACATTTAACTCAAATTCAATGCATCACAACTGCATAGCAAGAGCTTGGCTCAACTTCATTTCTATGCAATCATAGAGCTCGGCTCCAATTCAAACATACAAGTCATAGACTCAAGTTCGACACATCACAATTGCATATCTAGAGTTCGGCTCTATTTACATCACCATGCAATCATCAGACGCCCTCCCCGCCCACTCTTGTACCACAATTTTGAACCATGCTCCCAAAATCCACCATTTTTATACTTTCAAGCTCTCATATCTCTCTCATCCACCCACCAAATCCACAAATTAACCCCATATTCTTTTTCTCCTCTCCATCCTCTTCAATTTTATACCAACAAAACCCCTCAAATAACCAAAAATCCAAATTCCCTAACTCCACCTACACCAAGTCTGAAATTCCCTCAACCAAAAAGAAAGAAATGGCACAAAAAGGCAAAGATGTTCATCTTCTAGGACATCTCGGAGATGAGCACTAGGGACGGTACTTTGGCTAGTTTGGGGGGAGAGTTTTATGGAATGCTCACATTCATGCTCTTTATTCTTATTTTCAAAAAATAAAAAATAAAAACATAAAAAAACTTTGTTAAGTTGAAAACAAAAAAGGGCAACTTAAGCAAAAATAAAGCAAAAATAAGAGTGAGTTTGTGAGGATTAAACTAGAAAGATGTGGGAAGCTGGGATGAAAATCCGAAAGGACACCTAGACAAAATAAGAGAATGAGAGAAAGTATCTCTTTTATTTTTGCATGATCTTAACGGTAACAATGAAGAAGAGAGGTTGATATGAGACATGGAGTTGAAGACCCCCTTTTTACTCTTTTATTTTCAAGGATACTTTGTGCTATTTTGTTCTGAAAACACTCTTGGATGGTTGTGTTGATACCCTTGTAACACCCCGACCCCGTAGGCCCCGAGGTAGTTACTTCTGAGCAATAGTACTGTCCTCACAAACCGCCACTAGCCTTTTCCGCGCACTTTGTCCTCACTCGTGCGCGCCCTGAGAAACTTCCCGAGGGTCACCCATCCCAAGACTACTCCCGTGCAAGCACACTTAACTTTGGAGTTCTTGGGTGATGAGCTCCCTTAAAAGGAGATGCATCTTGTTGGTATGAGTAGTACTATTAATCCATTTCAATTAAATCTCAAGTATTACAATCACCCCCACTTAGGAACACAACGTCCTCGTTGCGCCCATCAACCAATCTCAAATCTCAATCAAATCCCAGAATCCCCCCCCCCCGCTAAGTGTCCGCCCGATATCCAACGGGTCAACACACTGTCGCAGAGTTTCTCTGATACCATTTGTAACACCCCGACCCCGTAGTCCCCGAGGTAGTTACTTCTGAGCAATAGTACTGTCCTCACAAACCGCCACTAGCCTTTTCCGCGCACTTTGTCCTCACTCGTGCGCGCCCTGAGAAACTTCCCAGGGGGTCACCCATCCCAAGACTACTCCCGTGCAAGCACACTTAACTTTGGAGTTCTTGGGTGATGAGCTCCCGTAAAAGGAGATGCATCTTGTTGGTATGAGTAGTACTATTAATCTGTTTCAATTAAATCTCAAGTATTACAACCCTAGTCATTTTTAGGACTTCTTGGACATGTTTTGCATTTACTCGAGATGAGTAAAGAACTAAGCGTAGAGGTGTTTGATTGCACTAGTTAGTAGCGCATAAATGTATGTTTTTATGTTTGATTTATGTTGATTGTCTACCTTTATTATTTAGTTTGTAAACATTTGTGAGATTTTGGTTGTAATTGTATTTTAGCTTTCATTTGTGAGTTGTAAAGTAGTAGTACAGTTGATGGTACCGTTCACAGGAGCATTACATGGTCGGGTAGGGACTCTCACCCGGTCGGGTCTGACAAGAAAATAGAAGTTGCCATGAAATTGGACTTATGCCCGGTCGGGTATAGGACTATACCCGGTCGGGTATGACTTGGCCCGAACAAACAGACGTGCTGAAACACAAGAACGTGGAAGATTGACTCGATTTTGACCAATACCCGGTCGGGGAACCTGGCCCAAGGTGTTGAAAACGCCTATAAATAGCACACTTTTCCTTCACTTTGGATCATTCCTTCTTCCATATACTTAAACTCTACTTAGAATAGTAATTTCTTTATATTTTTCTGGCATTGTTTAGTCTCCAAATGAGGAGCTAAACTCTCATTTCTTATTTTTTCTCTTGAAGCTTTTTGAATATTAAAGTTGTGAGTTATTTTCTTCCCTTGAATATTAATTATTCCCTTTATCTATTTCTATATTAATGTTTGAGGAGTGTTGCTAAGATGACAATTAGTTAACATCTTGACATTAATTACTACTAGAAACGATCAATGAACCGATGATTAATCATTGATGGTTTCACAAGTAAGTAACCTCGGGTTATTAATGCACGGTCGTGATTAATAATCTTAAGAGAGATTAATTGTGTTGGTTAAACCGAAAATGTTGTGTTGAGGTTATCAATCTCAATTGATTTCATCAAGGAGTTAAGAGATCAAGTGCTACTATGAAGTCGGTATATGGCGGTGTTCTATACTTGGCGAATAGTAAGAGTTAGTAATGAACAGTCGTTATTAATAACTACCCTCGATGAATTGGAGATACTCCTCGATTGAGTATCCGAGGGGATAAGCTATAGGTATAATTGAGATCAACAAACATATCAACAAGTGGAAAGTAGCAAAGCAGAGTCTTTTATCCCATTAATTAATTAAAATCATATAAGTCATTCATCTTGGTATTTAATTAATTAAAATCAAATAATCCCAAAAAGCCCCTTTTAATTACTAGTTTCGTAAAAGAAAAATATTTCTTCCCATGTGGATACGAACTCAACTTCACTATTCTACGTATCAATGCTATTATTAAATTTATTTTGAGGCACACAAGGACTTCATTAGCTACAAGTTTGCTAAATGAAGCGTATCCAGATTCGGATGAGAGGTACGCACGCCGTGCACGGAGGCTCGGAACTCTCTGGAAGGTGCGCACGAGCGAGCACACCGTGCGCATGTGTTATTACGAAAAATCTTTACAGTGTGCGGCTCTGTTTCTCCCCTAAAAGCCCAAATTTGGCCCTTTTTCACTATTTTCCAATTCAAACATCCTGTAAACTTCAATCTTATGCTAGACTGAGTTTAGGGACAAGCCCCGGGATGAGATTTTCATGAGTTTTTTGCTTTGAAATTTTAAAACTCTGGGATTGTTTGTGAGTTCATTTTCTCTTTTTAATTGATGACAATAAATTCTTTCATTCTCAATTAAGTATTAAAATTAATTTTAAAATTTTGGGATTGTTTGTGAGTTCTTCTCTGCTTTGAAAACTTACGGTTTATATGATGCGGCTCAGCAAAGACCGTAGCAATTATGTATTAAAATTAATCGTAAAACAGTTATTATTCAATTCCTTATTTGATGCACATGGATCAAACCGCAATAAATACATAGCAGCAACTATGAAATATTCTAGTAGTGTCTGATTTGAATCTCTCGGGTCTGATTTGATCCAATCTGAATTTTTCTGATTTGATCCAGTCTGAATTTTTCTGATTTGATCTCATCTGAATACAATAAGAATAAATAATACAAAGTAAGCAACAACTATAAGAAAAAAAAACAGTTTTTTCTTGTTGCAAACGAACGGAACAACTTCTTAGAAACATTCTCCAAATAAGTTTTTATGAGTTGAAAAAGAAGAAGAGGTAGTTTGATAATGGGGTATGGTTTTAGGGGAGGAAATGACAGATTTACAGGGTTTTCATGCATGCCGTTCTAAAACACGTGAACTTGATTAATGATACAAAATTACAGTATTTGGAAGACCTTATTCTGAGTGGAATAACTTTTAGAAAAAAAATCCATTCAGATAGCCCTATTCCGAAAAGGGTGAGGGTCAAACAAAAAAGTAAAAATCTCATTTTTCTTTAATATGTTAGTAACTTTTTACCTGTACTCTAACTTTTACAAAAAAAATATCAAAATTCATAACTTGTTTTAGATTTAATATGACACCAATATTGCATATACTATCATATATTTTAACTTTTTGGGTCTGAAAACCTCATGCAGTTGAAACTTCAATTTTCTTTTAAAATTTTATATATGTAATATTAATGTCATAGGAAAGATCATAAAAAGTTATGAATTTTGATATATTTTTCATGGACCCCATTTCTTTTCATTCTCTACACTCATTCGGAAGGTCTCATTCTAATTAGCTTCTTTTTTTAATTTTTTTGCTATTCGAAATGTCCATTTCCAAATTTCATAATCCCACAAACCCTAAAAAATTTCCCTTTGTTTTTGCCTTACATGTCCAATTTTCTCGTGGTTTATGAAAACATCACTTTTAGGTAGTGGTGGTTCGGTACGGTATACCAAATATTTTCTCTCATTCCTTTGCCATAACAAAATTTTCGGTATACAAAATTTACATATCGTTTCCTTACTGAAATTTCGGTATACCGTATTTCGGTGTGCCAAAGTTTTGGTTCGGTACCGGTATGGTACCAGTAAATTACCATACATGTCTCTCAGTACAACAAATTATCATAGACTATCGAAATATACAAAGTCGGTGTCACTAATGACATGCTTAATCCATTATTAAAATGTTATAAAATACAAATAATAATCTATTGATGTCATATTCAATATTGAACAATAATTATTATTAGTATATTTAAGCAGCTGGACATGCCACATATTAAACAATAATGCATTCTCCTAAAATAACTTAACCAATATAGATATAGTTACATCAATAGTGATCTCTAACAAAACAATTAAAAATTATTCAAACAACATGGATGTAAAATCATTACCCCTAATATGATATTGTGTATTTAGTCGTTTTTATAATTTTTAAAAGTATTTGAATAAGATTTTCAATATAACAGTATATCGATATAACTTTGATTTTCAAAACATATACCGATATCTAGAGAGACACCCTAGTGGCCGTCTCCCCTCTTTGTAGGGGTTGAGATTTTCCGCCGCCCCTATCAATATGGGGTTGGAGCGGCAGATTATACTGATTCTAAGTGTTCTAACGCTTGGGATTGCAACTTTGTCGAAGGAGATAGCGTTGGCGGATGAATGAAGTGCGGCTGAGAGGTTGTATCGAGACTGGATCGTGAAGCCTTGATCAGCCATTCCGGCGGTGGTGGAGTTGGTATTCACCCATATTGCAAGAGTTCATCCTCCTCCGGAACCACCTCCATACCAGGGAATGCTTTGTGGAAAGATTTTATTTCAGTATTATTTTCTCTTTAATTGCAATTGTTTTCATTTCAGTCCGAGTAGATTTGGTTTGAATGTTTGGATTTTTAGAGTTCTTTTGATAGGCAGAGTTTTGGTTCCATTCGTTTTAGGCCTAAATTTGCCCGTTTCAGGTTTAGCGAGTCATATTGCTTTGTATGAGGTGGCTGACTCTAAGTCTACTCCTAGGGTTCACGATTGGATCTGTAATTTCTGTATGAAGATAGTCTTGTACGTATGTGTTCTTTATTTTAATATAACGGCCGTTCTTTTATGATCAAGAAAAAAAACATATACCGATATCATACACTACCATACCATATAAAAATGTTGATATTTTTTTATATGATAAATGGGATACACTTTTAGGGTATTCTAGTTTCAGGGTATTCTTCTTAAAACTCTCTCCATTACCCCACGACCATCAAATGCCATTTCTGAAGTTGTGTTTTCATTTTTTCTATATTCTTCTTTAAGAGAAAATTGCTCTTTGTAAGACTAAATCAATGCAAGTTTACAAAAATAGGACTTAGTTATGTTTGTTCATCCATGTGACTTGTTTAGTTCTATTTCTGAAAACTCTATTATTACTTTCCAATTTTATCCTTCATTTAAAATTAATAGGTTAGCTTCCCCAACTTCTCCATCTCTGCAGGCTCATCGATAACACGCGCGACCACATTCACCGACACTAACACGTTGCTCAATGAACCTGACAACTTGAAATCGACATGGTCTCATCGAGCGTCGGTGGCGTGCGGATGCACCAGGGTGCTGATCTCTCTCACCTTCTGGCATCTTGATCTTCGGAAACCAAATAGAAGAAGCCTTCCAGCTTTACAGGTGCACCATAAAGGATGCTAAATAGGATGCTAGATTACCTATGCTGCTTCATTGTGGAGTTTTCGACAACCTCTCGATGTAATTTCATCATTAGATATAGTGAATTGTATATATATACATATATATTGTTTTACGTTGCCTGCTCTGCTATTGAGCTATTATCAGAACTAGTTGTCTGTTTAATGATTACTTAGTGTCTATGTATTGTCTGCTATTGAGCTATTATTAGAACTTATTGTCAGTTTACTGACTACTTACTGTTTATGTATTGTCTAGTATTTACAACTTTGATTTTGGATCTGGTTTCTTCAAAAGTTTTCCAGAGTACCTGGTAGCCTTATGAAAATATGAAACAGAAGTTCGAAATTGGCAAAATCAATATCCAAAATCAGAAAAGAAGAAGAAGAAGAAGAAGAAGAGGAGGAGGAGGAGGAGGAGGAGGAAGAAGAAGAAGAAGAAGAAGAAGAAGAAGAAGAAGAAGAAGAAGAAGAATAATAAACCTCTGGTGGTGGCATCCGATAAAGTCAACCAGAGCAGCGTGAATTTGAAACCGATGAATTTGAATGCAGGACTTGTGGCGTTCGAGAGATTCTTATCAAGCTCCGAAGGACGCAAGACTAGCGGCGTTCGAGGAATTTCACAGGCATACTCCGACACAGGCAAGGCAAGATATGCGATGAGTTCTATAGCGACATGTTTCAGTAGGCATTTGCTATCTAATTAAAAATTAGGGGTATTATGGTCAAAGTAGGCATGTTTTAGTCTTACGCTAATTGTTAGTCTTAGTTTTGGAAATTTAGTATGATTAGGTCTTACTTGTTTTTTTTATCGCCAACTAGCCTTCTATCGTATCATAAGTTTCAGGATCATTACATCAATCAAAGGAAGAACAAAACTGACACCAACTAAAATCCAACAACTACGACTGTAAACCCTATGATCAGACTTAGAGACGGTCACCCCTGAAAGAGCAACACGAACCGCTTACCATGTAGCGGGCTTGACACAACCATCCTTGTTCCCATAGATCCAAACATACTCAATGACATAAAAAAAGACTGAATTCCCAAACAAACTGACAAACCTAACAACATAGACGATAACAAGAAGCCAAATGACAAAATAAAAATAACTAATAGGAAAACTTCAACGGACTTTAGCACCTTGTACAACTCATGGAGGTGGTTCAGAAGGAGACCGTATCCTAGGTACCACTCTAATTGATCATCCATTGTTAATCGTCATCTGGCCTGCTCGAAATCTGTGCACATCTTCTCGTCCCGCGCTCGTAGCAAATCCACCGCTAGCGGTCATCTTTGTAACACCGCCCCCGAGTATTTGTACTGTACCAAATTATGTATTGAACCTCGAGAAATGTATAAAAGCATTTTTACGTGATTGTAAATTTTTATCATTTCTATTACGTGAATAGTAAAATTCACGTGGGGCCCACACCGGATGTGGGGCCACCCGATATTATCGGGACCACATATTATATTAATCTTGGACTAGATAATATGAATATGGTGGTGGATATCCTAATTGGGACATGGTATTGACATATAGTTGACCGGTTGGTCAAACGGGGCCAAATTATCGGTATCGGCAAATTTATCAGATGACAGCCCAAAAAGGGATTTCGGAGACTTCTAAATTAAAGTTGGGAAATGCATATTGATTCTAAGGTCCAATAAGGATTGGGAACAAGTGTTATATTTTATTTGACCCGATAGAATAAAATATACTTAAAACAGTCCGGAAAATACAACTTTCGGGACCGATTGTACACTCGGGTACACAAAGGGTTGACCTCCCACATAAGTGGGGGCCAACCCACGTTTTTAGGCTTGAGAATGGAAAGGGGAGCCGCGCCTTTTGGCTGCTGATAGAGAGTGAGGAGGATGGGGGACAAAGTGTGAAAGAAAAGGGGTCACTCCCTCATATCATTGATGAATTATCCAAAAAGGACACTCTCAACCACCCCAGCCCATACACTGCGTCCCAACCATCATTTTGGAGGAGATAATCTCTGCAAGAACTCCATTTTCATCCATCATACACTCACCAAGTGGAGGGAGGAAGAAGAAAGGAAAAAGAGAAGAGAAAAGAGGAGTTTAGGCGGGAAAACTTGTGTTTAACAAGGTAATGACTCCATAAACCCCATTTCTTGTTCTTCAATCATTTTATACGATTATACAATCATATTCCACACCCTAGTATTGTTCTACACGTTTGGAAGTGTAGAATGAGGGGTTGGAAGGTGGTTCTAAGTCCAAGAACGGACTTAGAAGCCAAAGTAACCGGTTCGCCGGAAAATAACCTTTTGGAGGTTATGTGTATTACTATGGGTTTTATGATGATAAAACCTTGTTAGTAACTTGTCTAAGGTATTCAAGGAACTTTCACGGAGTTGAAAGAGTCGCCGGAGTTGTCGTCGGAGTTTGTTGAAGTTCGCCGGAGTTTCGTCGGAGCTAAATCGGGAAGGCTAGAACTTCATAAGCTTCATTAAGGTGAGAAGACGGCTTAATGCTTTATAACTTTTGCGTGAGGCATGAGATTACCTAAAGTAATCAAGGATATGTTTTGTGGAATGATTAAATATAATCAAGTATTTGCTTATGCCATGATCTTGCATGAAACATAGTTGAAAAGCATGTTATGGAGGTTTGGTGATTAAAAATGTGATAACTCATTGTGTGTGGTGTTCCAGGGATCCAAAATGGTATTTTTGGATCAAGGACGTAAAGAAGTATAAGTGTATAAAATTTCACGTTAATCGGACTTCGTTTGGGCGGTCAATCGAGCGTTGACCGCCAAGACGAAGGTGACACCCGACCGGGTATGGGTAAATACCCGACCGGGTTTTGATTAAAAATGGCTCCAGAAGCCACTGCCACACTAGACCCGACCAGGTATGGGTATAGACCCGACCGGGTCTCAAGTAAATTTGGCTCCAGGGGCTACTGCCTCACCCTACCCGACCGGGTAAGGTTGGATACCCGACCGGGTATTGGTGTATACTCAAAACGGGCAGTTTTGAGTAGGTTAACGTGGGTCGTTCGGGTGGGACCCGCCCACGTTGGATCCTAAGGATTGTTATATGACTATAGGGCTAGGCATTGTCCATAGTTAAAGGAATGAAAGGTTAGCCATATCCAGGTTAGGATTTGGTAGAGAATAGACTGGGGATTGAGTGCCCTTGGACGGTAAATGATCCAAAATACTCCAGGTGGGGTCGAGTACCCTTGGACGGTAAATGATCCAGAATACTCCAGGTGGGGTCGCGTACCCTTGGACGGTAAATGATCCAGAATACTCCAGGTGGGGTCGAGTACCCTTCGACGGTAAATGATCCAGAATACTCCAGGTGGGGTCGAGTACCCTTGGACGGTAAATGATCCAGAATACTCCAGGTGGGGCCGAGTACCCTTGGACGGTAAATGATCTTAAATACTCCAGGATGGGTTGAGTGCCTTGGACGGTAAATGATCCTAAAACACTCGGTAGTATGAAATCGAAGGTAGACTATAGCTTGTGAGCTAGGTAACCAGGAAAGGAGTGAGAAAAGTTAGGTAAGAACTTTATCTCTAAAAGACTCTTTAAGGTAAATGACTTACGGGTTGAGTATTTTATGAGTATATATATACAGTATGTATCATCGGGTGGATGAGAGACATCTATATATATGTATCACCCTATTTTTGGGTCTCGTGTCTGAAACATTAGTTATTCTTCATATAGCCTGCTTGTCACTAGTACTTCTATGGAGTACTGACCCCTCCGGGGGCCCTCACATTTTTTCAGGTTGAGGCTAGAGTCCTACTACCTGCACCTTTGCCTAGGGTGATCATTCGAGGAGGAAGACGTGGTTCGTGCTTCCATTCGTATTTTGAAATTTTATAAACTGCTCATGGATTTTTGAACAATGTTTCCATTAAAACAGTTAGGGGCCTGTGTGCCCGTATTTGCCACGTGTGGCTAAGTATCAAACATATTATTATTTCCGCATTTGTTTGATTATGATATTGATGTTGATTGTATGTGTTTACTAATCGGTTTGGCAATAGAATCAATCAGACGCCTTCTACAATTCAATAGGGATGAACTGTTGTTCTTATCGGGTTGTACGGCGGTTGTCTACGTGGCTCGGATGCGGTCCGGGGCGTGACAATTAAGTGGTATCAGAGCCATCGATTTCTAAACTATATAATTAACCTCTCAATATGGTTATCCTCAAAAAGTTTTGAATAAAACCATGAGCAAAAGTTTTTGTACTTAAGGAACCGTTGGAAACCAAGTTATTGACCTCTTATTGTTAAGACGGTACCCTTAACAGTTTGTTGGCCATAATGTTGGACCAAGTGGTGTCTTTTGTACTAATCCGTCAATTGACATTGAAACGAGTCTAATGACTCATTCCTTATTTCTTTCAGAAATGGAGGGTGGACGCAGGATAACTAGGAGGAACCCGACAGGGCATGTGCCAGGGGCCACCGGGCATGCCACTCGGGCGGAATCACGGACCTCTAGGGGTAGAGGCCGGGGCCAAGGCCGAGGAGGAGGCCGAGGCAGGGGTCGTGGGCGTTCTACCACGCCGACGACAAGTAGCACACGCGTCGGTTCCGTGCACCCGTCATGGGCCACCGAACCGGACGACTTCACCTCTGCTCCAAGCACGGAGCAAGAGGAGACCCCGTACAACGGGGAGGACTTTGAGGAAGAAGATGAGGATGATGATCCTCATTATGACCGTATGAGTGAGGTACTGGAATGGTACCTCGAGAATAAGGCAAAGAGGGAACAGCGGCGCCAAGCTAGACAGGCTAGGCAGGCCATGGGACAAGGAAGCCGGGGAGCTTCTAGTGCTCCATCTGGAGCATTTGGGGGAGACACGATGGTGCGTATCTCCAAGTACCTCAAGGAGGCCAGGGCCTTGGGGTGCAAATCATTTGATGGCAAGGGCGACATATCCGAGGCCACCGACTGGATTAAGAAGCTGAATGATGCTTCTAGGGATATGCAAATTGGACTCGACGTGAAGTTGAGGGTTGCCACCAGGCTACTAGAAGGGGTAGCTGCTGTATGGTGGGAAGGCGTGGAAGGAAAGTTCCACGGTGAGGCCACTTGGGAGAAGTTCGAAGTGGAGTTCTATAATCAGTACTACTCAACTTTTGAAGTCAAACTCAAAAGAAGAGAGTACACAAACCTGAAACAGGAGGATGGTTGCTCGGTGAGGCAATTGGAACAAAGGTTCCGTGACTTGGCCCGATTCATCCCAGAATACTCTTTGGATGAAAATCGTATGGCCAATCATTTTTGGGATGCTCTACAGTTGGACATCCGTGACCGGGCCACGTATCATCATAACATGACATTTAGCCAGATCGTTGATCAAGGGCTCCTTGGGGAAGCCCAATGGAACGAGAGGAAGTTGAGGGACGCCGAGGAGGCGAAGAAGAGAAGATGGGGAAACTCTGGACCCCAAGACCACTCCCGGAAGCATGACGCTGGGAGTGGCAATTCATTCAGGGCGCCGGCACCACCGGCGAAAAGGAATAAAGTCTTAGGAGGGCAAGGGGCCAAACCAGGGAGTACATGGTCACCGAGGTGCGCGAATTGCGGCAAGAACCATGCGGGGAAATGCAATGAACCACCCCGGTGTTACAAATGTGGTAGCACGAGTCACCTGAAATCCTCTTGCCCAATGTTGAATGGAGGCGGTCCATCGGGGGCCATTGAAGGACCTACGACTAGTAGGGGACGTGCGGGACCGTCTCAGGCCGGCACCGGAAGGGGCGGACCCACGGCTAATAATGCCGCGTCCGTTAACCAAGGCAGAACCCAGGCACGGGTGTATGCAATGACCGAGGAGGATGCACGAGCAAACCCGGACTCTGTTGCAGGTAATACACTAAACCTTGTATGTTTCTAGGCTGGTATTAAAGTTATAATCCCTAGGGGTCAGTTGCGAGCGGACTTAGAGTCGAACCGGGAAAAAACTAAACGCAACCAAGCTAATACCCGACCGGGTATAGTAGCTCACCCGACCGGGTATGCTGGGATTTTGGCCTGGTAGACTCATTGGATTGGACACCCGATCGGGTCTAGTAGGTTACCCGACCTGGTATGCTAAGTTTTCCTACCCGCCGGTACTACCAGGTCGGGTAAAGGAGAAGAATCGCTTCTGGAACAGAGACCCGACCGGGTAGAATGAGTCACCCGACCGGGTATAACAAATTCATGTACCCATCAGCCTTACCAGACCGGGTGGAGCAAGTAATTGCTTCTGGATTGGATACCCGACCGGGTATAGGGATGTACCCGACCGGGTATAGGGTATCCCTCGGCTGAAATTTTTTCGCTCGGTCCTTTTCAGTCGGGATGTTGAATAGGGTGTCTTACATGACTTATATATGTAGGAACACTAAAGATCAACGATAGAGATGCGAGAATCCTCATCGATACCGGGGCACAACGTTCATTCGTGAGCGAAGCGTTTGCCAAGGGATTGAACATGCCTTTGGTAGCAATGATGCAACCGTTGCTGGTCTCTACACCATTGGGAGATGATGTAGAGCGGAAACACTACTATCCCTCGTGTAATGTAGGGATAGGGGATCACTGTCTAACGGGTGACTTTGTGCCGCTAGATATGCTCGAGTTTGACGCTATACTGGGCATGGATTGGCTCGAAAAGCACCATGCGAGAGTAGATTGCTACACCAAGGTGTTAGAACTTAAAGATGGAGAAGGAAATACTCTATGCTTCGAGGGAGATAGAGGGAAATTCAATCCTTGTATCATATCGGCCATAAGAGCAAGGCGTATGATGAGGAAAGGGTGTCAAGCGTACTTGGCCTATGTCATAGGCAAGGAAGGCAAGGGAAAGAGTCTCACTGAGGTGAGAGTGGTGAGTGAGTACTCAGCAGTTTTCCCTGAAGAACTCCCGGGACTCCCACCAGATCGAGAAATTGAGTTCACTATTGAAGTAGAATCCGGTACGAAACCCATCTCGATTCCTCCATATCGGATGGCACCGGCTGAATTTCAAGAGTTGAAGGTGCAATTGGAAGAATTACTGGACAGCGGATTCATCAGGCCGAGTCATTCACCGCGGGGAGCACCGATACTCTTTGTAAAGAAGAAAGATGGTACACTTAGAATGTGTATCGATTACCGTCAGTTGAACAAGGTCACGATAAAGAATAAATACCCTTTGCCGAGGATCGATGACTTGTTTGATCAACTACGGGGGGGCAACCATGTTCTCTAAGATTGACTTGAGGTCAGGCTACCATCAACTGAAGATCAAGGAGAGTGACATACCCAAAAGTGCATTCCGTACAAGGTATGGTCACTATGAGTTTCTAGTGATGTCGTTCGGGCTTACGAACGCCCCCGCGGCATTCATGGACCTCATGAACCGAGTATTTCATCAATACTTAGACCAGTTCGTCATAGTGTTCATTGATGACATTTTGATATACTCCATGAATGAAGAGGAACACGAAAAACATCTAAGGCTTGTGCTTGAAACACTGCGGGAGAAGCAACTCTTTGCCAAATTCTCTAAATGTGAATTTTGGCTTGGGGAGATCGGTTTTCTCGTGCATGTGGTATCGGGCTCGGGCATTTCAGTTGATAACTCAAAGATTGAGGCGGTCACTAATTGGGAGAGGCCCAAGAACGTGAAGGAGATAAGGAGTTTCCTCGGTTTAGCGGGGTATTACCGCAAATTCGTGGAAAAGTTCTCGGTGATAACATCTCCACTCACGAAGCTCACTAAAAAGGGGGCTAAGTTTGTGTGGGATGACAAGTGTGAGAAGGGGTTTCTTGAGCTAAAGAAACGTTTGACTGAAGCACCAGTTCTTGCCTTGCCCGTGCAAGGGTTAGGGTATGACATCTACAGCGATGCTAGCATTCAGGGACTGGGATGTGTACTGATGCAATCAGGGAAGGTAATTGCTTATGCTTCTCGGCAGTTGAGGAAGCATGAAGTAAACTACCCCACACATGATCTGGAGCTAGGTGATGTGGTATTTGCATTGAAGATTTGGAGGCACTACCTCTACGGAGAGTTGTGTCACATTTACACCGACCACAAGAGCCTGAAGTATGTGTTCACTCAGAAAGAGTTGAACATGAGACAGAGAAGATGGATGGAGTTGATCAAGGATTACAACTTGGTCATTGACTATCATCCAGGCAAGGCTAATGTAGTAGCCGATGCATTGAGCAGGAAGAGCTCATCATCGGGGGTTTTACTCACATGCTTACGGGCACTGAGGGCACGCGTGGAGGTATCCACGGATGGGGCGCTATTGGCCAGATTTTAGGTGAGACCCACCTTGTTAGATGAAATCAGAACATGTCAAGGCAATGACGAGGGATGTCAGAAAATCCGGGAACGGATGCTTGTGGGCCCCGTCGAGGGTTCCCGTGAGAGAGAAGACGGACTTCTACTATTCAAGGAACGAGTGTGTGTGCCATCGGATGAGGAGCTCCGAAAGTCTATCCTTGAGGAGGCTCACTCATCTGCGTATGCCATGCACCCGGGCGGTACAAAGATGTACCGGGACTTGAAAGAAAGTTACTGGTGGTCGGGGATGAAGAGAGAGATTGCTGAATACGTGAGCCGTTGCCTTACTTGTCAACAGGTTAAGGCAGAGCACCAACACCCAGCAGGGTTACTACAACCACTTACCATTCCAGAATGGAAGTGGGAGCATGTTACCATGGACTTCGTGGTGGGTCTACCACGGACGGTTAGGAACTACGACGCAGTATGGGTGGTAGTCGATAGGCTGACCAAGAGCGCTCATTTCCTACCTATCAACACTACCTATACGCTCGAGCGGTTGGCCAAATTGTACATAGATGAGATTGTGAGACTGCATGGGGTTCCGGTTACTATAGTATCGGATAGAGACCCACGGTTCACATCACGGTTTTGGCCTAAGTTCCAAGAATCCATGGGTACGAAATTGAGGTTTAGCACCGCGTTTCATCCTCAAACGGATGGGCAATCTGAACGGGTGATTCAGATCTTGGAGGACATGTTAAGGGCATGTGCCTTGGAGTTCCAGGGGAGCTGGGACAATCAGTTGGCTTTAGTGGAATTCGCCTATAACAACAGTTATCAGGCGAGTATAGGCATGCCTCCATACGAAGCATTGTATGGGAGGAAATGTCGGACACCATTGTGTTGGGACGAGGTCGGCGAGGCTAAGCTCGAGGACACCGAGCTAGTCGAGATCACTAAAGAGAAGATCAAAGTTATACAAGATAGGCTCAAGGCTGCCCAAGACCGGCAGAAGAGCTATGCTGATAAACGTCGGAGGACGTTGGAGTTTGAGGTCGGTGATGAGGTATTTCTGAGGGTATCACCTTGGAAAGGGATCATCAGGTTCCTCAGTCGGGGTAAGCTTAACCCACGTTACATAGGTCCGTTCAAAATCCTTGAAAGGATTGGGGTTGTAGCTTACCGACTTCAGTTGACTCCGGAGTTAGAAAAGATTCATAATGTATTTCATGTTTCTATGCTCAAGAAGTATGTGCCGGACCCGTCACATATTCTTGAGAAACCACCGGTGGAAATCCGAGAAGACCTGCACTATACGGTGCAGCCAGTGAAAATCATGGACCGACAGGTAAAGAAGCTGAGGAGCAAAGAGGTGCCGATGGTAAAAGTACTTTGGAAGAGTGATCGTGTCGAGGAGCAAACTTGGGAAGTGGAGACCCTGATGAGGGAACAATATCCATTTCTATTTGACTAGACGCGTGGATTTCGGGGACGAAATCCCAAATAAGGGGGGTAGAACTTGTAACACCGCCCCCGAGTATTTGTACTGTACCAAATTATGTATCGAACCTCGAGAAATGTATAAAAGCATTTTTACGTGATTGTAAATTTTTATCATTTCTATTACGTGAATAGTAAAATTCACGTGGGGCCCACACCGGATGTGGGGCCGCCTGATATTATCGGGACCACATATTATATTAATATTGGACTAGATAATATGAATATGGTGGTGGATATCCTAATTGGGCCATGACAATGGCATATAGTTGACCGGTTGGTCAAATGGGGCCAAATTATCGGTATCGGCAAATTTATCAGATGACAGCCCAAAAAGGGATTTCGGAGACTTCTAAATTAAAGTTGGGAAATGCATATTGATTCTAAGGTCCAATAAGGATTAGGAACAAGTGTTATATTTTATTTGACCCGATAGAATAAAATATACTTAAAACAGTCCGGAAAATACAACTTTCGGGACCGATTGTACACTCGGGTACACAAAGGGTTGACCTCCCACATAAGTGGGGGCCAACCCACGTTTTTAGGCTTGATAATGGAAAGGGGAGCCGCACCTTTTGGCTGCTGATAGAGAGTGAGGAGGATGGGGGACAAAGTGTGAAAGAAAAGGGGTCCCTCCCTCATATCATTGATGAATGATCCAAAAAGGACACTCTCAACCACCCCAGCGCATACACTGCGTCACAACCATCATTTTGGAGGAGAGAAGCTCTGCAAGAACTCCATTTGCATCCATCATACACGCACCAAGTGGAGGGAGGAAGAAGAAAGGAAAAAGAGAAGAGAAAAGAGGAGTTTAGGTGGGAAAACTTGTGTTTAACAAGGTAATGACTCCATAAACCCCATTTCTTGTTCTTCAATCATTTTATACGATTATACAATCATATTCCACACCCTAGGATTGTTCTACACGTTTGGAAGTGTAGAATGAGGGGTTGGAAGGTGGTTCTAAGTCCAAGAACGGACTTAGAAGCCAAAGTAACCGGTTCGCCGGAAAATAACCTTTTGGAGGTTATGTGTATTACTATGGGTTTTATGATGATAAAACCTTGTTATTAACTTGTCTAAGGTATTCAAGGAACTTTCACGGAGTTGAAAGAGTCGCCGGAGTTGTCACCGGAGTTCGTTGAAGTTCGCCGGAGTTTCGCCGGAGCTAAATCGGGAAGGCTAAAACTACATAAGCTTCATTAAGGTGAGAAGACGGCTTTATGCTTTATAACTTTTGCGTGAGGCATGAGATTACCTAAAGTAATCAAGGATATGTTTTGTGGAATGATTAAAGATAATCAAGTATTTGCTTATGCCATGATCTTGCATGAAACATAGTTGAAAAGCATGTTATGGAGGTTTGGTGATTAAAAATGTGATAACTCATTATGTGTGGTGTTACAGGGATCCAAAATGGTATTTTTGGATCAAGGACGTCAAGAAGTATAAGTGTATAAAATTTCACGTTAATCGGACTTCGTTTGGGCGGTCAAACGAGCGTTGACCGCCAAGACGAAGGTGACACCCGACCGCATATGGGTAAATACCCGACCGGGTTTTGATTAAAAATGGCTCCAGAAGCCACTGCCACACTAGACCCGACCGGGTATGGGTATAGACCCGACCGGGTCTCAAGTAAAGTTGGCTCCAGGGGCTACTACCTCACCCTACCCGACCGGGTAAGATTGGATACCCGACCGGGTATTGGTGTATACTCAAAACGGGCAGTTTTGAGTAGGTTAACGTGGGTCGTTCGGGTGGGACCCGCCCACGTTGGATCCTAAGGATTGTTATATGACTATAGGGCTAGGCATTGTCCATAGTTAAAGTAATGAAAGGTTAGCCATATCCAGGTTAGGATTTGGTAGAGAATAGACTGGGGATTGAGTGCCCTTGGACGGTAAATGATCCAAAAAACTCCAGGTGGGGTCGAGTACCCTTGGACGGTAAATGATCCAGAATACTCCAGGTGGGGTCGAGTACCCTTGGACGGTAAATGATCCAAAATACTCCAGGTGGGGTCGAGTACCCTTGGACGGTAAATGATCCAAAATACTCCAGGTGGGGTCGAGTACCCTTGGACGGTAAATGATCCAGAATACTCCAGGTGGGGCCGAGTACCCTTGGACGGTAAATGATCTTAAATACTCCTGGATGGGTTGAGTGCCTTGGACGGTAAATGATCCTAAAACACTCGGTAGTATGAAATCGAAGGTAGACTGTAGCTTGTGAGCTAGGTAACCGGGAAAGGAGTGAGAAAAGCCAGGTAAGAACTTTATCTCTAAAAGACTCTTTAAGGTAAATGACCTACGGGTTGAGTATTTTACGAGTATATATATACAGTATGTATCATCGGGTGGATGAAAGACATCTATATATATGTATCACCCTATTTTTGGGTCTCGTGTCTGAAACATTAGTTATTCTTCATATAGCCTGCTTGTCACTAGTACTTCTATGGAGTACTGACCCCTCCGGGGGCCCTCACATTTTTCAGGTTGAGGCTAGTGTCCTACTACCTGCACCTTTGCCTAGGGTGATCATTCGAGGAGGAAGACGTGGTTCGTGCTTCCATTCGTATTTTGAAATTTTATAAACTGCTCATGGATTTTTGAACAATGTTTCCATTAAAACAGTTGGGGGCCTGCGTGCCCGTATTTGCCACGTGTGGCTCAGTATCAAACATATTATTATTTCCGCATTTGTTTGATTATGATATTGATGTTGATTGTATGTGTTTACTAATCGGTTTGGCAATAGAATCAATCGGACGCCTTGTACAATTCAATAGGGATGAACTGTTGTTGTTCTTATCGGGTTGTACGGCGGTTGTCTACGTGGCTCGGATGCGGTCCGGGGCGTGACAATCTTCATCGCTGCCATATCCTCGCTACCCTGATCATGAAGAAATCGATCGTCGAACTATGGCTTCGATGTCGTCAAGCTTGGGTAAGGATTATTGTCAATCCGTCTCAAATCCAATCACTGGCCGGAACAACCAAACCTTAGATCTCCTAAACAAAAACAAAACCCTAGATAATAATAGAGAATTTTATCCAAATAAGACCATATCTTACGGAAATTGCAAGAATAGGACACCCAGATTTTGACTCACGCGCATAGGACAAATTATGCGTTGAATTTCCAAAAATGACCTTCCAACACGTACTCTAATCTCATAGGCGGTTACACAACTCCCATTACGGCAACTCCCGGTTTCCAAGTTGCCCCACTATAATTACCGCCGAAAAAAAGATTCCAAAAATTAAATGAAGATGTCTTGGAAGCTTTACCGTTGAGACATTTCCAGTCAGTCGACATAACTTCGTTGAGGAGAGTAGCTTTTTGAGAAGAGTCGCTTCGCTGAGGATGGTTGTTTGCTTGACTACAGTTGAAGGACGAAGCCATGGAGGACAAAACGATGGATTTATCAAATACAGTTCCCGTCAGAATCAATTCCGAAATGGTATGTACTCATATCTTATCAGAATGCCTGAAATTGAATCTCGTTTGGCAGTTAATGGACTTCAAAACAAATTTGATGAATGCAAAAACTTGATTGATGATGTAACACCGTCCCCAACTATTTGTACTCCATCAAATTATGTATTTGAACCCTGAGAAATGTATAAACGCATTTTTACGTGATTGTAAATTTTTATCATTTCTTTTACGTGAATAGTAAAATTCACGTGGGGCCCACACCGGAAGTGGGGGCCGCCCGATATTATCGAGACCACATATTATATTAATCTTGGACTATATAATATGTATATGGTGATGGATATCCTAATTGGGCCATGGCAATGGCATAGAGTTGACCGGTTGGTCAAACGGGGCCAAATTATCGGTATCGGCAATTTATCAGATAACAGCCAAAAAGGGATTCCGGAGATTTCTAAATTAAAGTTTGGGAATCATATTGATTCTAAGGTCCAATAAGGATTTAGAACAAGTGTTATATTTTATTTGACCCGATAAAATAAAATATACTTAAAACAGTCCGGAAAATACAACTTTCGGGACCGATTGTACACTCGGGTACACAAAGGGTTGACCTCCCACATAAGTGGGGGCCAACCCACGTCCTTGGTCTGGAAAATATCAAGGGGAGCCGCATGGAATCATGGAAAATATCAAGCTGATTGGTAAGGAGACCAATCAAACCAACCAAGGGCCTCTCCTCACATTATTTTGGGCTATTGAGACAAAAGTGAGGGGTTCCCTCCACCCACCTCCAATCAGTTCGGCCATCCCACAAGAGAGGTGAGAGAAGCTCTGTAATACTCCATTATTTGCAGCCATTTACGCACTTGATCTAAGGAGGAGGAAGGAGGGGAAAAGAGAAGAGGAAAAGTTAGTTTTGGAGAGGAAAACTTGTGTTTAGCAAGGTAAGGACTCCATTAACCCCATTTCGTTTTCTTCAATCCTCTTATATGATTATTCAATCATATTTCACACCCTAGGATTTTTCTACACGTTTGGAAGTGTAGAATGAGGGGTTGGAAGGTGGTTCTAAGCCCAAGAATGGACTTAGAAGCCAAAGTGACCGGTTCGCCGAAAAATAACCTTTTGGAGGTTATTTGTATTACTATGGGTTTTATGATGATAAAACCTTGTTAGTAACTTGTCTAAGGTATTCAAGGAACTTTCACGGAGTTGAAAGGGTCGCCGGAGTTGTCGCCGGAGTGCGTTGAAGTTCGCCGGAGTTTCGCTGGAGCTAAATCGGGAAGGCTAGAACTTCATAAGCTTCATTAAGGTGAGAAGACGGTTTTATGCTTTATAACTTTTGCGTGAGGCATGAGATTACCTAAAGTAATCAAAAACATGTTTTATGGAATGATTAAGAATAATCAAGTGTTTGCTTATGCCATGATTTTGCATAAAACATAGTTGAAAAGCATGTTATGTAGGTTTGGTGATTAAAAATGTGATAACTTATTATGTGTGGTGTTCCAGGGATCCAAAATGGTATTTTTGGATCAAGGACGTCAAGAAGTATATGTGTATAAAATTTCACGTTAATCGGACTTCGTTTGGGCGGTCAAACGAGCGTTGACCGCCAAGACGAGGGTGATACCCGACCGGGTATGGGTAAATACCCGACCGGGTTTTGATTAAAAATGGCTCTAGGAGCCACTGCCACCCTAGACCCGACCGGGTATGGGTATAGACCCGATCGGATCTCAAGTAAAGTTGGCTCCAGGGGCTACTGCCTCACCCCACCCGACCGGGTAAGGTTGGATACCCGACCGAGTATTGGGTTATACTCAAAACGGGCAGTTTTGAGTAGGTTAACGTGGGCCGTTCAGGTGGGACCCGCCCACGTTGGATCCTAAAGATTGTTATATGACTATAGGGATAGGCATTGTCCATAGTTAAAGGAATGAAAGGTTAGTCATATCCAGGTTAGGATTTGGTAGAGGATAGACTGGGGATTGAATGCCCTTGGACGGTAAATGATCCAGAATACTCCAGGTGGGGTCGAGTACCCTTGGACGGTAAATGATCCAGAATACTCCAGGTGGGGTCGAGTACCCTTGGACGGTAAATGATCCAGAATACTCCAGGTGGGGTCGAGTACCCTTGGACGGTAAATGATCCAGAATACTCCAGGTGGGGCCGAGTACCCTTGGACGGTAAATGATCTTAAATACTCCAGGATGGGTTGAGTGCCTTGGACGGTAAATGATCCTAAAACACTCGGTAGTATGAATCGAAGGTAGACTATAGCTTGTGAGCTAGGTAACCGGGAAAGGAGTGAGAAAAGTCAGGTAAGAACTTTATCTCTAAAAGACTCATTAAGGTAAATGACCTACGGGTTGAGTATTTTACTAGTATATATACAGTATGTATCATCGGGTGGATGAGAGACATCTATATACATGTATCACCCTAGTTTTGGGTCTCGTGTCTGAAACATTAGTTATTCTTCATATAGCCTGCTTGTCACTAGTACTTCTATGGAGTACTGACCCCTCCGGGGGCCCTCACATTTTTCAGGTTGAGGCTAGAGTCCTACTACCTGCACCTTTGCCTAGGGTGAGCATTCGAGGAGGAAGACGTGGTTCGTGTTTCCATTCGTATTTTTGAAATCTATAAACTGCTCATGGATTTTTGAACAAGGTTTTCATTAAAATAGTTGGGGGCCTGCGTGCCCGTGTTTGCCACGTGTGGCTGAGTATCAAACATATTATTATTTCCGCATTTGTTTGATTATGATATTGATGTTGATTGTATGTGTTTACTAATCGGTTTGGCAATAGAATCAATCGGACGCCTTGTACAATTCAATATGGATGAACTGTTGTTGTTCTTATCGGGTTGTACGGCGGTTGTCTACGTGGCTCAGATGCGGTCCGGGGCGTGACAGATGAATACTATTGCATTCGCAGTAGAGTAAATGACATGTTTAGTAGCATCGGATTACATGAAAATGTTGTTATAGAGTGGCATTGCAAGCATATTTGAAAACTGTGATGACATTTTGCTTGAAATAGTGACAATTTATGAATATGTGTTATGTAGAATGCAAAATAACTTGCGATTTATGTAGAATTTGAGATAATGACGCATTAGTGATATTTTACTGAGTTATACTGCCAATTTCATATGAAAGTGACATTACTGAGTTATGCTGATAATATTTTACTGAATATATGCTTATATACTGGCAATATGAACTTATACGAAGGCTATCATGACATTCTGCATCAAATAATGACATTTTATG
This sequence comes from Cuscuta europaea, assembly GCA_945859875.1. Classification (NCBI taxonomy): domain Eukaryota; kingdom Viridiplantae; phylum Streptophyta; class Magnoliopsida; order Solanales; family Convolvulaceae; genus Cuscuta; species Cuscuta europaea. Next base: position 4,601,747 of record CAMAPE010000062.1, on the reverse strand, counting down.
AATATCGGTTAGGTTGAAAGCAAAATAACATCACATTGAACTGATGCACTAATAAAAGTTTACTGAGTTTTTATTAGATCATATGATGGCATTTTGTATGAAAGTGACATTCCATGCATATGTTGTTATATACTGGCATTGTAGAATTATTTGAAGGCAATAATGACATTATATCTCAAATAATGACATTCTATGAGTATGTGTTTACTTGAAAGTAATATAACATCACGTTGAATGAAATATTGAGAAACTGATTCACTAATGAGAGTTTAGTCAATTTTTATTAGATTATATGGTGTCATTTTGTATTACAGTGTCATTATTATTAGATTACATGGTGATTAATATGCCTATATTTGTGTGAAATTGACAGACAATAACAAGAGCTTTTAAGAAATCAGTGTTAGTGAAGTTGGAAGACTTGCGTGTCAACTCCTACTGCAATGTTGCTGAGGTTCTTAAGAAAATAAAGACATATCTAAGCACAGAGGAATTGACAGACTTCAGTAATACTATTTTTGGTTGGATGTTAAGAATAGAAGACATGCCTTGGCTCAGTGGACAATTGATTTTGGGATTGATTGGAAACTTTGTGACTGAAGTTAATGGAAACACAGATGACAGTGTCATCAGGTTTCATATTAAAGACATCGTCATCAGCTTTCAGAAGCATGATCTTGCAGTAATGTATGCTCTAAAGTTTGGAGTTGTGAATCCAAATATTTCTGAAGAGCTTGAGGGAGATATATGCACAAATTATTTAGGATCCAAGACAACTGTGACTCGTGCAGATATTCAGAATGCATTGAAGAGTTACACGAGCACTGATGAGAGCAGACTCACAAAGGATGGAGTGAAACTGGCACTACTATACATACTTTCACATTGCTTATTTGGGAATCAATCTGCTAGACCAATGAAGGCATACTACATAAACCTAGTTAATGATTTGGATGCATTCAATGGTTATCCATGGGGTGATGACGTTTGGGTGGATTTAGTTAACAAAGTGAAGCAGAGTTGCGAGGCACCTGATAAAGGAAAATCAGATAGAGTGACATTCCCTGGCTTCATAGTGGCATTCCAGTGGTGGGCATTTGAAACATTTCCTGGTTTAGCAAAGTCTGGTTTGTGCAAGGTCATGAAGGGGGCTGCACACACCATACCAAGGACTCAAAAGTGGGAATTTAAAAAAAACTACACTGGAGGTCCTTTCTGAAATTATATTCAAGAATGACAAGGTATGTTATTGATTAATATGTAAACTTTTAAATGTTTGTGTGCACACATTGTTTACTGACATGGTTTTTTGGTTTAGTTTGAATGGACACAAATAGTACTAACTGCAGATGAGATTGCCATGATAGAAGAAGGAAATGACATAAATGAGGAGGTGATGCACCTTGTCATCAAGAATGTTGGCAGGATTGATGCTGAAAAGCCAAATACTATTGTAGCAAAAGGGAAACAAAAGGTGATGCAGAGCAGAGTAGCCAAAAGAAAAACTACAAAGGCTGGGAGGGGCACTGGTAAAACAATCAAATCTCAAGAAAGGCCTTCTAGAAGAAAAAGAAAGCAGACTAGAGCAGAAAAAGAGAGTGATGATGACTCAAGTGAGGAAGAGAGTGATGAAAGTGAAGAGACTGATAGTGATGATTCTAGTGAGAGTGGAAGGGGAGGAGATAAGTATGTAGTCTTCATGAGCAAAGACAGCAAGAGTATTAAAAAAATCATGAGAAAATAAGCCAAGGAGACTGCCAGATTAGTGGCAGAAATGAAAAATATGAAGCAGACTCAAAAAAGCAAGAGGCTCTTTTGAAAGATGTCATTCTGATGCTCAACAAAATGTCACAGGGTGTTGAGAAGAGTGATCCTACAAAAGTAACTGCAGAGGGTGATATGGATGAAGAAGAAAGTGGAGAAGAAAAAGAAGAAAATAAAAATGAAAAAGAAGATGATGTGTTAGCCATGACTGGGTCAGATTCTGAGAATGATGTTGCTGATATGATTGTGCAAGAGGAGACTGGGTGGATGAATGCAGAGACTGAGGATGGTGTTGTACAGAATGATGATGTTGTAGAGAATGAGGATGCTGTTATAGAGAAAGAGGATGCAAATGTTGAGAGTGACCATTCATGTGTGAATAAGGATGTTAATGCAGAGGCTAAGGATGTTAATGAAGAGACTGGCCATCTATGTGTGAATAAGGATGCTAATTTAGAGGCTGAGGATGCTAAAGAAGAGACTGAGGATGGTGGTGGTTTTCCTGCAGAAAAAAAAAACTGCAGAAGATGAGAAGAACATTGAGGAGATAGAAAAGAACACTGAAGAAGTAGTTTGTGACATGCCTACATTCAACATATTCACTCAGTCTCAAGGTAGTGAGAAACAAATTGAAGACAGTGTGCAAATGCAAGAGGAGGGACTACTTGCACAAGAAAATAAAAAAGACACTGGTGAATCTGGTTGGGGGATGGGCTCATAGGAAAATAGTCAATTTCTCCAAGAGATGTGCAGGAGTGCAGATGAAATCGCAAAAAAGGCTTTTGAGAGCTATTCTTCTAATCCATGTAGAGCAATCATATTAAAGACTGCTCAGGTAAATACAAAAACTCAGTAAAATGACATTAATGTGGCATTTTCAAATGTTCTAGTGACATTCAACTGGCAATGTTTATGACCATTTTGTAGTATGATATTGAATGTATATTACTTCTTTTTAACAAACATATAAGAACATAATAAATAATATATCTTATGCCAATGCCATAGGAGGATCTTCCCAAACAAAAGCGTGTTGTTAGGTCACCAGTGAAGTACATGGGAACTGAGCATGCATCAAAGAGGAGAAAGAGAGAAAAGGGAAAGAAAAGAGAAGATGATGAATTTCTGCCACCGCTGAAGAAAATAATTGGACCTTTCTCTGAAGATCCAACAGAGAGCCCACCAGTTGAAGAAATACAGAGGGTGAAAGCATACTTGGAAGTTGGATTGCTGAAGAAATTCACAAAAAACAAAACTGGCAGAAGGTACAAAAATGACGAAGACAAAATGACTAACAAACCATTCTTGCTAGATACAATGAAAGTTGAATAAAAAACATGGTTATATGACCTCTTTATGAATCACCAATGGATCACTGACGAGGTACGCATATAGTTGTCACTTTAACTACAAAGTGTAAATTTAAATACATGTGTGTTAGTACAGAATGACATTAATAGTCAGTTTACTTTACCTTTAATTGCTAAATTTGTATTTTATTTATTACAGCATGTTGAGGTAGTAATGTACTATTTGAGGATGAAAAGGGTGCATTACAAACTGCCACAGAAGTATACCACACCTAGCCCATTTTTCTTGCAAATACTTAAGCGTGAACTTGACACAATATCAAAGGGGCACTACACATACCATAAGTCAACGGAACAAGATAACATTGTGCGTGAAATAATAGGTGCTAACAACTATAGCCAAGCAAGACAGACTTTGTGTACCTTCCTCTAAATACTGGCAATCATTGGGTCTTGTTAGTGTTAGATATCAAGCAAAGAAAAGTAAGGGTGTACAATTCCAATGCCATAAGGGGTGATTCACTGAGGGATATCAGATGCTATTATGCAAGCATAATTGTGCTCCTGCCCAGAATTATGGATTATCACAAAGTGTACGAACTGATGGGTGAAGAGATTATGGGTGAAAGGTATTTGGAAGTAGAGCCTGTAGAAGGATGTCCACAACAAGATGAAGGGTAAGAGCATATAAATTTACTTAAACAGATTGCATAATACTGTACTTCTTTTTTATTTTTAAAAAATGTTTTTTTATGTTATGCATTAGGGGAAACTATGGAATGTACATGCTGAAGATGGCAGGATTTCTAATGGTAGCGATGGACATGGATGCCATATATCCTGATGCAATACCCTTATTTAGGGAAAAAATGGCAACTGAGCTGGTACTATACAACGAGAGAAGGCAGGGTGAGAAGGAATGAAGTGAAGCTTTGGAACTATATGATGATATGTAATAGTACTTTTAATATTATGGGATGACATCCAGTACATTTGTTTTGAAACAATTATGCTTATCTTTTGTGTTATTGTTTTTGAAACAATTATGCTTATCGTTTGTGTTTTGAATGTATGACATTTGGTTTACAGCATGAATGTATGTTTCAAATGGTAATAGTTCATAAGATACTTGTGTTCATATATGCATGGATTTGATATAATTTGACAAAAATGACATTCAGATAACATTTGTTTATCATCAATTGACATAATCTCAGATATATGTCATTTTTAAATAAACAAATGACATCACAGAATTGACATGCAATTGTGGTTAAAGAACATGTGAATGATACAATTAAACAAGGGTGGATAATAGGAGTTATAAGGAATGATAGAATTTTGTTTATATGCAACATTTAAATGATAATAAAGTGACATTCAACATGACATTTGGTTGAACCTAAAATGTCATCAAATATGACAATGGCAGTTAACAGTAACAAAAATGACAAAACACAAACCATAAACACGCCAGAATGGCTAAACATGTGAAATATATCATTGAATTGTATATATAACAAACTAGCATCAAGTGTGAACAGAAGTTGCCATCAAATATGACATATGTGAGTTACGAGTAAAAAAATGTCAAAACACAAGTCATGAAAACTAAATGGCAGAACATTTAAACAAATGATAACCACGTCCAAACCACATAGTAGAATTCTTAAAAGTATAAAAACAAAAGATAAAATACAATGAACTAGCTATGGCTTCATTGGGTATTGATTGGAATGGGATTCCTACAAGCTTTCTTATTATGCCCAAACACATGGCATCTAGAACATCTTTGTCTTTTTGAACCTCTATATTCTCCGATGGATGGAATCCTGGATTTCTTCGGGCGACCAGGAGGACGCTTCATACAAGTTGGTGGCTTGCATAGTTTGTTTTGAATAGTAGCAGGAACCTGCCAATTGTCACGATCAACAATTGGATGCATAATACCAGACCATGTAGCAAGCCAAGCATCTCTAGTGTAATAAGGAGAAATGTAAGTGTAACATGACAGATGTGGGCGTATAGCAATTGCAACAACAACATGAACACAAACAAAGTGATCTAGTTGAAAGTGGCCGCAAGTACAACTTCTAGAATTCAGATTGACCACAAAGGACGTGCATCTGCTATCAACAACTTCGAATTCATATGCACATGATGGTTTCACTTAGGAAATGCCAAAATATGAATATCAAATTAGAATAAAAAAGAAGTACCTAAACAAAATACTAACACAAGAATAAAACTGACATATTTGCAGAGTCAAAATGACATACTGATAAACAAAGTGGCATTATAAAACCAGATAAAAAAAGAGAACTAACTTATGGTTAAAGAATCAGGTTTGACGTACCTTCATACGTGTAGCTTCAGCTTGTAAAGCTACAAGACGTTTCTCACATTTATGTGTGAGTATAGTACTTGTTTTCTCAGCTTTTTCTTTCCTCTCTGCGAACCATTGTTGCATCCTTTCACGCAAAAAATCAACAAGTTTAGAAACAGAATACTCTCGTGCACATACATTGACTTTGTTCATAGACTCAGCACAATTGGATGTCATAATATTATATCTCTTTGATCCAGACATTACTTTTGACCATGTGGTAGCACCTATTTTGTCTAGCCAAGTCCTTATCCTAGGGTCTTCAGAATCCAATATGGATAAGTAGTCATCATATTGTTTAACAGTTGTTGCCATATAGACAACTTTGAACTTCCATCCCAAACTAGCTGCAGATCCTCTAAATTTGTTTGTCATGTTACGACGCAGATGAGCAACGCAAAAACCGTGGCTAACATGTGACAGGATTTCAGAAACAGCCTTTATAAGCCTTTTATGCCTATCAGGTACTACATAAAGGTCATGTCTGTACTGTATTGACTGACAGACTTTGGATAAAAACCATTTCCAAGAAGATTTTGTTTCAGACTCACAAATACCAAATGCAATAGGAACTATGTGATCATTGACATCTTGGCAACAAGCTGTAAGAAGAGTGCCTTTATAGTAAGCCTTGAGGAAAGAACCATCCAATATAAGAACAGGTCTGCAGTAAGACCAAGCTTCTATCCATGCAGTGAATGACATAAAAAAGGTACAAAATGCATCATCCTTCCCAGTGACTAGATCAAATATAGAGTCAGGATTCGCCTTCCCAAGCACATAAGCCATAGAAGGCAAAACATGCTAGGATTCAAGATCAGAACCAAATTGAAGCTGCATTGCTTTCTTTTGTGCTTTCCAAGATTTTTTGTATGAAATGGAAATTCCATACTGCATACTCATGTCTTCACAAATTTGTTTTGGTGGGTACGGTTTAATGGAAGCATCATGGTATTTGTGTGCAATAAGTTTTGATATCACAGTAGCAGTTGCCTGTCTATGTTTGCCTTGTCTATAATCAATAGAGCATGTGTGTTCTGGACGGAATCTAAAAGGACAAAACAATGACATTATTATAAAAGTGAGTAGTATACATTTGGCATTCTTGGCTAAGAATGTCACCAATACATGGCATTCTGATAAACAAGAAATTACAATGAAGGCAAACAAAGAGAAGGAAAATGGAAGTTACCTTCTCATTTGAAACATTTGTACGCCATTTAGTCTTACAGCTCGAACAGTCCAACGACATTTAGGATCTAAGCAAATAACATGTAAAGATATTTTCCTAGAGGTCTTTGTTCTGTATTGAAAGTGGTTTGTGATAGCATACATCTTCAGATGGTGGATAAGGTCTTTTTTACTTTTGTAAATAGCATATAGAACAAGACAAGTAGGATGAGACCGTGTGATGACTTCAAAATTGTGGAGAAATGAGAGTGACTGAGATGATTCTATTAATAAGTCATCTTCAATGTCATCGCTGCCTTCATCACTGTCTTCGGATGTTTCAATTTCTACAGCTCTAGACACAGTGTTACTACAAGAAGCAACATCTTGAGAGTGTCTAACAGAGAGGTTCACATTTTCAGTAAAAAAAGATGAGCTATGATCAATAGAGAGTGCAGGTGAGGAGGCATGTTGTTGGGAAGAATCAACAACAACATTCTCATTAACAGAAAGTGAATGAGTTGACGAAATGACAACATTATTAGCTGAAGGAAAAGCAGAAGGTTCAACACGAACAAAAGATGGATATGAAAAAGAGATAGGATAAAATTCAACACAAAGTGGATACTTTAGAAAATCTGGTTGAAGAGACTTGATATAAAGATAAAATGTTAAGGTAGATTGATCATTTATAGTAACAGGAAGAGGAAATCCATCTCGCATATAAGAAAGCCTGAAATTATGATTAGGTTTGTACTGAGAAAGGATGTCAGTCAACGTATCAACAAAACAAACATATTGAACACCATAGTTAACATGAAGACCACATGTGTGCACATTGGTGAACACATAGTCAGAATCCCAAAAACCATCCACCTTGACCATAACAAGTAAAACAGGATCCATTGTGCTATAAAAGGTTCCTAAAAAGAGAAGGAAAAACAAAATTTCAGCAAAACAGAAGCATGAAGACAACTAGTTAAACTAAAATGACAGTTTGCGTGAATATGTGGCAGTCAATAAGGATGTATAACTATTATTTACCACACAAAGTGGCAAATCAGAAAACTACACAAAATGACAGTTACGAATAGAAAAGAGCCAGTTTTTAAGAAACTAATCTAGTACTTACAGCAAGACACATTGGAACACCAACATTAAATGGAAACAGGAAATAGCAACATACGATTAAGTTTTATGAAATAAAAGCATTGATAGAGTTCATGAAAAGCAAACGAGCTAAATTATTAACTATGAAATCAATTATAATAAACTATGATTTTTTTGTTAATATTGTAGAGAAAACAGATTGATGAATGCATAGCTACATGTGTACAACTGAGGAATTGACATATTGTAGAAGCAAAATGCAAGAAATTGTGACATAAATTTAACGATGATTGATGAAGAAGAATGATACAGGCAAGTTTCGGTGAACATACTCTGCAAACAAACGAGCAATGGCGGAAGAAGATGAATGCAGAGGAGAATGATGAACAGCTCAAAGAACTCCAAATGTAGCAATGGCCGAAGAAGAAGAACGTCGCGGAAAAGCAGCGATGAATACGTCAACTGAATTCCCAACTGATTTAGGAAACTAATTCTTCCGGAAAGAATTACCGAAACTATAAATTTAGGAAAGAATCTCGATAAAAAACGGAAACTATAAATGCTTTCACACACAAATTACCGAAAATAGCCGGTAAGAGCTGCAGATTAATCGAAAACATAGTCAGGGGTATTTTGAATATTGCCTAAAGCGTTAAACATGCGTATAGGACCGTATAACTCCTATTAAGGGAATTAAACATAGTAAGTCGTAATGTGGCTTTTTGAGTATGTTTTAGTCCTATTATGGACAATTTTTTTCATAATAATAGGGTGCAAGCTAGGGACACAGCAAAATCATACTCTTATTAGGTCATACTTGTTGAAATCTCCTCCTCTTTAATAATAGCTACTAAGGGATTGCCCAGATAATATAGCCATGAGCCACTGATATTCGCAGCGTTCCCCAGATTACCCCCGCTCTCTATCTCAGATTAGGATTACTGAGTATAATCCAATTTACCCAAGGTACGGTGTAGGAGGTTAGGGCCCTCCGGATGGGGTGTGATCTTTAAGGGCACACTGTATGAAGTGCTTTCGATAGTTGTCTATCATTGGCTTTTGACGAGTCTTATATTTTTCAGGAAAAGAACATGGCATTGACATCCCAGGCTAGATCGTCATATAGTTTGCTTCCAGAAATGATGGGGTGTAAAAGTGTTATGAATAACAATATGGGGGTAATCAACACAAATGAAATTAGATTTGGGTTCTGTTCATTTTCATGGAATTCTTCAAGTATAAAGCAAGGGGTGCGTTTGGATTGTCCCAGAGTAGGATCTAGGAGAGAATACAAGTTGATTGTTGCTGCAAGTCCCCCTACAGACGATCTTGCTACTTCCTCCGAGCCGTTAACGAAAGCAGACCTTGTTGGATACCTTGCTTCCGGCTGCAAGCCAAAGGAAAACTGGAGGTTCGCCTTTTAGCTTTCTTTGGTACATGAATATATGAAATTCTTCTTTCCACCCCCTCCCACTCACCCATCTGTAAATGTAGAATATGCTTAGTTGTGGTGCTGGTTACTCGACATATACTTTTTCCTTACAATTATTATCTCTGGTTTGAACTTACAGCGCGAATTAAGAAAAGGAAAAATTGTATAGTTGAAAGTTATCCAGAGGGGAGAGAAGCAATATGGATCACATATTCTTTGCCCTAAGAGGGAAGATGAATTTATCATAGGGCAGATAAAATAAGAATTTATGACGCTAATTTTTGGACAAAAAGAGAAAATGTTTCTTCACCATATCTATGCCGTAGTTATTTCACTTATTTCCCAAGTGTATATGATATTCTAGTCATCTAGTTGGTTCTGTAAGTTGTTCAGCATCTAAAACCATAGTTCCTGCTTTATGTTAATAGTTGGAGTACATGTGCGGATGGTTTTGAGTCGCTGTTGTTACTATCGCAAGTCAACTCATAAGATTGTTCAATCCTGTAGTAGGGTGTGCTTGGGCGATTTGGATCATAATTAAGATCATAAGATATGGCATGATTGTAAGTTTGTTGGTATAAAAAGAAACTTCGAAAGCGTCGTCAGCTGACTCTGAGAGCGTGAAGGAACTCCTAAGGTGCAAAGAAAACTATAAAGATGCAATGACTGGTTTGATTGTTTGAACTTTGAATCCTAGTTAGTATAAAATTCCAACTCTTGTTCACATCTTTAATTGCTTTATGAGCGTATCTCTGCAGCAGTCTATCTCCTAGTATATTTTTCCCAGTAATCTACTCGGATATTAGTTACTCAAATCCAGATATTTTTGAGCATATCTTATACACTTCCTACTTTCTAGCATATCTTGATCCTCCTGCCCAGTTATTAAATTTTGTGCTCACCATCCACATGCATTTATATCCATACAATTTCTTTGGGTACCCGCGGTCCAAAACGGCTTCTAGGTTGAGTGCATGCATTAATAAGTCTGCTGGGCAGCATATGGATGTTGCATGGGCGCATGGTGTGTCAAGAAAGAAAACATTAGAACAAACAAAGCAACGTCAGAGGTTTTAATGGGAGGTTTTTATTGTTTGAAGCACCAGAAAATTGCAGGGTTTCTATTCGCACCTGCCAAAGTAGATCAACTAATAAAGGGATTCAATATGGATGATAACACAAGGTGATCCCAAGAAAGAGAAAGAGATGATGAGATGGACAATTCAGCTGATCTCTTCAAGGGAAGGGGAATGAGCAATCAAACATCTATGAATAATCTTTTCAAGAAATTGGGGAAAGAAGCATGCTTGACAATTGCCTTATTTTTAAAAATGCTATCCCATAAATAAGATATTTGAACTAGTTGCCAACATGGTCGTGGATTCCACTATCGTATCATGAGATAAAGGTGAAGTATTTGAAGAAGTAAGTTGAAGAGACAACTGGAATAGTGGAGCCAAATTCTTGTGGATGAACACAAGATGCACTAATGGTGGACACATGGACGGACGAGCTCAATGAAAAAGGAATTAGTAAATTTGTTGTTGAATAATCCTTAAGGTTCATTTTTTTGAGTTCTGTTGATGCATCTAGCATATCTAAGTGTATAAATATTAGAGATGTTGAACAATGTTGTTAAGGAGATTGTGGAACAAAACATTGTTCAAATCATAATATGCGATGCATCAAATTATTCCCGCTAGAGATTTGTTGATTTAGAAAAGGAAGAATTTGTATTGGACACTTTGCACAACTTATTGTATTGATCGGTTCTGGAAGATTTTTAGAAGAAACACCCACTCCATAAAGACACAATTTGTAGCAAGTGTTAATGAACTCGACAAGGAGGAGATTATACTGTCTACTGGAATAAGAGCACGTGCCTATTCTGTAAGGGTTTCTGTGGCTCAATTCTCCCCATTAATCAAAATGATTGTAGGATATGTAGCAACATCGAAATATAAATCATCGTCATGTGCATGAAGCCATGAAGAACTGAACTCATTATGGCGTGATCTGAGGATTGATAGATTATGCAAAACTGATCTGGTTTTGGTTACCTTGTTTTTTTTATCTTGTAGCCTTGTCAGGTAGTTCTAAACTATCTAATAGGTTGTAGGTGGATTGCCTTCTCAGTAAATGAATCATATCCCGTCTAATTAAGTTGCCAGATATGATAAAAAAATTATAACTATTTTTTTAGCTCAATTTGTTTTAGCATTGATGATCTTGCTTATGATGATGAGTGGATTGTTATGACAATGATGAAGGGGTTAACTTAGGAAGCTCATGATGATGACAAACACATACTTGAAGTTACGAAAAATGCTCAAAACAGTGGTGGTTTTGGTGGTGGATCAAGTGAAAATTTGAATATTCCTCCCATCAAAGATGAAGATAACATGATGAGGATCAATTTAGCCCTCACGACTTTGTTCAAAGATGATGACATTATTGGGTTTAAATGTTTCTCAATTGTTCTAACTTCTAAGAACTCATAACGTCTTTTGTTTTATAGCCTTGACATTATGTTGTTAGTTAATTAGATAATTATTAGTTGTTATGGGCAAATTAATATAATTTTAAATTTTAATTATTATATAGTTGTGTATATTTTATAATTGTAATTATTATAATGTAGCTTTGATCCTAGGATCTTACTATCCTACTTATGATCCAGAAGATACATTCTACCGGTCTACCCATCTCCGTTGATCTGTGCTAGGATCTAGAGTTTGACAACCTTGATTTGAATTGTATCGGGAAGTGCATGAGATTGCTGGGGTCACATGAAGTAGCATTTTAGCCTAAATTTACCTTTTTGTATCCAAATGACCTCACTCCTTTGTTACTCTTGGCTCTACAGAATAGGCACAGAGCATGAAAAGTTTGGTTTTGAGAATGATACTCTGCTACCCATGAAGTATGAACAAATAGCCGAGTTGCTTAACAGCATTGCTGAGAGGTTTGATTGGGATAAAGTAATGGAGGCTGACAAAATAATTGGACTAAAACAGGTATTTTGATATTTGAGTTGTATTCTTGAAATTCTGGATTTCCATATTTTAAACTTTGAAGTTCAGGCCTTTTAAAACTAATTACAAAGTACCGAGTTCAATTGGTTTTTTGTCACATAACCAGCAATTAGCCAGTAAAAGTTAAGCATGTCAGTTTAATTTTCACGTTCAAATATGAATTTCTTTTTAACTTAAGTAAAATTCTTATTGCTTTTTAATAGTTTTACATTCTGGTGAACCACATGATTCAATATTTTGTACTTGCAGGGAAAGCAGAGTATATCACTGGAGCCTGGTGGTCAATTTGAGCTTAGTGGTGCACCACTTGAAACTCTGCATCAAACTTGTGCAGAAGTTAATTCACATCTTTACCAGGTATCCCAAAATGCCATTTCGTTATACAGAGTAGTTGGTTTGATGTCATATTCAAAGTGCAAAGTACCATTTCCTCCATCAATATAAGACAACATAATAATGTGCTTGAAAAGTAAAAATATATTACACATGGAGTACAATGTTTTTATGTAATTGCTATTCTTTGTTGTAATGCCTAATGTGCTTGTTGGATCGTAACTCAGATTGTAAGATCCTAGAATTAAAACTACCATGCAAAATTTTTAAAAACCTATACGATTAGCTTAATTTGAAGTTGAAATTCATATAATTCATTCATTATAACTTAAATCACATCAAGTCATTATTCGTAAATAAAATAATTAAACAACCAAATATAAATAAGTGCAAATAAATTTTGCAAAATATTAAAAATATTAAGGTCTCATCGCCAAACATAATCGTGTAAATTGGATTCATAATCTGTCATGGTATCTTGATCTTCAATGGGTGGACCATCCAAATCATCCGTTGATGCATGACTAACGAACCAAAACCACTGCTCCTCTGAGTATTTTCTCCAACTTCAACTTGGCCATCATTTGGAGCATCCATGCCAACACTTTCAACATTGTCATCCACAACCCACTCAACATAAGAAGCAAGATCATCGATGCTATAATCATTTTCATTTCTCTTTTGCATATTGATATTGAATCATGAATTAACCATTACAAAGATAACAACAATCATCGTTTCTGGCCGTCCATGCCAACACTTTCAACATTGTCTTCTACAACCCACTCATCATAAGAAGCAAGATCATCGATGCTATAATCATTTTCATTTCTCTTTTGCATATTGATATTGAATCATGCATTAACCATTACAAAGATAACATCATTCATCGTTTTTGGCCGAAGTGATTTCCTTTTCTGGCGTGAACCATCCGACAAACTAGATGAAATACATGTCAAACTCAACACCCTTATGACAAACTATTATTGCTTTGGGTGCTCATCAGCACGTGATTCCAACATTGGGCTTGTGATTTGGTTTTAAGTCCTTGTGCAACAAATTGACTCTAAACTACCCATATAGTTTCCAACTAGCTTCTCGAAGCACTCATACAACTGGTCATTTAGAAATGTAAAACATGATTAAGATTATGCCTCACAACATTTAAATGCATATGCAATTGGTTGTTCCACTTTTCATCAAAGATTTCACTTAATTTGAAGAAATAGTTTTGAATAGTTACTAAACACAATTTGTTGTACACTTGTACTTTATTATAAAGTTATTTAAGCATATGTATGATATATACCTTATACTCATGGTAGTCAAAGTCCCGATCTCAGTCGTAGTATCGTATGATTATACGAGCCTTACTACCTTCTGTGATCCCGTTTCACTGAAAACCATAAAATAAACAAGATCGTCTGGATTGCACAACGGAACCGTAAAATCGCTAAAGTGCTCCTGGGTCGCGATTCAACCTTTTTCTGCGTCGACCAATAGAGCTGCATCTAGTCAACTTGGTTTTGCGTCGACCAGTAGGGCTGCATCGTGTTGACCTCCTGCGTTTCTTCCTTATTTGATCTCCTCTTTGCATCGACCTATTGTAATAAAATTATCTAGTTTCGCCCAATGTTATCAATAATGACCTCTAGCGGCGTAGCGAAGCAAGGTGGGCACTACAAGAACACCTGAAGCGTTGCGTTTGTCTTTAGCTGGAGTAGCGGACGCTAAAGCGAGTATAGTGGACACTATAGTGAGTGTAGTGGACACTGTAATGGTGCTTTTCTATCTTGTCTGTTCTACGGTGAGGGTTTTTGGGGGTAAGTTTAGGTATTAAAAGTGAAGTAAACTTTTAAAATAAATACTACATCCGTCCCTTAAAACTTTGCCAAAGTTGACCGGCACGTAGAATAATAAAGTAAAAACTGTGTGGTTGAGGTTTGTGCAGAGGAGAGAGAAATAACAGAAACCACAAAATAATTGATTAAAAGGGAAAGTGGCAAAGTTTTTTGGGACGTCCCAAAAAGGAAAGATGACAAAGTTTTAAGGGACGGAGGGAGTAGTAATCAACGTAAAACCGTTCTATGCGCTACCTTTTGTGACTCAGACCTCATACATTGACAAGTATCCAATTCTCTTATTCAAGAGCGACCTCGTCATCTTTTACAAGAACGACATGTGCGACATTCATCTTTGCTTCTTTTGAGTAGTATCTTCTCCTGCTTCATCCTCTACGAGAACAACTTTTGCTGCACTCCTCTTCTTTGCTTCTTCTGAGTAGCATCTTTTGTTTATTGTTTAGACTGAAGCTGTTTTAATTATTAATAACATCATATGTTTTGCTCACGAAACTATGGAGTAACGATCGGTAATTTAGGATTTATGAATGCCAAGATGTTTATTACTTTCAATAACATGTATCACGTGTTTTTTAATTTGATGTGTATACATAAACTTATATATATTACATACATCTAATATGTATTTTGCATATATATTCTTTGAATAACGGTCAGCCCGATATACACTATACCACTATAGCGTTTTCAGGGATGGCTGCTCCACTCCACTATTAGGGATTGACAACACTAGTTACACCACATCATTATATTATGTTTATTAATATCATGTTTATAGTTTTGAGTGAATTACCCAAATAGGAATAAAACATGGGTTTAATTAAAAAATAGGAATACAATGTTTTAAATTCCCTAAACAGGACTAATTATGTGTGTTTGGAGTTTGGATAAGTATACCCTTGTATAGGGGGGAGCATCGGGCGGGTTCGAGTCGGTCGGGTTGGGAAAAACAAGACCCTATCGGGTTTCAGATGGGCAAGCTGGACATCCGATCCTATGTATATTCAGATGGGTAAAATTGTAATTATTTCGGGTAGGGATCGGGTTCAGATCGGATTTCGGGTTCAATAAACAAATTATTACATAAAGATTACATATTACGGATCAAACATTACAGAAAATATAATTACATGTGTACGAATTATGAAGTACAAATTAGTGACTAGTGATTACATAGTTCACAAAACATGTAAATCACAAAAAATATTACAAATCACACGCTGAAGAATTAGGTATATAAGGAGTATAAATACCATTAGTAATTTCGGGTGGTCGGGCGGGTCGGGTAGCGTAATTGGTAACCCTACCCGCGACCCGCTTAACTCCCAGACTGCAAGAGTCAGATCGGGTTTGGGTAATTCGGGTCGGGTTATCAGACCCAAAAAGCAATTTCGGATATATCTGGTCGGGTTCGCTCTCCCCTACCCTTGTAGCCTTTTGGAGCGCCCAACCCCTAGCCACTTCCGCCGTTTCCGCTGCCGGAAACTGCTGGAAATTTTCAAAACAGATTCACCACCAGTTTGCGCCGCCGGTCGTCATCAACAGACTTACCCGGTTATGCAAGGGAACTAATGAGGGCAAATAATTATATTGATTTATTAGATTAGGGGTACTAAAGGTAGAAAATTAATGTTTAGTTCTATTTAGGGAAGATTTCGGTTTACTCCTATTTGTGCAATTATGTTTAAAATTACTCCTATATAAGGCAATTACTATCGGGAAGATCTCGATACCCGAACTAGCCTTTTAAACCTAGACTAGATAATAATAATAATAATAATACCTAAATACCTAATAATAACAAGTCTTCATTGGCCCTTTAGCGTCCACATCAGATCTTTACTGAGGTGCTAAGCTGTCCATGGCCTCCATAACAGGAGACTTGTCCACTTCAGATACCACTGAGGTGCTAAGCTGTCCTTGGCTGCTTCTGTTGTTAGTTTGATCCCACTAAGTTCTGATTGATCCATTCCTTGGCACTAGGTCCTACTGCTTGGCCTACTTTGCGCTTCGAGTTTTACAATATTGAACATTGGCACTTGATTATTATAATTCTGATAATGGCACAGGTAAAGGCTGTTGCAGAGGAAATGGGAATTGGATTTCTTGGAATTGGTTTCCAACCAAAATGGGGGCTAAAAGACATACCAATAATGCCAAAGGTAGTATATTATGTCATTATGCTTATAATCTATTCAAGTAATATCAAAAAAATCAATTTGTTTTATTGTTGGAAAATTCATTACTCTTAGAAATTACAACACAATTTGCCGAATGTACCATTTTGCTCATCTTGTTGTTCTGCTACAAGTGTTAATTAGCTTCTGCATACATTAATACTTATGTTTCTTTTTTAGGGGAGATATGAGATCATGAGAAACTATATGCCGAAAGTTGGCTCACTTGGACATGATATGATGTTTAGAACCTGTACAGTTCAAGTATGTGAACTACTGGACTCTATACCTCTCTCTTGGGTATCTTTTGTATTGTGCACGCAATGCTAGTTTACAATTTTACCCACCTTTTTGTTGTGTGCAAGCACATCATATTTTATGCATGCAGTGAATTGCAAGCATGAATTACACAGTTGTTTTTGTGTCAGGTGAATTTAGACTTCAGCTCTGAAGCTGACATGATAAACAAGTTCCGTGCTGGTCTTTCGTTGCAGCCTGTTAGAAATCTTAAATTCATTTCTGTTTTTGCTGAAAGTATTTTCTGGACAAGTTCTTTAATAGGGAGTTTATTTTGTTCTAAATTTGCTAACTATATTATGCAACAGATTGCTACAGCATTGTTTGCAAATTCACCTTTTACTGAAGGAAAACCAAATGGTTATCTCAGTATGAGAAGGTTAGTAGCTGTCAGTTTTGAATGATGATGATTCATGAGAAAAATATGGAGTGCGCAATAATAAATTTGTAATTTGGCACATTTTTTTGTTTTACCAGCCACATCTGGACTGACACAGATATCAATCGTACTGGCATGCTCCCCTTTGTCTTTGATGATTCATTCGGGTAAGCATTGATCTTATCTTGTTAGTGGAGCTCAGCATAGCACATGTGAGTAATATATTTTACTAAAAGTAGGGGTTCATCATTATTTAACTCCATTATGAAATACCTTTGCTACTTTCTTTTTGTAGGATTGGGTTGATGGTTATATATTAAATTGATGTTCATAAGTAGATTGACTTTGAAAATGTTCTTATTTTGGGTCCACAAAAATATAGAAGGAAACATATCCTACAATCCTTCCGAAAGGAAATAAAATATTCTCTACCATTATAACATTCTAATTAAGGAAAATATATTTGTATTTATTACAATAATCATGTTAGAATATTTCCTTATAGAATAGCTCCCTGATTGTATAAATACCACCATATCAATGGAATAATTATCAAGTTCATTCTGAAAACTTCTTCTTTCTTAAACTCCTTTATGGTATCAGAGCCGTAGAGCTTTTACCAGCCCCTCCTCCATGGCTGGTGGCGGAAACATAGCCACACGTCTAGAGGGCTCCCAAGAACATGAAGACTGGGAAAACCCTCTCACCAACCAATCCATACCCACCCCAAACACCATCCCTACCTCTGTCAACAACACCTTTACACCCGATGGACTAATCATGCTCAACCCTAACATATTCCCAAAAAATTAGATGGGTCGAATTACCTGATTTGGCAAGACCAAGTCCTTGATCTTCTGTTCGGTTCACACTTGAATCAATATATCGAAGAGGTTGCTACCCCACCGCCAACAAGTGACACTATCAGTCACCTCTTGTGGACCAGACATGATCGTCTTCTACGCCAGGCACTCATCTCTTCCTTGAGCACGGCTTGCAAACCATTGATTAGCTCTTCTCGGACCTCTGCTGCTGTTTGGAAAACATTGGAACGTCTTTATGGAACTCTGTCTGCCTCTACATTCTGAAACCTTAAAGATCGGTTTCGTCATACGAAAAAGGGGTCTCAGCCCGTCGGTGAAAATCTACATCATCTCAAAACTCTGGCGAACGAATTGGCCCGGGCAGGAAGACCAGTGGATGACGGAGATTTTCTTCTCCAGATACTGGGGAGACTCCGTTCAGAATTTGAATCGATAGGGAACTCCATCCGAACACTAGGCGCTGCTAGATTTGAGACCGTGTATGGACTGCTCGTGGGTTTTGAAGAAAAACCTCAAAGGAAAGAATTTATCAACACTTCTTCCATTGTTACTGCCAATACGGCGCTTGCAGAGAGCACTCCACTTGGACTTTTGACTCGACGGGCGACCAGTACTCCAGAAAGCCCCTCTATATTAGGCCCTGGCCCAAGTACAATTCAAGTGCCAGCAGGCCGGACTTATAATCAAAATCGCACCCATAATCGGAATCAGGCGGGGACCCATCGACCCAATAATTCAGTCAACCCGACCCAACATGGAGTCAATACTTTTTGGGGAAGCCAAAACAACATGGGTGGATGCAACAGTTTCGGGGGTAACAATTTTGGTAATACTACATGCCAAATTTGTGGTAAGCTGAATCATGTTGCTCTCAATTGTTGGCACTGTTTTGCACAGCAAGCCTACCATCCTCAGGCTAATACCGCCACAACAAACAGAAATGGGTGGTTGTTTGACTCCGGTGTAACCAACCATGTCACCAATAATTTGAATAACTTGAGCTTGACATCCGACTACACTGGCACAGATTCTCTCATTATTGGTAATGGTAAAGGTCTTGCAATTGCACAAGTTGGGGATATGACTCTTCACTCTCTTTACCTGATACCCTCTTTGTTCCGTCTATTCATACCAATTTAATTTATGTAGCTAAATTATGTCGTGATAATGATGTACTAATTGATTTTCATCCTTCTTTTTGTCTTGTTAAGGACCGACAAACGGGAGCAATTTTGTTACGGGGTATGAATAACGGTGATGTCTACAACCTTCCTGAAGTGCCCACTCCACCACCTCCATCTGTTAATGTTGCTAGGAACTTTTCTGTTAATAATTGGCATTGTCGTTTAAGACACCTTGCTTTTCCTATTACTCAAACAATTCTTTCATCCTTAGGTATTTCATCTAAGCATATTATCAAGAATACTTCTTTATGTGTGTCGTGCAAGTAATAAAAGTCATAAATTACCCTTTGCAAAGTCTTCTCTTTCTAGCACAGGCCCCCCCCTTGATCTCATTTATACCGATGTTTGGGGCCCTTCTCACATTCATTCCATTGATGGCTTTCGTTATTATGTTATTTTTGTCGATCATTTTACCAAATATATTTGGTTTTATACTCTCACTCATAATTCTGAAGTCACTTCAGTTTTTTAAAAATTTAAAAAAATTGTGGAAACCATTTTCCAAAGAAAAATTAATACGGTTTATTCAGATGGAGGGGGTGAGTACATTACTCTTGGAAAATACCTTCCCACATGTGGTATATCTCATCTACTCACCCCACCATATACTCCAGAACACAATGGGTTCGTTGAACTGCGACATCGGCATATTGTGGAAACGGGGATCACCTTCCTCCACCATGCCTCCGTTCTGCTTAAGTATATGTCTTTCTTACCGCATATTATCTAATCAATAGACAACCTGCAACATCTCTAAATTTTTGCACGCTATATGAAAAACTCTTTCATTGTCCTCCTAGTTATACCAAACTTGCCATCTTTGGATGTCGGTGTTTCCCATGGCTACGACCTTACACAACACATAAGTTAGAACCCCGGTCTAAATCATACGTTTTCTTAGGTTATTATGACCAACAAAGTGCTTACTGTTGCCTTGATCCAACCACTAACTGTATCTTCATTAGACGACACGTTGTGTTTGATGAGTCAGTCTTCCCTTTCTCTCACACCACCAAACTAATCCCCAACGTATCCTCAGAAATTGACATCTGGCTTAAGCCACCTATTTCCCTTCTTCCCGCTTCAGGTACTACGGTGACGGTGGTGTCTCCTGTTACTCATACCCCGGGTCAACAAGCTTCTCCCGTTGAGTCACTTAATACTCTTCCTCCTCTACTATCCGCAACTCACCCACCCTCCCCTAAGCCTAACCCTCCTACTTTTATCACCTACCAACGTCGATCCAAACACCAACCTCCTAGTACATCATCTCTTCCCCAAGAGCCTCTTACCCATACCACCACCACCAGTGAACCACCTCCCATCTCACCATCCTTAGACACACACCGATTCACTACCCAAACGGACTCATCCAATGACTCTTAGACCTCGTAAAACAAGCTAACATTATTACACAATCCTCTTTACATCATCATGTTATCCCCACTTGTGCTTCTCAAGCTTTACAGGTACCAGAATGGCAAGAAACTATGTCAGTGGAATTTGATGCCTTGGTTCAACAAGGTACTTGGGATCTTGTCCCTACTACTTCTGGCCAAAATATTGTGAGTTGTAAATGGGTATATACTCTAAAATATAAAGCAGATGATTTGGATCGCTGCAAAGCTCGATTGGTGGCTAAATGTTTTCATCAACAGTTCAACACCTAGAGATTGATTATTTTGACACCTTTAATCCGGCAATCAAACCTTTCACCATTAGAGTGGTTTTAACCATTGCTTTGTTTCACAACTGGCCCGTTAATCAATTGGATGTCAACAATGCCTTCCTACATGGCTCTCTTCAAGAAGAAGTTTACATGAAGCAACCCCCTGGTTTCAATGATGGGTCTTGCCATGTGTGTCGTCTTCGCAAATCAATTTATGGTCTCAAACAGGCACCCTGTGTGTGGTATCAATCTCTTAATGGCTTTCTCCTTTCTCTGGGTTTTCATCAATCTGTTTCAGATGCCAGTCTATTCATATTCTCATCTCATCCATCTTACATCTATGTTCTAGTGTATGTGGATCACATTATTGTTATTGGCTCAACTCCTGCTCTGGTTCATATCCAGGTCACCCCTCACCCCTACACGAGATGACATCTTTCTTGATAAATACAAATACATCACTGATCTATTGCACATCATGAAAATGCATGAAGCTAATCCTGTGGCCACACCCTTAGCTTCATCACCTTCATTGAGCTTATTTGATAGC
Organism: Cuscuta europaea; assembly: GCA_945859875.1. NCBI lineage: Eukaryota > Viridiplantae > Streptophyta > Magnoliopsida > Solanales > Convolvulaceae > Cuscuta > Cuscuta europaea. The sequence goes on along the minus strand of CAMAPE010000062.1, from coordinate 4,580,265 downwards.
TCGGGATTATGTGACGTCACTCGTTATAGTCAGGTACTCAGGTCATTGGCTCACTTCAGTATTGGAACCTTACGAGACCAGATGCCGCTTTCGCCATTAATAAACTTGCTCAGTTTATGCACAAACCCATAGTCAATCACAGGCAGCTCCTCAAATGCCTCCTGCGGTATCTTCACGGGACTGCTACTCATGATCTTCACTGCGGTATCTTCACTCTTCGTGCTTATGCTGACGCAGACTAGGCTGGCAATCCGGATGACAGATCTTCTACTAGTGCTTATGCAATTTTTCTTGGTGAGTCCCTCATTTCTTGGAAATCCATCAAGCAACGCACCATTGCTAAATCCTCCACAGAAGCAGAGTATCGCGCATTGTCCACTGCTTCCTCTGAAGCTCTATGGATTCGGTCTCTTCTTCATGAATTACGGCATCCACTGACATCTCCACCAGTTCTTTTGTGTGACAACAAAGGCGCCACTACTTCTTTGTCAAATCCTATCTTTCACTCCCGTATGAAACATGTGGTGATCGACTTTCATTTTGTTCGTCAACGAGTTCAACGGGGACTTCTCCATGTTATTCACATTCCTTCTCATGCTCAACTGGCTGATGCTCTTACAAAACCCCTTCCACGGCAGTGTTTTACTCTTCTCAAAGACAAGCTCAGGATTCTTGGGAGTAACCGAATACCTGGCTTGAGGGGGCATATGGAAGGAAACATATCCCAGGATCCTTCCCAAAGGAAATAAAATATTCTCTACCATTATAACATTCTAATTAAGGAAAATATATTTGTATTTATTACAGTAATTATGTTGGAATATTTCCTTATAGATTAGCTCCCTGATTGTATAAATACCACCATAGATCAATGGAATAATTATCAAGTTCATTCTGAAAACTTCTTTCTTAAACTCCTTTAAAAAACATAATGCATATTTTGTGGAACGAGCTCATTACTAACTATTTTCAGTGTCTGTTTTTATTGGTACAGGTTTGAGCAGTATGTAGACTATGCACTTGATGTCCCTATGTATTTTGTGTATCGGAAAAAGAATTATATTGATTGTACTGGAATGTCCTTCAGGGTAATCCTTTTTTTTATGGTTTCATCACGGGGTAGCCAATTGTCCTTTCCTCTCCAATGTTACTCTGTAACCAACACGAATGGATTTGCAGGATTTTATGGCAGGGAAACTGCAGCCTATTCCTGGAGAATATCCCACACTCAATGATTGGGAGAATCATCTCACAACAATATTTCCTGAGGTACAATCCATTTTAAGCATATGCTTATAGCGGATTCATTATAGTCCCTTACTTGCTCATTTACTTTCAGGTCAGGCTCAAAAGGTACTTGGAAATGAGAGGTGCTGATGGTGGACCTTGGAGAAGGTTATGTGCATTGCCTGCTTTTTGGGTATGTTGTTGTAAATCATTATCACCATTCACCATCTTAGTTTTAAATAGTTTGCATGAGGCACGCAAAGGCACTCGCGCTACTAGGCGATGGGGATATCACATCGATTAGTCCCAGGTGCAATAGATACCCGTTGCGCGCCCTATCCCTCGCTTTTTGCCGCTTTATGCGGTTCTGGGAGGCGTCCGCCTCTGGCGCCTCTAGCGGTTAACATGCCTAGTTGCAGAAATTTTGTACATGTTATTTATTGATGGTGTAAGGTTCTCTCTGTGTTTGACAATTTGAAATCGCTGTTGGCTGATTGTTTTAGGATGACAATGGATTATGTTGGTTGTTTTGACTAAGTGACAGGATTAACTCTTTGGTTAAATGTCTGTTTACAATTAGCTGATAACCCCTTAAATGACTTTTAAGGACATCAATTAATTTTTTATTAATTTAATTAGTAGAATTACTTAAACTGGTTTTTATGATTTTAAAAAATAAAAATGTATTAACGCAAGTAAGGTGTTTTGAATTGATTTTGCTTCAACTTCTTTTTTAAAAGTAGAAGTAAAATCAGTTTTTCGGAAACTGGTCTTCCTCAGCTTCTAAAACACTTCATCTAGGGGCAATCTAGAGCACGCAAAAGTACTTATGCACCTTCATCCAAACACTCAAATATCTATTTCTATTCCCTGAAGGAGTTTTAAACACCCTCATAATTATTTTAAACATTGTTTTTCATGAATTAATAAATTTAACCAATATGATACTTCCTCTGTTCTTTTTTAAATGCAACACTTACCTTTTTTGGCAGTTTCAAATTAAATGCAACATTTCCAATTTTAGTAAACAAAATAAGTGTAAGGTCTTTAATACCCTTGCTCAATATGAACCCACTTTTTCTACATTTCTACTTTTTCTCTCCCCTCCCCGTCACTCCACCGATCTCCCTTCTCACTCCTTGGAAGATCCATCTCTCTCTTCCACCTACGCCTCCATACAGCTTCTTTAATCGACACTTATCTCTCTGCAATCTACACACATCATTCCTCTTCTTTTATCTCCCCTCCTCAATTTCATGTTTTATTTATTTTTCATCTGTAAACTTTTCCCACAAGTGGAGACTTAGTCAAGTTGAAGAAGTAGCTTAGCTGCTAATTTTTTCCCACCATCTTTTTTGGGCAGTTTATTTTGCAAAAAATTGTGAGCAGGCTGCAGGCAGTCATGGCAAAAAATGAATATCGTAGGGATGTTTTAGTAGAAGAAGTTTTCCGATGATTGGAATTAATGAAGCTTACGGAGAAGTCCGCTCCAGATTTGATTTCTCTCTTGATTTTTCTTATTCCATCACAATGGAGAACCTATCTAACGCTCCCAATGGTGGCCACGAATTGCTACGTAGGACTCACCTAGAAATGTATAAAAAACCATTTACAGCCAAATTTGATTTCTCTGTAGAACATTTACTGTAGTAAAAGCAAATGGTGGCTAACACATAGCTTATTATCTCGAGTATTAGAGAGGGTAAAACTGGAAAAAAGGAATTCAAGTCTAAATTCTTAATTTCCGTGCCTGGATCCATGTGTCATTTCTATCTGAACGGAGCAAGTATATAGATACATATAGTACTACATATTAAACATATATTTTAAAACAGTTGCAGTCAATTATCTCCCAAGGTAAAAAATGGTTTTGCATTATCCACTATTGGCTAAACGTTGGGCTCACTCCCAAAGTATCATCCAATCAAACAAGGATTTTCTCAACGATGAAGGAATTCCAAGCCCTGTGTTGCTTCTACCACTGGTTTTTACTCTTCGGAACGCAAAATAGGAACATAAAGACAAATACTGAAAAGCCAAAGCTTAAAGTACAGTATTGTCAATCCCAGAGAGCGGAGCGTAGCGGCCAGCCCAAAAAACGCTATAGCGGTATAGCGGATAGTGGGATGACCGCTATTTAGACTACTTTTAAATATACATCCTCCGTCCCAATTTGTAAGATACTTTACGATGTTTGATCGACGATAAAACAAATTGATCTCTGTAAACACTCAAATTAGTTTTAAAAAATAAAATTTACATATTCCGAAACTACATGAAAACCGCTACAAAGCCTGCAAAAAATAATTCAAATTTCATAAAATTTTGATACATAAAGTAAAAGATTAAGAGTGATTTATGTTGATCAAGTGAATAGGAAATGTATCTTACAAATTGGGACTGAGGGAGTAATAGATAAGTAACTACTGGGAGCATATAGAATACATTACATACACATTTTGAATTAAAAAAGTATGATATATGCCAATGAAGGTCGCAATCATCTTAACATTTATAAATCCTAAATTACTTAGAAATACTCTTTAGTTTCATGAGCAAAACATAAGATGCTATTAATGATTAAAACATCTTTTGTCAAAACATTGAATCAAAAGCAAGGTTCTGGTTTAAGAGTTTAAACCTTGATATATTAACAGTCAAAAAATTTAGATCCAACTTGCAAGCCCTCTCTGAATTCATCATTCACCACTCCTCATCAACTTCTTCTTCTTCTTCCAACTTTATCTCATCTTCATTGTCATTTTCACTACTAGTGCAATCGTAAATTTCTTCCTCCACATTTGTCTGCTCTGCCACTTCAACATGTTCTATAACTTTTACCGAGTGGCCCCTCCCTTTAGAGCTTGTAGCCCTTTCACTTGTTATGCTTTCCTGCCTAGTGTTTATCTAGGGCTCACACACACCAGTTAGATTAGCAACATCTCTCCAAGTAAAGTTGGTGTCATCATCGGAAACTAAATCATCCCTGGCATCCTCTCCATCTCCCCCCATTACTCCCACTAATCATTCATTGCTACCATCAATATCATTTAGGCAAATTGGAGCTATCAAACCGCTCCTTAAGATCTTGTTATATTTACTATAAACCAAATCTTGCAACCTTTGGTGCTCAAGCCTACTTCTCTTCTTTCAATGAATCTATTTTACAAATTTATATTAAAAAAATGGTAGTCCAGACTCCAGACTGCTTATTAGAATAATTTGAAACCAGTACACTATATGTTTGTTGATTGAACTTGTACAACATGTAATAATAACATACATGCTCAAATGTACTCCAATTGCGCTCACATCCTGGTGAGTTACATGTCCAACTTAAGATCTTTATGGCAAGCTTTTGAAGATTTGGTGTATGTGATCCATAGTTTCTCCACCATTCATCTTTAAATGCAAGTAAACATTAAACATTCTATTAGGGCAGGTGATTAAAAAAAGAATCATATGCCTGAACTTACTGGGACCAAGAGTCTCTCTTTGCCTTACTGCTAGTAGCTGCCCAAAGAGATCTCCAGCTCTTTTATTAGCATTCAGTTCACACGACATTTTATCTTCGATTTCTTTATCTTCACTAAGCCTCTCATTGCACGCGTAAAGCCCTTGCATAACCTCATTGTCCAAGTCCATTCTTGGGTTCTTGTAGTAGAAAGAAGGGTTCAAATTATGACCAATGGCATGCAAGGGATGATGGAGTTGAGTTTCCCATCGTAAATAAATGATTTCAAATTTTTTTTTTGTATCTCCTTTCATTTCCTTGAAAAGAATTCTAAATTGCTTTCTTGGTTTGATCCATTGCTTCATAAATGTATCCCATTGCGGGGGTTTTCTCATGATTGGCTAGCTTTAGAACGTGTACAAGAGGGACCATTACTTTCAGAATGTAAACAGCATCATTCCAGAATGTAGGATTAAGGATTATGTCCACAACTCTCTTCGCATTTCGATCTTCGGAAACATTAGTCTTTCCATTCATCGAAAGTAAACATGTTTCTAAGCTTTGCTTTTTGAGTATGCAGTCGTTGCAAGGTAAGGAATGACATAGCAAACCTTGTAATACCACGTCTAAGCAATTCCATCTTGTTAGTGAACTTTCTCATCATGTTGAGATCAATGGTGTGATTATAGATGATCCCACTACACAAATACCTTTTCTTATTGTTGTTTTAACTGTGGACAGCTTCCCAATGTCCTCAAGCATTAGTCTACACAATGGGCAACATAAATGTTTTCTCTTCACTTGTAACAATTTTCCTAACCCTGAAATCAGTAAACTCAGCTAGGACAACATACTCACATAATTGAAATTCAGAAATTTAAATTTTAAATAAAGTAATATTGAACTAATAAATATTACCCGCAAGAACATTGTTACTTCCATTGCCGGTGATCACCTGCACCACATTTTCTTCCCCAATCTCCTCAACAAATTGATCAAGAAGCTAAAATAATTTTTCACCGGTTTTTGTGTATTCAGAACCATCAACACTCTTCACAAACATTGACCCCCTTGGGCAGTTCACCAAAAAATTAATCAATGTTCTATTTTTCCTATATATCCATTCATCGGACATAGCTGAGCATCCATATTGTGCACGTTCCTCTTCATGGCCCTTTAAGAGTCCCTTAGTGTATTCCAGTTCTTTTTTAAGAAGTGTAACTCTACCCTCATGGTAGCTTGGGGGCTTTAAATGAGGACCATAATATCCAATGGCCTCAACCATCAATTTGAACCTTCTTGATTTCACAACATTAAAAGCAATTCCATTTGTGCATAGAAATCTTTCAATATATTGAATGGTTCTGGTCTTAACTTCCTTGTCACAAACATCATTTATGCTTGTTTGCCTCTTACTTTTCCCAAGCTTATTGTTTTTTCTGGTTTCTTATAGTAAAGCAAGTCTAAGGGCCCTTTGGCCTTTTTGGCAGTAGGATGAGAGACTCAGTTGCTGATGTTAGGGGCCTTTTTGCTCATCTGATATTCAGAATTTCATTGAGTTCTTCCATTTCATCTTCTTCTTCTTGCAACTCCATGTATGCTTTTTTCCCCTTTTTTCTTCTCATATGCTTCTTTCAGTAAAATTGTAACATCGGCTGGAGTTTTCCCCTAAGGTCCTACATCTCCTCTTATATCCATTTGGTGCCTTTTGGCTCTGGTAATTCCTCCTGTAGTAGTTTTGCCACAAAAATCACAAGTAACAGTCTTCTTGTCTTTATCATTCACACTGTTCCACTTCCGAGAAGGGTCAAGATGAACACTAAGAAGAAGCAAAGAAGACTGTAGCAAAGGTTGTTGTTCTTGTAGATGTTGCAGCAGAAGTAGAAGAATGAAAGAAGACGAGTGCAACAGATGTTTTGTAGAAGATAGAGCAGCATATTCTACCAGTGGAAAGAAGCACAGAGGAGTGCAGCATGCTTCGTTCTTGAAGGAGATGTCATCGCAGAGCGGAGAGAAGAAGAGATACGGAGTATTTTAAGGTGGAGCTGTTTTTAAGGGTTTTGCACTTCTACGCATGTGTACAAGGGTTTTAAGGTGGTTAATATATAATTTTAAAAGACTAATTTACCCTTCTACCTTATACGCAGAATACCCTAGTAGACCTTTAACTCCAAATATGTGCCGCTATAGCGTCCGCATCTACCAGTATAGCGCCCCCGCTATATCCGCTACACCCTAACGCCACGCTACAGGTCGTCTGGTAGCGCCAGCCATGTCCGCCGCTCCGCATCACCGCTATAGCGTCACTATCGCACGCTATTAACATCACTGGTTTCAATATTCACTTTCCATTACAATATATATATATATATATATATATATATATATATATATATATATATATATATATTAAAATCAGCATGTATATCATTGGACATGCTGAGAATGCATGGAACTGTTTTGAGGTGTTACCACCATTAGGTCCTGTCTTGGTTGAAGTTGGGCATCAGAAAGCAGTGACACATTTCATTGTTTGTATTCAATTTGTCTACCCAAGCAAATCACAATGCCCAAGCTTCGTGGAGCTTGAAACTCAAGTCCAAGACAGATTGTCGGACAAAGTCCCGCCATGAATGTGTGACCTCGAATTGACTGGGTAACCCTTCAACACGTGCCAGTCGTTGCTGGACAAACTGATGTATTCTTCCATGGATCCAATTTGTTTGAGTTGAAAAAGATCTCCCGATGGCAAAAGGTGGTTTCCTAAGTCCTAACATAAGAATAGGAAAGAGTTCTATACTGTATTACTATTACAACTCAGGAATAAGAGATTGACTGAAATATGGAAATCTAAATAATAGGAAACATTTGGGATAAAGAAGCAAATTAAAAAGAACAACCTGGATTACTGGATAACTTGTGGACCAACTAATCAGACAAAACTAATTAAGCGGAAACAGCCCGATAACTTGTGGACCATTTAATTAGGCTCCTTTCTGGATCGCTGGTACAAACAGTTGAAACAGCCTGTATCTGTTGTACAAATTAGAGTTTTTTTGGATGAGTTGAGTATATTTTTGCAGATTTCTTTTAGATAATCATTAAGCTCCCCCATTAATGATGTTTGAATATCAGGTGGGTTTATTGTATGATGATATATCTTTGCAAAGTATTATGGACATGATATTAGATTGGACCACAGAAGAAAGAGAGATGTTGAGGAACAAGGTTTCACTTTTATAGGCATTATTAATTGCAATAATCTTCATATTATTTACACATGGATACTTTTACAATCCTTGTTTCTTTTTAGTTGCAACATGGATACTTTTACACGATTCACATGGTCTACTTTGACTATATTTTATTTATTAATGTATGATTTTTTTTTGAAAAAATTTGTTGAATTCGTCTCATCACAAATTTTCATAATCTGAATTTAATTTTTTACTAATAAAGAATTAAACATAATGATGGTCAAAGTTGTGCATTGACTAGCATGAAAATGAGAATGTTGCAACTAAAAAAGAACAGAGGAATTATAATTTAATTATAATTTAGAAGATAACCGCCGACTAATGAAAGTTTTGCTGACAGGTACCTACTAGTGGGTTGAATACACCATTCCGAGATGGTTTGCTCAAGCACGTCGCCCAAGATGTTGTAAAGCTGGCAAAAGTGAGTAACATGTGTTATATATATAACGGGCCGTATTGTTGAAAACCAGTGATATAGTTGTTTGCCTCAAGTCTCCTCATTAACTCGCGCTGCTTGTTCTTATGTGCAGGGAGGTCTGGAAAGACGAGGCTTTAAGGAAACAGGGTTTCTAAATGAAGTATCTGACGTTGTCAATACAGGTAAATACTAAACTTTATTTTGAGATTCTTCTTGAACTTTTTAGCTGTGTTAACAGTTCCTAGAGCTTTTGCCACTTGAAGTCCTCTGAGTGTTGCGTAGATTACTGATACTCGACTTTGATTTTTTTCACTTTTTAGCCTTTGATGATTGTGATGGAGACACTTTAGTATACGACTGAAACTTTCCATTTCCAGTCCTTGTACTTTTATAAAATTGACACTTTTTAGTCTTTCCACTATGATTTAGCCACTGGAGATGTCATAAGTGTTACTTTTTACAATAGGAAAAAGACTGGACAAATTCAAAATCGAGTACCAAAAGAGTCTCAGTCACAACAATGAGATGACTAAAAGTGAAAAATTCGAAGTCATCTATCAAAAGAGAATAGTTGGAGGACTAAAAGTGGCAAATCTCACAAGTCCTAAAGGCAAAGCCCTTGGCCTTGCATTATTTACTAATAAATTCATAAGACCAAAGATTTATAAATCAATGACTGAGCATTATCTCGAGGACATTTAAATATTTCTACTACGGCCCAAAATATAGCAATGGGTCTCCTTTTAGGTACAATCAACCGTCCAAATTATATTTTTTAGCTTTTGTGTTTGTACACATTAGTAACTTTTGAAATCATCCGTCCATTATAGTGTATTCGTTTATGGTAAATACATAAATACAAATATCTTGAGAGAATTTGCCTATGTGTATATTTTGAAATCATTTGTCCATTATAGTGTGTTTGTTTGTAGGCATCATTAATTTTTTTTTACGAATAGATAAATGCTTAAATTCTCCGAAAGTGTATTTGTGTATATTTGATGACAAATATTTTCGAATATACAAGTTCTCCGAAAGTATTCTTTCAAAATAGTAACTTCCTATAAACTCTACTAATACATATGTGTATCGGTATACACAAAAGTTAAATTGTTCCAACAACAAAATAAGCCTTATTTCCAAAAATTTTTGAGGATACCTAACATGAATTGATCCATGATATTAGAATCAAAAAGAGAAGAAAGATAAGAAAAATAAAAAGATAAGGTAAGATAAAATGAATAAGATAAAGATAAATATATAATAAAAATAACATAAGAACATAAGAAATATAAAAGAACATACGAAAGATAAAAGATAAAAAAACATAAGAACATAGAAAGATAAAGAAGATAAAAGGAGAGAGAGAGAAGAGATAAAAGAGAGAAAAGAAGCATATCAGTTTTGGTTGCTCGAATTCAATCTGTTTGAGTCTTCTTCTCTCTCCTCCCTACCTTTTCTGCTGACCTCTCAACTCGTCTAAGAGTTGCATCATTAGGTCTTCAGTCTTCTACAACCAAACCATCGAATTCGAGACTCCTGCATCTTATTTTCTATAGGTGTTACTCTCACCTTTTGTCTGATTACCACATTCTGAAGCAATCTTTTCTATTATGTCGACACATCCAATGCAACATACACATCTATGCCATAACCATTTTTTGAATGTGTCATTGTTTCACTGTCCAACACTCTACGCTATACATTAATGCATACTTAATTATCGTTCGATAAAATTTACCTTCAGTCTAGTCATCATACTTCAATCACATAGAAATTCTGATGCGCTCTTTCATTTCATCCACCTGATTTGATTATATGGGATACATCTTTATTTAATTCTTAATCCTTTTGAATTATGGAGCCCAAGTAACAAACATATCACACACCGGTATCTCCTTGCCATCAAGGTTACTACTACTTCTACCTCCATCAAACTTGTACTTCATATATTCAGTCTTGCTTTGACTCAGTTTGAAATCCCTAGTCTCCAATGTTTGTCGTCATACTTCCAACTTTGCTTTAAGACCGGATTGTGTCTCATCAATTAATACAATATCGTGGACAAACATCATGCACCATAGTGTATTTTCTTGAATTGACTTCGTAAGTTCATCCATGACTATAACAAATAAGGAAGGACTCAAAGCCGATCCTTGGTGCATTCCGATAGTAATAGGGAACTCTTCGGTCCCCCCTACACTAGTACAAACACTTGTAATGCAAGTCTCATACATATCCATGATATACTTATGTGATATGACTTTTCTAGTTAAGTCTCATCAAAGGACTTTCCAAGATACTATATCATGTCTTTTCTAAGTCAATAAACACCAATCTAGACCCTTTTTAGATAGTGTTGCAATTAATTATAAAAATTGTATATTAAGCGAGGTGTGTATATTAATAAAAATAGAGGTGTATATTAATGATATTTTTGGATAGAGTGAGCTTAAGTTAACACGGTGAACCTAATAAAGTTGGATGAACGGCAGGCACATGCATATAACTGGTTCAAGTTAAAACATCTTTAGCGGTGGCATTGCTAAATTATGGCGATGTTTTTCATTCTTTCAGTTTTTGTTTTTTTACTTATTTCAAAAAAATAATACTATTTCCTTTTGGACTAGCCTACTGTACTTTCAAACTCTTTCATCCGTTTGCCTTTAGAGTCGGGTTATAAGTTACAAAAAACTTCTTTTAAGGTGTTACACCAGCTGAGAAGCTTCTGGATTTGTACTTCGGAAAATGGGGACAGAATGCGGATCCTGTTTTTGAGGAGCTACTTTATTGATGCTGACAGAGAATCTATAGGCGTTTGGTGTTTAAATTTGTAATACTGTCATTCTTCAATTTTCTGAATAAAGGTTTGCAAGACAAAGGTGTATTTGATCCAAATCATCTAGGTCCTCGATAGATCTTTTCTGTTCTTGACCAGTGCTATTTTAGAATCACTTCAGTTCAAGTTCTCTAATTTGATCCAAATTCTATTGGAAATTGCCTGAAATAGGACTAAACGAGTTTGTGTATTCCAAAACATGACTATCAAGTTTTTATTCCCTAAAAAAAGTACCAGACTTTAAACGTGACAGTGCTTTCCAAATTTCACACTAATTACTCCTATTTAGGGAATAAAAACAAGGCAACCCCATTTTGGAATTTCCAAATATTTTTTACTTCTATTTCGAGAATTTTCCCAATTCTATTTTTCATGATACTCTTGTTGGACAGGGACTAGAAGAGAAAATGTAAATTAAGTACACAAAGGTCGGTCACATTTTTTAAAAAAACCTAGTGTACAATTAAATTAATTACACCCAAGTGTAGATGTAGGGGTGGATTCGGTTCGGGCCACCCGGCTCGTGACCCGGCCCGGCCTGCTACTGTGTGGGCCCGGGACCGGTCCGGTCTGGTGGTCCGAGATCGGGTGTAGACCCGAACCGGGGGGGTAGGGCGGGGCGGATTAAACGTATTTGGGGTAATGGTCAACTTAGAAAAAAATGACATGATTATTTGATAGAAAGAGGTGAGAAATATGTGGCTTTTCCTAAAGATTTGTGTCTATTCGTTGGAATATTACTTATAAGTTAATTGTAGTTCTTCTTAGATATAAACAACATTTTTCTGCTTTTATGAAATAATATGATAACTATATTATAAACTCGGTTGAGATCGACAATTGTGAAAAAATTTGTAATGCTTTGGTATATATTAATAATGCAACTGAAACTTTTAGTCATGTTTATAAACCTACCTCAAACTAGGCATGGACTCGGGGCGGGGCGGGCTCGGTCAGGCAGCTGGTTTGTAACTCATGGACCCGGAACCGGCCTGAGGTTTGGACGGGTCCGGTTCGGGCCGGGCCACCCGCTCGGGTCACGGGTTCGGGCCACATGCCGGGCCGGGCTAGGTCGGTTAAAACTGTTTTTTTTATAATTTATATTTTATAGTTTTATACAAGTATTAAAAACAAACTTCAAGTGCATTTATTTGAAATGAAATAGGAACTACATTTGAAAAATAAGAGAAACATATAATATGAAATACATTTTGTAAATTGTAATCAATTGGAGCTTCCCGCACCTCCCGATCCTTTAGCTTTGTCATATGACTTAATATGCTTCATTGCTATCCCATATTCGCCTGAAACCCCAAAGCTACATTTTTCCCGCACCATTTGCAAGTTGCGTACCACATCCCGGTCCTCGGGTCCTTCTGCTTATCAAAATTATACTGTATAGCGGCATATTGACTTTCCATCTTAAAAATTGTAGATATAATAATTCTACAATAGATGGAGATGAAGATGGAGAATGGAGATTAGAGATTGGATTTTGGAGAAGATGTGTATAAAAATGTTAGAAAATAAGAGTATTTATAGAATTTTTTGTACCCCCAGTCCCCACCCCCACCCACCCCCATCCCCAACGGCTCTATGCCTCTATTGATTCAAATTTCAAACAACCAAATTACCAAAGTGGCTATATAGCTGTTTGGGGCTTTTGATTTCATTTTTTTTGTATGTTTTAGTTTGAATATAAATTAATTAATTAATTTTATGAATTTAGTAAAAAATGCTACATATAAAAAATTAACGTATATTTATTTGAAATATGAACTACAAGTTTACAAGTTACAATTGAGAATTGAAGGTAAAATTAAAACATGAAATACTAATCAATCATTCAATCGGAATCTTCGACATAGGTAGAGTCACTATCGGTTGTAGATTCATCCATAAAGTGTTGGGATGGGGTGATGTTAATTTCTTGAGCTCTACGGGCCGCTTTCAATCAATCGTGGTAGTATATAAGCATCTCAAGAGATTCTGCGCTCAACCTCGTTCTACATTGCGTTAGGACATTGCCGGTCGAAATAAATTCTTGTTCCACGGCAACTGTTGAAATCGGCATTGATAGCATTTGCTTAGCCATCTTTGCTAAAACCGGGAACATTCTTTCTTTTCCCTTCCACCAGTTTAGTACGTCAAAATCATCATCTTCTTCAAAATCAACATCATATATTAAATACAAAGAAATCTCATTAATTGTGTTTTGTTGCGTAGCGGGAGTTGATTTCGTTTTTTTAATAAGATTGGCAAATGTAGATTTGAAAATTGATTTTCCTTTAGATGATGTTTGTGTCGAGGGAAGGGGGCGCATTGCCATATTGTGCATGAAACTCATTAAATAATGCATAAAATATATCACTAACCTCGTTGTATTCTTTTTTCGGATCAATTGGGTTGTCCTCATACATTGGCAATGGACAAAAAACAACAACATAATAATAATTCAAACATTGTTCTAAAGAACCAAGTCTAAAACGAGGTTCGAGAACAAATGCAATACCGTAAATATGCGGAATATGTGAATAATATTTTAAAAACTTTTCCTTCATAAAACTAGCAAAATAACTCACATAATCAGCATTCTCAAAATTTGAAAAAGCACCGGCGAGATTAACAGTTTCACGAATAAATTGGTTTGAAATAGGTTTATAAACATGACTAAAAATTTCAGTTGCTTTATTAAAATATATCAAAGCATTACAAATTTTTTCACAGGTGTCGATCTCAGCCGAGTTTATAATATAGTTATCATATTGTTTCATAAAAGCAGGAAAATGTTGTTTATATCTAAGAAGAACTCCAATTAACTTATAGGTACTATTCCAACGAATAGATAAATCTTTAGGAAAAGCCACATATTTCTCACATCTTTCTATCAAATAATCATGCCATTTTTTCTAAGTTGTCCATTACCCCAAATACGTCTAATCCCCCCTTGACTACCTCCAAAGATGCTCCCAACGCTTTTAGACCATCTTGCAAACATAAATTTAGAACATGACATGCACATCGTTGATGAAAAAATCTACCCATCAAAGAAGTAGAACCACACAATTCACGCAATCTAGGAATAGTAGCAGTATTATTAGTAGCATTATCAAAACCAATAGCAAACACCTTATCAATTAAATTATACTCAATTAAAATACGCTCAATCAAAATATAAATATGTTCAACTGTGTGACGATCATTAAATTCACGGAAAACAAGAACATGTTTATGCATATGCCAATCATTATCAATATAATGTACAGTCAGACCCAAATAATGTAAATTATGATAAGTATCCTCCCATATGTCAAAACATACAGTAACACACCCATCAAAGTTTGCAAAATAATTTTGTAACCTTACCTTTTCCGCACCATAAAGCCTTGAAATTTCTTTCTTAACCGTTTTGCGACTATAACCTCTATATTGCGGATTTAAACAAGTTTGTGCATAATCACGAAAAGAAAGACTTTCAGAAAACAACTAAAGCAAATTTTCTTCAACAAGTAAGTTAGCCATACCAGTCAAATTTTGTGCATCATTGTATGAGAAATTACCAAAAGCTTGTTGGTTATTTGCAAACCTCGATATTTGAGTTTGTTTCCCCGTTCCGCCGCCTAATTTTGCATACTCCACCGGGTGTTTGGACTTAAGATGTCTTGTGGTGGATCCGTATAACTTGTCTTCTTCTTCTAATTTTAACAAGAGAGTGAAAATAGTGTGAGTTACAATCCCCATCCTTAAGCCACTTCACACGAGCTTTTTGTTTCCAAAACTTTCTTTCAATTCTGTATTTACTCAAAAGCATAGCTTTTTTATGGTGCCAGCCTTCCCTTGCTTCCTCAGTATTAGAAACCAGATACTCTAGCTCTGCCTTAGCTACCTCCTCCTCTGAAAATTTGATTGCATCAAAAATATTTCCAAAGACATCAATGTTCCATCTTTTCAGATCCTTTTTAAGCCTCTACAATTTAGTTACTAACCCATACATGCCTCCCCCTGTAGAGATTTCATTCCAACTCTTGGTAACCACATTTAAAAAAAGCTATGAGAGAGCCACATGTTATGAAATCTAAAAGGCTTGGGCCCAGATTGATAATGATTTGAACACTGTAATAGCATAGGTGAATGATCTGAAGGTGCTTGGTTAAGATTTGTGAGCTTAATATTTTCAAACAAGTCAAGAAAAGCCTCATTAACCAAGCATCTATCTAATCTTCTCCAAAGTCTGTCCTAGTTCTGACCCCTGTCCAAGTATACTTGCAACCAGAATAAGGTAAGTCTATTAGATTGCAATAAGAAACACAGTTCTGAAAATCCAACATACTAGCCTGATTAGGAATATTATCCCCTTTATGTTCTGCATTTGTCATAATAGTGTTGAAATCTCCACCTACAAGCCAAGGACCCTGAATAGTATTTGCCAGGTTAGTAATGCACTCCCATAATTCTCTTCTTTCAATCTGAGTATGTCTGGCATATATGGCAGTAATCCATCCGGTATATGTTGCACAGGTAAATTTGAAATGAGCATGTTGTGGTCCCCAAGTAACATCTGAAATATTAATCATGCTAGAATCCCAAAATATCCAAACCTTATTCAGGGTGTTAAAGAGAACATTAGAAAAACCCAAATCAAGCTTAAAATAATCTGCCTTATTAGAGTGAACCAATGGTTCAATAGCAACAAGAAAATTAATCCTCCATTCAGAAATTAAATGAGAAAGTCTTGGCCCGGAGGCAGCCAGACCTCTCAAATTCCAGATAAGACCATTCATTGGAAAGGGTGTGGGTTAGTAACTGGTTGCCTCCTAGCAGCATTCCTAGTTATCATCCCTGGGGTGTGTTGTACAGGTTTCTTCTGTTTTCCCCTCCTCCCCACTGTAATGAAATCCCCTTTGTCTTCTACCTGATCTGAATTGGATGGAGCTAAGGCAGCTAACAATTTTGATTCTTCTTTTCTTTTTAATGAATTTACCAGGTTATTGACTCTGCTAGTGATACTAGGTAAAGTTATTAACCATTCTTCCTTATTCTCCTTCTTATGAGGGTTTTCAGAGTCTGATATGTACTCCTTGGCAGCAAGTTCAGGATCAAATTCCTTGGATTTCTCCAAATTAAATAGTGCAAAGTCATCCTTAATTTCCTCACACAGTTTGCTAATGGTGAGCCTAGGTATATCCCTCTGATGTAAGTAATCATAATTTGGGGTAATTTGCTTACTTACAGTGATTGGCTTGACATTAGGTGGTTTCTCATGAAAGACTTCCTCAGTGACTCAATGATTTCTGGTATAGGAATATCATTAACCTGTGAAGATGATGATAGACATTGGGCAGCTGGAGCTGGTTGGAATACTACTATTTCTTTCCCTTTGTCTTGTATAGTCTCCCTGGTGTAATTTGTTTAGGTTCACTCCCTGTTGTAATAGCATCCGAAATGATCTTAGCAACTTCTTTTGTTTTTGCATTGTTTATTTTAGCAACCCAAGCTGATCCCTTGGTCTGAATAGGCTCAACTTGGGGAGTGAAACCCCCTTCTGAAATCCTCTTTGGACATTTAGTGGCCTCGTGACCTAAATGTAGACAAGAGAGACAGTATTGAGGCCTGTATTCATAAGTAATAGGCTGAGAAAACCCAGTCTTACCAGTCTGAATCCAGACTTTATTGGGCATATCCTTAGTAAGGTCTAACTCAACAAAGACCCGAGCCTGAGATGGACGAGCCAAAGTTGTTGTTGCTATATCAAGCTTCAGGGGATTCCCTATCAATTTTGCAATTTCAAACATGGCCCGTTTATCTTGTAGATGAATGGGAAAACCCTCCAATGTCAACCAAACTGGAACGATTGGTGATTCCACGTTTGGTCTAAAGTCCGGGGACCATTTGGTTACCCTCATCACATTACCATGTATATCCCATGTTTGGCGATTCCAACATCGGATGTAATCTTCCTCTAAGTCGAATCTGAGTAGGACGTGTTTTTTCTCCAACAAACCAATATGAAAACTTCCTTTAAAACCTATGATCTCAAATGATCTACGAATAGTACTCATAGGTGGACGTCCTTTGAAAAAATAGCCAACTAGTGATCGTTTATGCTTATCCGCCAGAATTTGAATATCATCCTCTGAAAACGATATAGCAGGCATACGTTTATAATTAGTTTGATATCTTTAGAATTAGCAAGAGAGAGATTGCAAAGTGAAAGTGTGAAGGATTTGTACGGAGGGAGTATTTATAGGCTATCGGGAACTAGCCGTTGGAATATAGCCATTGGAGAATACGGCTGGACTTTTTGCATTAACTGTGTTCACACTGGTAACAGGGGGCTCAATTTTGAGTAGATTTTTGATGATTTCTGAGAATAAGAGGTATCTTTTGGAGTCCTTGATATGGGGTGATCAAGATGATATAATCAATGTGCTGAGATTTCATGTACATTTGTCAGAAATTGAGCCAACTGCTGGCCTGAAGCAATGATCTGCTCCTGAGGCAGTCACCTGCTGGCAGGCACTTGCGTGAATTTGTGAACCAGTGTCTTTACCTCCATTGTTCTTACCTGATTCTAGGCTTGTCCTCCATTTTAAGAACGTATTGATGCACCTTTTCTCATTATGCAAGTAGCAGTGGACTAGTAGCCAGTCGCCTGCTGAGTCTACTGTTGCTGGATAGCAGTCAACTGTCGAGCCATTTGCTGGGATTCTTACTCCTTTTGCTTTTGAAAGTTTGATAGTGGCTTTCTTGGACCTGGATGTTTCATTCCTTGTGATTTTTGAGTGGTCTGCCTTTAGCAGGTTGCTTGCTATCTTGAGAGTTCCCCTTCAGTAGATGGCTAGGAATTCCCCCTTGATTTTGGAATTAAGTTCCCCCTGAATAGGTGCATGGTTATTCCTTCATCTGATCAAGATCATCTAGCATTCCAAGCTCTTGTCTTAATTCGTTGAATCTAGCTTCATTCAATGGCTTGGTGAAGATGTCAGTCAACTGCTTCTCTGTGGGAATGTATTCAAGTTTGATGGTTTTCTTCTCAACATGCTCTCTAATAAAATGATGCCTAATCTCAATGTGCTTGGTTCTTGAGTGAAACACAGGATTGTGAGTGATTTCAATAGCACTTGTGTTATCACACATGATGCTAATCTCATTTGCCTCTTCTCCATAATCCTTCAATTGCTGTTTCATCCATAGTATTTGAGCACAGCAGCTGCCTGCAGCTATGTATTCTGCTTCGGCAGTGCTAGTAGCAATTGAATTTTGTTTCTTGCTGAACCAAGAGACAAGTCTTCCACCAATTAATTGACAAGTACCTGAGGTACTTTTTCTATCAATTTTGCACCCAGCAAAGTCAAAGTGAGTATCCATAGAGTTCAAAACCTCCATTAGTTGGGTACCATAACCCAAAATTTGGATTTCCTTTTAGATACCTTAATATCTTCTTTGCAGCTGGGAGATGGCTTTCTTTAGGCTTTGATTGAAACCTTGCACACACACCAACTAAGTAGGAAATATCTGGCCTACAAGTGGTAAGGTATAACAAGGAGCCAATAAAACCTCTATAAAGTGTAGAATCAACATCTTTGCCATCTTCATCCTGACTTAGACCTTGGGATGTATTCATGGGAATTTTTACAGTGGACTTGTTCTCAACCTTGAATTTCTTCATGAGATCTCTTGTGTATTTAGCTTGGTTGATGAAGATACCTTGTGGAGTTTGCTTTACTTGTAGTCCCAAGAAATAGTTCAACTCTCCCACCATGCTCATTTCAAATTTGCTTTGCATGAGAGTTGAAAATTTCTCACATAATGCTTGGTTTGAGCTTCCAAAGATTATGTCATCAACAAATATTTGAACAAGCAGTATGTGGGGACCTTCTTCAATTTTGAACAGTGTTTTGTCTACTTTGCCTTTAATGAACCCATTATTCACAAAATATTCAGAGAGTGTCATACCATGCTCTTGGGGCTTGCTTGAGTCCATAGAGAGCTTTATGCAGTTTGTAGACTTGGTCCTTCTCTCTATTGATTTCAAAACCAGGAGGCTGCTCCACGTAGACCTCCTCTTCTAGTAGACCGTTTAGGAAGGCACTTTTCACGTCCATTTGATAGACAGTGAATTGCTTATGGGCAGCATAGGCTAAGAATATTCTTATAGCTTCAAGTCTGGAAACTGGAGCAAAGGTTTCATCAAAATCTATACCTTCTTCCTGGCAGTAGCCTTTGGCTACTAGTCTTGCCTTGTTCTTCACAATTGTGCCTTCCTCATCCATCTTGTTTCTGAATACCCATTTGGTTCCTATCATATGTTGATGATAGGGTCTGGACACAAGCTCCCAAACATTTTTTCTTTCAAACTGGTTGAGTTCTTCTTGCATGGCTTGTATCCAGTCAGAGTCAAGTAGGGCTTCTTCAATTTTCTTGGGTTCAGTTTGTGAGATGAAGCATGAGAAAAGTGCTTCCCTCTGGATTGCAGATCTGGTACGAACCCCTTCATGGATATTTCCAATGATTTGGTGAGGAGGATGTTTGTTCAACCATCTTATGTCAGATGTGGTTGTTTTGGCCTGAATTTGTTGGTCAACCTCCTCCTCTTCTTCTTCTTCTTCACTATCATCTGATAGAATAGGGTGATTAGGAATATCATGAGTGCCTGGAAGGTTGTTTCTTGGTGAGTCATCAGCCGACAATGGCCTATTTGTGGAGGCAACTGCTGGCAGTGGGCTGCCGTTTGAGTCAACTGCTGGCAGTGGGCTTCTGTTTGAGTTAACTGCTGGCAGGGGGTTGCCATACAAGTCAACTACTGCTTCAAAAATCTTTCCATCTTTTTGGATATCATTGCTGGGAAGGCAGCTTGGAACCTTTCCTGTATCCTTCTTTGATTTGGATGACTCACCTTCTTTCTTTTCATGAGCAGTGGGGTGGTTTTCAAAAACCACATGAATTGTTTCTTCTACCACCAGAGTTCTTTTGTTGAGGATCCGGAAGGCCTTGCTTGTTGTTGAGTAGCCCAGGAAGATCCCTTCATCAGGTTTGGGATCAAATGGCTTGAGATAGTCCTTTCCATTGTTTAGAGTAAAACATTTGGATCCAAACACATGGAAATGACTAACATTTGGCTTCATTCCTTTCCATAGCTCATAAGGTGTCTTTTTGTAAGTCTTATGAATAAGGCTTCTATTCTGGGTGTAGCAAACCGTATTGATTGCTTCTCCCCAAAATCTTTTGGGCAATCCAGCTGCTTCTAGAATTGTCCTTTCTGCTTCTTTAAGCGTTCTATTCCTTCTTTCAGCAACTTTCATCAACACTATAAAGTTGAGGAATTCAGTACCTCTATCTGACCTGATTTTCTGGATTGGGAGACTTTTCTCATTCTGGATTAGTTTCATCAATTCAGGGAGCTTCTTCTCTGTCTCATTTTTCTTTTTGAGAAATAATGTCCATGTGTATCTTGAGTAATCATCAACTATAACTACTGTGTACCTTTTTCCACTTAAACTTGTTGGTTCAACTGGTCCAAACAAGTCCAGATGCAATAGGCTTAAAGGTCTAGTTGATGATTATACTTCTTTGGATTTGAATGATACCTTGGTTTGTTTTCCTTTCTAGAAAGCATCACAGAGATGGTCGTTTTTGAAATTGATTTCTGGGAGTCCTTTCACCAATCCTTTTCTGGACAATTTGTTGATGGTTTTGAAGTTGAGATGGCTGAGTTTGTTATGCCATTCCCAACTTAGATTTGAATCTGCCTTTGTCACCCAGCAGATCCCTTCCTTGGCTGAGTTCCAATCAACCACATACATGTCCTTCTTCCTTCTACAAGTGAGCACAACTTTTTCATTTTTGATATCTCTAATCAAGCAGATGTCTTTGGAGAATGTAACATTATAACCATTGTCACAAAGTTGGCTTGTGCTTAAGAAATTGAACTTTAATCCTTTAACATAAGATATGTTTTGGATTGTAAGTCCATTGATTGATAAATCTCCAGCTCCTTTGGTTTCTCCTTGTTTTTCCACATTCCCAAATGTCACTTTGGGTCCTTCCTTTGCCATATAGTTTGACATGAGCCGCCTGCTGCCTGTCATGTGCCTGGAGCAGCCTGAATCTATGTACCATGTTTGTGAGCCAACTGCTCCAGCACCTTCCTGTATTCATTATTGTTGAGTAGTAGCCCACAAGTTAGTGGACAACTTCCCTTGTACAAGTTTGGGCATCCATGTCCATCTAGAACCATTTAGTTCTAAGCAGATTGATCTATAGCCATTTGAGGTGTTGTAGTCATGGGGGATGGCTATATATTTGTCAATCCTTTTCCTTCTTGATGTAGGAAGGGGATTATGTGCTTTTGGAGGGGACTGCTTAGAGTTTTGACTGTGGTTGATCTTATTGGTTGGTTGCCAACGGGTTCTTGGGTTTTGATGATTGGGAAGTTTTGTTTATACAAGAATTTGGATTTTGACTTGGGACCAGGCAGGTTCCTTCTTGTGGGAACATTTTGAGAATGAGATTTTTGGTAGGTTAGCTTTCTTGTATTTGTTTGTTGACTGGTGGATGAGGAGTTTTGATTGAGTCTGGTGGGAGATGCATAGCCTAGACCTCTTCTCTTCCTATTTAGAACAACTTCAGCAGTAGGGTCACTTGTTTTACTATCCATGCTGAAGTTATTCATTTTGCCTTTCAGCTCTTTGTTCTCCTTTTCTAAGACATTATTTTTTGTTAAGGCATCTAACAATTTAGCATGAATGACCTTAATGTCTTGTTTTAAACTATCATTTTCTGACCTTAAGAGGACATGGTGATTTTGGACTTTTTGGAAGTCTTGTAATAAAGATTCCAGTGTGATATTGTTTGGTCCAGAATCACTAGAGCTATAGGAAGAGCAGGATGTTACCTCAACATCGTTGTAGTGGTCTTTGGCCATTAGGCATTTAGGGGAGCTGCATTCATCATTTTCTCTTCCACTGGTGGAAGGCTCATTGAGCCACCTGCTGCTTTCTTCAGTGAGTCGACTGCTACCTTCTTCAGTGAGCTTTCAGATGAAGAGCTTTCATCACTTGAGCTGCTCTCTTCATCGGTTTGGGGTTCCTCCTTCCTCTTTTCACTTACAAAGGCTTGTCTCTTGCCCTTGAAGTCCTTCTTGTAACCAGCTTTTTGACCAGTCCCCTGCTGCCCTTGATACTTTTGGGCTAAGGGTAGAGGGCACTCATTTTTGTAATGTCCTGGCTGTCTACAGTTGTAGCATAGGACAATTTCCTCGCTGGATTGAGGTCTCCCTTGTCTCCTAGGTGGCAGATTGTATGGTTTCTTGAGAGCAGTTCCCTCCTTCTTCATGAATCTTTTAAACTTCCTCACAAACATAGCGAACTGCTCCTCAGTGGGGAGATTGTTGAGGGATGTTTCACTGGATTTTGAAGTGCTTGGCTCAGACACTAAGGCCAGTGTCTTGGCTTCTTCTTTCTTTTCATCCTTGATCTCCTTCATTTCAAATTCATAAGCTTTGAGATCACTGAAGAGTTTGTCAGTCATCAATGTTCTTAGATCTCTGCTATCTCTCATAGCAGTCACCTTCATGTCCCACTTCGAGGGCAGGCCTCTCAAAATCTTGAGGGAAATCTCCTTTTGGGATAGATCTTTCCCTAGGTCTGAGACCTCTGCAATGATTTTTAGGAACCTGGATTCCCTCTTATGAATAGACTCATTTGGTAGCATCTTGAAGTCCTCAAATCTGTTGAGGGCTATGGTCAGTTTGTTATCCTTTTATTGTTCATCACCAGCTCCAATCTTTGTGAGCTCATCTCACACATCCTTTGCACTTTCACATTTCCTGATTCTGGGAAATATGGATTCATCAACAGATTTAAAGAGAATATCTTTGGCAATGTTGTCAAGATTATTCCTCTTCCTGTCCTCAGTTGTCCATTCCAATTTTTGTTTAAGAATGTATACATCCTCTTCATCATTGGTTTTAGAAGTGTTGACCTTCATGATTTTGATAGGTCCAGCTGTAATTACTTCTAACATTTCATCATGTAGAGCACTGAGATGTGCTCTCATCCTGATCTTCGAGTCATCAAATTTGTTCAAGTTGAACAAAAGATTCTTTGCTAACTGACTGTCCATTTTAGAAAGTGTTTGGGAAGTGAAGTGGTTTTGGATCTTTAGTTCAAATTAGTCAGTGAATGACTCTAGGAACACTCTGCTCTGATACCACTTGATGGTCCCGGATAGAGGTAAAAGTCTAGAGGGGGGGTGAATAGACTTTTAAAGCTTTTTGAACTTTAAATCTTTTCCCTTCTAGATGAGTTGATCTATAATCTTTTGGGAGATTTATAGATGCGCAGCGGAAGTCTTTAACCTCTTATACAAATAGTGTATAACAACTTTCTATGATGGATGAAGTTTTGGAGTTTATAAGGTGAGCAGTTGGCTTGGCAGTTGGCTAGAAAGCAGGGAACTGCTGAGGCAACTGCTAGCGAAATACTTAGTGTATGATGAAAGTTCACTCAGAATCTTTCTTAGAGTGAGAAGAGCTTTCTGATGATGTAACAAGATAGATTGATAATCAACCATAATGAGAGCAGTGGTCTCAACAGTTGGGTAGTCACCAGGGGACTGCTGAGGCACCTGCTTAAGTAAAAGTGAGGGTATGGGAAGATTAATTATATAGTGTTGCTCAGGATGATGAGGGCTTTCTGAAGATGTGCTTTTGTGTTAGTGAGTGGGAGTCTTACTGGAGCAGTGGTCTCGGTAGTTGGGTGATAGTGAGAGAATTGCTGAGGCACCTGCTGTGTTTCAGTTTAAGTTTCAGAAACTGATTTTGAATAGACTCATTATTTGGAATGTTGTGAAGGTCTGGTGAAGTTTGAGAGATTTCAAGGGAGTAATTTTATATGAGCAGTGGGCTCAGCTATTGGGTAGTCACCAGGGGACTGCTGAGGCAACTTCTACCTTTAAAATTAGTGAATCAGAAATCTAACATGACACACTTGTAGTTGAGATGTTTACAAGGTTTTTGTGAAAAGCTTGTCTCAAAGAAAGCAAGTAATTAAGCAGTAAGATAAGCAGTAGGGTCAATTAAGACTACTGCTTAGGATGCTGCTGGCATACTCCAATCTTTTTGTGAGAAGTGTTGAGTGTGTGCTTTGTTGAATGAAAGTTAATTAACACACAGTATATCCTGGTTCAGAGGTGGTGTAATCTTCTTAAGTCCAGTCCCACCATATTTCAGATGGATTTCACTAAAGTATTAACCCAATACACTTAGGGCCAATCTAGCCTTTACAACACTTAGGCGTACATTGAATGTTTTTCACTATGAGTATAACACCACTCAAAGTTACTCAGTCCTTAGACTTTTCTCAAATAATCTAGTGGGGATCAAAATGTACTCTATCTATCTCACCACACTGTAGGATCCGAACAACTGTTCTCCTAAGTGTTTACAACAATTTGTTATTTGATTACAAGAAAGTTCTAACCTCCAACTAGGATCTACACTTCTAAGATTTAGCAATTAACTCTTGTAGCTAAGAAGTTTAGAGAAGCAAGAGTCTAAGCAGAGAGTAAAGTATAGAATAACACTTTCTCTTTTGCTAGATATCTCGTGAATGCTCGATGTAATATTTCTCTACTCAGAATGCTCAAGCTTCGTTAGAAACTTTCATTTCAGCCTATATTTATAAGCTTCTCCTGTGAATTAATCTCATCCGTTGGTTAGGATGAATTAATCTCTGACATTGAGAAATTGGCAAGGACGAATTGTACGTTTGTCTTCTTGTGCTGGAGCATTTATTGGGACGATTTCTTTGTCTTGAGTATCTCAGCCGCTGAAGCATCCCTTCAGAAAATATTCCCATGTGTGCGTCCTATGCTCCGGTCCCATGTACAAATGTAGTATTAATTGCCGGTCTATTTTTGTCTTCAATCATTTACATTCAATGTATTTGATTTTCCGAGCTTCTTTTTCTTTTAAAATGTGACATACAATTAATCTTTGAGCTAAAATAATATATACCGGTAGGATCTAAATATCCTTTTAAGATAAATAAAAATTATCTTATTTCATTTTATGTTTTCCGGTAATATTTAATTCGACTAAAAAATTGTACATTTTATTTTATCACATAATTTTGAATGCTAACACACGAACAATATTGAGACACAATGTACACGTGCTAAGTATAGTGACATCATCAAAATCTATCAAAATTGGGTACTAACAGATTCCTTAACAACATCCCATGACATGTTGCCTTGTACACCGCAACATATTCGGCCATCATTGTTGAAGTAGTTGTAAGTCTTTGCTTGTGGCTTTTCCAAGATATTGGCCCACCTGACAACAAGAAAATGTATCCCGAAGTAGACTTCCTATCGTCTTTGCACTTAGCAAAATCGGAATCAGAATATCCAACCACTTCTAAATTATTAGACCTCTGATAAGTCAATTTGTACTCCTTAGTCCCTTGAAGATACCGCAAAACTTTCTTAGTGGCTTTCCAATGATCTAATTCTGGGTTAGATTGATATCTACCCAACATACCGGATACATATGCGATATATGGACGAGTACAAACTTGTGCATACATCAGGCTTCCAACTACGGAAGCATAAGGAATGAGTTTCATTTGCTCTTTCTCAACCTCGGTTTTTGGGCATTGGAATGACCCAAAAACGTCTCCCTTAACTACTGGAGCAACTGATGGAGAGTATTGGTGCATGTTGAAACGTTCTAAAATGCACTCAATGTATGCCTTTTGGGACAAGCCTAATGTCCCTTTGACTCCGTCTCGGTGAATTTCAATGCCTATAACATAAGAAGCTTCACCTAGATCTTTCATGTCAAAATGGGCAAATAATAAGCGTTTTGTTTCATGCAATAAATCCAAGTCACTACTTGCTAATAAGATGTCATCAACATATAACACAAGTATGATGAATTTGCTCCCACTCATTTTGAGGTAAGTGCATTGATCTACTTTGTTTTTAATGAAGCCATTTGATTTCATGACTTCATCAAATTTAAGGTACCATTATCGAGATGCTTGCTTGAGCCCATAAATAGACTTCTTGAGTTTACACACTAGATGTTCTTGACCCTTAGAAACATAACCTTCTGGTTGTATCATATAAACATCTTCGTGTAAATCTCCATTTAAGAAGGCTGTTTTGATGTCCATTTGATGTAGCTCAAGATCAAAGTGAGCTACTAAAGCCATAACGACCCTTAGGGAGTCCTTTCGAGAGACGGGTGAAAAGGTCTCTTGATAATCTACACCTTTCCTTTGAGTGTATCCCTTAGCAACCAATCTTGTCTTGTATCTTTCAATGTTTCCTTTTGGATCTAATTTAGTCTTAAAGACCCACTTGCTTCCAACGGGCTTTTGACCCTTTGGTAATTCAGCAAGTTCCCAAACATTGTTCTTCTCCATGGAAAGAAGTTCCTCATTCATGGCTTCTTTCCAATGAGTCGTTTGGTCACAATTAATGGCATCAAGGAAAGATATAGGATCTACGACTTTCCCTAAATCAAAGTCAGCTTCTTCATTCAAATATATCAAATATTCGTCAAAATTTGTGGGGCGTCTGACCCTTTGAGATCTCCTTAAGGGTTGCTGATTTTCTGGAATTTCATTAGTAATTGGTGGAGTTGGTTCAACATTGATTGGAGTTTCATTCGCCTCCTGACTTGTTGCATCATTATTATGAGGCATTTGATTTTCACTGTGATCTTCAAGTGAGGAATTAGGTGGAATGGGCAGTATAATAAGTGGATTCATTCCAGTACCTTCTTGAAGTTCATCACAAATGTTTGAACCACTACTACTCCCACTAAAGTTAGTATTCTCAAGGAATTCAGCATGTCGGGTCTCGACAATTCGGGTAGTATGAGATGGGCAATAGAACCTATATCCCTTAGATCTCTCGGGATAACCAATAAAGGAACAACTAATGGTTCTCATGTCAAGTTTCTTCAATTGAGGATTATACACTTTTGCTTCAGCCGGACAACCCCACACTTTTAGGTATCGTAGACTAGGTTTCCTGCCCGTCCAAAGCTCATATGGAGTTTTAGAGACGAATTTAGATGGTACTCTATTTAGTATGTGGGTTGCTGTTTTTTAAAGCCTCGGTCCATAAGAATTGGGGAAGATTAGAGTTAGCCAACATACTTCGGACCATATCCACAAGAGTCATGTTCCGCCTTTCGGCAACCCCATTCTGTTGAGGGGTGACGGGAATGGTATATTGGTTGATGATCCCATGATCTTTACAAAATTCATGGAAAGATCCAGGAGCTTGACCAATTTCAGTGTGTCGACCATAGAACTCTCCACCCCTATCCGATCTCACTACTTTGATCTTTCGATCAAGTTGATTTTCAACTTCGGCTTTATAAGCCTTGAACATATCTAGTGATTCGGATTTTTCCTTAATCAAATATAGGTACATATAGCGTGAATAATCATCTATGAAAGTAATAAAGGACTTATGACCACTAATGGAATTGGGAAAAGGCCCACAAATATCGATGTGTATTAATTCTAACAAACCGGTGCTTCGTGTGGCGCCTTTCTTAGTTTTCTTAGACAATTTCCCTTTCAAATACTTCACACATTTATCATAATCTGAGAAATCGAGATTTGGAAGAATGCCATCTTTCATGAGTCTTATCATTCGATCTCGTGATATGTGGCCCAACCTTTGATGCCACAAATTGGACGATGATTCTAATTCCCTCTTTCTCTTGCAAGGATTTTCAGTTATATTAAATGACAATGGGGATTCCATAAAATTAGTATCTAAGCATAGTTTATAGAGGTTTCCCTCCATGCTACCAAATCCTATTACATTTGAGTTCAAGCTTAATGTTACTTTATTGTATACGAAATTAAATGTAAAACCATCAACACTTAGTTTCGATACAGACACTAAATTACGAGTAATATTAGGTACATAAAGAGCATCACGAAGATGAAGAATGAATCCACTCTCTAAAATTAATGAGTTAGTTCCAATGGCCTCCACTTCTAATTCTTCTCCATTGCCCACCTTAATCACTCTTTGCTTTCTTCCCAATGTCCGGATTGAATGGAATCCCTGCAGTGTGTTTGAAACATGAACCATTGAACCAGAGTCAATCCACCAAGTATTAAGGAAAAATGATGTGTTCAATGACTCATAAATCACATAAGTGGTTAAGTTACCTTTCTTAGTCAGCCATGCCTTACACTTAGGGCACTCCCTCTGGTAATGCCCTTTGAAGCGACAAAACTTGAAGTAGGGACCGGAGCTCTCATTTGCACCTATCTTTGGGACCTTAGAAGTATAACTTTTTCTTCCTCCTTGACGGTTACCTTTCCTTTTCTTTGAGTTTGTGGTGGTGAGATGAGCAACATCTGGTTTTTCAGCTTTAAGGCTCTCTTCTTCTTGAACGCACATAGCAATCAACTCGCTCATTGTCCACTTCTCTTTTTGCGTGTTGTAATTGATCTTGAACGGACCATATGATGCAGGTAGAGAAGTCATTATGAAATGAACGAGGAAACCTTCACTGATCTCCATGTCCATACTTTTGAGCTTATTGGACATATCAGACATTTTCATGATGTGCTCACGAATACCACTCACTCCATCATACTTACTAGTCAACATTTTGAGAATCAAGGTACTAGCATGTGCTTTAGAAGTGCCCTTAAACTGTTCTTCCACCTATTCTAGGTAGTTTTTCGCATTTTCTGAGTTTGAAATGGCTCCGCGAATTCTTGATCACCATAAGGCACATTCGGTTGGACCTCTCCCACTGTTCATAAGAACGTTTCTGTTCCACAGTGCTCTCAACGTTAGGAGCATCCGGTGGATCAATTCTCAGCGCTTGGTCGAGGTCCATCATGCCAAGTGAGAGTTTTATAGATTCTCTCCATGTTGACAAGTTTTTACCATTTAGAGGCTCTATCCCATAATTGTATGGGGTAATAGTAGATGCTGAAATAAAAGTTTTGACAGAGGCAATAATAGAAGCTATTTATTATAATATATAAGGGATACAATAAGGCATGTCAATTATTAGTAAATAAGCCTATTATCAACACCAAATAATAGGAAAATTCATATCATGTTTAATAACTAACATTGCATTGGCTAATGTTAATTATCAAACATTATGATATTAAAATTAAAATTAGGCTCCAAATTGTGTCACATATCACCTTTGGGCAGAAATATAACACATTTGATTACGCTTACACTTCATTATACAAGTTATCAAATAACACACCTTTGGGTTTGTTAAAATAAAAACTCATATAATTGTTTAAGATAGTCAAAGCCAATAGTCTTTCGTTGGACCGATCGTTGGATTTGACACTAAGAAAATTAACAATCCATAATTCCGGTATGCAAAATCACAATTGTTGAAATATTAGCATTATATTATGGATTATGATTAAGAATATATTCATTTTGGAAATAATCAGTTAGATCCAAAAGGACAAACTGGTGCATCACTTGTGTGTTAATATTGACGATCGTATTCAACAAAAATAAACAAACGAAGTTATATGCAATTCTGACAGATTATACTCTGCATGTTCAAACATTCAAATATTTTTACTTTATCTTGATCAACCAAAAATGCAGACAACATGATTCATATTAAAACTGAATCCCCTTATTAGAAATTGTAGAGCATCATCAGTAAACAACGGAAATCATATATTTATATGCTCAGGATAACGGAAACTTTCTTTCAATCCAGCAAATTTCTGGAATAAAATTAATCATTCGTGTATAAGCACTTTCTAAAGGACCGTTTTCTGCACTTTAACATCATTTTACACATTCGGGAAATTCGAGTCTGAAAACACGAATCATGTGTAAATTTAAGATTCCCGAAAACAAAACAAAAAACAAACTAAAGACCTCAATTTTATCTTACATAACCGAAAGGAATAAAAAACTTCTTCATATCAAAAGCCACTTTAAAGTGATGAATAAGATGATTGAATCATACAAGAATCATGTTACTACGTGTTTGCAATTACACATGCCAATCAACATAGTGGCAGCACACGGTTGAGATATACATTAAAATAAAGAAATTAAAAGCATGTCATATTAGAGATAAATGCCACTAAGTAAATTAAAAATTATCATCGCATTTAGAAAGCAACAAAACATAAGGCTGGTGAAAAAACTCAAACAACGACGCAAATTAAAGTTCATCACGGCAAGTCGGCAAAGACGAATAAATTGATTACGACATATTCAGAACTTCAAAATTTATCAATGTAGGCGAGATTTAACAGGCTTTGATACCAAATGTTAAAAAATTCAGTCCCAAATATGAATCTAATCTCACAAACATGATAAAATTCATAAAATCAAACAATAAGAACACTAACCGGTTGAGGAGAAACCGAATGTTGATGATGTCGTAGAAGACGATGAAGCCATGATGTTTTGATTCTCTAAGGATACAAACTACTCTTGTGATGGATTGATCGGTTCTCATTTGAGTCTCATTATAATTGAGTTCTAGAGACCCTTACGAAGAGGCGTGTCTCTTTTGTCGTAAGAGTGAGAACCGAACGAGCATATAGGTTTGTATCAAAGAGAAACCCATTTGGTCCCTTATGTATTATTTAATGTTAAAACATACCCATCATATGTTAACTATACATAAATACAGGGACCAAATCTGTCATATGGCAAACTTAATGGTAAGACATAAATCTCCCCAAAATATATTAAATTATATAAATGGTCCAAGGGCATTTAAATGGAATATTTTCCAACATCCAGTTCTAAGAGTAAAATTTCAAAAGTGGTTTCATGATAGAAGAAAAGAAGCATCTGAAAACAACATGACCATGTCTCCAGCAGCAGAAGAAGTGCTTTTGAACTTGCTGCATGATTCTGCAGGGATGATAGTGAGTTATCTTTTGTTATCAAACTGAAATAAGTCTCTTATACCCGGATATTAGTAACTAACATTGTATATCACTATGCAAATTGTGTCTTAAAACTGTTTGTGTTAAGACAGTGAGTTATATAACACTAATTTGGATATTGTGTTCACTTGCAGGTAAGACCTAGCACAAACTTCAAATTTGAATTTATTGACAAATGGAGTAGAGCATATGTGGTAGACCTTGAATCAAAAGGGTGTTCTTGCAGGGAGTTTCAATCGGAGGATTTTGTTTGCGTTCATGCAGTTGCATCAATAAGAGCAAGGAATGGGTTGTCATGTTATGATTTTATTTCTACATACTACAAGAGTAGTTCATGGATGCAAGCATAGAGGGGAGTTGTAGAACCACTAGGTTCATATTGTGAAGACGATATCCCAAACAAGTACAGAGATTGTATCATTCACCCACCAGTATTAGATAAGTGGGCAGCTGGAAGACCAGAGAATAAAAGGATTCCTTGATGGGTGAGTTTGTGACCAAACAAAAGTGTGGAAGATGCAAACAACAAGGTCACAACCAAAAGACTTGCAACAATCCTATACCACGTCACTAATGAGCTTTAGAATAAAGGATTTCATTTGTCTTTTTTACTTCAATTACTACCAGTTGTTTAAGAATAATTTGAATAAGACATGAATTACATATGGTCCCTTAAATATTATTGTTTGCAAATGTATGCAAACTTAATGACCTTGAATTACTCATAGTGACATTCTCTTCATGGCACACCTTAAGTTACACGGATTGAGTTACAATATTTAAAATGTGTAACTGGAAATTATAAAGAAGATACCAATATTTTTCTCCAGCTTCGTCATATCTATCTAAATTTCAATGAGTATGAAATGATAATTAGAGTTGTATACTTTTGTTTTAAAAATAATGAAAAAAGAATGCTCATAGTATAATTCATTTCATTTTAAAAGCTATATAATTCTTGTAATATAAAATGAGTGTTGTAATACTTGTCACTACTGAATTGGTATCTCCTGGTATTTGATAGTGAAATACTGATAGTGACATTGTCTTCACGACACAACTGAAGTTACAAGGATGTAGTTACAATATTTAAACCGCATAACTGCAAATTTAAAAGAAGATAACACATTTTTTCACATTTGAATCGCATAGTGATATATACTCATAGTGACATTCTCTTCATGGCACAACTAAAGTGATAGATATAGTTACAATATTTGAACCATGTAACTGAAATTTATAAAGAAGATAGCAAAATGTGCAAACATTTTAATTCGGAAATCAGATTTCATCAATGTTTTTGCCTTGCGAAATCACATCAACAACAAAAGAGGTTTTGGACTTCCAAAAGAACATTGACAACATAAGGCATCAACCTCAAATACTAAGTTGCAATGTCAATTAACAAAAACATCATTGTAAAGTTTACAAAGTTAAACAACAGGTTGATGAGGAACTATTGATTTTCCTCTTTTGAGCCATAGATATAAAGATCATGGGCCCATTTTGCTCGATAAGCTGAAACAACTGTTGGACATATGAGTTTGATATCCATGTTCATTTGGAGCAATTCAACCATTTTCATCACTAAGATACCAGAATCTCCACTGCAAAAAAGTGTAGATAGCGCTTAGTAAAGTAGTAACACTATCAGGTATCTTTAAAGTACGGAGTATATATGAAGAGTTTGTATATGTATGTATATAGAGGTAGTGGCTGTTAGTGAAATAGGCCACGTTACTTACAAATTTTCTTGTCGTGGGACTCCAACAACCATCATAATAGAGAAAGCTTTAACAACATTTGGGACTCGTCCTTTAGCACGGGCTTTCATGTAAAGCATAGTATGCGGGAGATAATGAACCAGACCTCTGAGGTAAAAATCAATAGCGCTGATATGCTACAAAAATACAAAAGTATAATTAGAATAGAAAAAAGTTAAGTAAAAAACTAAACTATTTCAAAGGCATGTGGTAACTTACAATGGCATCAAACTATTGACCTGGTTCATGGAGGCGATAAAGCCACAATTTACTGTCTATTTCAATTTCAGGTTCCAAAACAAGATGAATCTTATCATCATATTCGGGAAGATACTTGACTGATCTTGCAAACGAGCGATGACCTCGAACAACTCCTTCCATTATAAATTGAAATAAAACAAATCTCTTCTGCTGGTGATTTGAAGAATGGAAAAGGATCATGGCTGAAAGGGCACAATACTGGGACAGAACAGACCTTCTTCCCCTTTCGTATAAAATCAGGGCCTGGGGTGTATCGGGAAGGTGACCGGGCCTTACGTTTTGGTCTTGATTGTTTGTCTTCCACAAGAAGATCAACATTTTCAGCAACATGTTTAAGTATGAAAACAGTTCACATGAATAAACACACCACAAAATCACATGGGAAAATAAAGTGACATGACAAATTGTTTGGGACGAGCAGTTAGTTTACTTGGATGGCATCTGACTGATCATCACTTGGAGCTAAATTAGCACTCGGAGGTACAACAACGAATAATGATGGCTGCAAAAAAGAGAATGAATTCAGTGTGTAATAAATAGTGATCCCAGAATATTTTGAAAAGTGCATTCACATTTGATTCAAGAATGTCGAAGGCAACACTGAAAATTTGGGTCAAACCAACATCTTCAGAATCAGCATTTTGAATTTTTTTAGGCCATCGTCTTCAGAAGCTATATCGATGGTGACACCCCCAACAGAAACAGGAAGAGAGGCAGCTTCAGCAGATTTATGCAACTTGGGTGAATCTCGAAGTGTACTCTCTTCACAAGTATCTTCATCTACTTGAACATCTCGACTCGGTACAGGAGAAGCAGTGACATTATGATGAGAAACATCAACAAGGGCTCTGAGATGATCAATCGCTTGTTGTTGATTCATAAACTTTTTTTCAAAGTCTAAAACCAGAGTTCTGAGCTTTTCAACTTCTGATTCGAGCACAGAAATCCTAGCCTCCAGAAGTAAGCGAGTTGATTCACCAGAATAGTCATTGTGGCTCAGAATTGAATGGTCAGCAACACCATGAGCATCAATGCCTTTAGATTCTCTTCCTGGTGTAGAGCTCTGAAGGTGCTAAGGTTTTAGTAACGTCTTCTTCATCCTAGAAGAAACTTTTCTAGTATTGGCTTGCACGAGAGCGTGGCTAGAGGGGGAAATGGGACTGAAAATGAACTGAAATACATAATTTTATTTAAAACAATTACTACATAAAAATAGTATTGAAAGCAGGATAAAGCGATTGAGTATGAAATATAAGCAACTTACTTCCTTATTACTGAAAATGAACTCCTTCAGATATTCACTTGATGGCTTAGCAGATGAGGACCATTTCAGAATACACAGGACACCATCAGGGTCTACTATATGAGCTATACCAAGGTCTTGTAACGCAGGAAATGACTCAAAAAGCCCAAATTTGTAAAGTGAGAACACAACCATAAACATTGTAATGCGAGGGATTTGATGAAATGCTCTTCACAGCAGCAGAAAAATAACTAACCATATCATCCCAAATAATCCTTCCCCAAGGATAGGAATTGAAAGCAGGTATATCATAAACTAGATTAATGTAATGTGGAGTAAATGAAACTTGAGGTTCAACAGCCAGAAATGCATGCGATAAAACATAGCGTAGGGAAAGCTTAAGGATGTCCTTGTGTGGTTCTTGACCCCTTTGATGAACCTCAAGTTTCATTTAGGACTATCCATGATGTGTTTCAGAGAAAACCGAGAAGAGATATTAGAGTTTGAACGGCAAACGAGATGATAGAGCAGAACAGTGAGAGGGGAATTAACGCACGATTGGGCAACTCGAACGGTATTGGAATCCAATTTTTAAATTGGGTAAGTTTTTTGAAAACTTAAAAAAAAGTCATATTTTTTGTCAATTCCTTTGAGCAAGTTTTCTTTTTTAATGTTATTTATTTCTCTTTCCTACTTTTTATTCTATTCCCATCATTACTGGTTTTTGATTATTTTGCAGCGCTACTGTAACCTACTAAGATCTTCATCGTGTTTCTTGACCTGAATAAATTCTCTTCTCGTGTTCTTAAGCTACTGAAGTTGATGTGCGTGGAAAGATGAGAGCTCGTGCTTCCTTTCAACTCTTTTTACTTAGTTGTGTCCTCTTTTCCGTAGCCTGTGAAGATTTTCCCTCAGATGAAGGTACTATTTCATCAATGTACTATGTATTATACACAGATCTAGCTTCTCAGGGTGACAAAGATTGCTCTGTATCTCAGAGTGTGAATGAATACAAAGTTTTATTTAATTATGTTCTTATAAGTATTCCCCTTCAGGCCATTTTACATTACCATCTAATTCCGCCAACTTGTTATTTCAGCAGAAGAGATGTTTGGTAATAACAACTAGGTGAACAGCTATATGAATATGTAGATAATGAAAGAGGGCTTTGTTGTATGTTTAATTTTAGTTCGAATTAATGCATGTTTTATTTTATAATCATGTTCCTACGCGTCCTGCACATTTACTGCATATCTGTGTCTATTTTGGGCAGTGAAAGCTCTTACTAAATTCAAAGAAGCTATATATAAGGACCCACTTAGGGTTTTATCAAATTGGAATGCCACAAATTCTGATCCTTGTAGCTGGAAAGGCATTTATTGTTCTAAGGCTGGAGATCATGTCATTAAAATGTAAGAATCCTTCTTTAATTTTAGTTGAGGCATTTTTAACTGTGGTATGTTTTTTATGAAGTAATGCACTAATAATTTGTTTAGTACTTTTACTCCCTCCATTTATGTTTTTTCTTGAAATTTTATGTTTCCAAGTATATGCCATAATATAAAGGAAAAAGGGGCAAATATGTCCTTGTACTATTTCAAATCCATCACCTCAGCCCCTTTTCTAAAAAAAAGTATCATATGGGTACGTTTACTTTGAAATCACAGTCACTCGAGCCATTTTGACCTGCTGCAGCAGGTAATTTTTGAAAAAATGGATTATGAAAATTAATAAATTTTATAAAAATGCATATAAACTTGAAAAAATAATGTAATAATAATATATAAATTCATAAAAATGAGAGAAAAAAAGATTAATAATTTTAAAACCCTAAACAAAAAATAAAAAAAACAGAAAAATGAAAAAAAGTTAATATATAAAAAATATTAAATAAATAATCTAAAAACTTTTAAAAAGATGTAAAATTAAAAAAAATCCAAACTGCAAAACATAGAGTTTGACATTCTTAAATTGTTGTGATATTTTATACTCCCTCTGTCCCAATTTGATTTGCAAAATTTCCTATTTTGGTTGTCCCAAAATGGTTTTCCACTTTCTATTTTAGGTATGTAAATAAGAATAAAGTGACAAATTTACCCTTACTTTTACTTTTTCCCGATTAACTCAAAGGCATCTACTTTTAGAAAGATGGGTAAAAGTGTAAAAAGCAAGCATCATTTATTGTCATTCCTTAATCCTTGTGCCGGTCAAAGTTTGCAATTCAATTCGGGACGAAGGGAGTATATATTTATTCGAATTATAACAATTTTTTAATTTTTTAAATTAAAAACCTGGTATTAGAGGTTTAAAACCGGTTAATTGGCTGGATTGAACTAATTTTTAAAGTAAGCGCATTTCAAATTTTCAATGATGCTTTTTTAGTAGAGGGATTTAAGTGATGTATTAGAAGTAGTAGAAGGGTCTATTTGACCCTTTTCCCTTATATAAAGGACCTGTTTGGAAATCGTTAGTTGGATGAAATGGCTAAAGGCTAAATTCACTGACTGTTCTGAGAGGAAGAGCATTTGTAACATCAATTTCAGCCATATAAGTAAGCAAAAAGCTATGCATTATATCTATTGCAGTAGAATAAGCTGGACCAGGCCACCAAACGAAATATGTTAAGAGACATTTATTACTACATCCATTTGAAAGTACAAGTTATCTTTCTCAGTGCACAACATTTGAATCATGGTTACTGGCATGATTTTAAAAGGCGCTTACAAAGCGGGTTTTGAGGCGTACAGAGAAGGTATCAAGCCTTAGGTTTTTTTTGGAGGTCAAGAGGCTTACGCCTCAAAAGTTGAGGCGCGCCTTGAAGCGTTTTTTGAGGCGCGAGTTCCTGTGTTTCTATCTTTTTAATGGGTTGTGATTTAAGAAAGGCCTAGTGTATTTTAAGTAGTATTTAATAAAAGGCCCATACATTAAATAAACATGTGTCCATAGTCCACACTAAACCCCTAACAAGTCTTGTTTAATTTAAAGTATTCATTAATCGTTAAAGTGATTGCATACTTTTGCACAAAGAAGTTTTGATACTCCTTCACAAAGAAGTTGACATCTTCTCACAAACATTCTATCCTCCTTCTCCTCCTAAGTTGTTGGTCATGTTTTCCTAGAGCTGGTCAAGGTTTACAACAGAATGAAAGATGGACACCTTAAATCTTTTGGTTGATGATTTGCAATCTGATGATGAATGGCTTGTGTTCATACTTGTGTTTGATACTTTTTGGACTTATAATTATCCATTTCTTTAGTTTTTAATACTAGTTTATTATTATACTATCCTCCGTTCCGTTTTAATCCCTAACAGACTGAAAGATGAACACCTTAAATCTTTTGGTTGATGATTTGCAATCTGATGATGAATGGCTTGTGTTCATACTTGTGTTAGATACTTTTTGGACTTATAATTATCCATTTCTTTAGTTTTTAATACTAGTTTATTATTATACTATCCTCCGTTCCGTTTTAATCGCAACATGTTGAATTTTACACTACTCACATGCTCTACTTTGACTACATTTTACGCTATTATTTTATGAAAATTATTTTTTTTTTAAAAAATATTGTTCAATTCATCTCATTACAAATTTTCAAAATCTGATTTTTAATATTTTTTTTACTAATAGAATTAAGATATAATTACGGTCAAAGACGTGCATTGGCAAATGTGAAATGTTGACCGTTGCCACTAAAAAAGAACGGAGGGAGTAAGTTTTATCTGTTGGTATATTTTGAGGCTTACGCTTCGCCTCTCCGGAACAAACCGCCTCGATACGCAAACTAACCATTTTAAATATTGGTTACTGGTAAGGTACAGTTTAAGTAACTCATGAACAATACTTTGTTTTTAAAATTTTATTTGCAGATATAACTAATTTTATCATATGTATTTTTGTAAGTTTTGGGAATAATTTTCCTTGATTTCATTGAGCCATACGGCCAGAATATATATGCAATGTACAAGTAACAACCTCCCTGTGGAGATCCTAAAAAGTAGGATGATCTAGCTAACTACAAAGCTTATCTAATAATTAATGAAAGCAACAACCTCTAAGACTTATCTACACGGCTACATATGTACTAAGTCTAAGAATTAACAATTAATGTAACATTTTCTACACTCCCTCTGTTAGGGACCCGATAGAATAAGAGTAAATAAGAAGAGTAATAGCTAGAGTAGTATAAATAGAAGGGGAGTGGGTAATAAAAGGAGGCTGTTTAGACTTTTATCTTGTATTGGGAAGTTAGAGACTAATACTCTCTTTCTTTGGGGGCTTCGGCCATTGGGGGCTTCGGCCAGATTCTTGTTCATCGTTAATCAAATTGCAGATCGTTTTCTTGAGATATTCCTGAGAATTATCTGAATAATTGGATAACTCTTACAGTGGTATCAGAGCAC
This sequence comes from Cuscuta europaea, assembly GCA_945859875.1. Taxonomy (NCBI): domain Eukaryota; kingdom Viridiplantae; phylum Streptophyta; class Magnoliopsida; order Solanales; family Convolvulaceae; genus Cuscuta; species Cuscuta europaea. Next base: position 4,541,443 of record CAMAPE010000062.1, on the reverse strand, counting down.
GTTGATCTGTGGAAGATCTTTACAAGTGCGAAAAAATGGAAGGAAGATTAAATGAACTGGAGCGACACCAACAAGAAACAGCAGCAAGCACTGCGGCGACCTTAGCTGAGTTACGAACAAGCATCGCGAATATAGAGAGGAGGATACAGAATCGTTCGCAAAGTAGGTCGCATGCATCATCCGCGTCGCATAGCACTTCTCATCATCGACACACGCGAAACTCGGATAGTTCAGATGATTCGGAAGAGCAGAGGCTTCGCAGAATACCTGGAGATCGATCAAGGAACAATAGGCATAATCCGCTATCGCAGATGGAGTTGAAGACAAAATCACGAACTTCTTCTCTAAGTTCGCAATCACGAACTCCTTCTCAGACTTCATCAATGGCCATCAGTTCGCGCCCAAGACAGACACGATTGAGTGGAGAATCCTCCTCACCAAAGGATTTTCACTGTTTGTTTTCTTCGTCTAAAATAGCTTCTCGGAATTCAGCTAGTTCTAAGACGGAGGAATTACCGCTATTCAAAGGGGATGAAGTATACGATTGGATAGATAGGATGGAAAGATACTTCCGAGTCAAAGCTATTGCAGAAAAATTTAAGGTTGACGTCGCAGCTGAGGCTATGGAGGAAAGGGCGTTTGGATGGTTTCAATGGTGGGAATCTCAAACGAGAGAAGATAGTTGGAAGGCTCTAAAGGAAGCGCCGATTAGGCGTTTTCCACCTAAACGCCGGCAGAAGACAGGGAAGACAGAAAGCCAAGAATCATCGAGGTCGCGAAGAACTTCTTCCAATTTGCAATCCTCTACGCGAACTACTGTTACTCCATGTTCAAAATCAAGTACCGCATTGCCCAGCTCGCTAATTGCTCATCATCCTCGATCGTCATCAGGAGGAATGTCTACTGGTTCGCAGAATTCAGTCCAAGCAGTGACTCCCAATGCGCTACTTTCAGCATACATAAAGCAATCATCCAATTCAGAAGCTATAAATGTAGGCACAACATTGAATTGAAGTCGTCTGCACTTTCAGTTCAACAATTGGGAACGAATGATGATATTCTGGAAAGGGCAGAAAGCGTTGAGTCATCTAATAAGCTGAAAGATTCCGAAGAGCACAAATCAAATAACCTTACCTATGAAATTCGAAGGTATGTTAGTGGTCTTGACCCATACCCAAAATATCTTAAATATGTGATGGGTAGCGCTCATGAACTGGAGTTGGGTGTCCCAATAGATGGTGTGCACCATTCTTCTTCAAAGGGGATGTTGGAAGGGATGAAGCAGATTGAGGGTTTCAAAAGTGATAATGAAAATTCTAGGAACTATGTTCGAAAGGAGTTGGGAGTGGGATTGACTGAGAATGAAACGGGAAATGCAAGGGGAATACCAGTGGAAAGCTTTATTGTTTCCGATAAGGGTGTAGTTTGTGACTATCGGTTTCAGATGGCTATTGCAGGTAAAGAGGTCAGGGCCACAGATGACAAGAATATGATACGTTGGGTGTAGTTTACATTGCACTTCTTGTTATTGATCCTAGGTGGGGGAGTGATAATGGAAATCCAGTTTTTGTGAGTACCCAACTAAGAGGCTCTTCCAACTGTTTGACTAAAGACGAGAATGATTGTAAGTCATGCGGCCCAAAAGGCAAAGAATATATTGCAGAGTCTTCTTATACCAGTTGTTTATTCATAGTGGAAACTGCAGCAGGTTCTGCACCTTTCATGTTATAGACAAAAGAGTCTAGACAGCTCTAGAGATCAGTTACATGAGTTACAAAATAAATTAGAATATTTGTATTTAATATTTCAGTTACAAATCTTTGTATTTAATATTATAATTAGTAGCCTAGCTCTAAAATGTTGTATAAATAGGATATCATTTCATGGAATGAATCAAGCTTTTCAGTCTCAATTCCTCCTTATTCTAAACTTTGTTATGGTACCAGTGCTTATGCCATTTTTCTCGGAGAATCGCTTATTTCATGGAAGTCCTCCAAGCAACGCACAATTGCCAAATCCTCAACCGAAGCAGAGTATCGGGCCCTATCCACTGCTGCATCTGAAACTCTTTGGATTGAGTCACTTCTTCATGAGCTTCGACATTCCCCTTCTTCTCCTCCAGTTCTTTTATGTGATAATAAAGGCGCTACCACCTCTTCTGCCAATCCGGTATTCCATTCCCGAATGAAACATGTTGCCATTGATTTCCATTTTGTTCGTCAACGTGTGCAACGTGGCCTTCTTCGGGTTCTTCATATCCCCTCGCATGATCAACTAGCTGACATTCTCACCAAACCCCTTTCACGACAACGGTTTGTTTTTCTACGTGACAAGCTCAGGATTCTCAGCACTGATAGAATACCTGGCTTGCGGGGGCATATAGACAGAAGAGTCTATACAGCTCTAGAGATCAGTTACATGAGTTACAAAATAAATTAGAATATTTGTATTTAATATTTCAGTTACAAATCTTTGTATTTAATATTATAATTAGTAGCCTAGCTCTAAAATGTTGTATAAATAGGATATCATTTCATGGAATGAATCAAGCTTTTCAGTCTCAATTCCTCCTTATTCTAAACTTTGTTACATGTCACTGTTTGCACCTATCAGTTCCGGGTCACATGATTCTTATTGGAAAGCTTCCATTAATACCTCTGCAATTGTTGTTCCTTCTGTTCTTATCAGTCCCAATAAATACATGACAGAGGATACAAATTCAAGGAGTGAAACAACTGAAATTCAAAGGCTTGAGTTATATCCTGAAGCAAGAGACATTAGCAAATGGAAGATTGAGCATTTGGTGATTAGTAAAACCCAGTTACCCAGTTCCAGCATAAACAAAGCCACCCAAGGGGTAATTCTGCTGTGAAGTGCATGTGGAAGACGATTAAAGTAACCAAATTAAAGAACCAGAAATCAGTAAAATATTGGGAAGGGAGAGGCACAAAGTGGAAGAAAAAACAGAGAATCTTGGCTGTTTCCTATCACCCACCTTGAGGGCAAGGTGGATGTTTAGGGGGGGAGATATGTTAGGGACCCGGTAGAATAAGAGTAAATAAGAAGAGTAATAGCTAGAGTAGTATAAATAGAAGGGGAGTGAGTAATAAAAGGAGGCTGTTTAGACTTTATCTTGTATTGGGAAGTTAGAGACTAATACTCTCTTTCTTTGGGGGCTTCAGCCATTGGGGGCTTCGGCCAGATTCTTGTTCATCGTTAATCAAATTGCAGATCGTTTTCTTGAGATATTCCTGAGAATTATCTGAATAATTGGATAACTCTTACACCCTCTCAAGTTGGTGAGTATATATGATACATCCTCAACTTGCTTATAAGTACTTAAAACACTGGTTTAAATAATCCTTTAGTGAAGATATGAGTTGTTTGATCTTTGGTAGATATGAATTGTGTGCACACAACTCCAGCTTCAATGTTCTCTTTAATGAAGTGTCTGTCCAATTCAATATGTTTAGTACTATCATGTAATACATGATTATGAGCAATGCTCATGGCTGCCTTGTTATCACAATACAACTTCATAGGTAATTCTATCTCCATTTTCAATTCTGTGATTACTCTCTTGATTCTGCACAGATTCCATTAGCCGTAGATCTGATGGAGATCTAGAACATACTTCCTTTGTGAGACAACAATTCCTTTCTTTGATCTAACTATCTTCATTCCCAGAAAGTACTTCAACTCTCCCAGGTCTTTGACCTCGATCAAACTCATAAGCAAGTTTCTTTTTTAGATTTTTAGTCTCGGTATGATAATTTCCTGTAAGGATAATATCATCTACATAGCCAATCAATACTACAATCCCCCCCTTACCTAAAACTTCATGAATAGTGTATGATCAGCTTAAGCCTGCTTGAACCCCTGTCTTTTTACAAACTGAGTGATCATGTCAAACCAAGCCCTTGGAGACTGTTTAAGCCCATACAAGGCTTTCTCTAGTTTGCATGCCTTTGAACCGAACCTGTTCTCAAATCGAGGAGGAGATTTCATGTATAATTCTTCTTCAAGTTTCCCATTTAAAAAGGCATTCTTGAAGGGGCCAGTCTACATTAGCAGCAAGTGATAAAAGAATGCTTACACTATTCAACTTTGCAACTGGTGCAAAGGTTTTGTGTAGTTTATGCCATAGATTTGTGTGTATCCCTTGACAACTAATCTTGCCTTATATCTCTCAAGAGTTCCATCTGCCTTGAACTTAGGAGTGAAGATCCATCTACATCCAAGTGTTGGTTTGTTTCTAGGCAGCTTTACAATCTTCCATGTCTGATTCTTTTCAAGAGCCTCCATCTCTTCTAAATCAGCTTTCTTCCACTCAGGTTTAAATAAAGCTTCATGTATGGTTGAGGGAATAGAAATAGAAGAAACACTAGAAGTGAAGGTTGCAAATGATGAGGACAGTTTAGAATAAGAAACATGATTTGAGATAGGGTATTTGACACATGTTCTTCTTTCTTATCTGAGAGCAATTGGTAAATCAAGATCACTGGACTTATTACCTTTTTCACTCTCTGTCATTGAGTCAGATTCATGGATAGATGTAGGTTAGGTTCAGGGACTTCCTCTATCCTTTGATTTGGAACTCTCCTGTCATTAACTTTGCCAACAAACTTACTTGTGTGCTAGTCTTCTTTTTGAATTGGTTCAGTTGTATTTATCTCATTATTTGTTAATTCTTGACTATTTTTTGATGCACCTAAATTTCTAATGAGATGAACATCTAGATTGATGTCAAGAAAATCAATGTTTTCATGGATATGTGGCACTTTTTGAGCATCTTTACTTAAATTCTCCCCCTGAACATGAGTATCAAAAAAAGGTTGATCTTCAACAAAAAAAGTGTCCATTGTTACAAATTAACTTGCAGATTTATCAGGATTTTTAATGAACACTGTGCAAACAAAAAATTTCAAAGGAAGAGAGCCAATCAATTTGTTTGTAGAAAAACAGTTATGAAGTGTGTTGATAGGACTTTTAAATCCTAAAATCTTTGATGGCATGCGATTAATTAAATAAGTAACATATAAAACAACCTCTCCCCACAGATATTTTGGGATTTTTGTTGAAAACATGATTGCACGAGTTACTTCAAGTAAATGCCTATTTTTCCTCTTAGCAATTCTATTCTGAGCAGGTGTATTTATACAAGAGCTTTGATGAATTATTCCTTTTTCAGCAAAAAACTTGTTTAGGTTTTGAAAAAAATATTCACGGCCATTATCACTTCTTACCATTTTAATGTTGCTATTGAATTGAGTTTGGACTGTTGCATAAAAATTCCTACACACATTTTCCACTTCAGATTTTTCTTTGATTAAAAACACCCAGGTGACTCGTGTATGATCATCTATGATTGCTACAAACCATCTCTTTCCTTTTATAGTAGGTACTCCATATGCATCCCAAATATCTCTATGCACAAGAGTAAAAGGACTAGTAGGTTTGTAATTGTGAGGGATATATGAATTTCTATGATTTCTTGCAAGTGCACACATATCACAATGAAACAATGAAACATCTTTATTATTAAATAACTGAGGAAAAGTCTTTTTTAAATAATAAAAACTAGGATGTCCTAGTCTATAGTGAAGTAAATACAACTCTTTATTATTGGAAACAGAAACAGTTTGCAAACAAGCATTTCTTTGACCTCTTTTATTTGGTTGAGTCCCTTCATCAAAGATATAGAGTCCATCTTCCTCCCTAGCACTGCCAATCATCTTCCCCGATGCCAGATCCTGAAAAATGCAATAAGATGGATAAAAAATAATACAACATTGAAGGTCTTTGGTTAACTGACTGACAGAAGCAAGGTTACAGGAGAAATTTGGGACATGTAGGACTTTAGATAGATGAGGAAACTTTAACATTTCCTATCTGTGCAATGGCTGATAGCGAGCCATCTGCAACTTTTACTTTTTTGTCCCTTGCACAGGGTTTATATGAAAAGAAAAGATTTGAAACAGAGGTCATGTGCTCTGTAGCACCTGAGTCAATGACCTGAGTATTTTTTGATTTTCCAGAACAAAAAAATGATGCAGTGGTACCATTTTGGGCATAATAACAAGAAAAAGTTTCTTATTGGATTTTTTTTGAGTAGCTAGAAGGTTAAGGAGTTGCTCTAACCAAACAAAAAAAACGAAAAACCGATGTATTTTGCGGTTAATCGTACCAGATTTTTTAAAACTCACGGTACGGTTAACCAACCGCTAAGAAAAAACGGTACATGGTACGGTTATGGTTTAAATTATGTTAACAACGATAAACCACTAACTGAAATTTTAAATAAATACCAAGTGGATCTTATACGGAGTGTTTCTCCCCTGTACATTAATTGAAAAAAAAAACAGTGTTGCTCCCCCACTGCGAGATACTACGTACTTGTTTTTTAAGGAGCTCTATTGTATATAAGAATTTTTAAGAGTGTATATAAGAAGTTTTAAGAGTTTACTAGTTATATTAAAAAAAGGATGAGCTTTTGACTACAGACTACCTGGTCTACTGGCCGGTACTATGAAGTATGAACTATTATTATTATTATTTAATATTATGCACATATAAATAAGCATATTGACATTCCAAAAAAAGATAAATAAGCATCGAGTGAACTAATAAACTATCAATAGCATTTTTTACAGTAGTTTGTCTTTTAAACATTAGTATGTTCAAAATTTATAAACAACAACAAAATTGTTATGGTTTATTGGTTAACCGCCACCCGGTTAACCAATGTTATGGTACGGGTAACAGTATATAACATTTAGTAACCGATAACACGGTAAACCAAAATGCAGTCATCCGAAATGCGGTTAACCGACCGTGCCCACCCCTACTTGTGTGCCATAGTTTCTTGCAATGATCACACCAGGGTTTCTTCTTTTCATCACCTCTAACCACCATTGTTGAAGAGTCTTCTGGTTCATCATTATGTACTGATTTGTTGTACATAATCTTCCTCCTGCTTTCTTTCAGTCTAATTTCAGAGAATACCTCTCTGATTGAGGGTAGAGGCTTCTATCCCAGAATCCTTCCTTTCACTTCATCCAGGCCTTAATCAACTCCTGCAAGAAACATACACACTTTGACATTCTTTTCTTTCTTCTTGTTCTTGGTCAGATCCTTTGCACTTTCCCATTCATCATCATAATATTGATCCAATTCCTGCCATAGAGACACCATCTCATTATAGTAAGTGGTGATATCTCTATCTCCTTGTTTGGACTGGAGAGAATGGTTTTCAATTCAAAGATCTAAGAAGAGTTTTCAAGATCTGAATATGTTTCTCTGATGGAATCCCACACCTCTTTTGTTGTCTTCATAAACATGTGGGGTTTGGCGATTGATGCCTCCACGGAGCTGAGAAGACAGGCTGTCACCAGTGAGTTTTCTGACCTCCATGAACTGTAGCCTTCCTCACCAGAGAATTTTTCTTTGATTTCTCCCGTTAGGTAGCCCAGTTTTCCCCTCCCATCAATTGCAACCTTGACAGATTGAGATCATTCTAAATAATTTTTTCCATTCAATCTATGACTAGTGATAAGCATAGCTGAATGCATAGAAGACTGGTAAATTGGTAATTTGTCGTAGAGCTAATTTGGGAGGTAAGGTTACTGGTCTGGGATTGTTCAGAATCAACGGTTTCCACCATTGTGATGTTAAACCAAGAGCTTTGATACCATGTAAGTTTTGGGAATAAATTTCCTTGATTTCATTGAGCCATACGGCCAGAATAGGTATACAATGTACATGTAATAACCTCCCTGTGGAGATCCTAAATAATAGGATCTAGATAACTACAAAGCTTATCTAATAATTAATGAAAGCAATAACCTCTAAGACTTATCTACACGGCTACATTTGTACTAAGTCTAATAATTAACAATTAATGTAACATTTTCTACAATTTTCAAGTTTTCTTTCTCCATCATTTGCGATGGAGCCAAAGACTCATTATTTTTTGGTTTGGGAGTATGGTGGAATAAAGCAAAATGGCTCACTAATTTGTCTGCGCTTCTTTGTTATGAACCAACCGTTAGTCCATGCAATTTTCGACGCGATTTTCACTATGGGTCATCCGGAAACAGTCTTTATGTGCTTTAGTACAAGGGTAAGACTGCGTACATCCGACCCCCTTACCCCACTGTAGGTGGGAGCCTTTGCACACTGGGGTGATGATGATGATGTCTTTTCAACTTTTCTGTGATTCGTGTTTGGAAATATTTAACATATTACCTGGAAAGTATCTTTGTTACTTCAAACTCGACTCTTTTTCTTTAGACAAAAAGGTGTTTGCAATAAGGCTATTTTTTGGGACTGAGGGAGTACCAATTTCCCCCTTTTTCCCTTCTTCTCCATCTCAATTCTCAAGTGCAGCAGTTTCTATGAATTTCTAGAAGTTTAGTACTTTAGTAATTGAGGATAGCGTGGGTAGAGTATTACATCCCTAACTGATTGGTTTTACCAATTTTGCAGTAACATATCAGGGACATCTTTGAAGGGTAATCTCGCACCAGAGTTGCATTTAATCTCTAATTTGCAAGAACTGTGAGTCCTTTTATGAAGTACTCCCTCCGTCCCTTAAAACTTTGCCATCTTTCCTTTTTGGGACGTCCCAAAAAACTTTGACACTTTCCCTTTTAATCAATTATTTTGTGGTTTCTGTTATTTCTCTCTCCTCTGCACAAAACTCAACCACACAGTTTTTACTTTATTATTCTCCGTGCCTGTCAACTTTGGCAAAGTTTTAAGGGACGGAGGTAGTACATTTTTATGGAGATGACGGGTGATCATTAATTCTTAGGTGTTTATTTACAGTATATTGCATGGAAACTTGCTCCTAGGCAAACTACCTAAGGAAATAGGCTTGCTGAGAAATCTTAAAGTATTGGACTTGGGCGCTAACCGGCTGACAGGACCAATTCCTTCTGAAATCAGCAATTTATCCAATATTTCAAAAATGTGAGTGTACCCAAGCCAGAAGTTTAACTTTGAGTTGTAACTTGATGTTGTAACTTAGTGTTCAGTGTTGTTTGGTTTATTGCAGAATACTTCAATCCAATGGGTTGACTGGGAGTTTACCCCCCGGACTTGGGAACTTGGAATACCTTGAGGAGCTTAGGCTGGATAGGAATAGACTCCACGGGGTACTGCCAGCCAGTAACATCACAGGTTCTACATCTGGTGGAAAAGGGATGTAAGTATCTTAAAATAACAGTACATCCATTTCCTCTAAATAACACTCACAAGTAGTACATAGAGATCTTGCTGGACAAATTCTGTACATTAAATCCGGAAATCGGAGTCCTTAAGCTATTACAATGGCAGAACAAACGCAAACGACGTACAAAGCACGGTGATTAGAAAGAAAAATACAAGTGAGACACTTCAAGTAGTCTCTCCCAGTTCCCAGACCAATCCCAAGTTCTTCTACTCTTTTCCCCTTTACCCGCTCATTATTAGTTTACTCTCCTAAAGGGCTGGACCGCAGCCCTAAGTTACTAGGCCTAGAACCCTTTTATTGTACAATATTAAAAGACTTAATATTATTCTTATTAGGAGGAATGGCTGGGTTACTATCATCACTCCCCCCTTTAACTACCACCTTGTCCTCAAGGTGGGCAGTAAGAAACTGATCTGTCATTTGGTTTCAGCGGGTTATTTGCTACATCCAGTTCAGACTTCTGATCACTTGTTCCTGTCTCTTCTTTTGGCTCTTCCATCAGGAAAAAATTGATAATGTTTCATTACACAAACATGCTCTTTGCTCCATTTGTTTCCACATTTGAAACATAGGCCCTTTTTACTTCTTTCTCCTAACGCTGTTTGTGTCAACCTTTGGCCTCCCTCCCATGTCTTATTCGTTTTTGGTGATTCCTCCAATTTGTTCTCTGAATGTGTTCTCTCATGAGTATGTGACTAAATATGAGGTGTTCTTCCCTTTGCTGCTTACACCCAGTTCAAATGCCTGACCATAGTCCCTCCCTGTTCTTTTCAGCCCCTTTTGTCTTCTTCCTTATATATCCCTGATCTCAGAGCAGTGTTTTTCTCTTCTAATAGCAGAGCTCGATCCATTAATTCAGATAGAGAAGTGGATGGATAAAGTTTCAGGTCAGCTCTCACCGCATCCTTTAATCCATTCAGAAAAATTCCCTGCAACATCTCTGTATCAGTGTGCCTCAGCGGTGCGACTACCAGTTCAAATCTCTCCTTACAATCCATTACGCTTCCATTTTGCTTGACGCTGAGCATGGGTCCAAATGAATTTTAAACTGATTCCGGTTGGAACCTTCTGATTAAGGTTGCTTTCAATTGTTCCAAGGTCCGATCATCATTTTGTCCCTCCCACCATCGGTATCAGTTTAAAGCCTTGTCCTCCATGGTAATGATTACCACCTCAATCTTATCCGTTTCTGGTACGTTATTCAACTTAGAGAACCTTTCTACCCTGATGGTCCACCCATAAGCATCCTCGCCGTTAAATAGCAGAAGATCAATCTTCCTTCCGGTTCTAACGAACGTTTTGTTCGCACTGGTTTCACGCTGAAAAGAGGTGGATCGTGAGGTTCAGATTTACCTTCGGAGTTCGATGAAGCCTGGCTCTCGTCACGTTGTCATCGTCTCGGGGTCCTTGATTCATCTTGCAATCAGGAAGAGCTTTGGTTTTCATCCTGCGGTTGTCGTTTTGACATCTTTGAATGTCCCCTTGAACGATGGCAATCCTGATGCATGAAATTCCGCTGCTCATCCATTCGGTGATCCTGGTTCAGCATCCATTTTCGCATCTCATCCACTACGTTGTGCAAATCCTGAACATTGTTCTCCACCATCTCCACTCTGTTCTCCATTCTCGCTCGCGTCCAGTTCATCCACAGTGTCGCAGGCTCATGGGCTCTGATACCAAAGATAGAGAACCGGAAAATCTCTGTATATTAAATCTGGAAATCGGAGTCCTTAAGGTACTACAGCTGTAGAATGAACGCAAACAACATGCAAAGCACGATGATCGGAAAGAAAAATACAAGTGAGACACTTTGAGCAGTCTCTCTCCCAGTTCAGAGCTCAATCACAAGTTCTCCTACTCTTTTTCCCTTACCTGCTCATTATTATATTTCTAAAGGTCCGGCCCTAAGTCACTGGACCTAAGAGAGTTATTGTACAATATTAAAAGACTTAGGACATGTTTACTTCACAAGTTACTTAACGGTGTTTATTAAGACTCGCGTTAGTAAGCGACGCATAAAATAAGCAGTGTTGTAAGCTCGTGTTTACTTCAAAGGATTTAAAACACCGCTTAACATTTAAATGTCCAAAATAACCCTATACATATATAGACACACAAACATTCATGTACACAAGTATATAATATAATACGTGGGGGGCACCTCATGCCCGTACCCCTACCCCTACATGTACCCCGCCGTAACCCCTACCCTACCCGTACCACGACCCCTTACTAGCGTTACCCATATCCCCTGCCCCCTAATCCTCTTACCCCCTACCCGTACCCCCAACTCTTGTACCCCCCTTACCCCCTACCTCGTACTTGTATCCTTCCTTACCATTCCCCCTACCCCCACCCATTAATCCCTACCCCCTAGGGTCGGGGTAAGGGTGATGGTAGGTAGGGGTAAGAGTAATGTATAGTGGTATGACCGTGGTAGGGGTATGCAAATGTTAAGGGTTATGGTGTTAGGGTAGGGGGTAAGGGATAGGATGGCGGGATAGGGGGTAGGGGTATGGTTGGGGTTGGGTCGAGGTAGGGGAAGGTGGTAGGGGTACGGGGTACAGGTACGAGAATGGGTAGGGGTGCGAGTGGGTAAGGGTATGGTCGGGGTAGGGTAAAAGGTTATGGTAGGGGAAGGGCTAGTGGTAAGGGTCGAGGTGGGGTTAGGTAAGGTAGGTTAGGGGGTGCAGTTGGGTAAGGTAGGGTTAGTGGGTAAGGATGGGGTAGGGCGAGGTGGATAGAGGTAGGGGTAGGGGTAGAGAGTGGGGTGAGGGGTAAGGTCGGGTAGGTTAGGGGTAGGGTGGGGGTGGGTAGGGGTAAGGTTCGAATAACAATAATGGGTAAGGGCAAGGGGTAAGAGTAAAGGTAAATTTGGAAACTGAAAAAGCTTAAAGCGCCGCTTAGTTAATACAGGGGGGTATGCTTAGTAAGCGGCACTTTAAGCACCTCTTTCGGTTAGTAAGCGGCTTTTTAAGCAACTTGCTGTTTACTTCACCTGTCTTACTAACCTAACTGTGACTTTAGCAGCGAAGTAGAAACGTCCTTAATATTATTCTCATTAGGAGGAGTGTTTGGGACCCTATCATTTTCTGATTCCAAATATTTTGTTTATATTTGCTGTTATTTTTTCTTCAAATTTTCAAAATACAAATGTTTGTATGTTTTTGTATACACGATTTGTATTATCGCTCATAAAAAATAGATAAGGCATCTCAATTCCCGTAGGTCTACTTTACATGTTACTATCTCCAAACCACCTTGTGAGTGGTCCAGATGGATATGTTTAGTTTGGTTTGGTTTGATGTAAAACATATATAATTCTTAATTTAAAATTTAATGCTTCATAAAAAGTGTCAAAAACTCATGCAGAAACACAGTTTTCCTGTTTTGTGTATTAAAGAAATGGAAAAAATTTGAAAAATCGTAGCATTAACAAACGAAACATACACAGTTTTCATGGAAAATTGAAAATTTATTACCCTATGACATGCTCAGAATAGATCATGTATGACTTGCCTTTATTTGTATATTAGGGATATCCATGGTGGCTACATAAGTGTTTTTTGTCATTCATCTCACCTTAAAGTTGTTGATTTCTCCTTTAACTTCTTTGTTGGAAGTATACCCAAGTGCTTGAGTTATCTTCCAAGGTACTTTCATTCTTCTTTGTCAACTTTGTCATTTTAATCTCTTTCATATTTTATACTTCTAAATCAAATGTATTCTAATCTCTGTGTAAAGCTCGAGCTTTCAAGGGAACTGTCTACAAGTGAAGGCTATTGAACAGCGCTCCGCTGTACGATGTGGTATGTTATAGTAGCACAAAAACTATCAAAGATTGAACCACCCAAAATAAACTGTCCTATTTTGGTCTCATGATTATGGGGCACGCCTATGGATACCTTGTCACTTTTTCAGGCTAATTCCTATACAACTTCCGGTCTGTTTTGTAGGATAAGTGATAGAAAAGCACCAAATGTTGCAAAAATGCATATAGTAGCTTAAATTTTGGACCCAATTTATCATTGTTGTAAGTTGTAACAATATCAGTCCAGTCCCTAACGCCTTATTATTCCATGTCTAGGTGCTAGACTTTCCTTGGATGCTTGTGCATTATCCCTCTTAGCTCTTGTGTAGTTGTACTTATATATCGCCTAACCCCAAGGTCCTAACAAATCCTTGTCTAGGCAGGTACCTGGTCTCGAGCGAGTCTTCTCTTTATAGCAATACCTGTTACAACATTTCTCTTTAGAAAAGTTGGACAAGCTAGAACTATGTAAAAGATGTTAAGACATCCCACATTGATAAAATAAAATAAGAAAGCTCAATATATAGAGCATTGGGTTACACTTCCTATGAGGTTATATTTAGGATGATGGAACCTCATGGCTTCATAAAAAAAATTACATCCATAGTTGTTTTCGCCTACGACTCCATCAAGCTTATAAAACAGAACATTATGGTTTGGCACTCAATGTTTTATCTTCTCTTGTGCAGGCAGTACACCACATGGTAAGAACCATACGATAGTTAACACGACACCACACCCGCTGGCAGATAATCCCAGTCTGCGTCAGCCTTCTTCAAAGCCTACCTGGCTTTTAGCCCTGGAGGTGGGGACAGGAATCGCGGTGGGTACTCTATTTATTGTGGCTCTACTTACTACCTTTCAAAAGCTCAAGACCAAAGCTTCTATCATTATCCCTTGGAAGATGTCAGGTAGCCAGAATGAAGACCATATGCCCATTTTTGTAGGTCAGTATCTCTGCTTTGCCCTGTCTCACTTTATACGTCTATGCAACCTCTACCTTTCTTAGAATTTCAACATTACATACTCGGATACTTCCTCTGTCCTGCAAAAGAAGTTTCCACTTTGACTTAACACATATTCATATAAGATAATGTTTTGTTTTGACTTTCTAAGTATACCTTTACTTCATGTCAAATCAAGCAAAAAGTAGACAAAAAGTAAGGCTAATTGTGAGATGTCCTTATCTTTTTTATTATCTCATCTTATCTTATCCTTTTTAGCTCCAATTTCATATATCGATTCATGTTAGCCGACCCCAAACTCTTTTGGGACTAAAGCTTGGATGTTGTTGTTGATAGAAATGAGAACTTCATTTCGGGACACCCTAAAAAGAGAAGTTAGAACATCTTTTCGGGACAGAGGGAGTATGAGATAAGCATGTATATGTAGAAGTTTTATTATTGATGGAACATTGGTATTGATTGGAAACAAAGTACATAGTCTATACAGGACATGAGTGCATACATGAAGAAAGAAAATAACAATGAAATTAGGAAGGGAATAACAACAAGCGCTAGTAATTACTTAATAATCTTAATATAATATTTTCTAACATACCTCGGTGTCAGAAGTCCCCCCTGTTTGGCGAGGTTATAACGGGTATGTACTATATACGGTTGGGCACTTGGGTGCATATACACATCCCTTCCCATTGCACATTGGAGGTCCTTATACTTTTGGTTAATGAGGGCCAATGCAGGTATAATCGCACAAATATATATAATGTATATGAAATAAATTAGGACACACGAGCTATAAAAATCTTCACCAACTCAAATTTGTTATAGAATTGGCATTTATTGCCTTTTTTTGAATAATAATTCACCATTAAAACAATTTGTGTCGTCTAGCCCCTAAACTTTCCAAGCATTAGTGCATTACTTATATCATGACAAATTGTCTCAGAAACTGAGATGCTGAAGGATGTGGTGAGATACAGCAGGCAACAACTAGAGGTAGCATGTGAAGATTTCAGTAACATTATTGGATCTTCACCCGACAGCTTCATCTACAAAGGTACCATGAGAAGTGGGCCTGAAATCGCTGTTGTATCCATGTGTGTCAAGGAAGATTATTGGTCAGCGCATCTTGAGCTTTATTTTCAGGATGAGGTATATTTATCTCTTTCATTTCATATAGCTTATATGCCTGTGGGTTTATTCTCTGATATTATAGTTTCTGATATAATTTAAAGAATGGTAATATATTTTTACTTATACAACCTCAGGTTGCAGAACTTTCTAGAATAAATCACAAAAATATATCAAAACTGCTAGGCTATTGTAGAGAAAGCAGTCCATTTACAAGGATGTTGGTGTTTGAGTATGCATCAAATGGGACACTATATGAACACCTTCACTGTAAGTAAATAATCAGGAGCTTGTTTGGAAAGGGTTTTTGGTTGAAATGGCTGAATGTACTGAATTTTCTGAAAGAAAAATGTGATGGCAACTACTATATCAACCAAATAAGTAAGTCAAAAGCTGCATTAGCAGAATAATCCAAATAAGACTACTAAACTGACCATATATCCTATTGGCTAGAGTTTAACATGCATTAAAGCTGCTTCCAATTGATGGTTGTAGATGGAGATGGGTACCAGTTATCATGGATGAGACGAATGAACATTGTTATTGGCATTGCTAAGGGGCTAAAATATCTCCACACTAATCTTACTCCACCTTTCACTATTTGTGAACTCAATTCAAATTCTGTGTATCTCACTGAAGATTTTTCTCCAAAGGTATATCCCAAATCCCTCTCCAAAGCTAATAACCTTCCAATTGCTGGAACTCAACTGATTGTAGTTGCCATTTTCACATGAAAAGCAGAATCTGTTTTAGATTAGCTTTGGATAGGTTTTCTTATTCAATCTTATTAAATGTTGGGTGTTCTATCCTTGAGTGTGTTAAGGATCTCTTCTAGGGCCTCAAGCGATATCTCAGAAGAGAAGAGCCAATTGAGACCTTAGGATCAATGTTGTTATGTTCAGATTATCTGATGAAAGGGTAACGATGTATGAGTCTTAAGGTGGAATTAATTGGTGCTTGATCTAGTCAAGACACATCAGGATTTATTCTTCCAAAAGTACTTTAGTCATAAATATTAGGTCCATTATATAGATATTACAAGAGTCCTAATTATGATAGGAAGCATAAGGATAATAAGAAGTTTCTTAAAACTGAATAAGGAAATAATATTATGAAAAGGAATTAACTCGGACATAATTAATTTAATGCTGCCAGTTGCATTAATTATGCCAGTTGCCAATTTGCTAGCTTTCCTTAGCCTCATGGTCACCCACGTAAAATATTCTGATCCTGCTCGATTTTTCCAACTAATTTTCCTGAGCCTTCTCGTTCACGCCTTCGTTGATATACTTGTCCATAGAATGGATCCATAACATCATTCCCCCAATCCCCCATTAATTGAAAGCTTGTCCTCAAGCTTGAAGTCATCATATGTGGATCAAAATGTATCCAATGACTTCCATGAAGCTACTTCCTTGAACTGCTCCTGCCACTGAACCCAGGGTGGGATAGAGCCCGGGTTCCCTGGTTGCTGCTCAGGGGACTTGGGGGTCGCTGGTCGAAACACTACTGTAAACATTGACCGCTGGTCCGTAATAGCTGACTTATGGTCCGTAGACTGTCATTTCCTTCAAGCTTTGACTAACGATGTTGTCCAGATGAAGATGAGTGGGCTTCGGGTCGGACAATTACGTGTTTTCCGGGATTGATGAAGAATGGCGGCCAGAGCTTTGACTTAGATTATGCAAGATGTTTCGTGGTGGCTGTTTTTTTTTGCTCCGTTCATTGCAGAATGGCAGCCAGAGCTCCGCTGGGGAAGACAAACAGGAAAGACAGCGTGGATGCGACCCTGACGAGAAAGCCTGCGCTGATTGGACCAAACTGTTCCACTAGTCCGCGTGGACTACTTAAACCTTTTGAATTCTTGGCTACGTAGCACGGAAACGCGAAACGGGAAACGTTAAATGAGAAACTCGAGAAACGTAATTTCTAAAAGATATAGGATACGAAACGTGGGGGAAATACGTAATTATTAAAAAAATATAAGGATATTTCTATAAATTCTTTTTCATATGTAAGGAACAAATACATTTAGAGCACACATGACGGATGCGATCATATCAGCACTAATGCACCGGATCCCATCAGAACTCTGAAGTTAAGCGTGCTTGGACAAGAGTAGTACTAGGATGGGCGACCCTCTGGGAAGTCCTTGCGTTGCATCCCCCACCCCCCTTTTGTTTCACCACGTCGTTGCCATGCACTTTCGTGACGCGCGCGGGTGGAGATGTTCACCCGGGCAAGGAGTGACGTTATCCCACATAATTTCGGCGTTCTGAGCGCAACCCATTGCTTGGCCATGGCCCCTGCCGCTTTTCGACAAAATTCTGCTGTCTGGGCCCCCGTAATTTTTCCATGTAATTTGTTTAATGACCCAATAATAAAAACATTCCACATGTTCAAATTTTAAAATCACAACATATTAGTATATAATTAAGCATAAAATGAAATAAAAATCTAACAATTCGTCGTGTTACGAATGTCACAATGTTGTGAAAAAATTCACTAATTTCTTTTAAAAAGACACTATTTTCCATCATAGAATCTTTTAAGAAAGAGAAAAATTGGAAACCTGTTTCTGGAATGCCAACTCTTTAGGGAAACGAGTTTCCTAATTCTTCTTAATTACTGAGACGGCCCTGAAGCATGAATTTGAAGTTTCTGAAGTTCCGAAACGCTTCCGAATTTCCGAAATGGGGAAATGTGAGCCGCGGAGAGTTTCCGTGCTTCATAGTATTTCTTGGCGCCTTTGTATACGGCGCTGATACGCAAGAGGATAGCAGGCCATGTCTTTGGGCCTGATCTGGAAATTTTTTCAATCCTAGTGGGCTCCGATCACGGGTTGCTGCTCTCTGGGTTGGACAAGGGACCTAGCCTTTATTGGTTTGGAACCTAGTTCTTTTTTATGTTTTATATTTAGGATGGACTAATACAACTTAGAAACCATGTATTTAGGTTTAATTAGTCTAGCACATATAGCCTTTTTGATATTTTTGATACACTGTAAATGTTATTTTTGGATGCTATATACTACATTCGTCCCATTTTATGTGTCGCGTTTGGTTTTGGCACAATTATTAATAAAATGGTTGAAAAGGTAAAAGTCGTGGTTGAGATTTGAGTATAATAAAGTCAATTGTTGTGAACCACATATTTCTTTCCAGAAAAGGAAATGTGACACTTAATTTGAGACAATCCAAAAAAGAAAGTAAGACATGTAAAATGGAATGGAGGGAGTACTATTTAAATTTCATCTAAAAAAGAAGTTTCATCGGACCATCATGCTCCCAACAGCGGAGAACTGCAACTGGCTGAAGAGCAGAATGAAGGTCGTCAAGTGGGGGCAAGCCCCTTATGACTGGTGGAACACGCCTGTGATGGGGTTTAAGTTGGACACATGATGTAGCTACTAGCTAGCAAGATGTCATGATCAATGAGTTCCCTTTCGACCCCTATTAATTGGGTTGTCCCAGGAGTATGTGCCACGAGTTTGGGTTGGTTGTGCCCATACTCTAGACGGAATCAGGTATCACCCAACGCTGTATGATAAGAGGTATTTGATAGAGAGCAGGGTGAGCAGGGGACGGGGACGGGCCTGAGCCCACCTTCGTGGGCCGGCTGTGGGCCATTTAATTAATTTTAATTATTCCTTTTATTTTGTTTCTGAAGTTTTCTGAATATTATTTCCTTGAATACATTTACAAGAAGTACATAAGCTATTTATACAGATAGGAATCCTGAGAGAGTCTATTCAGCACCCTAGGTGACTGTCTAAATACTAAACATAAATGATTGAGAACTGAAAAGACAGCAGCTATTAAATACAACCTGAAGCACTAAAGACACATAATTACAGTAATAATAAGGAAAATAAATCCTAGATTAATGATGTCTCTTCGTTTTATCAACAGTTTCCTAGTATGATTTAATTAGGACTTCTATTCTAATTAGAATTAGAGGTTTCCCATTTTTATTTAGTTTCCAAGAATGGTTTAATTAGGACTTCTATTCTTATTAGAATTAGAGGTTTCCTATTCTATTTAGTTTCCTAGTATGGTTTAATTAAGATTTCCTATTATTATTAGACTTAAAGGGTTATTTAAACCCCTATGGAGGGCTATTGGGATTATCAATTAATAATATTGGAGTTGTAGCTTTAAGCTTGGGCAACGGTTGCTAAGCGTTGATTATTTTATTTTTCTGCTTTCATCAATTGATAGAGAGCAGGGAGAAGATGGGACGGAGACAGGCTTGAGCCCACACTTATGCTAGTTGATAAGTGTAGGGAGCTGGAAGTTTTAACTTTTAACGATTGGGTTTTGGTGGAATATGTGTAAATCTAAAACTTGTGCAGGTGATAGAAATACGAGTAAAGCCTGTACAACTAATAATAAATGTTACGGGAAAGTATATTGTAGAAGGGGGAAGAATAAAGGTTAGTAGTTAGCTGAGGTGGCCTTTTCTGGTAGTAGTTGAGAAGAGAATAATTAGTTGGGTTTGGGAAGTTAGTAAGCAGGCTGTTAGACAGTTAGATTGGGCTGGGAGAGATTGAGATATTGGTATCTCGTTTCTTGTAAAGTTCTTGTACATTTCCACCATTAATGAGAGCTTGAATTGTTTCTTGAATTCTATTCTTTTACCGTAAATTGACTAGAATACCTGCGAGAGTCTATCAGCAGGGCTGGACTTTAGGAGGGTTTGGGAGTTCAATATTTTCATGCTAGGTCAGCAGGCATGGCTGCTGCTGACAGAACCCAACTCTTTAGTAGGGTGGATTTACAAAGCTAGTTACTACCCAAAGGGATCTTTTTTACAGCTAAAATTGGGAATAGTTCATTGTTTGTGTGGAGAAGTTTATTAGATTCTCAAAGTGCTTTGAAAGAAGGTTATCGGTGGTGAGTTGGGGATGGTAAATCCATAAATATTTTGGATGAGCCATGGCTGCCTGACGCTTCAAATCCTTATGTGGTTACGCCGTGTATGTTTGAGTTGGAAGGGGCAACGGTGAAGGGGCTGGTTCCGGGATAGGGACTTAGTTAGGACTACCTTTGAGTGTGAGGGAAGTTCTCAACCAAGTGATTTGGGTGTGGGAACAGAATAGTGTTTATACAGTTAAAAGTTTTTATAGGTGGGTGGTAGGGGAGGCTGATTCGTTGGAGTGGTTGGGCTGGACGGTGATGTGGAAGTTCAAGATTCTGTCAAAAGTTAAAATGTTGTTTTGGCAGGTGTGTAGTGTGTCTCTTCCTACAACTGAAGTGCTGAAAGGTAAACGGGTAAACTTCCCTGAGAGGTGCAGCCTGTGTAGAGTAGAGGACGAGTCACTGGCTCGCTGCTGCATGTTGTCGCGAGATGTGCAGTGGCTGCTGCAGTTTGGAGTCATTTAGGGTGGAGTTTGTTGGGAGCATTAGCGGGGCCCTTTCTATACTGGTTGCAGGCTGTTTTTCCGATGAAAAACTGCAGAGGAAGTTCAGGTTTTGCGTGGGAGATTGGGGGTTATGACAAGAGAGGAATAACAGGTTGTGAAGAGGTTCTCGAGCTTGTGCAAGGCATATTTTAAAATGCAGTGGCTGCAAATCGGCTCAATTCAAGTTGCCGTTGGGCCCGGTAGTGAGGCAGGCGGGTTCTCCAGTGTGGCAGCGACTGGCGGGGGAGAGTAAAAGTCAACGTTGATGCTGCTACCAGAGGTAGTCGGCGAGGTCTCAGTTGGGTGGTCCTGGATTCGCAGGGAGGATTTCTGGCCAGAGTTCCCAAGCCTTGGGCTGGATTGTGTTCCACAAGGGAAGCTGAGATGATGTGTATTCCAGAGGCACTTAGTTGGTTGACAAAATCAAAACTGGCATTTTGTGGATATTGAATCAAATGCTTTAAAGGTTATAAATGTGATCCAGTGATCCAGTCGTGCGTTTCAAACGGCATTTGGTCTTCTTGCTGATGATATCACAAATATGAGCACTAGTATAAATTTCTTTCAGGTAAGACGTTCTGCAAACCAGGTTGCTCACTTGTAAGCTCGAGTAGCTGGTTCCGTGTCAGATTTGGTTTGATCATCCTCATTGTATTTCTCAATGCTTGGACCATGATTTGATTAATGATATCAGAATTTATTCTTCTCAAAAAAAAGAAGCTACTACTTTTACTGATTTGACTTGGTATTTAATTTCATAACTTTTAGTCTATTAATATTTGCTTATAGAGAAATATAATGTACTAATACTGTGTAGGTATTGGAATCCTAAACGTTAAACCTAATAGGATTATGAAACTATATACTACGAAAACTATATTACTATTTTCTTATACTTCATCACTAAATTGTACTAATGTACTATTTTCTTATACTTCAATATTAGTCAAAGACTCACTGTTTTTTGGCTTGGAATATGATGGAGTAAAGCAAAATGACTCACTAAATTGTCTGCGCTTCTTTGTTATGAAGCAACCGTCAGTCCATGTAATTTTTGATGCGATTTTCACTATGGTCATCCGGAAACAGCCTCTTTGTGCTTTAGTACAAGGGTAAGACTGCGTACATCCGACCCCCCCTTACTCCACCGTAGGTGGGAGCCTTTGCGGTACTGGGGATAATGATGATGATGATGATGATGATGATCACTAATCATTCACTATAACCCATAGTATTGTGTTTGCATTGGGTCCAGTTGGTTGATTTTGAAAGCTGGAAGGCAATACTATCAAGATCAGAAAGGAGTTTGGGAGCTATGAGTAGTGAAGATGCGGTTAGCGTCTTCCCGAGCTCTATGGAGAAGCGTCATATTGATATCCAGGGTAACATCTATTCATTCGGGTTGCTTCTTCTTGAAATAATCAGTGGCAAACCTCCATACTGCAAGCACAAAGGGTCCTTAGTGGATTGGGTAAGACTGATTGAACCTATTGCTACTTAAATTTATGTGGATGAATAATTTTTTAAACTTCTAGTATGGTCCCGCCCACCCTTTTGACTCATCCACCGCCGCAACAAAATGATATTGTAAAAGTAGGGTTATGGAGGTGAAAACTAAAGGGAAAAGGGGCAGATAAGGCCACGTACTAAAAAAAAAAAGGTCAAATAAGGCCTTATTTATGAGACTCTGTCCGGCCTTCGTCATTTGGGTTGGTTCTCGGTGGAATTTTTTGATGAAATTTTTTGAGCATCTTATTCAGTAAGTCTACTTTACTCATACCAAATTTAAGCTAAAACTTCAATCGGGAAGCCATTCAAATGAATTCTTGAAGATAATTGCGCAGTTAAAAGCGCAGTTACCTTCAAGAATTCATTTAAATGCTTTCTCGATTAAATTTTTATCTGAAATTTGGTATGAGTAAACTAGACTTAATGAATAAGATGGTCAAAAAAATTAATCAAAAAATTCCACCGAGAACAACCCCAAATGGCGAAAGCCGGACAGAGCCTCATAAATAAGGCCTTATTTGACCTTTTTTGGTTAGTACGTGGCCTTATTTGCCCCTTTTCCCAAAACTAAATGATGAAGCTCATCATTTCGGCAAATGTATCACTTCTTCATAGGCAAATGAATTCCTTGAAGTACCGGAGGCAATGGCGTACGTGGTGGATCCGGAGCTGAAACATTTCAGATATGAAGACCTCAACATAATATGTGAGGTGATCAAATTGTGCATCCAACCAAGTTGGATCAGCAGAACTTCAATGAGTGAGTTGTGCACTCTGCTTGAAGGAAATATTGACACTTGTATGTCTGTGGAGCTTAGGGCTTCTTTAGCATGGGCTGAACTTTCCGCCCTCTCCTGAGAGATTCACTCTTTATTACAAATATACAGACCATCTATCTATATTTTTTTCCTCCCATTTTTTCTAGCATCTTGAGTTGTGTGAGATCTGTGCAAATTTTGTTTGCCATAGAGATGCCGAACTGGCTAATTTTCTTTTCCGTTGTAATTTGTAAATGACCAGAACATCTTTGTGCCACAATACCAAATAGTCAGTAAAACAAAAGCTTAAATTGCCGACCCACCCACCCCGAAAATATGTATATATATATATATATATATATATATATATATATATATATATATATATATACACACACACACACACACATATATATATACACACACACCACACACACACACACACACACACACACACACACACACATATATATATATATATATATATATATATATATATATATATATATATAGAGAGAGAGAGAGAGAGAGGGTCGAGTTCTAATGAGAAGACATCTTAACGTGAGAAGTGAGAAGTTACACATTTACCTATTCCTGATGCATTTTTTTGCTAATCTGACGCACTTTTTGCGATGGCAGAAAAGTTCCGATTAATTACGGAAATGCCACCACGTCTAGCATCACTTTTTTAATATTTTTTGCACTTTCCCGTGCACTTTTTTGCTAATCTGATGCACAGATCTTAAAATGAACGCACCAGATGCACTCTCACTTCTTATGATTAGCACTCTTCTCATTTGATCCTTATTCTATATATAATGTTACATAAAATTAATAAAGTTAATCTGGTATTAGTTTCAGTGACATGCAACACTATATCACCAAAAAATTCAATGACAAACTAAGGCATAACAAACATATTGAGGTATGCAACACTATATTACCAAAAATTGTAGTTACATTGACAAATTCCTTATTATGCTCGATGACATATGAGCATTCACACTTTGCTTATTCAAATTGAGATCACAATAAAACATAAATCACACTATTCAATACTCAATCTCTTTCGTTTTTGAGAGTGACTTACATGCATGTTAAAATTTATAGCAAATTAGCACATGAATCATATTGTTACATTCTCAGACATACATTTTGAACTTCAAAAAGCAAAGTACATAGTTCGTTCGGATGAAATACCTTGCAACTGTTTTGCCTTTAGACCTCGTCATTTTCTCGATATGCAAAACGTTCTTCTTCGTTCGGATTCTTACTTTTCCTTCTTCAGAATGCACTTCGAATGGTGGAACTCTGTCTGATGGAACTTGATGGAAGCGTGAAGTCAGAAAGTTTATCGAGAAATGTAAATAGCCAATGTCAAAAGACGCAGCTATGGGAAGAAAAGACGCGCCGATTTCGAGCCATCATCGACATGGAGCCACCCCGCAACGTCAAAGAGGTACAACGGCTGACAGGGCGACTGGCGGCCCTGAGCCGTTTTCTCTCCAAGTCAGCCGAAAGGTCACTCCCTTTCTTCCGGATCATGCGCAAAGCTAACAGCTTCAAATGGACGACGGAGTGCCAGGAAGCGTTCGAAGAGCCGAAGAGGTACCTTTCGTCCCCACCCGTGCTCTCCAAGCCCAAAGCCGGCGAAACCCTCTTCTTGTACTTAGGGGTGAGCACGTCGGCCATCAGCTCCGTGCTCATCCGTGAGGACGAAGGGGTGCAGAAGGCCAATTTCTACATCAGCAAGACATTAAGGGAGGCCGAGCTCAGGTACTCCTCCATTGAGAAGACGGTGCTAGCCATCGTCCATACAGTGAAAAAGCTAGGGCACTACTTCCAGGCCCATGCCGTCCATATACTGACCCAGCAGCCCCTTGGCGCACTCATGAGGAGCCCCACTAGCTCCTCAAGGATGGTGAAATGGGCGATCTTCCTCAGCCAATTTCAGATTGAGATCAAGCCAAGGCCATCTATCAAAGGGCAACCTTGGCCGACTTCGTCACCGAATGCACGGCAAGGGAGACAACCGCTACCACCCCCGGGCCAGAGCCCGATGACACATGGATCCTCTTCACTGACGGCTCGTCGGCCGCGAAATCATGTGGCGGCGGCGTCGTCCTCATATCCCCTGAAGGATTCAGAGCCTACTATGCCATCCGCTTCAACTTCAGGGTATCCAACAATGAAGCTGAGTATGAAGCCCTCCTAAGCGGCCTCAGACTTGCCGCTGGCCTCAAAGCCAGGCACATCAGAATCAGGTGCGACTCCAAGCTGGTAGTGGGCCAGGTTGAGGGTACGTACGAAGCAAAGGAAAGCCGGATGAAGCAATACAAACAGGCGGCAGAGGAGTTGCTGAAGGCATTCGAAACCCACAAGATCACACAGATCCTAAGGGCCGAGAACGCCGAGGCTCACATCCTCTCCAAACTCAGCTCGGACACCCCAGAGCACATCTCCCAGTTAGCCAAGATTGAGGAGCTGAGTATGTCCAGCATCCATGCCAGCCCCATCTTGTGCATCCGACAGCGGCCGGAGGACTGAATCTCCGACATCACCACTTTCATCACGACGGGGGAGCTACCCCAGGACGAGGAGAGGGCCAAGCTCGCCAAACTCAGGGCCCGAAGCTACACTATTGAAAATGGCAAACTCTACAAACGATCCTACAATGGCACTCTCCTCCGATGCCTGCACCAAGACGAGGCCGAAGTGGCCATGGAAGAAGTTCACTGTGGCGTTTGCTCCTCACACCAGGGCCCTTTCAGTATGTCCCGGCGTCTCGTCGTCCAGGGCTATTTCTGGCCGACGATGGCACGGGATTGTGCGGATCTTGCCAGGAAATGCACCACGTGCCAGGTACTCCAGAAGGCCCCTTGTCGGCCAGCCGTCAACTACGCCCCCGTCAGCACTGCAATTCCTGTTTCGAGATGGGGCATTGACCTGGTCGGCCCTCTACCCAGAGCTGCGGGCAACAACCGCTACATCATCGTCGCAGTCGACTACTTCACCAAGTGGGTCGAAGTTGAACCTTTGGCCAGCATCACGGGGACTAGGTGTCAGAAGTTCGTCCACAAAAACATTCTCACCCGCTTTGGTGTACCCCAAGAGATCATACCCGACAACGGCACCCAGTTCGAAGCGGCACCCTTCCAAGAGCTCCTTCGAGAATGGGGAATAAAGCACCGTTTCTCTTCCGTTGCCTACCCTCAAGGCAACGGGTAGGTTGAGAACGCCAACAGAACCATAATGGAGGGGCTGAAGAAGAACCTGCAGGACGCAGGAGGAAGTTGGGCCGACGAGCTCCCCAACATCCTATGGTGCTATCGTACTACTCCAAGGAGGGCAACGGGTGAAACACCTTTTGCCTTGTGCTATGGCTTTGAAGCAAAAGCACCCACAGAGGTCACCATTCCCAGCCGACGGGTGGAGCAGTATGACCCAAAGGTCAACGAGGAAAACATGAAAATCGACCTCCACCTGGTCGATGAAAGACGTGAACAGGCATTCATCCGAGCAGAGAACTACCGGCGTCAAGTGAAATCGTACTATGACGCCAAGGTACGTTCCCGAGAATTCCAAGTGGGGGACTACGTCCTCCGCCGAAGGGAAGCAAGTCGGCCGACGGAAGGAGGCAAGCTAGCCTTGAAGTATGAAGGTCCCTACATCGTCAGTGCCGTGGTGAAACCCGACACCTACAAGCTTAAACGCCCAAACGGGACCAATGTACCACGAACGTGGAATGTACACCATTTGGTGAAGTTTTATCAATAATCCGAAGGAGGTGCAGCCGGCGAAGCCCTCACCCTTTGACGGGTTATTGATTGAACGCCACCCTCGGCCTTCAGCCACTTTTGAATAAAAATCATGTTTCCTTTGATTTATTGGAGTTCGACTAGCACATTAACAAGCGCCCTCATCGGCCACCTTAGAGCGAAAGGCTCAGGCATGGCCGATGTGGCGCTTCGCATCCGCAACCTTAGAGCGAAAAGCTCAGGTATGCCCCGTTGTATTTTGTATCAGCGAAAGGTTTAGGCCCAGCTGAAAGAGCACGTCGTACAGGCCCCTTAGAGCGAAACGCTCAGGAAGGGCCGACGACGTCTCCAGGACGATGGGCCCGCAAACGGCCCGCGTCTTGAAACGGGAAGTTCACCGCGTCGTCCACGCGCCTGATCGCAGGACGACAGGCCTGAAATCATGACCGAGGTGACAAAATCCCAAAACTCGGGGACGGGCAACGGCAGTCGTTGGAAACCAACCAAAAGCCTAGCCCGCGTCATAAATAGGCGACGGGACCCCCCTGAGATCATGGACGTTATAAACGAAGTCCAAACCGGCCGAAGGGCCATCGACCCCTTCGGCCGAAGCCTGAAAGAAGGACACTACCCGAAATAGGGAACAAAAAAAAAGAGGGAAGCCGACGGCCGTGCGCATTAGCCGGCCCCGAGCAGTAAAAATAAATCCCCGCAAACCAGCCACACATTTGGCTAAGTACATATCAGTTGAATACAAAGGTAACACCACCAACAGGTAACTCGGGCGAAGCGGCCACCCATTACGAGAAAAGTGTCAAGGACGGAGCATGCGCCCGTAAAATCCTAACCAAAGTGGTTGGGTGAAACGAGGTTGGTAACCTTCATCGGCCATGACCACCTGAAGTGCCAACACTTAGCATGAAAAACAAAGAATCATAGTTTGACACTTCAACACAAATCCTGAAGTTGAACACCGGAAAGGAGGCCCAGGACGAGACGGGCACTAAAACACCCACGGGAAAGTTAAACACACGGGTGGCAACCCCTACCGGCCACAAGATTCTTGCTGGCCGTTAAAGGCGCTAAAACCTAGACGGTGGCTTAAGCTGAAAATCTTCAAAGGAAGTTGACCAAGTGAATTCCAACACTTAGAGAAAATTCTAAAGAAACCAAACGCAAAGGAAAAGGCAAAACACCCGGGTACCTTCATCGGCCATACCGTCCAACCTGGCCGACGACGATACTACGCAGAGAAAGTTACATGGCCTAAAAATTGGGCAGTCTCCTCAACGAAGGGGCAGCCTCAAGACGAAGCGGGCACTCAAATACCTGTAGGTGCCCGTCTCGGCCTCGCCAACGACCGGAAAGGTCTTGCTAACCGATAAAGGCACTACAACTAAGGTGGTTTCTCAAGTTGCCACTTAGTGGACTTCAAAAACTTAGAAAGTTTCCCGGAAAACACAAATATCAAAGGCGTGGCCGACAAGGGTAACAGGCAGAGAAAACTACAACTCCCAAACACTTAGACGAAGTGGGCACTCAAAACAGTTGAAGGCACCCTCTTCGGCCCGGGTGTCCGTATCGGCTGCTTACTTAGAAGATTTTCTAAAGCTATGACTGACATTTTATACTTAGGAAATTTCCAAAAATTCTCTAAGTATTTTGGCAACAAGACGAAGCAAACACTCACACGGGGACGTCGTACAAGCATGGAAAGAAAAGAAGGCAAAAATATCAGAGTATGAAAGACAAGAAGCATTTTCATTCATAAATCAGGAAAGTACAAAGCGGGCTACTGGGCCGTTACATAATCAAAAGTCAGAAAAAACAAATACAAGGAATCATGGCTCTGAAGGGGCTTCGGAGTCCTTCTCGGCATCGGCTCTCTCTTCGTCCGGGGCAGCGGACGCACCGGTAGCGGTACCTGACGTCGCGGTATCCTCAAACATACTTGGCTCATAGGCCCAATCGTCGCTGACGTGAGAGCTCTCAATGGGGAGCTGCCGATCAGCCACTGGGAGCTCCAACTCCGCCTCGGGATGCCTCATCAATGAAGGCAACTCAAGGCCGACGGCCCACTCCTTGGCCACACCCATATCTATGAAACGCCGTTGAAGCCTCCTGTAGAGCAGCCGTTGCATCCGGTAGTGACCAAGATCGTAGAAGATTTTCATCTCTTTCTCCCAGTACGCCTGGCCGTCGGGGGATTTGGTCACCCAGTCGACAAGCCTGGCCGCCACGACCTCGAAGCACCAGGAGAGCCGGTCCTCGTCCTTCCAGCCGACTTCGAGGAACTTCTGCACAGCTGCCTCAGCAGTTTTCTCCTCGGCGGCACTAAGGGCCAGCTCCGCACTGGCCTTACCCTTCTCGGCCTCCTCCGCACGCCGAAGGGCCTCGTCACGAATGCGCTCCATATCGCCCAAGCGCTGGAGGGCCCCTTCCTTCTCAGCAGCCAGCTGATCGGCCTCATCAGCCCTCTTCTTCAGGCCTTCGACTTCAATCCGCAGCCTCTCCAAGCTGCCCAGCGCTTCGTCGGCCGAGGCAACCCTTTGCTCGAATTGCTTCAAACGAGCAATCTCCTTTTGCTGCCTCCTGTTGCTTTCCATCAACATGAAGGCGCCCTGCGGTAAAATATGGGTTAGACGACAATAGCGCATAACAAAAAACAGAAATGCAGACGAAGCGGACGTGAGTACTTACTTGGACGATGTGGTCCATCCCACCATCGTACATCTTAACATGGCCGAGCTTCTTCAGGTAAGCCCGGTCCTCGTCAGGGATGGCCTTGGAGATCACCTCGTGGCCGTCAATGATCTCGTTGAACAGCCCCCTTTGACAGGGTATTCCACCTCAAGCTTGTAGGTCCCTTTGACCAGCTCTCGGCCGGACCCTTTTTTACGGGTGGCCGTTACGGCAGCAGGAACAGTGGACAGGGTGGTGGACGAAGGGCCCAAAGGGTGGTCCACCAAAGCATCAACATTGGAACCCCCCCCCCCCCCCCCGTCCCCAGAGGGAACAGTCGACGTCCCGGCATCACCAGAAGGGGAAGCTCTCTTCGACTTCTTAGTAGGCTTTAGGCCCGCCTCAGTCAACTTCTTTTGGCCCTCATCGGCCTGCCGTTTCTTCTTCGGCTGCACTGGGGGCTTGGCCGCAGGGGCAGCACCGGGCTGCTGGGCCTTCAGCTCCTCGGCCGTCTTAAGTTGTGCCCTCTTCATGAAGGACATACGATCCATGACAAAACCTGCACCAGAAAAAACACTAAGGGTCACCAAACAGAGAATACAAAAGTACGACGAGAAGAAGTGCATCAGAAAGGAATTACCATCGTCCTCAGCTGGCACCCCCAGATCGGGACCATCAGCCTCCTCGTAAGACGTGGTCATCTTCGGCCACAACTCCACATCGTCGTCATTGTCACCATACACAAAATACCGAACGAAGCCGATGGCGGCCATTTTGTACTCGGTAATGTACGTCTTCACACTCCTCGGCCCTCCCTTCAGGAAAGCCTCAACCTGAGCGTCCAGGATGGAGCTCCTCGGTGTGTCATGAAGATTAAACCGTCCACTGTGGCCGACGGAAGGAAACTCCACACCCCCTTCACCCAACGATACGAACACAAACTTCCTTTTCCAACCATGGATGGACGTCGGAAGGTCTGTGAAACTTCTTTTCTTGGGGAGTTGTTGGAGAGTGGCATACGAGGCACAGTTCTGGTGACTTCCACGGCCTATCTGATATAGGTTCATAAACAGCGCCGTCGTCAGCCTGAAATCCAATTCAGCACACCGCAAGAGGAAGCCGACGATAAGCGAGTAGCTATTCGGCGTCAACAAGGCCGGAGGGAGCCCCACCATATCTAGGTACTCGGTGATAAAGGGATGAAGCGGGAACCTAAGTCCCTTGGCAAAGCTCATCGGGTACACTCCAAAGTAGCCCGGGGGTGGATTAAGGACATGGTCCGTCGGCCTGGGGGCCCTAACCCTACCATACGGCCCCACATACATTTGTGCAACCAGGTACTCACCCGCATTACTCTGCGGCCTGATAATGAAGATATTCGTCAGATCCAAGTAAGAGAAGGTTGGCCCTCTCTTCGGCCTCCTCACCCTCTTCGGCGGCGCAACACCCTTCACAGCAGACACCGGCTTTGGGCAGGGGATGGCAGCCGACGTGGACGCCCCATCAGCAGTTCGGGAGACCCCTACGTCCCCACCTCCAGACGATGACGCAGACTCCTCGTCCTCACCATCCTCATCATCCTGCTCCCCAGACTTGAACGAGCTCAGATTCTCAAGCTCTTCACAGAACTCCTCGACCACTTCATAGTCAAGGGACTTGGTGGAGGGCTCGTCGTCGTAGGGGTAGTACTCTTCGTTGAAGTCTTTCATCTTAAACACTATTTCGAGTACACGACAACCTACTTCGAGATCTAAGGGTGTTCAAACGCCTAACACTAGATCACTAGCCTAGGAAGCAAAATATACAAAGTACAGAGAAATTTCGATGACACTAACCTTGAAGAACACGAAGAACACGAAGAACACTTGCTTTGAAGTTTATCTCTCTAGAAATTTGGCCAGCACTTCGATAGCTCAGATTGCAAATGAGAGCTCTCGTCGGACAGAGAGGGGTATTTATAGAACCCCCTACCCAACGGTCACTACACGTGGCAGCCTCCCAGTGGCCACACCAACAGCCACTAACGGGACGCCACCACGTCATTAATGGGCCAAACCCAATCCACAGATCAAAAGCCCACTGGCAAAGCAGGCTCTACGGAACGGGGAAGGGGAGAATAACACTCACAACGGCCAGGGCACTCAACGGCCAACAACAGACAACGGTTACCCCACAGCACCCGTATCAGCCATCTAGACGGCCACAATACCCCAAAGGAAAGGAACATAACGGCCATGAGACCCTCGCACTAAAACCCTTGATGATAACCCTTTGAAAGCGACCTGCGTCCAAGGGTTCTCCCACAGGGTTACCTTGGTCAGGAAATCGCCAAAGTGTTGGATTCAAGGGCCGTATGAGGATCCCACTTCGGCCTAAGTTTCGAATGACTCCTTCACCCCTCACTTACTCTTCGGCCTGAAGCAGTGGGGGACTGGGGGACTACACCGGCCTCAAGAATAACAGGCGAAATCAAAGAAATCCAAAAATACATTAAGTCCACAACTACAACATCAAGACATGCACCACAACGTCCATAACATCATGGTGCACCTTCGGCCACAGCAAAGCTTGAGATCACAGGACACTCATCGGCCTTGAAACCACACGTCACTGTCAAGCCAGGAGTCAAGAGAAAGATTAACATACCTAAATCACTGTCGTCCATGTACCGCAACGGCCCCAAGGTCCTCACAACTTCACCTTCGGCCAGACAGTGTTATCATCCCCAAAATCGTGGGCAACATGGCGCCTTGTCGTCCAAAAACACGAGGCATCATCAACAACGGCCAAGAGGAAGGCACGGTGCCCTCATCGGCCACCCAAAACAAAGACGCAACCCCATCAGCCACCCTAAAGGGAAACGTGCCCAATCAACAACCAAGGAGAGACACTACCTTCATCGGCCACTCGTGCCAGGACACTCATCATCCACAAACAAAGCGCACCAAAGGAACAATAGCCTTCCCCGTCCGCATCAGGGGGCAGGCAACGGCCAAACTCAGAACAGGGCCACCAAACGCCACAACAGGGAACGGCCAACGTGGTCCCGCATTGGCCAAGAAGCATCGAGCACAGAAATCTACTCTCCCTCACTTCGTCTACATCTCAGCTTAGAGAGTGGGGGACTCCTCATGGAGTATATGGGTCTAGGCCCCAGGACCCACATACTCAGAAGAACAGAAAGCACAGCCACTACGCGGTGCCCTCGTCGGCCAAAGACCCTCGTCGGCCGAAGAAGGACCAACTCAGAATATGATCCTGAAGCCAAGGAACCAGGGTGTCCTCATCGGCTGTGCCCTCATCGGCCGTGCCCTCGTCGTCCAAGACCCTCGTCGGCCACGGATGTCTCACAGAACCGGATTTTACACTTATTCATTTATATAGCCCACCAGTGGCTTTGTATTCGGCCCAATAGCGGTCCAGTTGTAAATGGGCCTCCCGAGCCCAAGGCTTGGGAGTCCAGCCCGTATTTTTCCTATAAATACTTCTTCTGGAGGTAGTTATGGGGGTTACAAAATCATTCTATTGAAGCATTACTTGCACTTCTCTCTAGCTCTCACTTCTCTCTAGATATATATATATATATATATATATATATATATATATATATATATATATATATATATTACAAGTTGTTCGGTGTTCGGTTCGGTTTATGGTTTTTCGGTTTTAAACCAAACCAAACCAAACCATTCAGTTTGAGCAAATTGCTACCAAACGATTTGCTTAAGTAAACCCAAACCAAACCAAACCACCAATTTTTGGTTCGGTTCGGTTAAGAAGATCTGTAACATATTTATGTTGGGAGAAAAAGTGACCTAGATAGAATTAAATAGGAAGTTATTAAACTATATACTTTGGAAAATCAAAACTTAATTATTTTTTTTTTGAAATTTTTCGTGAACGTGTGACTGTTTGTAGTGATATATAAAAAGATAGATATCATCAGTTGTATTATTTGAGTGTGACTGTATATATTATTGGTGATGATTGGCAAAAACTCATAAAAGACTTATCACTTTTAGTGATTTTAATGAAAACACATTGGTGATAATATTTATATTATCATGGAACAAATTTTAACTAAAAATAATGTTATTGATAACATATTTGTTGTTGGTTCTGATAATGGTATTAATAATAATGTTGTTATACCTATATTACATGAATTGTGGATCCTACTCTGATTGATACATTTTTACATCAACATTGTGCATGTCATCATATTATTAATTTGTGTGTAAAAGAGGGCTTAGCCGCATTAGAAAATGTGATGGAGAAAATTAAGTGTAGTACTACAGTTAAACAACAATGGCGTGCTTATTTGAAATCTAAACTTGTCAAGTACTGTGTTTTTCCTAAAGATTTGTCTATTTGGTAGAGTAGTATTTATAAATTATAATTCCAATTCTTAGATTTAGGAACCCTTTGCCTGACTTTTTGAAAGAAACTAGTAACTACTCCCTCCGTTCTTTTTTAGTTGCAACGGTCAACATTTCACATTTACCAACGCACGTCTTTGACCGTAATTAAATCTTAATTCTATTAGTAAAAAAATACTAAAAATCAGATTTTGAATATTTGTAATGAGATGAATTGAACAATATTTTTTAAAAAAAAAATTCATAAAATAATAGCGTAAAATGTAGTCAAAGTAGAGCATGTGAATAGTGTAAAATTCAACATGTTGCGATTAAAACGGAACAGAGGATAGTATATTATAGAACCGTGAGAGTTAGACACTAGAAAAAAATTGGAACGTGTTAGTTTATTTTCATAGCGTTACTCAATCTTTTTCTAATGTATATACACCTACTATTAACATGGTTTTATAGAACCTGTTAATCTCATCATTGCTATCAATGAATTTCAAGGGTTCATTATTTTTGTAATTTCATGAAAGTTTTTTTTAAAAATATATTATACCTACACTCCGCTGATATATTCAATTGTTTTCGTTTTGATCCCCGTTTCAACCTTGTTAGTTATCAAACATTTTTAGAGTGCTGATATAGTTGTTTATATGTGCCTATGTACAATGACCACCCTATAGATATTCAAGCGTAATTCAACGAGATTAGTAATATATTTCTTACTTCATTTAAAGAATCTCATGCACAATATACTAACATACCCCCTCCGCCGAAACAACTTGTTTCTTTAGCTAAAGAAAAGAGTCTTTTTAAATCTGCAATATCTAATCTTTTGAGAGAGAAACTAAATTTACTCCTATCATTTCACAAAGCTGGATTAACAAGCTTTCTTTACATCTAACGTTTTCATGTAAGTATGAAGAAAGAAAGTGACATTCTCAAATGGTGGAAGGATAAAGAAGGGATGTTTCCGATTTTTATCAACAATGGCCAAACAAATCTTGTCCATGTCTGTTTCGATGGTTGCCTTGGAACAAGAGTTTAGTGTAGCAAGCAACGTTATGACAAGTTATAAAACGATGTTAAGTGCACAACCTCTTGAGACATTAGTGGTTGAAGGCCCGTCGGCGAATACAAGAACTAAACATAGCACCGATTCGCCACTTCATTGAGAAAATGACAATCGAGTTAAAAAGCAAGAGTTCCAAAGAATAGGAGATTTATGTAACCATTCTCTATTGCAATTTAAATATTTAAAAACAATTCTTTGCTTACACACATAATTATGTTTGAGATGGAAAAACTGTCAAATAAAAAAAAACTCAATTAAACCCTTGAACTAAACAAACACTCAATTAAGGGCCTGTTTGGTAATGGATGCAATGGCTGAAATAGGTTTAATAGACTGAAAAGGCTTAATGTGCTGAAGTGAAAGTGTTTGGTAATATGTTGGCTGAAATGGTTGATTGAGGGTAACATTACTATAAAAGGTATTAACTTGTTTGTGTTAAATATATGTGTATTAACTTTGCTAGTAAATTAATTTTGTTTGATTAGGTAATTACTAGACAACTTAAATAACCGATGACATTGGATTTTTTACTCTTGTGTTGAATTTATATTGTTCAATACAAAAAAATACACTTTCAATAAAATATATGGACACTACTACATTTTCGAGTCTAATGTAACATTAAAATTGTAACGTTTATTGAAAGTGTTACCTAAAATCAGTCTATTGTAATAGTTTTGAAGATTTCGTTACATTTAAGTCAAAAGTGTTGCATTTATTGTAGTGCTAATGTAACGCCTTTAAACGATTTAATAAACTATTACATTTGTTCACCCGGTGTTACTTTTGGTGGACTCTTTTGTAACATAATTGAAGCGGCAAAATTGAGCGCCATATTTTCATTAAAATTAAGCTAAAACTGTAGCGCTTAAAGGCAGGACGGTAGAAAATCTAAACTGCCTGCTCCTGCAAACACTTTTGTACATAATTTTCAAATCTTTTGCACCTACAATTTTAATTTAACTTTTTAATTTAACAGGTTGAAAGTCTTTTTCCTAAAAAGAAAAAGGTTGAAAGTCAAAAAGTTAAAAGGAGATAAGTGCATTTAACTACTCGTTTTTTCTACACTTTTTCAAAATTAATTTTCCTTTTAGAAAACCTCTTCCATTGGAGTGGAGCGGAAAAGAAATGGGGATTCAGGATTTCATCAGCTCCACCACCAATTCACTGAGACGGAAGTCCGTCGCTCTCGTGAAGCAAGCATGGGCAGCTTCTCGCGCCTTCGGATTTGCAGCTATCGCTAAGATCGGTGACGCCCCTAGAGCCATCAATATTCACCGGCTCGACCCGGTTCGCTATATGCCCTATGATGAATGTCGTGCAAAGGTCGTCGTCTTCTCTAGGAAATTCGCTAGAAACACCGTCTTCTTCAGCCTCCAATGGTAGAAAACCCTAAGTGAAAATCTAAACGCCTGCTCCACTTAACATGATATTAGACACGCCCGCGCCCTGCTTGTGCCTCTCCGCCCTCCCATCCGGTTAGTGCTATTGCTTTCTTCGATAGTCCGCTGGATAGCAGACAGCTCCGCGGCCCACCTGTGCTTTTCTGCCATTGGCCGATGCTTTATCCAATTTTTCTGCCGTACCTTTTGATTTGCTTATTAGGTACGCCCGTTCTTTATTGGTTACTGCACATTGCCACCCACGCATTCCTCATTCCCCATTTTTAACACTCAGAGAAGAATGATTAATTGATGTTTGGGGCTTTGGGATTACTGGATGTAATAATGATTTCATAAATAAATCTCAAATTAGGGATCCCATATTACTTTGTTGTTTTGTGTGATGCGGCCATAACTTGACTCACTTTGAACTGGTAGATTTTTACTTTGAATTTTCAATGTTTCGCGAGCACATTTTGGCAACCTCTGGATAGTCATTGTGGTTAGGAGTTTACTGAGAGTGCTGATGGTAGCACTTCTATTTTTGGTTCCAAGCAGTGACCCAAACTCCTATGTCCTTCCTATTGAAATGTTGAAGACTAAGAATGGCTAAAATTTTACAGAAAGTGACATTAGTAGGGAAATGGTTATCAATATCAAGTCTAAGGATTTTGTTATATGTACTCATGATGTGAGAACTTAGACTTTTTTCTTTTTGTATTGACAACTTATCTAGTTGTGTGTATATACATGCAGGGGCCTGAAAATTTGTCCTGGGAAGGGAAAAAGGTATATGAAAATACTTTTACTTTTTAATGTTTTCAAATAATGTTCATAGAGTCAGGTGATTGTTTCACTTCAAAATAAAACCAATTTTTATTTCATTTCAGGTTTACAAATGAGGTTCCCCTGTATATATCATGTAAAGGTTTCCCTTCCCTATTACTTATATTTGCATAGGATAGACAATAAGCTTTTTCTTTTTTATACTATATACATAATTGTGACATCTCTTAGATATTTCCCACCATTCAAGTTCTCATTTCTATATACTTGTATTGAATTGCAAAGTGAAAGGATACTCTCTCAAACTTGTGAATTATTGGATAGGCAATAATTCTTATACCCTAGTATTTGCATTGATGTCAATTCAATTGCAATTTATAATTATGAAGGATTGAAGGTTAACATTTAGTATATTTACCCAACTTAATGTAAGATTATGAGATAACCTAACTTCAGGATATTACTATACGTTTTAAAAGTGTATTAGTTCTATGGTTGATGAATCTTACATTTAATTCAATTACAATCTATAATGATGAGGGTTAATTGTTAATATATTTACCTGACTAGTGTATTAGTTTCTACAGGGACTTTGCAAATTTAATGTAAATCTTTTATGAGACTATGCATTCAATGAGAAACTTATATATAGACCACTGGTATGTAATGCGAGTATATGAATAACTTTTATCTACCTTTAAAATCCTGGTGCGTATTTGAATTGGTACCTTTATTACACTTCCAAAAGAAGATGAATTAGCAGGGATATATTTATCTTAAATATGAATAAAAATGAATGAGCAGGGATATATTTCTCTTAAATATGAATAACAATGATTTCATAAAAAAGTTGTAAGCTAGCTATGAGTAGATTAGATACTCTATTTTCTTTTAAAGATTTTCAACTAAAAGAGTGATAGAGAGCGGGAAGAGCAGGGAGAGCAGGGGGCTGTGTGGAAGAGGAGGGTCCGAGACCCGAGGGGCTGTCGGTTTACTGCAGGCGGGAACGGGCTTGAGGTTGATTAGAATTTTTCTCATTTGTTTCCTATTTGGAGTTAATTAGGATTTCTATTATTCGTTTCCTATTTGAAGTTGATTAGGATCTCTATTATTTTGTTTACTAGTTGAAGTTGATTAGGATTTCTAGGATTTTGTTTCCTACTTTGTTAAAACCCCAACTCTATTACTTAGTTGTGAACTCAACAAAGTTCAATTTGTCACTCATCAAAGTTCAATTTGTCACTCATAATAATTAAAGTAAACATTGGGTGAGTCATGTACTGTCTAACTGTGTCAGTGTATTGCAGAGTTGAACTTATATAATTGCATTTGTGTGTGGCTGGTGATTATTAGTTTGTTTAGATTTTGAATTTTGATGTAATGGAGGATCCTAGTATCTTATACTGGGGCACATCCTTTGATCATGTAATTTCTGACTTTACATTTGGTTGTTAGCAGTTATCCAAAAAATAATAATACAACCCAAGAGTACAATTGTTGTGGATGATCGTCTATCAAAGTGAGTTTCTAAATTTTAACCATTATTTGGTTTTCCTTTTAGCTAATTATATGTGTTACTACCTCCGTCCCGTTGGAAGGTTCTCATAGCAAAACGGCATGGTTATTTAGGCAATAATTAAATACACTACTTCAAGTATATTTTGAGAAATAATTTTAATAGGTATATATTATAATGTAATTAGTATTTATAATTGTGATGTTATGAATGTATTATTTTTAATATTTAATGATTAATTTGTCACTTAAGATTGTTAATTGTTTCCTAAAATGGAAATGGGAACTTTCTAACGTGACGTCCAAAAAAGGAAAGTGAGAACCTTCTAATGAGACGGAGGGAGTAATAATTTGGGCTCTTTGTTTTATAGAAAATGATAGACATGAAACTGAGGAGGATGGAATAGATTGAAATAATGAAAGACCGTACGACATGCTAAATCTCCAACCTTTTTGATGGGTTGTTAATGCCGAATACATTCAATTTCAGGTCAAATTTGATTCTCTTGGTTTCGTCTCACTGCTAGGCTTATTAGCATTGTACTTTGTAGCTTAGATGTGAATATGAGTTCTCATACTCAGTTGCTCAAATATAAATAATTGCAGTATAATATTGATTTCTTTTTCAAAACAATATTTAGATGAGTCTTATTCTAAAAAAACAAATGAACTAATTATATATAAATATATAACACGGGCGCCTAATTATTTGAAATGTTTACTTACAGGTGAGGGATTCACATGAAGATGAAGATGGAAGCGAATCAAATGATGAATGATGCATACCCATGATTTGTCACTTGAGCTTCTCCTAGTAGCAGTGATAAACAATCTTTTGGTTTGTGAACATGATGTTCAACAGTTTGCTACGTATCAAACTCACGTCTTTGTCAAAGAGCTTTTAACATAGCTACTTTGCATACTTTTGAATGCTTTTGTACAACCTTAGTTGCTTGGTTTGTAATGTAATGGATTTGATGTTGAGGCCAACATTTGTTTCACTTTTGTACGTAATTATAATTAAATGGCAGCTAGTTACATTGATTGGTATAGGTGTGTAAAAACATCCTGACTGCATGTGTGCAAATATATATACCGTTACATTACATAATTCATCAGCGTCAATGTATTTATAAAACCGTTACATTACATTATTAATCAGGGTCAACTTATTTTTAAAACCGTTACCTCTGTGCATGTTACATACTGTTACATTTGTACTTGATCTGTTGTAACATTTATGGCATCTCATGAGGACCATTACAGTTGGTCATAAATTCCGTTACAAGCCGTTACATTAGAGCAAATGCAACGCGAGCGAATGTAACGACGAGAAACTATTACAATAAGTCGAATGTAACAATTTTTTGGACCAAATGTAATGAATTCTGTTGTTACAAAAGACCCAAAAATGTAGTAGTGGGAGTATTAAAAAGATCACTCACATGCACTTAAACTAAAATAAAAACGAAATAAAAATACTCTTAAATATTTAGTGGAGTTTGTTAATATTTTACTTAAATCCAAAACCATAAAATATTTAGCACTACATGGCCACGGAGCTTTTGATCTGGAGCACTACTCAACGTACGTATAATAGAAGGGCAAACTGGTCTTTTAAGTTAGAAACAGTACAATAATAAAAAACAGCTCAAAAAGTAACTAAATTGTTGTTTTTTCAGCTGATAAGAAAAATCAGCTCAAACAGTCAAATCATCAGGTGTTTGGTGATTTTTTTATACTTACAGGCTTATCAGCCCATATTGGATGCTCCAAACGGCCTCTAAGACATCTAACTTTATAAAACCGGAAGCGTATATGGTATAGCCGGTTGTACGGTGCCAGCCGTACAGCCGGTGGCAAACTTTTAATTTTGATGAAAATCACAATTCTCTTTAAATGAGCATTGAATCAATTTTGATGAGCACCGAGCCTCTTCTTTTGAGTATTAGGAACCTAACGATGAGCATCAGTGATATCTGTTTCATTCCTCATATATCACATTCTTTTTATTATTTTTTCGTTTATTAAAAAGTTTTAGTCCAAAATGAGCATACATAACTTACAAATTAGTATCAATAACTAAAAAGTTCATTTGCATGCAGTGTGCTCATTCATTTTGGGCGTTATACTCATTTGAGTTTAACATAAAACTCATTTCATTTAAAATGAGTATTACACTAATATAAAATGAGTATACATAAATTACAAAATGAGCATTCATAAAACTCATTTGAAATGTCTACTATGTTCATAATTTGATTTATTATGCTCACATTTGAAGATTTACGTACAACTTAGATTTCTCTAACTTGTGGCCAACAAGTGACCAAACTCACTAACCAAACTTAAGTAAGAAAAAGAGAAAAAGGGAGAGTAGTCCAAAGTAAGAACAAGGGAGAAGAAGCAACTAGGGCTGCTGCGCAGGAGCCACCGCTCAAGCTGGAGTTTGAGGTGTTGCACTCATGCTGGAGAGTTGCGGCTGTTGAGAATCGTCATTTGTGTAGGCGGAGAGCGAAGGATGAGCAACGAAACGATCTGCGAAGTGCGATGGAAGCATGCGAACTGTGATGGAAGCCCTACGAACTACGATGGAAGCTCTGCGAACTGC
This sequence comes from Cuscuta europaea, assembly GCA_945859875.1. Lineage (NCBI taxonomy): Eukaryota > Viridiplantae > Streptophyta > Magnoliopsida > Solanales > Convolvulaceae > Cuscuta > Cuscuta europaea. Next base: position 4,500,454 of record CAMAPE010000062.1, on the reverse strand, counting down.
GATGGAAGCCCAGCAACCTGCGATTTGCGAACTAAAAGGCATGTTGTACCGTACGCACGGTACAGGCGACCGTACGGTGTAATTAAATGTGTAATTTAACAGATCATCTTCTGATACTTACATGGTCGTGTACTTAGCTCATTTTATTGTTTATCTTTTTCTCTCTCCCCCCTGTCCCTCTTATTTCTTCTTACTCCTTCCACCTACCCGTCCTCCCTCATTCTTCTTCCAAGTTCCGACCACCCCTGCTCAAGCTTTTCTTGTTTGTTTTTTTCTTCTTCCACCCACGAGCAGCTAAAATCGTCAAGTTTGTCATTGAGGAATTCGGCGTCACGTAATCTCTTCCTTGAAAACTCCATCTGGAATTTTCCCTATTTTGGGTATGCCTCTTCACTTACATCTCCCCATGGCAAAGGAAATCGATTGAGATTTTGGGAGCCTTTGTTGTTAATTGTCATCGATGAAGCCTCTTCACTTGCAGAGTTGCAATCACCAAGGATTCACAAGCCGCAACGGAAAGAAGATGGCCAATGCGATTCAATCACATTGCATTTCCCTTTACCTTCACCCGATTAGTTGCTTGATTTGTTCCCATGGAAGTGCCCAATTGGATCCCAACAATGTTTCGAGCCTAAGTCAAGAAAGCCCCGCACGCTACCCCTACTCATGATCCCCATTTTCAAAACTTGTCTTCTGTGAGCCAATACAACAAGAGGAAGAAGATATTAAAAGGCAAGAAGTGAAAAAAGAAAGAAGTAGAGAAAAGAACGGGAGAGGAAGTCAAATGGGACAAAAAGAAGGGAGATGAAGATAAAGGAAAGAAAAAAGAAAAAGAATACGCGGAGGGTGAGGTGGCACAAGAAAGAAGCAGATAGGTGTCACCATATGGATTTAACAACCGATTAACCTAATGTTAATCGGCGCTAAATTATACATTTGGGCACTCATATATAGTTCAAGGTCTTAATTGATTGTTTCTTTGATTTAAAGGTTTAATTAACTTTTTTGATATACTACAAAGCCTATTGGACAATTTCCATTTGAGATTTATGTAACAACCCTTTTAATTGAGTCAATTTAAAATCACCTTGAGGAGACATGCTCTTACTCTTGAGTCTTGATGGACACGCATACTATCACTATGTAAACCACCTAAACATTGTAATACAACTACAATTTAGATAACACATTCCAAATGCCAAGTAGGATAATTTATCCCTTCCCAAATCCGAAATTTGTTCAAAGGTAAAGGGTACAAGTGAGACGGGGGATCATATGTTGAGTTCCCACTGCCAAAATCTCAAAACACCGCAGTTTTTATGCATGTACTAAACTTAGGACAACCCATCATAGAACAGCAACATTTTGGTGCTACGTGATCTCCAAAATTGGTCATGACACCAAGAATTATGCATGGCTACGATTTTAATGAATAGCACGAGAATAATGGTTATCATTGGGATTTCTCCTTCCACTGAAAACAGCAAGTGTTTTCCTCATAGGAGGCTGCAAGGGAGCCTTTTTATCGGTATGGTGGACAAATATGTTGTCTTGAGTAGTAAATATATCATCTCCCTGCAATAAAATTGTTACAGCAATAAGAAAGTAATCAAGAACATCTAAAAATAGATGGCCAGATTTGTGGAATAAGTGAATACCAACCAACTCTTTAATTTTGTAATTAACAATCATATATCATCATCAACTTTACTTTTAATTTTCGTTAGTCAGTTTAACTAAAGTTATCATATGTAACTTGTTTACAACTCTTTTTGGCAACATTTTGATCCATTACATAAAAAATGAGCTTCGCTGGAACGAACTGCACGTTATTGGGTACAAAAAGTGTTCAAAAAATTATATTTGGAGGGGCAGGAGGGATAAACTCATAAATAACAGAAAAACGTGTGGGAGATTCTGAAAATCAAAGTTCTCATGCATGCAAAAAAAGCCTTTTTCAAAATGACCTGCTTGCTTTTCTTCTTTGTTTTGGGGTACAGAATCTTCTGTGGAAGCTGGTCCTCACGTAAAACGGGGTTCTTGGAAATGCCATCTCTACCTCCTTGGGGCAGGGGTAGTGAAAACTGCACAAGAAATAAAACAACATGCAATTCATAATAAGTACAAACGGGATGACTATCACTATCTTCTTTTTCTAATAACCACACAGATAAAGTATTTTTCCAATTCAATAATATGATTTAGATGAATTTCATACTACAGAACCAATTAGATATACGGATTAGAGCATGTTATATAAACATACAGATTAAGGTTCAAATATCACTTTACAGTAACAAGTTTTAGATTATGGAGGAAAGAGATAAATATGAACAGCTAGTTAGTTTCCCAAATAACTAACTTCAACAAATTGGTAGAAAATGTAAAAAAAAAAAGGTTAAGATTCTCACTTTTGTTCCACGCAAAGATACACGTGGTCTTCTTGCTGCAATAACTATACCATTTTCTCCCACTGTAACAGCCACTTTGCGTAGTGTGCCCCCATTGCCACAACTAGGGCAGAAGATCCTACCAATTTCTGTGGTCAACTTATAGCAAGCGTGACATTTTAGTACCCACCTGAAAAATACAAAGAGAATTTTTCACTCAATGTATGCTGGGTTAACAGAATCGGACCGGACCGTGCAGGTCGATCCGGAAACCGGCAACCTGGCATCCAACCCGGTCCAGTTGCTTGTCAACCCGTAAATCCAGCCAAACCTGCAAAAACCTTAAGTCTGCTCAGACCCGGACCCGCAACGGTTCAAACCCGGGAAACCCGATTAATTTCCGGAAATTAACGGACATTGTACAAAAATAGCGCCGATGGGAATCAGTCCCTAGTCGTCAGCATGCCCTGACGAACAACTTTCCGATCTCCCATTATTATACTACCTCCGTAACACAAAGATCTTCCCATTTTGACTTTTCACGGTCGTCTAAGTTGAACTTTGACTCTAAATATCTACATATCTATATTTATAAAATTCATAATAAATTAACATTCAAATAATATGTTTTACAATGAGGTATATGAAATAAATTTTTAATCATAACATAATGTGAGTTTTGAATAATTAATGGTCAAAGTTTATAAAGTTTGACCCAAAAGAGTCAAACTGGGAAGATTCTAGGGTTACGGAGGTAGTACTGTTTAACCCATTACTGTATATGTAGAAAAATGTAGCATATACATGTTATTTTATTATGTGTACATCCGAAACTGTATAGATAGGAAGTAGAGTTGATTTAGGACTCTAACTCTTAGATTAACACGCAGTGTAGATAAGAATAGATAGATCCTAAATATTAGGATCTGTAACAAACCTTAGCTTATCTGTAATTTTGTATTTATATCATTGCCGGATGGCTCAATAATACATGGAAGATTAATTCTTCAAACCTACATGGTATCAGAGCCTCGGTTTAAACAATGGTAGAAACCAGTGAAGCTGATTCCTCACACACTACCAACCCTAACTCCCAAATTAGCTCTATGACAAATTACCAGTCTCCTATTCATTCATCTATGATAATCACTAGTCATAGATTGAATGGAACAAACTATCTGGAGTGGTCTCAATCTGTCAGACTTGCAATTGATGGGAGGGGAAAGCTGGGTTACATCACAGGAGAAATCCAACCAAAAATACCTGCAGAAGAAGGGTACAGTACATGGAGGTCAGAGAATTCACTCATAACAGCTTGGCTTCTCAACTCCATGGAGCCCCTAATTGCCAAACCTCATATGTTTATGAAAAATGCAAAGGAGGTATGGGATTCTATTAAGGAAACTTATTCAGACCTTGAGAACTCTTCTCAAATTTTTGAACTCAAAACCAAATTGTGGCAATCTAAACAAGGAAATAGGGATATTATTTCATACTACAATGAAATGGTATCTCTGTGGCAAAAATTAGATCAATGCTATGATGATGAAGAGTGGGAGAGTGCTAAGGATCTGGCCAGACATAAGAAAAAAGAAGAGAATGATAGGGTCTATATGTTTCTAGCAGGGATCAATAGGGACCTAGATGAAGTTAAGGGGAGGATACTTGGAAAAAAACCTCTACCTTCTATCAGGGAGGTATTTTCTGAAATCAGGATGGAGGATAGCAGGAAGAAGGTCATGTACAACACCCCAGCACCTAATGAGGAACCTGGGGAATCTTCAGCTTTGGTGGCCAGAAGTGATGACAACAAGAAAAAACCTTGGTGTGATCACTGCAAGAAACTGTGGCACACAAGGGATACATGCTGGAAACTCCATGGAAAACCACCAGGAGCTGGGAAGAAGAAAGTAGAAAGGGCCCTACAAACTACTGTGACTGAGACTCAACAAGAGGCAGGAGTTGAACCTAAACAGCTACCATTCACTCAGGAACAGATAGAGTACCTACTCAAATTCATACCCACCCAGAAAATCTCCAACCAAGAAAACCCTACCTGTTCTTTTGCCCAGAATGGTAAAATAACATCATATTTTTGTTCTGAAAAAAACTAAAAACACCTGGGTCATTGACTCAGGTGCAACAGACCACATGACCTACATTCCAAAGTTTTTTTCTTCTTATCAACCTTGTGCAGGAGATAAAAAAGTTAGAGTTGCAGATGGCTCTTTTTCAGCCATAGCAGGGATGGGAAATATTAAAATTTCCCCATCCATTAACCTTTCCAAAGTCTTACATGTTCCTAAACTTTCCTGCAATCTTATCTCTATTAGCAAAATTACCAAAGATCTTCAGTGTTGTGTAAAAAATTTTCCCTCTTATTGCATTTTTCAGGATCTGGCATCAGGGAAGATGATTGGCAGTGCTAGAGAGGAAGATGGCCTCTATACTTTTGATGAAGGAACACAATTGAATAAACAAGGTCAAGAAAAAACTTGTTTGCAAACTGTTTTTCCTTGTAATAATGAAGTGTACTTAATGCACCATAGATTAGGTCACCCAAGTTTTTCCTATCTGAAAATGTTGTTTCCTAAGTTATTTCATTGTGATATGTGTGCACTTGCCAAACATCATAGGAGTTCTTACATCCCTCATAGTTACAAACCAACTAGTCCTTTCACTATTGTACACAGTGATATCTGGGGTGCATCTAGAGTTTCAACTCTGAAAGGAAAAAGGTGGTTTGTAACTATCATAGATGATCACACAAGGGTCACATGGGTGTTTTTACTTAAAGAAAAATCTGAGATTGAAGAGGTGTTCAAACAATTTTACTCAATGATCCAAACTCAATTCAACACTAATATCAAAATTGTGAGAAGTGATAATGGACTTGAGTATTTTTCTAAGAAGTTAAATACTTTTTTTGCTGAAAAAGGGATTGTTCATCAAAGTTCCTGTGTAAATACACCTGCTCAGAATGGAATAGCTGAGAGGAAAAATAGACATTTACTTGAAGTTACTCGTGCAATAATGTTTTCTGCCAAAATTCCAAAATATTTATGGGGAGAAGCTGTTTTACATGCTACCTATCTAATTAATAGGATGCCATCAAAAACTCTAGGATTCAAAACTCCTATTGATACTCTTCAAACTTGTTTTCCTGAAACTAGACTAATTAATTCTCTTCCCATAAAAATTTTTGGGTGCACAGTTTTTATTACCAATCCTGACAGAACTGCAAGTAAATTTGACCCTAAGGGAAAAAAATGTGTTTTCTTAGGACTCTCTTCAACTCAGAAAGGCTATAAATGTTTTGACCCTATAACAAAAAAGATGTTTATAACTATGAACACTGTTTTTGTAGAAGATCAACCTTTTTTTGGTACTCATCTTCAGGGGGAGATTCCTAATGAAGATGGTAATAATGTATCACATATCCTTGAAAAACTAGAACCTCTTGACATTAATCTAGATGCATAGTATAATAGACAGTTAGATGCACTAGAAAATAGTCAAGAGTCAAAAGAAAATGAAATTTTTTTTTCTGAAACAAGGAAAGATGATGAACATCAGACAAGTAAGTTTTTTGGCAAGGTTTATGAAAGGAGAGTTCCAAATCACATAATAGAGGACATCCCTGATCCTGCCACTGTCAATGAATCTGACTCAATGCCAGAAAATGACAAAGGTAATAATTTCAGTGATCTAAATCTACCCATTGCTCTCAGAAAAGAAAAAAGGTCATGTGTTAAATACCCTATCTCAAACTATCTGTCCTATTCTCAGTTATCTACATCATTTGCAGCTTTTACCTCTAGCCTTTCCACTGTCTCTATTCCCTTAACCATACAGGAAGCTCTATCTATACCTGAGTGGAAGAAGGCTGTTTTAGAAGAAATGAATGCCCTTGAAAAGAATCAGACATGGCAGACTGTAGAGGTACCCAAAAATAAACCAAGGGTTGGATGCAAATGGGTGTTTACCCCTAAATTCAAGGCAGATGGTACACTTGAAAGATATAAGGCCAGACTGGTTGCCAAAGGATACACACAAACCTATGGCATAGATTATACAGAAACTTTTGCACCAGTTGCAAAATTAAATACTATAAGGATTCTACTATCTCTAGCTACTAACCTAGACTGGCCTCTTCAACAGTTAGATGTGAAGAATGCTTTCCTAAATGGGAAGCTTGAAGAGGAAGTATACATGAGCCCTCCTCCTGGGTTTGAGGAACAATATGGCTCAAAGGTGTGCAAGCTAGAAAAAGCCTTATATGGGCTTAAACAGTCCCCAAGGGCTTGGTTTGAAAGGTTTACTCAGTTCATAAAGAAGCAGGGATTCAAGCAAGCCCAAACAGATCATACACTATTCATGAAATTCTCCATTAAGGGAGAAATTGCAGTACTAATTGTTTATGTGGATGATATAATTCTTACAGGAAACTATTGTGAAGAGATTGAAGACCTGAAGAAGAAGCTTGCTCAGGAATATGAAATCAAAGACCTGGGAGAATTGAAGTATTTTCTTGGCATGGAGATAGCCAGATCAAAGAAGGGAATTGTGGTATCCCAAAGGAAGTATGTACTAGACCTACTTCATGAAACAGGTATGAGTGCATGCAGACCAATAGATACTCCAATTGACCCTAATCAAAAGTTAGGAAATGTCAAGGAAGGAGTACCAGTTAATATTCACCAATATCAAAGATTGGTGGGAAGGTTGATTTATCTGGCACATACAAGGCCAGATATTGCCTTTGCAGTCAGTATGGTTAGTCAGTTCATGCATAATCCATTCCAAGAACATCTAGATGCTACCTACAGGATCCTAAGATATTTGAAAAGTTGTCCAGGGAAAGGATTATTTTTTAAAAGAAGTGACAATAGAAGTGTAGAAGCCTTTACAGATGCAGATTATGCTGGGTCAATAACTGATAGAAGGTCTACATCTGGGTATTGTACTTATGTATGGGGGAATCTGGTGACTTGGAGGAGTAAGAAACAGAATGTTGTTGCCAGAAGTAGTGCAAAATCTGAATTTAGATCTATGGCTAATGGAATCTGTGAGCTACTTTGGATCAAGAGAATGATGACAGAGTTGAATATGGAAATGGACCTACCTATGAAATTATATTGTGACAATAAAGCAACCATTAATATTGCTCACAATCCTGTGCTACATGATCGTACTAAACACATTGAGGTGGACAGGCATTTTATCAAAGAGAAGATTGAAGCTGGAATTGTGTGCACACCATTCATATCTACTAAAGAGCAGACAGCTGATATCTTTACAAAGGGGCTGTTTAAACCAGTGTTTGAGTTTCTTATAAGCAAGTTGGGAATGTATGATATATACTTACCAACTTGAGGGGGAGTGTAGAAAAATGTAGCATATACATGTTATTTTATTATGTGTACATCCGAAACTGTATAGATAGGAAGTAGAGTTGATTTAGGACTCTAACTCTTAGATTAACACGCAGTGTAGATAAGAATAGACAGATCCTAAATATTAGGATCTGTAACAAACCTTAGCTTATCTGTAATTTTGTATTTATATCATTGCCGGATGGCTCAATAATACATGGAAGATTAATTCTTCAAACCTACAGTATATAACTAGTAAGTTAAATGTTATCGTGTATTATTAAGTCATGCATATTCCTATACTTCCCTATTATGTAAAAGCATTACATATATAAATAAAAAAATACATACACAATAGTTTTAAGATTGTATAAGAAGTGTAGGTATGTTCATATTTAGTTTTGCGAAAATGTAGTGATATATTTTAATATTTAAACTAGAGAAAAATCACTTTAAAGTTATTTTATAAATTTACAAAACAAATACCAAATAAAAGTATTGATTGAAATAGGCCTAAAACTAAAATTAAAAATATCGTGTGTGCTTTTTAAATGTTTTCTTAGTATTAAAATTATTCTATTATTGAGAACAAAAATGACCTTTTATTTTAAATGTATATTATTAATTATTATATGTTAATTACTATAAGAGTTTTATCGATGTTGATCGGGTTTCCTGACGTTGACCCACTTGATACAGGCTGACCCATGACCCAAAAGTTCGACCGGATTGCTTCCCAGTCCGGTTTTAATAACATAGATTGTATGCATTTCAGCAATGAAAAAATTATACTACCGCCTTCCAAAAAAATGAATCATGTTAGACCAATGTACTACTTTTAAATGTTGGCAAGGTACAGGAGTCATAAATCATGAATCATACCAACTTTTTACAAATTTTTTAGCTTCACTAATTTTTTCATACGCAACTTGTGCAAACATGAAGAAATTCAATGATAACTTTGTTTGAGCATACTCAATGTTTATAAAGGGCGCTATTAAGCCTTGTGGTGTTGTGCATGTGATAGGATAGTTGGAGGAGTAATATAAGTCATAAATATGTGTGTCCTAGAATACTTCATAAGTTTATGTTACGAACAGCTTGTGTGCAAGATCTCGTCACGCCCTATGAATGCATCAGTTCAACACTAAGTAAAGTCAAGAGATATATAGCTATACTTCAGAAACCGTCGTTAGGTTGAGAAAAAAACTGAAAAGAAATAGCTATACCCAAGGTAGTCAAAGTCGAAAGGCGCACTTGAAGCGCTAGGGGCCTTCCAGCGTCAGAGGCGCAAGGCGCAATTAAAGTGCTTGCTTGACTCGGGTGAAGCGCATTATTTAGAAAATATCACATATACTATTCTATAATTACCAAATATGATGTATGTAACATCATATTGAACCAAACACATAGAACAAAGCTGAGTATTTTATTTAGATTATAATGAGACAGTTTTTCAAACATACGATACTATCTAGTGATCAACCTAGTGACATAAAATCAGAATTTTAAGATAAAAAAAACTGATAAATGTTTGTGTTTGGTGTGACTTGTGATGAAAATATGAAAACCTGGGATTACATCTTTGGAAAAGCACAAAGCAGAGTATTATATACACATTACAGTGTACTACTACTATATTACGATTAGTATTATACTCATAGTATGCTAGTAATATACTTATATACCAATAACTCAATAAGTGGTATACTAGTATTATTAGTTTATTACACATTTAGACAATAGTATTTAGATACTAGTGTAGTACGAGTATAAGACTATATGTCTATATGAGCCTAAAATATTGGATGAAGAGGACTGCATAAAAAGAACACATACCTTATTTAGAGCTGTAAGGAAATTGAGGTTGCTTGAGAAGATGAAGAAACTGAGAGTGAGTAGACTGAATAGCGATGTTTATTGACTTCAGGTTTAGCAAGAAAACTTGGTTGTTTACGCTGGGTTTTACATCTTTTCATACGTGACTTAAGGGGTTTTATGCAGGTTTTAATTGTTTTACCCTATAATTTAGATGTGCCGAGTGTTATCACATATATGGGTTAATTATTTTTGAAAGTTTTAAAGAAAACAAAAGGCTGCCAGCCTTATTCGAACCAGGCAACCCAAGCCTTATTCGCACCAGGCGACCCAAGCGCGCGACTTATTTCGCTTCAGCGCTTAAGCTGCGCCTAACCCATCTATGTGCGACTCACCTTCTCCCAAGAGCTGGAGACCCTGCTCACTGCGCCTGGTTCGCTTAAGCGGCAAGGCGCGCGCTTTTGACTACCTTGGCTATACCATAGATTTTGATATTCAGACGCAATTTGAATAAGAATAAAGTCTAAACAACTCTGCTACTTCTGTTGATATCGATCAAGTAAAAAAACAAATGATGTTGTTTCAGGTGTTTGAACATTGCTGAAGAAAAGTGAAGAGAATAATATTTAGCAAACAGTTTTTAGGACTTCTGGACAAGATTTACTCCCTGAACATTAAGCTTGATATTAAAAAAAATCACCTCAAAAATGCCTTGAAGTGCAATGTAATGCGTACACATCAATTGTTTGGAGCGTAAGACTTAACTTGTAATAATTATGTTAGCTCCTAACTGCCGCTTTTTCTGTCGCTTTTTACTGAGCTTAAGTGCAAAAGCGAATGTTTTGTACGCTTCTCACAAAAAGCGGACATTTGACTGGTTAATTAAAATTATATTTAGTTTTTTATAAGCTTTTGTGTGACTCTTTTTAGTTTAATCTCCTAAACAACTACTCCTTTAGAGCAAATTAACTGGTCTGGGTTTCAATAATTGAGGAAAATTGGCTAGAGCAAGTTTACTGGTCTGGGTTTCAGTAATTGAGAAAAAATGACTTGAACAAGTTTGCATGGTTTTACATATTCAATTTTTCCATTTTATTGTCCCATTTTTACCCGAAATTACTCTGTTTTTCTTCTATCCAAATTATTTCTATTGTAACTAACAAAAAATGGTATTTCTCATATTCGTTATGCCCAAGTAACACGTTTCAGTGATGTTAATGAACAATATTAAGAATTGAGAATGAAAACTTCATAAAATTTAATGATTCAAGCTTTGACATCAAAGTGACTAGCTGCATTAGACTTACCTGATCATAAGTTTCTGAAATATCTTTCATGTGTGAGCTTGTTAGTTGTTACTGGTATTCTGTATATGTAGAGGTACTACTATTAATATGATTATGTTATGCGTTATGACTGTTTGTATTTTTTTAGAATGCATTATATATCAAAAAATTGTATTTTCTAATAGTATCGCTTTTTGTGAGAAAGCAATGCTTTCTCAGCGTCATCGCTTTTGTTTGCTTTTCGTTTTAAATAAGTTTGGTCATGATCATAATGGAATATGTTTTTGAAGAAGAATGTTCAAGCATGATTCTTTTGTTTATTTCATAGTTGTTAAGGCGTGGTTTTGCGGTGCGGCGCCTCCGGACTGCCATACCGCTGTGGCGATATGGAGGCTGTTGTGGCGGCATCGCGGTGATAAGTCGACATAAGTACACTAATAAATTCATAATATGTTTTACATACTAAAATGCCTACATGTAACACTTATTGCCAACACTACTAATGAAGTAGTAAAACATGTAATCATAGAATTTAAAACAAATTATTAAATGTAAGACAACACAGTTACACAACATAAATTTCAGCATAAATTCAAGACTCCAAAAAATTATGAAATAAAAAATTTAAATAAAAAAACTGAAATTTAACTATTATTTGGGGAAAGCCTGAAATTTGTTTTCATAAAATTGAAACAATTGAAACTTTTCTTAAAATAGTAACATTACAAACTTTTCAAAAGGTTTATGACTTTCTGTTAAACATTACACAGTTCAACACAACAATAAATACAAAGCATAGAAAGCATAGGATGACTTTCTGTACACCCTACTCGAGTAACAAAAAAATAACAAAAAAATAAGACCTACACACTAAACTGACTAAAGTAAAACTCTAGACAAATATTGAAGCAAATAAAACTGTGGACGCCTGAAGCGAGTGAGCGACGACCGACTAAAGCAAGTTAGCGATGAGCGAAGGAAATACTTGGCGGAAGCTGGTGCGTGCGGATGACTGAAGGCGGATGGGAAGCTGGTGCGTGCGGATGACTGAAGGCGGATGGGAAGCTGGTGCGTGCGGATGACTGAAGGCGGATGGGAAGCTGGAGCGTAGATGTGACTGTGCGTTTGGGAAGTCGTCGACCGGCAGATAGGTCTGTTTTTTATTTTATTTTGATGGGTTCAAATAATTGGGTTTGGGTTTGGGCCTGTTCGAAATTGATTAACTTACGTCTTGGGTCATCGCCTAGGCATCTATGGCGTCTTTCCGACGCCACAGAAATGTTGCTTTGAAGCCAAACTATGTAGCACCGATACGGGTACGCGGAAACGCGGAAACGGGTACGGGAATACGACAAAACCAAAAAAGTATGATACAGATATGGGGCCATATTTATAAATATTAAAAGTTATGGGGGTGTATTTATAAATATTAAAAGTAATAGGGGCATGTATTTATAAATAGTAAACATACATTTTTTTGAAAAAATACACATATATTATCCTCCGACGTCTACCCATTCATGGCATTGAAGTATTTTACATTTTCAAAATAATTAGATTTAAATTCATATTTTATCTCATATACACTAGTGCATCTCGAAATATAAATATAGTCAATACGTCATTAATTTAAAATGAGAAATAAGTCAAACAACTACAGTTTTCAAATTAAAAGTGCAAGTACTCAAAATTCTAGAATAATGAAGATAGAAAACAATATGTTAAAAGTTCTAATACATACATACATATATATATATATATATATATATATATATATTTCCGTTGGAGCTATTAATTTCCAGGGATAATTAGAATTAGGGATAGGAGAATGAGTGAATTAGGAATAGGCTCATTAGTTGTGTACCACATAAAAGCAAGGTAAAAATTATTTTTAGCTTTTCATTTTTTAAGAATTTTATTATGTAAATTTTTGGGTGTTTTTTTTTAAGTTTTTTTTGGAAGATTTTTTTTTAAAGTTGATACGTGTATCCGTCAGGATACGAATATCCGAAATTTTAAAATAATTACCCAAAAAATGGAAACTTTAAAAATTACAGATACGGCCGGGAACGTACGGTACGGGTATCCTAGAGTATCGGATACGGGAACGTTTCCGATACGTCGATACGGTACCCTAATGAAGTATCCATGCTTCATAGACGCCAAATGGTTCATGGCGTGTCGCCCTCCCATGGTGAGCTTCAGTGCGCCACGGCGATGCCGTAATAACTATGATTTGAAAGTTTATACCATTGCTTCAAAAACTGAGGCACTCATATTAGGGTTTAGGACTAGAAAGGTGCAGCACGAAAATGTTAGGTCAGCCATCTTGTGCAAACTAACGAGCAAATCACAAGTTACTGCTCAACTATTATGAGATGGGGTAAAAATATAAAAGCAAAAAAAAACACATACCTGTGTAACTCACGAATCTGCATCCCACCAGGTGCTATAAGCCGCAAACCCATCTGAAGTATCACATTTTGCATTGCAAAATCACTAGTTATACAAGCAACCATTGACTCGGATAAGGATCTGAGTGACCAACTCTGTTCACTGCTGCGCTCATCAATGTGTGAAGTTTCAATGCTTTCACAGCTCTGACTAGCTATTTCTGCAATCTCCACTCCCTTATCAAAGTCATCATCAGCATCTTCATCTGCTAAATCCACAACATCCTTCTTTAAGTTACTATTGCCAGCATCAGAACTCTTGGTTTCATCACACCCAAAAGACTTATCCTCGTTCAGTCTCGTTTCATTTAAAATGGTAGAAATATCTTTTGTAACATCCTCTCTAATAATCTCAGTGGAGGATCCAGCAACAGCTTCACTTTCAGATGGTATGTGATGGTGATCTCTTCTAGCCTTTCGTCGTAGATACTTCCTATGAGTGCTGCGACTAACTGCAGGTAGCCAATCACTAGCATTATCATCACCAAATTGTCCCTGTGAAGCATCAATCCCATCGGCCACCATCTTCTTGCCTTTAATCATTATCTCCTTCATTTCAGCCAAGTATCTTGTAGGCTTCTTAGATTCAGACATATCATCATTTATGATTGTTGATGAACCATCGGTACTTTGTTGATCAATGGGTGCAGTAGCATTAAGGGTAAAAAAATTTAAGGGAAGAATTCTGGAGGTAGCATTTGACTCAACTGCATTTTCAAGTGCTTCCCACTCTTCCTGATTGGAAACATTGGAACCCCACCCAGGCAGGTCCTTCTCGGGCAGTTTTCTCACCTTGACTGTGTGGATTGGAGGTGGGCAATCCCTAAGATGTCCAGTTCCATGATTTTGAGCTTCCAATGTGTATGTCAAAGCAAGAAGCTTAAGATCCACATCTGATAGTGTCTGCAAGTCTCCAGTTGCCCTTGCAAAGCTAATAACTGTGAATAGACAATGATAAGGGTATGTTTGTTTTGAAGGCAGGAAGGGGAGAGAAGGGAGTGAGGAGATCTTTCATCTGATTTGGACAGGATAAATTTAAGGGCAGGGTAGGGAAGAAAGAAGACACTTTCACCCCACCATTAATAATTAATAATACTTCAAATAACAAACGGGGGTGATTTAATTCCCTCACCTCGAACCAAACACACCCTAAGATACTTTTAACAATTTGTTATGAGTTAATAGGTTATAGGACTAACAGACAAACGGTTATAACACCAGTATTTAGTCTAGACGCGGTAATAGCAAGTAGCAACTAGCAACAACAAACTCAAAGGTTTTTATACAAAATTAAGTCCACCCTGATAGTTTCAAAACATACACATACACACAGACAAGCGCAAGACTTCTATTAATCCTATATTCCAACCAAATTTTACATATGGTTACTATAAGAAGAGATCAAAATAGTTATATAAGAGGGTCAGCAACACCTACTTTCATATTCGCAAGCTGAGTTATCTATCATTTTATTCCTCAAAAAGTGTGTGTACAGTTACATTCATATTTCTATTTCACTTAAAGTCCTTAATTCTTTAACAATCCATTAATAGGATGAGGGCATATCGATTACTAGTATATCATTGAAGCAACTTCCGGAACATAAAAATCATAATGTTCTCAACAAAAGCAGCTTCCCTATATCAATAATGATGGATAGGATTCACAAACATGCATTTTACAATGTAGTATAAAGACCTTTCTTCAGTGAATCGGGTGATGGTTCCATTGTGTCTACAGTGAAAGGAAGGAAGTTGAGAGAGTGACGAGAGGTAGGATCCCTAATTTCACACATGACCTCCGGTACAGACACGAAACGGTCTGCATAATGCGTTAGGTTTTGACCTCCCTGAATGATGGCGTTAGCGTCCACAACCGCCACAGCTAGTCCCTTTGTGGAACTGCAATCGCCCACCAACTCCCGATTAGGAGGCCGCTGCGCAACGGCTAAATGAAACAGGCTGTTTTGCTGCTGCGGCGGCAGCTTTTGCTGTACGATATTGCTCCAACATGGTGGCATGGTCTGAACTGTGGGTTGGGGCTCCATTGTTGGGAGATACTGAAAATGGCGAAGCTCGTGAAAACTCGCAGGATGTGCGGAATGAATTAAATGCTAAAACCCTAGTTACAGAACTAGTCAACTAGGTACCTCAGGAATGGAATGACGGGCGGATGAGATTTTTTTGAAATACCAGTAAACTCACCCACTAAACTCGTGAAAACTGGGCCAAATTATAAATAGAAAAACGCATTTAACTTCAAAGAATTATTTGACTGTCATCCCGATCGAATTTTTAGCTGAAATTTGGTATAGATAAACTAGATTTGATGAGGAACATGCTCAAAAAAAATCATCAAAAAAGTCTACCGGGAACCACTCCAAACGGTGGTGTTCGGACGGTGTTCGGACCGGAAAGTGTTGGACCTGAGAATTTTCCTATATATATATAATTTGCAAATCAACAAATATAAAAGAAGAATCTTCGTATTTAATGTCCAAACCATTTTATCAAAGTCAAAATTGCGTTCTTTCAAAAAAAAATGTCAAAATTACGTGAAACAATCTACATCAGTCCATTTAATTTACGACTGGAACCTATTTGTACTCTGGTAAACATATACACTATTCGTCATTTCGTCAAGTTTGATATTTAATCCTGTCAAAATTCAGCTAATTCCCGAGTGTTAGTCCATCTTTCTTTCTTAATCATCCACCTCCATTACTTCAAAACCCACAACAAATCTTTGTTGAATTCAATCAGTTCAACTAGAAAAGTAAGTCTGACTTGGCAGATGTCGACAGTTGCATAATGCAAAATCTGAAATAGAAATTTACGTGCTTGATAAAAAAGTTAGCTGGTAAGTCAATAAATATAAGTTATTAAAGACGCTCTTAACAGAACACTTAATAAAGAATAACAATGAGAGTACATATACTAAAGGAATGAGAATATATATATAATTTCACAATAATCTCAATTTTTATAGAAACTTTATCAATCTGGGACCTGAAAGATGAAATGTATCGGTATATGTATCGGTATATGACTCAAATGATGAAAACTATCAATCTAGGACCTAACATTTCATAGTTTTTGATTTATTTAATTTTTTAATAATTCCATTGCTAATATTTGATTAATTTTTCTTCACAAAAGTTTTTTAGTTTAATAAAACTAAATAATATTTAAATTCTTTAAAATACAAAATTAATAAAATTTATGAAAACTTAGGTCCTATATTGATAGTTTTAAATCATTCAGGTCCTAGAGTGATAGTTTTCTATCATTCGAGTCCTATACTGATACATTTCATCTTTCAGGACCTAAATTGATAAAAAAAAACATATTAGTAAGGTATGAAAATTATTTCGCCCTTTTTTTCCTGAAAAACCATGGGATTGGTGGGGTAAATGTCGGGAGAATTTACCTGATTTTATTAAAAATTAGTTCAAATCACATGATTACACCGAAGGTAGCTTGTCTAACATAATAAAGACCATAAAACGCTAAAAACATAAAATATGTGCGCCCAGATTCCTAGCATATGTTCGGCCCATCAAAGCATCAAAGCCTCAGTATCCGACATAATAACTTAGAGTTGGGCGCATGGTCGCACTAGCTTCTCGATTCTTCGTCCTTTGAGAGAGAAAGGTGAAGCTAAGCAATCTCCAAAGTCGGTCCTTACCCGGCGTCACTGAAGAATACGGAGACCTTGAGATCGAGGAAGTGGGCTATTTTGGCGTTGGAGGGGAGATGAGCGACTGTGTATTGGGTTATGTGGTTCTGCAGGAGTACCGTCTGCGCGAGGTGTTGTGCAACTTGATTAGCCTCGCGTGGTCGGAAGCAAAAGGAGATTCCTCTGTGAAGTCTGTGGTGTTTAAGCTTGTTTATCAACGGACTGAGGTATCCCGGTATGATTATATAGATGTAGGCCTTCTGGTTGTAGTATCAAGAATTCTTAAAACTATTAATCTCAAATTTTGAATGAAGATTACAAAAATATAATTTCGAAAGATTACATTTCAAAACTCCCAACCAATAGTATGTGATCCACGGGTATTAGTTAACCATGATGAAACCTTCATTTTTATCTTTTTTAATGTTAGTAGTTTTTAGCACATTTATTATATTGTTATTATTAGTGAATATGGATACTTAGAAACGATTGTTGGTGAAGATATTTTTGAAGCCAATTTAACTTATAGTAATATTAAAATTGGTTTGTTAATACATATCATGTATGTATATACGGAGTATATATGAACTCAAAAACTTTTGAAAAATTATTTGTGTAGTAAACTTTATGTTTCCTCTGAGCTCTATCACTTGTAGAAAGTAAAATTTGTAAGCTTTACTTTATTCATGCTCTATTGCACTTAATATTTTATGAACTTGTATACTATTGTCATTTTTATATCTGTTTGTATAGCGATACAAATGTTAAAAGCTGAAAATGTCTTAACTTGTTGCTGAATGGAAACATTGAAGTAATTTGTCATGTTCTTTAGTCATACTCTATTTATTATAAAAGCAAAGGAGAAGGTAGTATTTTTTTATTTGTGTTGTATGTTGTCTGTTTAATACCGAGGGGCATAGGTGTTTAAATACACTCATTGCCTAGCAATACATGGAAGGGAATATTACAAATAATTGCTAATAAATGATAGGACCAAAAATATCCAATGTCCTAAAATAGGTAGCCTGGCCTTATAATACCCCCCTCAAGTTGGAGCATGAGGATCAAGAATGCCCACATGGTTGGCTAATAATATGTTGAGAGCCACTCATACCAGACAGCCATTTCATTACTGTTTCAGACGGATGTCCCAGCCGCCGATGCCAAATGTCCATACAACCTTCTTGTTTGTGTACTCCAAAAATTTGTGCTTCAGCAATATCTCTGAAATAATAAAGTCCATTCCGCCTCTCACCCGCTCCAATCAGCCTCCTCAAGCGTCGGTCCTGTATAGCACAAACATTAATTGTGAATTGAACAAAACAATCGAGATCGTCAACCAGTTGTGAGACGGAAAGGAGACTACAACTCAATTTAGGAACAAACAACACATTATGTAAGCATATATCTGCAAATAAACGAACAGATCATTGTTTAGTTGCTTTGACTTTTTGACCATCGGGAAGTCCGACTGGTCATGGCTCAATTTTTGTAATATCATGTAGGTGAGAAAAATTTCCTGTAATATGATTAGTAGCCCCTGTATCAATAATCCAGGATAGTGTATCAAACATACCAGATGCCTGATCAGTATTTGTATTAATTTTACCAAAAGCAGTTAAAAAAGCTTTCCACTGCTTTTGTGTAAATCCTAGAATAAGTCGGTCGTCAATTTGACCGGCCTTATCTTCGCTAGCATCGCTTCGCACAGAGGAAGAAACTCCATCAACGACCATTGTGTGAGCTCGAGCACCGCCACGACCGCGTCCTGCGCTAGTACCACCACGTGCGGCAGAGCCTCTGCCACCACGATCGCCGTTATTATGTATTATTTTTGGATGATTTTTCCAAATTGTTGTGGGTGTACCCTCTACAGCATAAATCTCAAACCTTCTCCACATTTGTCATATTCTACACTTTTGTTCACACGCAATTTGAACAACGTATAAAAGTCTTACAATGTGACAATGCCACAATGGCACCGAATTTCGTAACCACAATTTTAGCCGATTCCGTGCCTCTCATGGGATTCATTTTCGTTTCTCTTTGCCTTACACTTCCCCTCAAAACGGCAAAGCCGAATGCTCCATCCGCACCCTCAATGATATGGCACGTACACTCCTCATTCACGCCTCACTACCCCTCAATTTGTGGCCTCATGCCATTAAAATGGCCACCTATTTACATAACATACTACCCTCTCAAACTATACAATACCACTCTCTCACACTCCTTTTATACCATAAAATACCAACATATACCCACCTTCGCGACTTTGGATGCTTATGCTTTCCCCATACACCCCCCACCACCACTATCCACAAATTACAACCCCGATCCATACCTTGTGTATTTTCAGGGTATCCCGACAATCACAAAGGGTACATTTTCATGACATTAACCTCTCCCAAAATTATAATTTTCCGTCATGTCACCATTAATGAGGTCGTATCCCATTTCACCTGATAAGTCCGTATTTAGACACACATTTGATGCGTGTTCAGGTTGGATTTTGATGGTTTTCCTAGCTTTAAGGTGTTGCAAGTCTCATTTTTAGCTCAAGTTGTGATTACCAGGCATTGAGTCGAGTTTTGTTGCATTTGGAGTCAAATTGGAGAAGTTAGAGTCCGGCAATCGGCATTTGAGAGACAATCGGGAGGAGCTAGAGAGCAATCAAGAAAGATTTGAAAGATTTGGATGAAGTTTTGATGAAGTAAGAGCATTTGGATTGACCCCGGTTGCATGCGGGAGCGTTGGGGCAAGAAAACAAGAAAACGAAGAAGAAAAAAAAGTGGATGCACGGTCGTGCGTCTGGTACGCACGATCGTGCGTCGGATACGAAATCACGAAGAATTCTCTGCCTGCTACGCACGATCGTGCGTAGTCAGGTACGCACGATCGTGCGTAACCCCGAGTTACGCGCGGTCGTTTCCCACATCGACCAGAATTCTGATTTTTCTCCTCTTTTCTATAAATAAGGCCTCTCTAACCCTTTTTAGGGGGGGCGAACATTACGGAGAGGCCTAGGGACGAATTTAACACCGTTTTTACGCTATTTTCTTCCAAGACCCTGGGATTATGTGTAAGTTCATCTTTTTAATTAATGACAATTTATTCTATTCTTCCCAATTCTGTTGATTCTTCAATTATGAATTGTGAGTAGTTTAATCAGGGATTTGAGATTGATGAAGGGGTTAATCATGATGTATGGTTAGGTTCTTGATGGTGTAAATTGCATGAATGCCGTTTAATTTGTGTTTGAATAATTTAATTGATATCTTTTGTAACCTAGAATGGCCAATAGAATTACAATTGCTTATAGAATAAATTAAGAGAGATCTAATTTATTCTAGGACACATTCACACACACTTAATCGTTCGCTAAGAGATTAGTAGCGATTAAGGGGCCGTAAGTTCGTTCGTCTTGGCAATAATTTAGGATCCTGTCGCATGAGAGATCAGCCTGGTCCCCTAAATTATTGTACTCTACGCCGCGAGAGCGGTAAGAACTTAGTATTGATTAACTAGGCTCAATTAAATTAAATTCATGTAATTAAGCCTGATCTGTCAGAAATCTGATTACCCCGGAATCAATCCCTGTTCCCTTCGTTGTTAATTAAGAAGAACCCAATCAATTACTTTTAATCGTTTATTTGCAATTTTGGTTTTCTCAAGCAACCAATTCTCGCACGACCGCATTTGTTTTATTTGTTTTTATCGATGATTTTAGTTAATTCTTAATTCCTTTTTACCGTCCCTGTGGAGACGATACTCGTACTTTCACCGCTATATTACCATCTTTTTAAGTGCGAAAAAACTCACATCAGTTTTTGGCGCCGTTGCCGGGGACGGTGTCGGATTTTTGGGTTAATTAATATCAACGACTCGTTTTTTAGTTTTTCGTAGGAATTTTGTCGGCTAACCTTGCAGGTCAGCTATGTTTATGCATACACGTTCTAAGAGGGGAGAACCGCTAATCCCTCTTAACCTTGAGATCGAAAAGCTCGCCAGACAGAACCGCAAGGCTCAAAAGGAAAAGAACACCATGGATCACCAGTCTTCATCTGGAACCGCATGGATGTCGGGTAACCCTAACCCCACATCTCAACAAGATTTTTATGTCAACACATCACCCCAATCTTCACCACCAATTTCACCGAGAAACCCTCCTGGTTTTCAAAATTACCGCACTCCGATCTTTTCCCAAAATCAGCCCTCACCACAATTTAATCTTCCTCCATTATTCCAACTTTTTCAAAATACCCCTACTGATCCTGAAACCAATTTTCAAAACCAAGTTTATGGGATGCAAGGATCAGGACAGGGTATTCCAGTTTTCCAACCAAGACATAACCCACCTCCAGTTATTCAACCTACTGTCCAAAATCAGCCCCAATACCAGAATCCATATCCCAATCAGTACCATAGACAACCCCAAGTACCACCCGCTCAACCACAACCAGCCCCCCCAGCCTAGACATCAGGAGCCTCCACCCAATCCATATGTACCGCACAACAATCCACTCTATCAGCGCCAGACCATTGTAGAGTTCCTTACGCTAAACGTTTAAGAGTACGATAGCATTCAAGTGCCGGGAATTACTGCCAACCGCTACGAGATCAAGCCGGCGGTGATAAGCATGGTATCCAATAATCAATTTGGAGGAGGCCCTACTGAAGACCCAGTGGCGCATATTACCCGCTTCCTGAGAATGTGCCAGACTTTCAAGATACCTGGGTTAACTGATGATCAGGTACGGATGATGCTTTTCCCGTTCTCACTGAGGGATGATGCGCAGAGGTGGTTGGACAGCAATCCTCACCATCACCTCCAGACTTGGGACCAGCTGCATAATGCCTTTATTAAAGAATATTTCCCTACATCAAAGGCCCTGAAATTGAAGAATCAGCTACAAGAGTTCAAACAGGGATCCCTGGAGACTTTAGCTGAAGCATGGAAGAGATTCAAGGTGCTGAGGAGAGCTTGCCCTCAGGGCAATTTGACTGATTGTGAGATTCTTTCCTTCTTCTATAGCGGACTTGGCAATGAAGGGAAGATGATGCTTGATGCTTCGGGCGGTGGAACCTTTCCTGATCTACCATCCGAGGAGGAGGAAGAACTAGTAGAGAAGATTGTTTCAAATAATGCATCTTGGTACAGCGACATGAGTGCTCCTCAACAAAAGGCTCCAGGCCTATACGAGATCAGTGATAATTCTGCTCTCTCTGCACGAGTAGATACATTAGCAAGCATGATGCAGAAGTTAACAACCAGCGTGTCTGATATGGGGAAAAAGATGGATCTTGCTCTCTCGGTGCCCAGTGTTAATATGGTAGCCCCCGGCCCTACGAGTCCTGCTTGTACTATGTGTGGGGGACTCCATTGGCCACATGAATGTAATATGATGGCGCACTCGGCAGCCCCTGGGGTGGAGCAAGTTGACGCAATGCACTTCCAGCGACAAGGCTACTACAATCAGCCCTATGGACAGCAGCAACAAGGGAACTACGGGCAAGGAAATCAGCATCAACAGCAGCCTAGAAATTATACTCAGCCCCAGGCGCCTCAAGGCCAGCAACAAGCTTCTCAACCAGTGCAAGGGAGCTTTAGGAGAGAGACTGAACAAAGATTTTCTAGCATAGAAGAAACACTCAAGAAATTGTTGCAAATTCAGCAGCAACAAATGCAAAGTCAACAGCAAGCGGACACAAGGATGCAAAACATGGAAAAAACAATTGGGCAGCTCGCTAAAGCCATGTCTGAAAGACCGCAGAGATCCCTCCCTAGTAATACCGAGCCAAACCCAAGAGAACATGTTCAGGCAATCACCTTGAGGAATGGAAAAGAGCTAGAGCCTGCTGCCACGAAAAAGAAGCCCGATGAAGTTGAAAGTGAACCAGCTGTCCGTGAAAAAGAAGCAGAGAAAGATGAGGGAAGAGAGGTGGCGGCTGCACCAAAACAGCCCGTTCCAGTCAAGATTTACACCCCACCTCTCCCCTATCCGGCGCGCTTGACTAGAAAGAATGACAGTGACCAGTTTGGTAAGTTTTTGCATCTCATGAAACAAGTGCAAATTAACTTACCATTCGTGGATGCACTAGCACAAATGCCCAAGTACGCGAAATTCATGAAGGATCTACTGACGAACAAGAGGAGACTGGAAGAAGCGTCAACTGTGACGCTTAATGAGGAGTGTTCGGCCGTGATACGGACAGATTTGCCGAAGAAGCTTAAGGATCCAGGTTCGTTTACTATCCCTTGCTTTATAGGAGATCTTACTTTTGATAGGGCCTTGGCTGATTTGGGTGCAAGCATTAATTTGATGCCTCTTGCTTTATATGAAAAGCTTGCACTTGGTCCACTTAAACCTACACATATGTGCATTCAGTTGGCTGATCGATCCGTAAAATATCCCCAAAGGATTATTGAAGACGTGTTGGTTAAAGTGGACAAATTTATTTTTCAGGTAGACTTTGTTATTTTGGACATGGATCAGGATCGGGAGGTACCATTGATTTTGGGCAGACCATTTTTGGCAACTGCCCGAGCGCTTATTGATGTTGGAGACGGTAAGCTTGTCCTCCGCGTTGGGGATGAGTCTGCCACCTTTGACATGTCCAAAATAATAAAGAGGCCCTGTCAAGATAGTGGAGAGTGTTTTTACATGGATGTGATGAATTCTTTGGTGGAGGATTGCATTCCTAACATGCTTTCTGATGAAGCCTTCTTTGATCTTCTTTTGGATGAGAGCCTTTCAGCAGAGGATCTTGAGCTCCTCCCTAGTTTTGATTGTCTTATGATAGGTGGAGAGGAGGACTCAAGTGATGCTAGTGATGTGAAGGGGAAGGAAGAAGATTTAGATGAGGTGGAGAAGGAAAATTTTCAAACTGATTCTTCCATTATAACACCCTCTCCATTAAATCTAAAACATCTTCCCTCCCACCTTGAGTATGCGTTTCTTGATGATAGTCCTGACCTCCCTGTTATTCTTGCATCCGGGCTTGAGTCATCCCAAAAATCTGCATGTCTTGATCTACTTAGTGAACAAAGGGAAGCTCTAGCCCGGAAACTGTCTGACATGAAAGGAATCAGCCCTGCTTTCTGCACTCATAAAATTTTGATGGAAGATAATGCTAAACCGGTAGTGCAGCCACAAAGAAGACTGAATCCTAACATGCGGGAGGTGGTTAGGGAGGAAGTCATCCGTCTGTTAGATGTAGGCATTATTTATCCGATTTCAGACAGCCCTTGGGTCAGCCCGACCCAGGTGGTTCCCAAGAAAGGGGGGATGACTGTGGTAAAAAATGAGAAAGATGAGTTGATTCCGACGCGTACGGTCACCGGATGGCGGGTCTGCATTGATTACCGAAAATTAAATGCCGCCACCCGGAAGGACCACTTCCCCCTCCCCTTCATTGATCAGATTTTAGAGAGGTTAGCAGGGCATAAGTTCTACTGTTTCCTTGACGGGATGTCGGGATACTTCCAGATCCCCATAGCCCCAGAGGACCAGGATAAGACCACGTTCACATGTTCATTCGGTACCTTCGCATATCGGAGGATGGCATTTGGATTATGTAATGCCCCTGCTACCTTTATGAGATGTATGCTTGCTATTTTCGGGGATTTTATTGGGAAGTTTATGGAGGTTTTCATGGATGACTTTTCTGTGTATGGTGATACTTTTGATGAGTGCTTAGAGAATTTGAAGAAAGTCCTGGTTAGGTGTCGAGAGGTGAATTTGGTGCTTAACTGGGAGAAGTGCCACTTCATGGTTAGTGAGGGAGTGGTCCTAGGGCATAAGATATCGAGTAGGGGGATTGAGGTTGATCTGGCTAAGGTTGATGTGATTTCTAAATTGCCTCCCCCTACCTCGATCCGTGCCATTAGGAGTTTTCTAGGACACGCAGGTTTCTACCGTAGGTTCATCCAGGACTTTTCTAAGATAGCCCGACCCATGACTAAGCTCCTTGAGAAGGACACACCGTTTGACTTCTCAAAGGAGTGTTTAGAGGCTTTTGAGTGTGAAGGAGAAACTGGTCAAGGCACCGGTGGTAGTAGCTCCTGACTGGTCTTTGCCCTTTGAGATTATGTGTGATGCTAGTGATTTTGCAGTAGGAGCCGTTCTTGGGCAGCGTCGAGAGAAACATTTTCAGCCTATTTCTTATGCTTCTAAGACTCTCGATAGTGCCCAGGAAAATTACACTACCACCGAGAAAGAATTGCTTGTCGTTGTGTTTGCTCTTGACAAGTTTCGTTCCTATTTGATTTTGTCTAAAGTAGTGATATTCACCGATCATTCTGCTCTCAAATATTTGATGCAAAAAGTGGATGCTAAGCCTAGATTGATTCAGTGGATATTACTACTCTAGGAGTTTGATATTGAGATAAGGGATAAGAAAGGGGCTGAGAATTTAGCAGCTGATCACTTGAGTAGGTTAGAGAACCCCTTTCTTGATTCCTTGAGTGAGAGAGATATTGAGGGTACTTTTCCTGACGAGAGACTTTTGCGTATCGTTGATGAGGTGCCCTGGTTTTCAGACATCGCCAACTATCTGGTTGGGGTTGTTGTTCCTTCTGATTATACACCTCATCAACGAAGGAAATTTTTTGCTGATCTGAAATATTATTTCTGGGAGGAACCATATATGTTTCGTATTTGTGCCGATCAGGTTGTTAGAAGATGTGTCCCTCTTTGTGAAGGAGCTGAAATTCTTAAACATTGTCACTCAGGACCAACCGGGGGACACTACTCTTTCAACCAGACAGCCCGTAAGGTCTTGGAATGTGGTTTCTTCTGGCCCACATTGTTTAAAGATGCTCTAATATTTGTGCAGGAATGTGACAGGTGTCAACGCACCGAGGCGGTTACCAAGAGGGATGAGATGCCCCAGAATTTTATATTGGCTTGTGAGGTATGTGATGTTTGGGGCATTGACTTCATGGGACCGTTTCCGGGTTCTAAGGGTAATAAATTCATTCTTGTTGCTGTGGATTATGTTTCTAAGTGGGTTGAGGCCGAAGCTCTGCCCACGAATGACGCTAGAGTTGTAATTCGATTTCTGAAAAAATTGTTTTCTAGATTTGGAGTGCCGCGAGTGTTGATTAGTGACAGGGGCACCCACTTTAGGAATGATCCCATGACCCGCCTTCTGGCAAAGTACGGGGTCACTCATAAAGGGGGCGTCCCATATCACCCTCAAACTAGTGGCCAAGTTGAGAATTCGAATAGAGACATTAAGAACATCCTTGAGAAGAGCGTTGAGACCCATAGGAAGGATTGGTCCGATAAGTTAGATGATGCGCTGTGGGCATTGCGTACAGCGTATAAGACACCCATTGACACTACTCCGTTTCACCTGATTTATGGGAAAGCGTGCCACCTTCCGGTAGAGATTGAACATAAGGCCTACTGGGCCTTGAAAACGCTGAATAAAGATCTTTCATTGGCGGGTCGTGAGCGGCTTTGGAAGCTCAACGAAATGGATGAGTGGAGGCTCATGGCCTATGAAAACTCAAAGTCTATCATGATCGGCATATCAAACAGGGAAAAGAATTTAGTAAAGGGGATCAAGTTCTGTTGTTCAATCCTCGAATGAAATTTTTTAAAGGAAAGTTGAAGTCTAGATGGTCCGGTCCTTTCATAGTAAGCGAAGTTTTTCCATACGGTACAGTTGAGATAGACCATCCTGAGAAAGGCCGTTTTAAAGTCAACGCCCACCACCTGAAGAAGTACTACGGAGGACCGTTAGACCGCGAACGTGAGGTGACATTTGTCACGAATTTTGAGAGATGAGTGCGTAGTTGCGTCGGGCAAAAGACGTTAAAAATAGCGCTTCTCGGGAGGCAACCCGAGCTTAATTTTTGCTTCTTTAGTGTAGTTTACTGTTTTTCATTAACCCACAAAAATCACAAAAAAAAAACAAAAAAAACTGTTTGTACGGACGCACGGTCGTGCCTCCAGGTACGCACGTCGTGCGTCATTGAAAGTAACGCGAGGGAGGCTACTGCCACTGACGCACGATCGTGCGACCCCGCTTACACACGATCGTGCGTAACCATATAGCTGAAAGAGGCTTCTGCCACTGACGCACGATCGTGCGTCTCCCCTTACGCACGATCGTGCGTAGAAAATTTTTACGCGTTTGTTTAAAAGTTCCCAGCGCTGCCCACTTCTCCCTTAATCGACTAGAGCAAAACAAAAAATCGACCGGACATCCCCTTCTCCACCTGCGACCGCCGGACCACCGCTCTCGCCGACCACCGCACCTCCCCTTCTCTCTCCTCTTTTCATTCAAGGTAACCTCCTTCTTCTATTCTCCATTAATGGAGGCTTCTCCAAGCTTTTCTAACAAAAATTAAAAATCCGAAAAGTTATGCTCGAAAATTAGGGATTTGTTTAGTATGTTTAATCAGAGGCGTGTGTTGATGATTTGAATGCTCTTAGTAAATGAATTTTGCCTCTATAATCCCTAGTTTTTGAATTGATTTTGCCAATTTAGGGTAAATTTTGCCAATGTGAAAAATATTTTGGGGGTTTTTGATTTCTTTGCTTCCTATGATGCCTAATATATGCTTTTGATGGTCTATCAATTTTTGTTAACTCTATTTGAGCATAAAACCCCCATTTTTGAAGCTAAACTTTGTCTAATTTGAGAATTTTGGATTTTCCCCCAATTTTGATCTTGTTGTCAATTATATCTGTACTAAACTCTATTCTCAAACACTGTTTTAATGAATGATTCTTGCTTGTGATCTTGTTTATACCGTGTGTCGTTGAAATTTTTGATTTTTATTCAAAACTTTCAACTACTCTGGTTAAACTTGGTTTTGTTCTAGTTATCTTGATGCTCTTGATAGACTAATCGCTGACGGGGTCATTAATTTTTGACCTGTTAGTCTTATCCTAATACTTGGAAGCCCCGTTGGCATTGTTGTTGTTGAATTATTTTGACAGATGCCACCAAAGAAGCGAACTAAGAATGTTGGAACCAGCTCTAGTCGGGCAACGAGGGCCCACTATCAGCCTCAGTTCCCGGAAGACAAACCACATTGATGGGCACTTTTCATTATCCTGATGAGCCCACATTGACAGCCGCTGGGCTACGTGACGAGGTGATGACGCTGCTGCGAAGGGGATGGTGGCAACACCTTTTCTTTGGCATCCGAGAGCCGACATACAAGGAATTGACTTGCGAGGTTTTGGCCACAATTAAGGTGCCCCGATCCATCCGTTCTTCAGATATCCGCCGACCCATAATCACGATCCGGGCATTCAGTGAAGACCATACCATCTCCATTTACGACATCAAGCGACATTTAGGTTTTACCCGGATAGAGGACAGAGCAGAGAACGAGACAGACTTGATTGATTTTCCACCAGATGTTGACCGCCAGAGATTTTGGGAGAGCATTTCTAGAAATGGCAGCGATTACAACCCCCGAGACACCCCTAGCACCTTGTTGTACCCACGAGCATACCGAGTCATCCATTCCCTCCTTTCATCCACCATCACTGGGAGAGCCGAGGTAGCAGGTAAGGTCTCCACCACAGACCTTCTGTGCCTTTATTGCATGATCAACAACAAGCTGCCACACATGGGTGCTCTCATTGATGGCCTCTTCCACCGCCAGTCCACATACCAGATCAAGGCCATCTTTTCTGGACCCTACATCACCCGCCTTCTACGGGGAATGGGTTACGGCGACCACTTTGAAAACATGGAGGAGAGTTCTTACTATGAGCCGTTGACCAAGCTTCCAGAGTTGAACACCGGAGTGGCCAGAAGGAGGCGCCTAGCAGAGCAACCAACTAATGGAGAGGAAGGGGTACCACATCAGGCAGGTATCCACATTCAGGAGGGAGGTGGAGCAGCAACTGAGGATGCTGGACACATCGATGGGGGTGGGGCAGCCATGGACCATGACGCTACCCATGTTATTCCTGGCATGCCTCCTGCTTTTGAGGATGCTTTTCACAGATGGCACGAGGAGCAGCAGGAGTACCATGAGGAGTGGCGAGAGCGACAACAGCGCTATTACTCAACGATGCACGCGAGTCAGAGTCTATTCTTCCAGGATATGCGTGAGGCACACCAGCGTCAGCAGGAGTTCTTTCATGAAATGAGGGCGGACCAGCAGACGTTCCTTCGGGAGGTCCGGGAGGAGAGGCAGACATACCGTAGAGAGCTCCAGCAGACCATTCGTGTACGCCGAGTTGGACACTCGTGTCACATCTTTGGAGACTAGCCGGAGTTCATTCTTTGATGCACGGCGATCACCGTCACCTCCGGAGCAATAGTTGATTGCGTAGACTGTTTTCAGATAGCCTCTGTGTTCTGATTTTATTGGATGACTGTACCTCTATTTTTCACTCTCACACTCACCCACATTAACTCTTTACTCTTTTTCTTTTTTCCTTGGATATTGTGTTTGGATTGATGATTGCAGCCTACAAGTTCATTGGATGAATTGCCGAGTTCATTTGACACAGTTGAGTTCTACACCGACCAGCAGCATAGGGAAGTTTCTTTTACTCTTGTACTCGTGATAATGACTTGAGTTGATTTTGAGCACGTGTGACCCTTTCCCTTTACCCCCTTGTGCATAATGCATATTTGGTCATCGAGGGCGATGCCAAAGTTTAAGTGTGGGGGAGTGAATTGGGCAGTCGGGAAGTAGTTGTTACATGTGATTATTAGAGTTAGCATGCGCAGGTGTTAGTTGTATATTCATAGGGAATTCATGTCAAAATTTTTGAAAATTTTTCTCTAAACTGTGTCTTTGTGAGACTGGCTAGCATTTTGACTATGCTTTTGGATCATCTTTGAAGTGTTTAGGCTTAAATTGCTTACACTATAATCTAGTTGTTGAAAGGATGAAAGCATTAGTCACCCATTGAATGAATTCATAAATTTTCCATCCCACCTGAAAAAGTCCTTTAGGAGAAGCCATGTTGAGCCTGACCATTCCTTGTTTACCCAATTAATTGAGCTCCAGATCCAAATGGCCTGTTTTCTTACCCGTGAATATTTCTGACTCAGTCTTGATGTTTAGGGAATTAGGGGATTAATTTATTAAGTTTAGGGAATTTGTGTAGGAGCCATTTTGGCATTGTTCCTATGCCCCAAATGGGGTAAGAGTAGTCATTTTTTAGGAATTTGATACTTTCGAGGATTGCATTGTAGGCATGGATTCACATTAATAAATGAACTTTAATTGCTATTTTCCTTGGTGAGGCCGAGATTAGAATGGGGTAATGTCTAGTGAGAATCCGAAAGGTGAAAAATTAATTTATCTAGACCTCTTACCTTGCGAAAAAGAGAATGGGAGCCCCGGTCAAAAAGCGTAAGTGTTCTGCACAATAAGATGAGACTTGGGTATCTTTCGAAAGAAATGGCGTTCTCGTGCCAACATGACAAGGAAAACTAAACATAATTAATGAACTTGGAGGCTATTGCATATTAGCTTTAGTTCTCCGCGTACTTCAAGTATACGTCAAAGCACCAATGTGCCGCGGCGGTTTAGCTTAGTTGTACACCATGCCTGCTCTTTGCATAGGTTTAAATGATTGTTCCTAAATTGTGGCCTACTAAGTTCCTTGATCCTAAGGTTAGCCCTAAAAGTTCCTAAATGCATTGAGTCTTTGCTAGAATATTCCAATCTCTCAAAAGAAAGGGACTGTTTTTTTTTACCATTCACTGTCACCTTCACAAGTCCTTCTGATCAATAGCTAGTTTATTTGTGTATGCTGCCATTACTTCAAGGATGTTATGAATAATTTTGTCATTTAAATTAGCTAAAATACAAAGATGCAGTTTAGGGAAGAATTTTCTGGATTAAGATTGTTTGTTCTGTGAATATCCCTTTAACTACGTGCACATGCTAACTGTTTTAAATTCTGTGTGGTGATTATCATAAGTCCCGTTGTTCGATTCGCTTGAGGACAAGCAAAAACTTAAGTGTGGGGGAGTCTTATAAGTCCGTATTTAGACACGCATTTGATGCGTGTTCAGGTTGGATTTTGATGGTTTTTCTAGCTTTAAGGTGTTGCAAGTCTTAATTTTAGCTCAAGTTGTGATTACAAGGCATTGAGTCGAGTTTTGTTGCATTTGGAGTCAAATTGGAGAAGTTAGAGTCCAGCAATCGGCGTTTGAGAGACAATAAGGAGGAGCTAGAGAGCAATCAAGAAAGATTTGAAAGATTTGGATGAAGTTTTAATGAAGTAAGAGCATTTGGATTGACCCCGGTTGCATGCGGGAGCGTTGGGGCAAGAAAACAAGAAAAAGAAGAAAAAAAAGTGGACGCACGGTCGTGCGTCTGGTACGCACGATCGTGCGTCGGATACGAAATCACGAAGAATTCTCTGCCTGCTACGCACGATCGTGCGTAGTCAGGTACGCACGATCGTGCGTAACCCCGAGTTACGCGCGGTCGTTTCCCACATCGACCAGAATTCTGATTTTTCTCCTCTTTTCTATAAATAAGGCCTCTCTAACCCTTTTTAGGGGGGGGGGGGGGGGCGAACATTACGGAGAGGCCTAGGGACGAATTTAACACCGTTTTTACGCTATTTTCTTCCAAGACCCTGAGATTATTTGTAAGTTCATCTTTTTAATTAATGACAATTTATTCTATTCTTCCCAATTCTGTTGATTCTTCAATTATGAATTGTGAGTAGTTTAATCAGGGATTTGGGATTGATGAAGGGGTTAATCATGATGTATGGTTAGGTTCTTGATGGTGTAAATTGCATGAATGCCGTTTAATTTGTGTTTGAATAATTTAATTGATATCTTTTGTAACCTAGAATGGCCACTAGAATTACAATTGCTTATAGAATAAATTAAGAGAGATCTAATTTGTTCTAGGACTGATAGAGTATATGACCCGGGAACACCCGGCCCACAGACTCCTACTACTCCAGTAGAGGCCCAACAGGCCCAAATCACGACGCTCAGAGTACCAAGCAGCCCGCAATACGCACCAGGGGTGCCTTCGGCCCCCTGGCCGAAGGCTCCAAACTATCAAAGCATGGATATTTCGAACAAACAGAGGAACTGGGAGAAAACGGCGAAAAAATTAGCCCTCGGCACCTGGAGCCCTCGGCACTCAGAGGTCCTCGGCACTAAGAGCCCTCGGCTAGTCCTCTGCAGCCGAGGGCACCTCTCCCGACATGATATCCGCCTCACATGCGTACAGATCACCGTACCCTGTACAGACGTCCCATCCAACAGCCGCATTAAATGCGGCCACATGCGGCTGCCAACGCCAACCAATTGAGGTGACCCCTCGGCCAATAGGCGCTTGACACGTGTCCCTGCCCGACATTTATTGCTACTATAAACAACACCCCATTTCCCCATTTGTAACCACGCTGAAAACGCTCCACATTTATAATACACACTCTCTCTCTACATTTACTTGCTCTGACTTCTCTCTAAGTTATTCCCAGCAATAACCCTTCGGATATATACCCCCGGGTAGACTATCCATCATTTGGTGCTCTCGTTGAGAGGTCGAACAATCGAGTAAGAAACCCTCCCCCTTCGCCAAACACTAGCCCTCTACCAAAATGGTGAGAACTACTCGTGCCAACTCCAAAAACGTAGAAGACAAGAACCTGGCCCTCGGCGACGTCAACGCCCCCGAAGCCTCTCACAGGGCTCCCGAGGGCGGTGTCATCGCTGGGTTGGAACAGGCGGCTGTCGACCTACGCCTTCAGATCCAACAGAATGCCCCCGATGCCCGCCTCGGCATCGAGGCCAAGAAGAAAAACCGGAGCGATGACCAAGTCAGCCCTCCGGTTCTCACCATCGACGTACA
Organism: Cuscuta europaea; assembly: GCA_945859875.1. Taxonomy (NCBI): domain Eukaryota; kingdom Viridiplantae; phylum Streptophyta; class Magnoliopsida; order Solanales; family Convolvulaceae; genus Cuscuta; species Cuscuta europaea. The sequence continues at coordinate 4,467,628 of CAMAPE010000062.1, read as the reverse complement.
ATCGGCGCTCTCCGCCTTCATCCAAACGCTCACTCAGAACCCGGGTGCCTTCGGCACCCTGGCTCTGGCTCAACCCCAGGTTGGGGAGAACATCATACTCCCCCCTCTGCCACACCCCTTCGGAAACCCCCTCCCTCGGGTTAGGAATGACGAAGGGGTAGTGGCCCAAGATACGTCCTCCCAGGAAGTTCAGTCCCGGGACCGCCACCATGACAACAGAGAAAGGCCCCGCACTTCCGCCCTCAACCGGCTCGGAGGAGGGCCAGAACGCCGAGGGGTCCAAGACCGCCTCGGAGGGAGAGCACTCCAAAGGCCCCAGGAAAGCGGAGGGTCTGTCTCGAGGGCAGACGAGGAGCGTCCCCCTCGGGACAAAGGCAAGGCACCCCTTCATGCCAATGATGCTCGCCACCAGATCAACCAGGCCCACTCGGCCCGGGTTCGTTCGCAGGGGGCGGAGACCCTCCCGAAGGATCCCCGGGACGAGATTATTGCGGCCCTCCAACGCCGGCTTGACGAAATGGAGTCCAACAAAGTTCACGCCACCACCTCCACCCCTCACTCGGACCTCAAATACGAGGCCATGATGGCCAAAATGGAGGAATTACAGAAGAAGGTGGTCGAGGGCTCCGGGGAACCCGTCATCCAGCTCCGGACACGGACACCATTTACCCCAAGGGTATTGGCGGCCCAGATCCCGGAAAAATACCGAGGGCAACACATACAGCCCTACAACAGGAAAACGGACCCCCAGGAACACTACAGCAAATACCAGAACAACATGATGATGGTAGGGGCGTCAGACGAATATTTGTGTCGTTGGTTCCTCTCCACCTTAGAGGGGCCGGCATACGAATGGTTCAACAGGCTGCCCGAGGGCTGCATTGATTCATGGCAAGAACTCGCCCAACGATTCTTGACACAATTTGCCGGGAGGCGTCGCACAAGGAAGCACTTCTCCCACCTCCTAACAATACGCCAAAAGAGGGATGAGACCCTTCGGGACTTCCTGGAGCGCTGGAGGACGGAAGCCGACAAAGTCGACGGTGCTGATGACGGGACCCTCCTGGCCCTCCTACAAACCGTCCTCCGCACTGGCAACTTTTCAAGGAGCCTCATCATTGAACCCCCTCGCGACTACATAAGGGCTTTGCAGCGGGGGGACCGATATGCTGAGGCCGAGGAGGTGGAGAAATATCACCAGCATCCGGATCAGCAGCCCCCGAGGGCTGACAACAAAAACAATCGAGGGCCGGGGGCTCCTCCAAATCACCCAAAATCTTCAGGACCCTCTGATGACCGCCCTCGGCAAGGCCAAGCCAAGCCCGGGGGAGGTTATAAGAGCAACCCTAAGACTTGGGCACATCCCATACTCCTGGACCGCCCTCGGACGCCATTGACACATCCCGTCAGCATCATCCTTGATTTTGCCGAGGAGAGGGGCCTCGTTGAGCGCGACTCTCGCGCACCCCCGAAGGTGCATGCTATCAACCCTCAGTTCCCCTACTACCGTTTCCATCGGCATCAGGGGCACAGGACCGATGACTGCCACTAGCTGAAGACGGCCATCGAGAGATTAATACAAGCGGGACACCTGTCCCAATTTGTTCAGAGCCCTCGGCAGGAGGGACCTTCTCATCAGGGGCCTCCCTGAGGGCACCACACGAAGGTGAACGCTTGGGTGAACCCGAATACCATCCCCCTCGGCAAGAAGAGGGAGATCGGAAACTTGGAAGAAGAGGAGGAGGAATACCCCCACTACCAGGAGAAAAAACGCCACATCCTCATGATCACCGGTGGCAATAAAGGGGGCGATTCCACCAGCCAGCGAAAGAAGTGGGCTCAATCGCTTTACGTGGGGGAAGTCACTCATATGCCCCCGGTAAAGCGACTGAGGGAGGAACCCATCACCTTCACCAACGCAGATCTCCCTCCTACTTCTTCTCCTCACAGGGATGCCTTGGTGATTCGGACTGAGATAAACGACACCATCATTCACCGAACTTACATTGACACGGGCAGCTCCGTCGATGTAATGTACCTCAGCACCTTCAGAGAGCTATATCTGGAGAGGGGGTCCCTTCGGCCCATTAAGACCCCTCTGGCCGGCTTCACCGGCGACACTATTGATTCCGAGGGGGTAATAACCCTCCCGGTGATCTTCGGCGACGGGCTCCATAGAGCCCAGCTCGAAGTGGAGTTCGTCGTCGTTAACATCGACTGCGCCCACAACATTATCCTCGGCCGGCCAGCCCTGGAGGACCTCGAGGCCATCATCTCCATGAGGCACTTCTGCCTCAAGTTCCCCGCCGAGGGGGGCATTGGCTACTCCCGGGGGAATCAGAAAATCGCCCGCGCCTGCTATCTTCAAGTCACTAAGAAGGTGAGTAAGACGGAATTCCGTGTTGACACCATCACCGGAACCATCGACCAAGAAGAAAAAAGGCCGAGGGCTGAACCAGGCGAGGACGTAGAAGACTTTGCGCTCGATCCGGCCCAGCCGGAGAGAGTCGTGAAGATTGGAGCCCAGCTCCCTGAAGATCTCAAGACCGGTATCACCGACGCCCTCCGCGCCTACTCCACTGTCTTTGCATGGGGGCCGGAGGACATGCCGGGAATCAGCCGAAGGGTCATCACCCACCGCCTCTCGGTGGACCCCCCGGCAAAAGCAGTACAACAACGAAGAAGACCCCTCTCCGCCGAGAGGAGGGAATTTGTGAAGAAGGAGGTCGCCATGCTCCTCTCCATTAAGAACATCAAGGAGGTGAAATACCCCTCATGGCTAGCAAATGTAGTCCTCGCACAGAAGCCCCCTACCTTCCGCATGTGCGTGGACTACACCGATCTCAACAAGGCGTGCCCTATGGATCCATTCCCTCTGCCAAATATTGATCAACTGGTGGATGAGATCGCAGGGTGTGAGATCATGTCCTTCCTCGATGCCTTCCGAGGGTATCACCAAATTTTCATGCACGAGGAAGACGCCGAAAAAACTGCCTTCATGACTCCCGAGGGCATCTTCTGCTACCTAGTAATGGCCTTCGGCCTAAAGAACTCAGGGGCCACTTACACCCGGATGGTGGCCCGCTTCTTTCAAGCCGTCCTAGGGCGCACCATGGAGGCCTATGTCGACGATATGATCGTCAAGAGCAAACAATCTTCCAGCCATGCTGACGACCTCCGGGAAATCTTCGCCATCATGCAAAAGTTCAACCTTCGGCTAAACCCGAAGAAGTGCACCTTCGGCGTCCAAGGGGGCAAGTTCTTGGGCTACATGGTGAGCCGAAGGGGCATTGAGGCCAATCCCGAGAAGATCCAGGCCATCATTGACATGGAACCCCCACGCAATGTGAAGGAAGTTCAACGGTTGACGGGCCGCCTGGCAGCCCTCAACCGCTTTCTATCTAAATCAGCGGAGAAGTCTTTACCCTTCTTCCAAATCATGAGGAAGACGGCTGGTTTTCAATGGACTTCAGAACGCCAGGAGGCTTTTGACGAGCTCAAACGATATCTATCTTCACCTCCTGTGCTCTCCAAACCCAAGGTAGGGGAGACCCTCTACCTCTACCTTGGGGTCAGCCCGGCGGCCATCAGCTCTGTGCTCATCCGGGAGGAAGACGGCATCCAACATGCCATCTTCTACGTTAGCAAGACCCTAAGGGAGGCCGAGCTCAGGTACTCCCCTGTGGAAAAAACGGTGCTAGCCATCGTTTGGACTGTCAAGAAGTTGAGCCACTACTTTCAAGCTCATCCGGTTCAGGTCCTCACTCATCAACCCCTCGGCGCCCTCATGAGGAGCCCCACCAGCTCCTCCCGCATGGTGAAATGGGCTATCTTCTTGAGCCAGTACAACATTGACATCCGTCCGAGGCCTGCCATCAAGGGCCAAGCCCTGACGGACTTTGTGACGGAGTGTACCGCAAGGGCAGCCACGGACGGGGAGCCCTCGCCTACCTCAGACGGTTGGTGGACCCTCTACACCGACGGCTCCTCCGCGACCAAAGCATGCGGGGGAGGGGTAGTCCTCATTACTTCCGAGGGCTTCAGAGCCTACTACGCAATACGCTTCTCCTTCAAAGTCTCCAACAACGAGGCCGAATATGAGGCCCTCCTATGTGGCCTTCGGCTGGCTGCCAACATGAGGGCTCGGCAGATCCACATCAAATGCGACTCCAAGTTGGTCGTTGGCCAAATCTCCGAGGAATATGAGGCCAAGGAGGGAAGAATGAAACAGTACAAGGAAGCGGCCAAGGAGTTGCTTAAGGTATTTGAGGCACACTCTCTCACTCAGATACCGAGGGCTCAGAACTCCGAGGCCGACATATTATCTAAGCTCTCGGTCGACTCCCCCGAGCACATCTCCAAAATTGCCAAGAGGATTGGATCTCAAGTATCCATGCAAGCCCCGTTAGGAACATACAACAACGCCAAGAGGATTGGATCTCAGATATCACCGCCTTCATCTCCACAGGGCAGCTACCCGAGAATGAGACCAGCGCTAAACTGGCGAAGCTGAGGGCTCCTAGCTACACCATCGAAGATGGAAGGCTCTACAAACGATCTTACAATGGCACGCTACTTCGATGCCTTCATCAAGATGAGGCCGAGGTCGCAATGGAGGAAGTGCACAGTGGCACTTGCTCAGCTCACCAGGGACCCTTCTCCATGTCCCGAAGGCTCATTCTCCAGGGCTACTTCTGGCCAACCATGGCCAGAGATTGTGCTGACCTTACCCGGAGGTGCACCACATGTCAACATTTCCAGAAAGCCCCCGGCAGGCCAGCGGTCAACTATGCCCCCATCAGCACATTTGTCCCCTTTTCTCGATGGGGGATAGACGTTGTGGGCCCTCTGCCGAGGGGTACCTCCAACAACAGATACATCATTGTGGCCATCGACTACTTTACCAAGTGGGTGGAGGCTGAGCCCCTCGCCAGTATCACAGAGGCGAAGTGCCGTCATTTTGTCCTCAAGAACATCCTCACAAGGTTTGGCGTCCCCCAGCAGATCATCTCCGATAATGGGACACAATTTGAGGCAGCCCCCTTCTGTGCCCTTCTGGAGGCATGGGGCATCAAACACACCTTCTCCTCCGTTGCCTACCCTCAAGGCAACGGGCAAGTAGAGAATGCCAACCGGACCTTGCTCGAGGGCCTCAAAAAGAAGCTGGAGGCCGAGGGCGGTGGTTGGGTGGAAGAACTCCACAACATCCTGTGGGCCTACCGCACCACCCCTCGGCGAGCAACAGGTGAAACACCCTTCTCCCTTTGCTACGGTTTTGAAGCCAAAGCTCCTACGGAAGTCACCTTTCCCACCCGAAGGGTGATCCAATATGACCCCGAGGTCAACGACAGCAACATGGCCCTCGACCTCCACCTCATTTCAGAACGCCGGGAGCAGGCCTTCATCCGGGCAGAAAATTACCGAAGGCAAGTCAAAAGCTACATCAACGCCAAAGTTCGCACCTGAGAATTCCAAGTGGGGGACTATGTCCTCCGGAGGAGGGAAGCCAGCCAACCAACCGAGGGAGGAAAAATGGCACCAAAATTCGAAGGCCCCTACATCATAGCAGCCATCATCAAACCTGGGACTTACAAGCTCAAACGCCCCAACGGGAAAGAGGTCCCTAGGCACTGGAATGTACACCATTTAGTTAAATTTTACCAATAATGTAAGAGCGGCCAAGCCCTCATAACTAATGAATGTACTATCCTATGGCCCAAGGCCTCCACTTTTGAGGAATGAAGACACATTCAAGACACCACGCCCTCATACTGACTACAGGCCCCAGGCCTCACCACGAGAAGAACCCCCTCCGGCACCAAGTGCCGAGGGCGGACACCATCAACACCTACAACAACAGGAGAACACCACGTGTTTTCGAACAAGTCCCCTCGGTACCAAGTACCGAGGTTGGGGACTCCCGTCACCAACGACACATCCCCACCTTCAACGTCAAAAAAGAAAAGATGAGAACACCAAGTGTTCCTACAGAAGACCCTTCGGCACCCAGTGCCGAGGGTACACCTCCATCATCAAACATCGAAACGAAGAAAAACACCAAATGTTTCAAAGAAGACCCCTCGGCACCCAGTGCCAGGGATATGCTCTCCTATCAGCTTCCAAACATCTGTTGGGAAACACCAAGTGTTTCCTCCGAGGGCCCCTCCGGCACCAAACACTCCAATCAGAACACCAAGTGTTCCTACAGAAGACCCCTCGGTACCAAGTATCGGGGGGCTACACATAGAAACTAACACCAAGTGTTGTTTCTAAAAGCCGTACCCCACGAGGACGCATATACCGAAGGCGCCACCATCGGTGTCGGCGGCACGTAGTGCCCCCGGCCATTTGCAACTAGTGTGCAAATGAAAACCCTTCCTTGAAACGCTTTCCGCGTCACTACCCCCAGGGTATGACAGGCATGAGAAATGCCCAGGATTCGACTTTCAAAAACGGAACGCTATCCGCGTCATCACCCCAAGGGTATGACAGGCACGAGAAATGCCCAGGATTCGACTTCCAAACCGAAACGCTCCCCGCGCCACCACCCCAAGGGTGTGGCAGGCCACGGACTATGTCTAGCGCCGAGGGGACGACTTTCAAAAATGAGGCGCTTTCCGCGCCATCCCCCAAGGGGAGGCAAGTTACAGACCACCATATCTTGTGCCCAGGAAACGACCCTCGATCCCCTCGGAACTCGGAAGGTTAACCCGAGGGAGGAGAGCCGTTGGTGTATTCTGATGGTCTCCTAATAGGCCCAGCCTTACCAAGAAACCAAGTTTCTTGATGCCTTCCCTTCACCACCAACCAATAAAAAAGGGGGGGGGGGGTGAAGGGGAGTAGACTCAGCGAGAAATCAAAGAGTACACTCCAACAGATCACAACATGCCGAGGGCTCCCCACGGGAACACCTCCGGTAATTGAAGGCTGCTATTTCCCAAAGGATACTACTCAAACAAATATCATCAAGAAACGGCTAAGTCCACTGCCTGGTCACCTCCGGTCACACAAGCACCGAAGGCTTCAACAATACAAAGGGACGGGACTATCCAAAGTCCACTAAACGGTACTTCAAACACCGAAGGCATCTGTTATGCACTAATACCGAGGGCCCCTACCCCATTACAAAGGACACAACTGGCTAAGTCAAACTCTACAACTTTTCAGAGTGTATGCCGAGGGCACACACTCATCATTGGCTTTCTTCACAACAACAGGATTCCACACTTTTCCTACGTCCACACTTTTGGAAAATGACGGCAACCGGAGGCTAATATATCACCAGACGACCGAAGGCATGTATTACAAATCATCAAAAGCCAACCGAGGAGGACTATTCCAAAATATTTGCCCCTCGGACAGACTCCTCACTGACCGAAGGTCCAACATCTACGACACACTGTGAAATTTTGCTAAGTTCCACATATTTGGCTCTCGATCAAATGCTCATACAACTCAAGGGGCCCACGATCACCCGAAGGGTCCTGTTCATATACCCGGAGGGCTCTACACCCGGAAGCTCGACATCACTTTACGTTTAAAAAATATTCTAAGTCCTAAAGGAGTAGCCCCCGGGCATCTCGCGAAGTGATGTAGAGTCAGAGGGCACCTATCACCCGAAGGCGACACAAGGAAGCAGCACTTGGAGAAAATTCTAAGTCCTAAAGATTGGGCCCCCGGCCCAATCAATATTACAGCCAAGGGAATATGGTAGCCGAAGGCTACGCAATACAACAACACTTAAAAAAAATTCTAAGTCCTAAAGATGGGCCCTCGGCCCAATCAATATTACAGCTAAATGAATATGACAGTCGAAGGCTATGCATCAAGAAGGGATGCCATCTCCCGAAGGCTCCCGAGGGAAAATCCACGCTTAGAAAATTTTCTAAGTCCTACATATTTCCCCCCCGGTCAACTACTCATACATCATGAAGGGATGCCATCTCCCGAAGGCTCCCAAGGGAAAATCTACACTTAGAAATCTTTCTAAGTCCTACATATTTCACCCTCATCTCAAGGGACCTAATAGCCGAAGGCTACCTATCAATCAAAGGCTACAGTACACAAGGAATCAACACTTAGAAAAATTTTCTAAAGTTCTAACTGTTGCTGAGCCCTCAGCTGTATATCCAGCGTAGGGTGCCCAACTACCGAAGGCTACAACCATATTTAAACACTTGGAAAATATTCTAAGTCCTAGGCATGCATTCAAAAAGGAGAAGACATACACTCAAAAAGGAGAAGGCATACATCCAAAACATAGGGCGCATTCAAATGTGAAGAGCCCGGAGGCAGCATGCATTCATCAAAAACAAAAGTGAGTGTAAAATTACAAACAGGCCGAAGCCGAATGATCAATGTTATTCATTACAAAATATGTTCAGACATTCCTAAGTATAAGATCACTCAACAACTTCGACAGCATCATTCCCCGGGGCGTCCTCTGCAGCCGGCCTCGACAAAACCTCCGCTCCGGCCTCGACAGCGTCGTCCTCGGCCTCTTTTTTCAGCTCGGTGTCCTCAAGGTCGGGCCGTTGTACACCTTCGGGAAGGGATTCACGAACATCAGGCTGCAGGGGAGGGAGGCCATATGGCGAGGGGGTGAAATCCTTTGGCTCAATACCCAAGTGTCGGGCCATCCTCCGATAGATGAGGGCCTGGGTGAAGAATTCGCCGACCTCATAATATTCTCTGCCCTTCCGGGCCATCCATTCCCACCCAGGGCCCTCGGCCCATTCATCAACGCATGCCTCCACGACCGAGGACACCCACATCTTGCGCCCCTCGGCTCTCCAACCCTCGGCGACGAAGGCGTCAACGGCCTCCTCCTGAGCCTTGGCGAGGGCTAACGCCTTGGAATCCTCGGCCTCTTTGACAGCTCTCCTGGCCTCCTCAGCAGCGGCCTCAGCATCAGCCTTGCCCTTTTCTGCAGCCTCCAATTTGAGGTTCATCTGCCGAAGCTCCTCTTCTAGCCTGGCCCCCAGCTTCACCGCCTCTTTGTTCTTGAGGATACACTCCCTCATTTTGACGTCCTGCTCCGCTTTGTGAAGGCGCCATTCTTGAAGCCTCCGGGCCTGTTCGCCGAGGGCTAGACAAGCCTGCAGATCAACAACAAAAACAGTTAAAGGCGATCACACAAAATGATCAAAGGAGAAGATGGAGAAAGCCAAGTGAACACTTACAGAGAGGGAGGAGCGGAGAATGTGGTCCTCGAGGGCCGCATCATTATAAGCCCCGAGGGCAGCCCTATCCGTCTCAGGGGTTATGCCCCTCAAGATGGCCCCCGGGTCGACAGCGCCGCTGGCCAGAGATGTACCCCTCGGAAACGAAACTTGGAGGACCTCAGACAGCAACTCCTCTGCCCCCGCCGGCGTTCCACCCGATGGCTTCTCCACCTGCACCCCGGAGGCGGGGTGCTCATCAACAATCATGACCAGGGGCTCCTTATCGGTGATATCCCCCTTCTTCGGCTTTTTGGTAGCCGGGGGGACCCCTTGGTCGCCGCCTTCCTCTTGCCGGCAGCGACATCGCCCTCAGCTTTCTTGAAGAGGGCAGTGGCGGGCTTCTGGTTGCCCTGTCCCGACCCCTTCGGGTCCTGTTTCTTCAGGCGAGCGAGGCCCTTCACATTCACCATGGACACGGGGATACCTGCAAAAATACGACAAAGGATTAGGCCGACGGGTCTAAGCGAAGGGACAATGACATCCAAGCAAAAAAACTAAGTACTTCTAAAGCCCTCGGCTCCTACCTCCGGCTCCTCCGAAGGCCTTGTTGAAGGGAGGATACTTCTCATCGGTCTCCCCTATGAAGCGGTACCTCCGGAACCCGAGGGTGTATAAATCCTCCTCGAGGGTGCAATCTTTGATCGCCACGTTCTTATTTTCCCCTTCCGGGAACTTGGCCAGCTTCAGGCCGTCTTTCTCGAGGGCAGCACTCCTGATCTTTTCGTGCCTTCGGAATCGATCGCGCAGCTCCCTCGGGAATGGGTTCTCGCCCAACTTTACATAGCACCAACGTTCCCTCCATCCTTTGTTGGAAGAAGGAGCATTGGAGAATAGTTTGAAGCGGGCAATCTGCTGCAGGTTCGCGTATCCCTCGCCGTTTTCGTGCCCCCCCCCCCCCCGGCACAAATTAAAGCTCTGGAAGAATAGATCATGGCTGGGCTTCACCCCTCGGGACTTGCAGAGCTGGAGGAACCCCGCAATGTAGGAGTGGCTGTTGGGCGTAAGTTGGCAGGGGACCAAACCAACAAACCTCAAGTACTCCCGGAGGAACGGGTGCATAGGGAACCTAAGTCCCATAGAAACCGAGAGGACGTGAATGGCGATACACCCCTCGGGCGCCCTGGACAACACGTCGTCAGGACCTGGCTCCACCACTTCGGCCGAGGGCCCCACGTGCAGCTGAGTCACGTACAGATCTGCCCTATCGGCTTTCGACCTAATCTCGAGGGCCTCAGTGTTCAACCAACTGTACCCCTCGGGCATGTCCACTGGCTTTCCTTGATCGACAGCCCTCTCCTTCTTCTTGGTAGCGGCCTTCGCTTTCTTCTTCTTCAACCCGGAGACCGCCCTCAGAGGTATCGGATCTAGCGGCCTCGAGCTACTTGCTTCCCCAGAACCCTGGGGGGGGGGGGAGAACAACAATTGTAACCTTCGTGCTCTCATTCTCCGCCTCATCCTCCGCTACTTGCCATGCGAGGGCTAGGTCTTCATCCTCGCACTCTTGCTCGAAGCCCTCGGCTTCGACCTCAGCAATGAGTTCCTTCTGGACCTCCCGGGCCAGGGCGGCATCAGCACCGACCGAGGGCTCGCTCACGGACTCCGCATCAGAAACGTGCTCCTCATCAACCGAAGGGTCCCCCGATATGTTTTGGGAATCGCTCTCGGACGACATTCTTTGCCACGAAATGTGCCTAAGGTTTCGAAGGATTTCTACAGGACCCTAACCCTAATCTAAGGCCAGAGGGCGGAACTTATAAAAAGTGTTGAGGGAAAAGCGGGACACTGACCTTGAAAGCTGAGTTTGACCGAAGGCTTGAGTTTCTCTCTCTAGAATTTTTGGCAGAGCTTCGCTAGGGATGTTGGATGCGTAAAGGAGGAATGGCCTTGGTTTGGGGTATTTATAGGCTCCCAGATCCGGGCTTGGGCCGAGATCCGGGCTCCCAGCAGCCAAAGCCATCATTACGCACCGTCGTTTCACCCAACCGGTGACGCCCGCCCACGAGCAGCCAACGGCTACACTCCACGTGTACCCCCCCCCAACGGCTATAAATCTGACGCTACATATTCCAACGGCTATATTTCCAACGGCTATATTCTGGAAGCCCCCGGGTTTTCTGCTTCACTCCACTTCATCAAGGAGAGCCTCCGGGTACACTTACCCATAGACGCCTTCGGGATCACTCCTTCAGAAACCCAAGGCTTCATATCAGGGCACCCCTCGGGGATTCCCCCTCGGAACTGTAAGAACCGGGTAGCCCCCGGGGAGTTGCCTCATTGACGGATAACCCATGGCACACAGGTAATGGGAGCCCTCGGGTATCTTCATCACCAACTAATCAACAAACAGTGGACCCCCCGGTAACAACTCCACTGCTGCCCTCATCCATCAGGCCCTCGGTCCCCAGATGGAGGGGCTCCCATTCGGCACCCCCAGGACATCAACAGCAAGCCCTCGGCTAATCAATACATGAGCCCTCAGAAAAAGGAGAGCCTTCGGCATTACCGTTATTCTCCATTTTTGACCAAGGTTTGACATTTTCGATTCATCATTGGGGGAATTCGGTGCACTCTTTTTCCCTCATTAGGATTTTTTCCCACAGGGTTTTTTCTAATGAGGATTTTAACGAGGCATCCCCCCAAAATGAAACGAAAAGCGTCAGCCTTCGGCCCACAACAGCAACGCAACTACTCTACTCCTTTTCACCACTTTAACAAGTGCCTCAAGGAGTGGGGGACTGGAGGACCCCCTCGGGAAAATCATTAAATTACAAAATTAGTGAAATTCCAACAAACGACAAAGCAAGCCCTCAAGTCCCGACATGTGGGTAACTGAGGGACTGCCTTTGGCAGGGACATAAAAGCAACAACTCCTCACCAACTTCAGAGATCACGACAGGACAACATCAAAGGGCAAGCACAAATTACTCCTTTTCCCTCAAATACCTTTCGGCAAAAGGAGTGAGGGACTCCTGATGGAGTATATGGCCCGGGAACACCCGGCCCACAGACTCCTACTACTCCAGTAGAGGCCCAACAGGCCCAGAAGGCCCAACAGGCCCAAATCACGACGCTCAGAGTACCAAGCAGCCCGCAATACGCACCAGGGGTGCCTTCGGCCCCCTGGCCGAAGGCTCCAAACTATCACAGCATGGATATTTCGAACAAACAGAGGAACTGGGAGAAAACGGCGAAAAAATTAGCCCTCGGCACCTGGAGCCCTCGGCACTCAGGGGTCCTCGGCACTAAGAGCCCTCGGCTAGTCCTCTGCAGCCGAGGGCACCTCTCCCGACATGATATCCGCCTCACATGCGTACAGATCACCGTACCCTGTACAGACGTCCCATCCAACAGCCGCATTAAATGCGGTCACATGCGGCTGCCAACGCCAACCAGTTGAGGTGACCCCTCGGCCAATAGGCGCTTGACACGTGTCCTTGCTCGGCATTTATTGCTACTATAAATAGCACCCCATTTCCCCATTTGTAACCACGCTGAAAACGCTCCACATTTATAATACACACTCTCTCTCTCTACATTTACTTGCTCTGACTTCTCTCTAAGTTATTCCCAGCAATAACCCTTCGGATATATACCCCCGGGTAGACTATCCATCAAGGACACATTCACACACACTTAATCGTTCGCTAAGAGATTAGTAGCGATTAAGGGGCCGTAAGCTCGTTCGTCTTGGCAATAATTTAGGATCCTGTCGCATGAGAGATCAGCCTGGTCCCCTAAATTATTGTACTCTACGCCGCGAGAGCGGTAAGAACTTAGTATTGATTAGCTAGGCTCAATTAAATTAAATTCATGTAATTAAGCCTGATCTGCCAGAAATCTGATTACCCCGGAATCAATCACTGTTCCCTTCGTTGTTAATTAAGAAGAACCCAATCATTTACTTTTAATCATTTATTTGCAATTTTAGTTTTCTCAAGCAACCAATTCTCGCACGACCGCATTTGTTTTATTTATTTTTATCGCTGATTTTAGTTAATTCTTAATTCCTTTTTACCATCCCTGTGGAGACGATACTCGTACTTTCACCGCTATATTACCATCTTTTTAATTGCGAGAAAACTCACATCATCACCCTACTCACAAAAACTCCCATTCTGCCACATCCCCATATGACATCATACACCCCCTTTTACGCATGCCACTAGATCCCTCTGCATGGCCCATGCATGCGGACACTTCTGCCCAAGCAAACCCCAGTGTGCCGCCTGTTTTGGTTGCTGGTTAAACCCCAGTCGTCACCTCCCCCCACCCATTTTACACATGGTCGCTTCTCCTCATTCCCCGACCGACACCACCATTCGGTCAAGCCCAAAATCCCCCAGTCAACACACTCATACCCGCTCACCAGCCCCCTCCAATCAAATAGAGCCACCACAACCCCCCACCATTCCACCCGAATCCCCTTCCATTCCCTGCCACACTGCCCCAGGCCATCACCCTATGATTACTCGAGCCAAATCCAGGATCTTCAAACCCAAACATTTCCACAATCTCTTGGCCAACCTCACACCTTCCCCGATACCCAAAAGCCCAATAACTGCTCTCTGTGACCCGTGCTGGAAGCCGCCATGGATGACGAATTTAGTGCACTTATTAAAAATAGGACGTGGGAGTTGGTTCACTGGCCGCCCGATACTAACATTATCGTTGTATGTGATTGTTTAAGCATAAATACAGGACCGACGGCTCTCTTGAACGTCACAAAGCAAGGTCAGTAGTGAATGGCAACTGTCAACAAATCGGTGTTGATTGTGATGAGACTTTCGGCCCGGTTGTTAAACCCGCTACAATCCGCACAGTCCTAAGTATTGCACTATCTCATTCTTGGCCTCTACACTAATTAGATGTCAAGAATGCCTTTCTTCACGGACAACTTGAGGAAACCGTCTCCATGCACCAACCGCCAGGCTACCACGACTCGTCCCGCCCGCAACATGTTTGTTGACTACTCAAATCTCTTTAAGGACTAAAGCAAGCCCCCGGGGCTTGGTACCAACGGTTTTCCATGTATGTTGCTACTCTCGACTTTGTCCATAGCAAGTGTGATAATTCTTTATTCATCCTCCGGTACCATCAAGACACCGCTTTTCTCTTGCTATACGTTGACGACATCATCCTCACGGCCTCCTTCAACACCCTTCGGCGCACCATTCTGTCCCACCTCAACCGAAAGTCCTTCTTCTTGGGCATCTCAGTAACCACAGTACCTGTAATACCCGAGATTAATTTAAGAGGATTAATAGTACTACTCATACCAACAGAGGTGCATCTCCTTTTAAGGGAGCTCATCAGCTAAGAACTCCAAAGTTAAGCGTGCTTGCACGGGAGTAGTCTTGGGATGGGTGACCCCCTGGGAAGTTTCTCAGGGCGCGCACGAGTGAGGACAAAGTGCGCGGAAAAGGCTAGTGGCGGTTTGTGAGGACAGTACTAGAGGTCAGAAGTAATTACCTCGGGGCCTATGGGGCCGGGGTGTTACAGTACCCGACAGCTTGTTCCTATCTCAAGCGAAGTACGCCCAAGAGATCATTAGTCGTGCGGGTATGGATCAGTGCAACTCGGTGGTGACCCCGGTAGATTCCAGTGCTAAACTCAGTGCCACAGCGGGTCCCCCTGTACCCGACCTGTCTATTTACCGCAGTGTTGCCGGTGCACTACAATACCTTACATTCAGCCGTCTCGATATCTCCTATGTCGTCCAACAAATTTGTCTTTTCGTGCATGACCCACGGGAGCCTCACCTCCATGCACTCAAATGTATCATTCGGTACATTCATGATACCTCACATTTTGGTATACACCTTCATCGCTCCCCGACCCACTCTCTTACTACTTACACTGACGCTCATTGGGGTGGCTGCCCCGACACTCGATGGTCCACGTCTGGCTATTGTGTCATCTTGGGTGACAATATTCTATCTTGGCCCTTCAAGAGACAAACCACCATATCCTGCTCTAGTGCTGAGGCCGAATACGTGGAGTAGCCAACGTCGTCGCCGAAACATGCTAGCTCCGCAATCTCCTCCTAGAACATCATTGCCCCCCAAGAAAGCCTTTATTGTATACTGTGATAATATCAGTGCCATCTACATGGCCGACAACCCTGTTCAACATCAATGGACCAAGCACATTGAAATTGATATTCACTTTGTTCGGGGAAAGGTTACCCGTGGGGAGGTCCAGATACTTCATGTTCCAACATGACACCATTTCGCGGACATATTCACCAAGGGACTGCCGCGGCTTCTATTTGAGGACTTTCGATCCAGTCTCACCGTTCGTCGACTTCACGTTGGGACTGCGGGGGCGAATTAACCATTCAACATTTGAGCGGTTACACACTTGTCATGCACATTAATTCTTGCCATATTATTTGTAAATTGTATTTGATTAAAATAGTGGCTAGATACATTTAGATAATTATGGTTAGTATATTCTTAGCATAATGTTAGCCTAATTCCTTGGATCTCCAGCCGTATGGTTTAGAAGAATCCTTCATGTATTTATTGTAGAACATTTTTCGATGAAAGACAAGCATTGTCGTACCGATTGAAAGTATGTAGGTGTACCTGGTGGCCATCGGATGATTAGCAAACCGGAAAAAACCAGAACCTCAAGTCATCTTCTTCGATCAGACTGTGTAGCCCCTAGATCTACTCCGACCAAAGCCATAATGCCATCACAATCCTCGACCAGCATTGGACCACCTCGACCATGGACGGTCCTCTAAGATCCAAAGATGACCTCCATGAAGCCCACCAGAGCCAAGAGGGCCCCGCCGATGGCGACCACCGCAGGTGGCAGCGCTGGAACCTGGAAGGGGAGGAGAGAGCAACCTAAGGTGAGCCTAGTGAGAGACGCTATCAAAACTCTCTAACCCATTCGTCTACAAGCTGACGTCATGAAGATTCACTCATTAAAAATATCTTTGTTTATGTTATCAAACAATGAAGCATGCTATTTTGGTCAATTGTTATACATTTTGGATGTTTTTTGCTTTTAAATGTTATTAGTCCT
The DNA here is from genome assembly GCA_945859875.1 of Cuscuta europaea. NCBI lineage: Eukaryota > Viridiplantae > Streptophyta > Magnoliopsida > Solanales > Convolvulaceae > Cuscuta > Cuscuta europaea. The sequence goes on along the minus strand of CAMAPE010000062.1, from coordinate 4,451,369 downwards.
CAACTATTTTTCTGCATTTTTCTTAAGTCTAAATTTGTTTTTACAAAATTGAGTATTTCATCATCATTATTAAATTTAAATCTATATTTCAAAGAACTTAACAAAACAAAACTTAATGATCAAATGAACTATTACAACAAACAAGCAACAGAACACTCATAATGGAAGAATAATTTCTTAATGATCTTAGCTCCATCAGATGCAAAGCAAAATTTTCATCAAATTTCTTCTTGAAATAAAAGAGGGTACAAAAATTGTATTTCGACATATCGTTTTCGAAAAAAATACAATGCATGTAACCACATCTCAACATCAAAGAGTTCTCATTAGTTTCCCGTACTTCAATGATAACATACAAGGAAATTGGACTAATACCATTCCAAACATCAATTTCTCAAACACCTTGTGAGCATAATCTAAACACATCAATCAATCTCTAATAAACCTTCACCGCTGTTTATATCACAAAAACAAAATAAGGATAAATGGCCTTACAAAAAGATGTCATAAATTAAGATACCATATTTCATTACCTTAACAAGAAGGCCCAACCAAATGATGATGTGATGAGGTTATGAGAATTTGATTTTTCTAGGAGGAAAAAATCCAGAAATGTGACCTTTGAGGATAAACTAATAATGAAGTAGCAGTTGAATACTCCATTAGTCCCTATTGCTTCGAATTTCATCCACTTGAACATGTCCATTAGCCGCCTAAACTTGTAATGATCAATAGTTTGTTAAAATAACAAAAATAACTTAAACATCACAGCTAGAGGGAAAGTGTAATAACCACACCTCAAGGATAAAAGCTTCCAATACTCAGGACAAGAATTTGCATTGAAGCCTCTGGAGATTTGCAGAAAATTCTTCAAGAGCCTTGAGTTTAGTCTTTTCAGTATATACACATGTTATTAATTCAGCTTCACAAAGTCAAACCACATTGGTTAATGACAGGTTAATATAATTAACGAAATATATTAATATTAAACATGAAATGGAATTTGAATCTGTCGAGATACCGTAACGACTAAGACCTCAGTCACCAAGACCACAGAGGTTTGCTCATCATTCAACCAGTTTTAGAGTAAAGCCCACAAAAGGAATCTCAAAAGATCGAAAGAGGGTGATCGGAGGTCAGCTCCCGTCAAGTTTAGGCACTCTCTCACTCTAGAATTAGGGTAACACACTAAGCTCCACATCAGAGAAGAGAGGAGAGGGTCGAACATATATAAGGATCTAGAAGGAACCAGTCAATATATCAAAGGGCCACCAAAAGTCACGGGCTGGGTAAAACAAGAGAAGGGCAAGTGGGTCGGTCGATTGGACAACCCAAAATGGGACAAAATATATAATGAGGTGGGGCATTATCACTTACATTCTCCACCTTAATGCCCCCCTGGTGGTGTAGAGCACAAGTGTGAAAGGGAGTATCATCACCACCGCTTTTTCTTATTATATGTTCTTATCTAACCACAGTCCAAATTAAGAGTTCGTTTACATCACAAAAGTTTTTCAAATGAGAGACATTTAGTCCCCATATTAGCAAAATTAAATTCCGAAGCAATCTTGCACAACTTCATGTCTCATGTAACAATGTTCCTAATAAAATAGAACCTGACATCGATGTACTTGATCCTATCATGGAATACTAGATTTTTGCACAACTAGATAGCAAATTGGCTATCGAAGTACATTGTCACACCCTGCTTAAGAAAACCAATTTCAGTTATAATACGTTTCAGCCAAATAGCATCTTTAAAGGCTTCAATCAGGTCCTATATCGATACATTTCATCTTTCAGGTCCCGAATTGATAATTCGTCTATCTTTCAGGTCCTGGGTTGATAAATTCCAATTGAAAAATTAGTAAATGTTTGTAAAGTTAAGTCACAAACAAAAAATGTCGATGCACATACATCGGTTCACATGCCTTGTTGCAGAGATGTTAGTGTCTATGTCATAGAAACCAATGTGTTTGCACATACATTAGTTGCCTCACACACCAATTTTCGTTCCACATACATGTCTTCAAAAGGGCATGCAAATTGATGTGTGTACAAACATTTCTTAATGAGTGAAATCAGACTTTACGCCATATTTAGAGAAAAATATACACGCATCTCATCATCTAATTAAAGAATTAAATGAGTGTACTTCAAGTATTTGAAAATAAAGTCTGTTTGGTAACATCTAATTTCGTAAAATGAGTTATGTAATAATCAAAATAATAAAGGTTGAAATTAATTTTGTGATTGAATTGATTGAACTTAGTGTAAAAGACCATTTTACCTTTTTGTATACGTAGTATAAATTTTTCTTTATTTTATTAAATTACTTCCTCCGTCCCATTAGAATGTTCTCACTTTTCTTTTTTGGACGTCCCATATAAAGGTTCTCATTTACGATTGATGGAGTATATGGCCCAGGGACCCCCGGCCCACATACTTCCACTACTGCAATCAGGCCCAACAGGCCCAAACGGGCCAAGCCCAGCAAAATGAAGCTCTAAGCAGTCCACGACACGCAAACGGGTGCCTTCGGCCCCATGACCGAAGGCTATACCGTTGACAGAGTCAAGCTCAGAAACATCACAGGGGAACAAGGCCTGAAAACCGAGCCTTCGACACTTACGAGCCCTCGGGGCTAAGAGGCCCCCGGTACGAAGAGCCTTCGGCTTGTTATCTACAGCTGAAGGCATCCTCCTCGACAGAATATCCTCTCCACATGCGCCTGAATCACTGTATCAAGTACAACGTCACGTCCAACCACCGCATTTAATGCGGCCACATGCAGATGCCGATGCCACCCCGAGTGAGGTGACCCTCGGCCGTCGGATGCTTGACACATGTCCCCATCTAGCATTTATTGATGCTATAAATAACAGCCGTTTTTCCCCATTGTAGACCACACCCTGAATATCACAAGTTCACATATTGAATACATACTCTCTCTCTTACTTATTGCTCTGACTTCTCTCTAGTTATTCACAGTAATAACCCTCGGATAAGCTACCCCCCGGGTACACTATCCATCATTTGGTGCTCTCGTTGAGAGGTCGAACAATCAAGTAAGAAACCCTCCCCTTCACAAAACACAAAAACACCTATCGGAATGGGAAGAACCACCCGTGCTCAGTCCAAGACCCTTGAGGACAACAACTTGGCCCTCAGCGAAGTCGACGCCCCCGGAGCCTCCAACAAGGCACCTGAGAGCGGAGTCATTGCTGGGTTGGACCGGGCTGCTTTTGAGCTGCGCCTTCAGCTCCAGCAGAATGCTCCCGATGCCCGCCTCGGCATCGAGACTCGAAGGAAGGACTGGAGCGAAAACCAAGTGAGCCCTCCGGTCCTCACCATTGACGTTCAGTCGGCGTTTTCCGCCTTCATCCAAACACTCACCCAAAATCCAGGAGCCTTCGGCACCCTGGTACCACTCCAACCGCAAATCGGGGAGAACGCCGTTCCTCCCCCACCTCCACCCCCTTCGTAAGCCCTATCCTTCGATTAGGGAACAACGAAGGGGTCGTGGCTCAGGACACCGCTTCCCAGGAGGTCCAGTCCTGGGATCAGCACGATGCGAACAAAGAGAGGCCCCGAATCTCCGCCCTCAAAAGGCTTGGAGGGATGCAGGATCGCCGAGGGGTCCAAGACCGCCTCGGTGGTAAGGCACTCCAAAGACCTCAAGAGAGCGGAGGATCTATATCGAGGGCAGACTAGCGGCGTCCCCCTCGGGACAAAGGCAAGGGGCTGCTCCATGCTGATGACGCCCGACACCAAATCAACCAGGCTCACTCTGCTCGGATACACTCGCAGGGGGCGGAGGATCTCCCGAGGGATCCCAGGGATGAGGTTATTGAGGCCCTCCAACGTCGCCTTGATGAGATGGAGGCCCGCCAAGCGCACACGACAGCTTCCGCCTCACAGGCGGACCCCAAATACACCGTCATGCTGGCCAAAATGGAGGAGATGCAGAAGAAAATGGCCGAGGGCTCCGGGGAACCCATCATCCAACTCCGGACAAGGACGCCATTTACCCCAAGGGTATTGGCGGCCCAAATTCCGGGAAAATATCGAGGGCAACCCATCAGGCCCTACGAAGGGAAGACTGATCCCCACGAGAACTACAACAGATATCAAAACAACATGATGATGGTGGGGGCATCATATGAATATTTGTGCAGTTGGTTCCTTTCCACCTTAGAAGGATCAGCATACGAATGGTTCAACCGATTGCCCGAAGGTAGCATTGACTCGTGGTAAGAACTCGCCCAGCGCTTCTTGACACAGTTTGCTGGAAGGCGCCGATCAAGGAAACATTTCTCCCACCTACAAACGGTGAGACAGCAGAAGGAGGAGACTCTCCGAGACTTCTTGGAATGCTGGAGGGTGGAGACAGACAAGGTTGACAGCGCCGACGACGGGACCCTTCTGGCCCTCTTGCAAACGGTCCTCCGCTCCATAAACTTTGCAAGGAGCCTCATCATCGACCCCCCCCCCCCCCCGCGACTACATAAGGGCCCTCCAGCGGGGAGACCGGTATGCGGAGGCCGAGGAGGTGGAAAAGTGCCATCACAACCCCGAGCAACAGCACCCTAGGGCAGATAACAAAAACCATCGGGGGCCGAGAGCTCCATTCCATCAACCCAAAAGGCCCGACCCCCTCGGATGATCGCTCCCGACAAGGCCAAGCCAAACCCGGGGGAGGTTACAAAAACAACCAGAAGGCCTGGGCGCAGCCTGTTCTCTTGGAGCACCCTCGGACACCCCTGACGCACCCCGTCAGCGTCATCCTCGACTTCGCCGAGGAGAGGGGTCTCGTGGAGCGAGACTCTCGCGCGCCCCCGGAGGTATATGCCATCAACCCCAATGAACCTTATTGTCACTTCCATCGCAACCAAGGGCAAGGACCGATGACTGCCACTAGCTGAAGACAGCCATCGAGAGGCTCATACAGGCGGGTCATTTTTCCCAGTTCATCAGGGGTCCTCCCTACCATGGGCCCCCTAAGAAAGCAAACGCCTGGGTCAAACCGAATACCATACCCATTGGAGACCCGAAGGGTAAGAAGATGGAGATCGGGAACCTCAGTGAAGAAGAAGGGTACGACCAGTGCCAAGAGAAGAAGCGCCATATCCACATGATCACCGATGGTAATATTGGGGGAGACTCCACTAGCCAAAGGAAGAAGTGGGCGCAATCCCTTTACGTTGGGGAAGTATCTCATATGCCCCCCGTAAAGCGGTTGAGAGAGGAGCCCATCATCTTCACCAACGCAGATCTCCCCTCGGCTTCCTCTCCTCACAGGGATGCGCTAGTGATCCAGTGCGAGATCAATAATACCATTGTGCACAGAACTTACGTTGACACGGGCAGTTCCGTCAACGTAATGTACCTTAGCACATTCAAGGATCTGCTCTTGGAGAGGGAGTCCCTTCGGCCTATTCGGACCCCTCTGTCCGGCTTCACCGGAGATACAATAGATTCTGAGGGGGTGATAACCCTCCCGGTACTCTTCGACGATGGGCTCCATAGGGCCAAGCTTGAAGTGGAGTTCAGCGTCGTCAACATCGATTGTGCCCACAACATCATCCTCGGCCGTTCCGTCCTCGAAGACCTGGAGACCGTCATCTCCATGAGGCACCTATGCCTCAAATTCCTAGCTGAAGGGGGTATTGGGTACTCAATGGGGAACCAAAAGCTCGCGCGCACCTGCTACCTCTAAATAACGAAAAAGGTTAGTAAAACCGAGTTCCGTGTGGACACCATCACCGGGACGATAGAAGAGGAGGAGAAGAGGCTGAGGGTGGAACCAGCCGAGGAGGTAGAAGACTTTGCACTCAATCCGTCTAAGCTGAAGAGAGTCGTGAAGATTGGAGCCAAGCTCCCCGAAGATTTGAAGACCGGCATCATGGATGCCCTCCGCACCTACTCCATTGTTTTTGCATGGGGGCCAGAGGACATGCCGAGAATCAGCCAAAGGGTAATCACTCACCACCTGTCAGTGGACCCTTCCTCCATACCCGTGCAACAAAGAAGAAGGCCCCTCTCGGTCGAAAGGAGGGACTTTGTAAAGAAAGAGATCACCATGCTCCTCTCCATCAGACACATCAAGGAGGTAAAATACCCCTCATGGCTGGCCAACGTGGTCCTCGCACAAAAGCCACCCACCTTCCGCATGTGTGTGGATTACACAGATGTGAATAAGGCATGCCCCATGGACCCTTTCCCGCTGCCAAATATTGACCAACTGGTGGACGAGACAGCGGGATGCGAAATCATGTCATTCCTCGACGCCTTCCGCGGATATCACCAAATCTTCATGCACGAGGAAGACACTGAAAAAATAGCCTTCGTGACACCTGAAGGCATCTTCCACCAAGATAGAAAGTATTCATACACTGATTCCATAAAGGGTAAAGACTTCCGTTGTGCATCTATAATTCTCTCAAAAGATTATAGATCAACTCTTTAGATGGAGAAACGATTTAAAATTGAAAAAGATTTAAAAGTCTATTCACCCCCCTCTAGACTTTTACCCTATCCGGGACCATCAAGTGGTATCAGAGAGGAGCGTTCCTAGAGTCATTTACTGACTATTTTGAACTAAAGATCCAAAGCCACTTCCTCTCCCAAACACTTTCTGATAATGGACAGCCAACTAGCCAAGAATCTCCTGTTCAACTTAAACAAATTTGATGATTGGAAAATCAGGATGAAAGCACATCTCAGTGCTTTGCATGATGAAATGCTTGAAGTAATTACTGTTGGACCTATCAGAATAATGAAGGTCAGCACGTCCAAAGCTGATGACCAGGAGGATATATACATTCCTAAACCAAAATTGGAATGGACGTCTGAGGATAGGAATAGGAATCATCTTGTCAACATTGCCAAAGATATTCTCTTTAAATCTGTTGATGAATCCATATTTCCCAGAATCAGGAAATGTGAAACTACAAAGGCTGTATGGGATGAGCTCACACAGATTGGAGCCGGTGATGAACAAGAAAAGGACAACAAACTGACCATAGCCCTCAAGAAATTTGAGGACTTCAAAATTTTGTCTAATGAGTCAATTCATGAGATGGAATCCAGGTTCCTAAAGATTATAGCAGAGGTCTCAGACCTAGGGAAAGATCTATCCCAAAAGGAGATTTCCCTTAAAGTCTTAAGAGGCCTGTCATCTAAGTGGGACATGAAGGTGACTGTTATGAGAGATAGCAGAGATCTCAGAACTTTGTCAACTGACAAACTCTTCAGTGATCTCAAGGCCTATGAATTTGAAATGAAGGAGATCAAAGAAGAGAAGGAAGATGAGTCCAAGACACTAGCTCTAGTGTCTGAGCGAATCACTTCAAAAACTGCTGAAAAATCCCTCAATAATCTCCTCACTGACGAGCAGTTTGCTATGTTTGTGAGGAAATTTAAAAGATTCATGAAGAATGAGGGAACTGCTCCAAAGAAAGCATACAACCTACAACCTAGAAGACAAGGGAGACCTCAATCCAGCGAGGAAATTGTCCTGTGCTACAACTGTAGACAGCCAGGACATTACAAAAATGAATGCCCTCTGCCCTTAGCCCAAAAATATCAAGGGCGGCAGGGGACTGCTCAAAAAGCTGGTTACAAAAACTTCAAAGGCAAAAGACAAGCCTTTGTAAGTGAAAAGAAAAAGGAGGAACCCCAAACTGATGATGAAAGCAGCTCAAGTGATGAGAGCTCCTCATCTAATAGCTCAGAAGAAGCACTTCTCTGTCTAGGATCATGGCAGGTGACTGAAGAGAGCAGCAGGTGGCTCAACGAGTCTTCCACCAGTGGAAGAAAAGAAGAAGAAAGCTGCTCCCCCAAATGCTCAATGGCCAAGGACCACTACAACGATGTTGAGGTAACATCATACTCCTCCTATAGCTCTAGTGATTCTGGACCAAACAATATAACACTGGAATCTTTATTGCAAGATTTCCAAAAAGTCCAAAATCACCATGTTCTCTTGAATGCTGAAAATGATAGACTGAAACAAGACATTAAGGCCATTCATTCTAAATCACTAGATGCCTTAAGCAAAGATGATGTCTTAGAAAAGGAGAACCAAGAGCTGAAAAACTCCAGCACAAATAGTAAAAACTTTCACCCTACTGCTGAAGTTATTCTAAATAGGAAGAGAAGAGGTCTTGGTTACTCATCCCCCACTAGACTCACTCAAAACTATACATCTACAAGCCACCAATAAAACACAAGAAAGCTAATCTACCAAAAAACCCACTCCCCAAATGTTCCCACAAGAAGGAACCAACCTGCTCCCAAACCAAAATCCAAACTCCTGTATAAATCAACACCCCTTAACCATCTAAACCCAAGAACCCGTTGGCAACCAATCAATAAGACCAACCACAGTCAAAATACCAAGCAGACTCATCAAACTAATAATCCATTTCCCACTTCAAGAAGGAAAAGGATTAACAAGTACATAGCCATTCCCTTTGATTCAACACATCAAATGGCTATAAACCAATCTGCTTAGAACTCAATGGTTCTAGATGGGCATGGATGCTTAAACTTGTACAAGGGAAGTCGCCCACTAACTTGTGGGCTACTGCTCAACATTAATCTATACAGGAAGGTGCTGGAGCAGCTGAAACACAAACATGGTACATAGATTCAGGCTACTCCAGGCACATGACGGGCAACAAGCGGCTCCTGTCAAACTATACAACAAGGGAAGGACCCAAAGTAACATTTGGCAATGTGGAAAAACAAGGAGAAACCAAAGGAGCTGGAGACCTATCAATTAATGGACTTACAATCCAAAACATATCCTATGTTAAGGGTTTAAAGTTCAATCTCACAAGCACAAGCCAACTCTGTGACAATGGCTATAATGTTACATTCTCCAAAGACATCTGCTTGATTAGAGATGTCAAAAATGACAAAATTGTGCTCACTGGTAGAAGGAAGAAGGACATGTACATTGTTGATCGGAGCTCAGCAAAGGAAGGAATCTGCTTGGTGACAAAGGCAGATTCAAACTTAAGTTGGGAATGGCACAACAAATTAAGCCATCTAAACTTCAAAACAATCAACAAATTGTCCAGAAAAGGATTGATGAAAGGACTCCCTGAAATCAACTTCAAAAAGGATCACCTCTGTGATGCTTGTCAAAAAGGAAAACAAACCAAGGTATCATTCAAATCAAAGGAAGTGGAATCATCAATTAGGCCCTTAAGCCTACTACACCTTGACTTGTTTGGACCAGTTGAACCAACAAGCTTAAGTGGTAGAAGGTACACCCTGGTTGTAGTTGATGATTATTCTAGATACACTTGGACCATATTCTTAAAGAAGAAGAATGAAACACAGAAGAAACTTCCTGAATTGATGAGGCTAATTCAAAATGAGAAGAGTCTCTCAATCCAGAATACCAGGTCAGATAGAGGTACTGAATTTCTCAACTCCATCATAATTCAGTACTGTGAAGAAAATGGAATCCATCATCAAACCTCAGCAGCAAGAACACCTCAACAAAATGGTGTTGCTGAAAGAAGGATCAGGACACTCAAGGAAGCTGGAAGGACAATTTTAGAAGCAGCTGGATTACCCAAAAGATTTTGGGCAGAAGAAATCAACACGGTTTGCTACACTCAAAATAGAAGTCTTATTCATAAGACTCACAAGAAGACAACATATGAGTTATGGAAAGAAAGGAAGCCTAATGTTAGTCATTTCCATGTGTTTGGATCCAAGTGCTTTATCCTAAACAATGGAAAAGACTATCTCAAACCATTTGATCCCAAATCTGATGAAGGGATCTTCCTGGGCTACTCAACAACAATCAAGGCATTCCTGATCCTCAACAAAAGAACTCTGGTGGTAGAAGAATCAATCCATGTGGTGTTTGAAAACCACCCCACTGCTCAATTAAAAGATGAAGGTGAGTCATCCAAATCAAGGGACACTGGAAAGACTCCAAGCTGCCTTCCAAATAATAGTTTTCAAAAAGATGGAAAGGCAGTTGACTCAAACGGCAACCCACTGCCAGCAGTTGACTCAAATGGCAGCCCACTACCAGCAGTTGACTCAATTGTCAGCCCGCTGCCAGCAGGTGACTCACCAAAAGACAACCTTCCAGGCACTCATGACATTCCTAACCATCCTATTCTACCAGAGGATAGTGAAGAAGAAGAAGAGGAGGAGGAGGATACTCAAATTCTAACCAAAACAAAAACATCTGACATCAGATGGATGAATAAACATCCTCCTCACCAAGTGATTGGAGACATCAATACATGGGTTCGTACTAGATCAGCAATTCAGAGAGAAGCACTATTCTCATGCTTCATCTCCCAAATTGAACCCAAGAAAATTGAAGAAGCCCTGCTTGACTCAGACTGGATACAAGCCGTGCAAGAGGAACTCAACTAGTTTGAAAGAAATAATGTATGGGAGCTTGTACCCAGACCCTATCATCAACATGTGATAGGAACTAAATGGGTATTCAGAAACAAAATGGATGAGGAAGGCACCATAGTCAAGAATAAGGCAAGGTTGGTAGCCAAAGGCTACTGCCAGGAAGAAGGTATAGATTTTGATGAAACATTTGCTCCTGTTGCCAGATTGGAACCTATAAGAATCTTCTTGGCTTATGCTGCTCATAAGCAATTCACAGTCTATCAAATGGATGTGAAAAATGTCTTCCTAAATGGTCTACTAGAAGAGGAGGTCTATGTGGAGCAACTGTTGGTCCCGTTTGTACTGGATACAGTCTAGAGGGGGGTGAATAGACTGTATTGGTTTTTAACTTTTTCAAGCTAAGTACCAGTTTTAACAGAATAGCCTGTTATGTTGGCAGAACAGACTGGCAGCGGATGGGGTTCTGGTAGGGAGTTCTGTTAGTAGCCTCAGAGAAGCAAAGGAAGTAGGCCTTCTGTTAACTCACAAGACAAGTTCTGTTGAACATAGATACCAAATCTTTGGAGTTAAACAGTTCAAATAAAAGCAATGAAAGTAATGCAGTAAGTAAATGACACCAGGGCTTTTTATAGTGGTTCAAGGAACAACTTGTTCCTCTAGTCCACTGTTCCACTAAGCTTGTAAAAACGTCCGTTTACAATGCCTTAGCCCTATCACTTAAGAAGCTCTCCACGTCTTCTTCAATGGTAGATGTCTTCTTGGATGCACTTCTGGCTTCCCTAAGACTGGTCCTTTCACTGAGCTTTCCCGGAAGTATCACCACTTCACTGCTTCAGGTACTTGGACGTCCTTCTTGTGAAAGAAGAGGTTCTATTTAGAACAAAGGTTCCTCCAACTCGCTTCGTTACAAAGGATTTGTATGTGATGAGCTTGAAGAGTTGAAGAACACTTGGAACTTTGCTTGAGTTGGAAATAAGGATTTTTCCAACTTCTGCCTTCTCTTGTAGAAGATGATGAAGTTTTAATCTCAAGGAGGCTTTTTGCGTTTTTAGCGTTTGAATATCTTGTAAGTGCAGAGTTTTAGCAAAAGTTGTTGCAAAGTTATCCGGTTGTTCTTCGTAGTGTATCTTTTATACTGAGGTTGTCTTCCCATTGGATGAGAAGGAGGACAACTGCATTAAATGAGCGGGCAGTTGACTTGACCAGTAGGACCCGGTAAAGTTGGCGGGTTACTATTTTGGGATAAAGTTATCCTGACATTGCGGCCAATCATCTGCATTTACTCTACAGAGTATGAAAGGCATTAAATGGGCATTTAATGCGCGCACTGTAGCTTTTCCGTTCAAGACTCCTAGCCGTTGAAGGAATCTTTCAGTTGGTTTCCCGGCTTGGTGGAATTCTTCTAAGTGTCAGGCCTTCTGGTGTCTTTAGCATAGAGTTGATCAGAGAAGGTCTTGAGCACTTCTGTTGAAGAGATATCCAACAGAGAACCAGGAGGGTTTCTGTCAGAGTAAAGGCTAACAGAGACCCTGAGGTCTTTTGTTCTGAAGCAGAGAACCAAAGGTCCTCTGTTCAACCAAAGCCTTATCAAGGGTCCTCTGTCAGGGGGTCTTCTGTTCTGGAGGCTTTCTGCTTTGGAGGCCTTCTGCTCTTGAGGCCTTCTGCCAGTCGATTATACTAAAGAAATTTATAAAGGAAAATTCTAATACATTAAATCTAAAGAGGGGTACTCTAAAGTCCTAATTAATATAGCATCATCAAAATCTAATTACAAATATTCCTTACAATTTCCCCCTTTTTGATGATGCCAAAACCCTTTAACTATTTCCAGAGAAGTGCCTTCACCACAAAGAATTAAAGTTTAAAACTTTCTTTAAAATCTTGGTGGGAAACTTGGCATAGGAAAATAGTAAGAGTACAGTACATTCAGATAGCAGATAATAAATCAAAAGGCAATCAGACAAAAACAAAAGAAAAGACAAAGAATTGAGGAATTGCCTTACAAAGTGTGAGGCAGAGATGTTCTTTTATTAAGGTGGATTACAAGAATATCTGATTACATAATAGTCTTTGCAGCTTCAGTTCTTGCTTGTTCATCCAGTCCTTGTAGCCTCTTTAGCTCTGCATTCACCTCTTCTCTGATTCCAACTAGATTTCCAGATCTCTGATAAGAAGCCCAAACGGGTGAGAGCTTGCAGTCTAGGTAGTTCAGAACACCTTCATGAATATCTTTTCCTGGTACAATGCTGTTGTGAAACCAGAACTCTGCCTCCTCCAGAGATCCACCATGTCTAACCTTTACATGACCATCATGGTCCAGATAAAGGTTCTGTTGTTGTGTGGAGGTCATCTTCTGCTTCATTTCCTCAAATTGGGTTTTAGTCATCACCTGAGATCCTCCCAGTCTCCATTCTTTAAAGCTTAGATCTTTCTTCTTCTTAGTTCCTTTCTTCTGTGGAGATGGAGGTCTAGGGATACCAGCTAGCCGTTTCTTCTGGAGGGCAGCTTCAAAATAAGGAGTGGGATCCACAACTGGTTCAGTAGGTGATGAGGCTCTGGTGGTCCTGGGTTTAGGCAGATGAGGATCTTCTTCCCCCTTTTTGGCATCATCGAGATCACCAAGCAGAAGGGAGAGTTTCTGGAATTCTGTGGCCTGAGTAGAGGCAATCTGTTCCAGGGTTTCTGGTAAGGTTTGAGTGACAGATGTGGGGCCTTCAATCAGCCCCTGTTGTTTCTGGATGGCAGACAAGATATCTTTGTTGTTGGCTTCTAAGAGAACCATCTTCTGATATCGCTCTTTGTCTGCAACTAGGAGGAGCTGTCCTTGAGTAGAATGATCATTGCAGAGGGTGTTTAGTTCTTGTAACCTTGCATGAAGTACAGAATCAGATTTCTGAAGAGATGCCACTGCCTGGGAAAGGGTTGAAAGTGTGGTATGTTGGGAATTCAGGGTCTGATTCATGGCAGTCAGAACAGTCTTAATAGAGTCCACTTCAGTAGAGACAGCATCAATCTTGACATTTGATGAAGTCATGAAATCCTTAAGAACATTTGTCAGAGTAGCAGACACGTGTTTGAAGCCGGACTTCACATTGTCATCCACATGTTGCAGACCCTCATAATGTTTATCATTAATCATTATGAGTTTGTTCATGCCTTCTAACATCTGACCTCCAAAGTCCTCTGCTGCTGCTACAAAGTCATTGAAGGGTATCTGATTCTCTTGTCCAGCAGAGTGAGGCAGCTCTAAACCTCTTCCCTTAGGCAAAGGGTGATGCTCTTGGATAGAGGAGAGGGATTGGACAAGAAGTTCATGCTCGAGTTGAGTCAGAGGGGGGATCTTCTGTCTCTTTGAGGTAGCTTTGTAGGACTTGCTGACAATGAAGCCATCAATGTCAGAGGAGTCTTCGTAAGAGGAGTAAATTGGGATTCTGTTCCTGATTACCTTCTTCTTCTTCCGCAAGGAGGGATTGGGGGCAGTAGAATGCCTAGAGTATCCTTGCGGTGCAGAGATGGGGGAGATGGTTGTAGGATCAGAATCTCTTAGGAACCAGACAGGTTTTAGCTGAGCTGGGGGTTGGTGTGGTGGAAGGGACGCTTGTGGAGTGACTTGATGTTCAGACTTGGGAGGTGAAGGGGATTTCTGTTGAGATGGTTGTGATGAGGAGATAGTCTGTTGGGGTTGGGTTGGAATAATTTGTCTTTAAGGAGATGGGGGAGGGGGAGGGGATCTGTTCTTTGGGGGAGAGAACGGTTTGCAGGGTGAAGTAGGTGTAGATTTGGGGGTTGAGGGTTTTTGGGGTGTGGGGGTTTTCTGTTCAGAAGAGGGTTTGGGTTGAAGGTTTTCTGTAGGAGGGGTTTCTGTTGGGACGGTTTCTGTTGGAATAAGAAGGGAAGGGAGTTGGGGTTCTGTTAAGATATGAACAGAAGGGGTTGGAGAGATCACCTCAAATACATTTTCTTCGATCAAGGAGGTCCTCCATTCCTTGATGAGCTCAATCATAGCCTGCCCTTCTGTCATTGGTACAGAAGGTTCTCCAGGAGTAGAAAAGGGCACAACAGATTCCCTTGCCTTCTTGGCAAACAGCCAGGCTTCGAACACATCAACTTCTTCATCTGCAAGGGGTTTCACTGGCTCATCAGAAGGAGTAGAGATCAGGACAGCCTTGCCTTTGTAGTTGGCCTTCTTCTTCTCAAGTACAGAGATGAGAAAATTCATGGCAAAGCACTTAGAAACGTCATCTGTGCCTACCCAGTTAAGTACTTCTGCCTCCTCAGATTCATAATGATCGAAATATTGGATAATCTTCTGTAGAGGCCCCATCCTCCATTTTCTCCACGCTAACACGCACTCAAACTGCTTATCAAGAGCTGTTCTGTAGTCTGTCTAAGGTTCTGGGATGAGGGGTGTTAGGTGTTTTGGAGAGTGAGCAGCTCCATGGTCTTCTGTCATGCGTGCAGACTTGACAGAAGTCTCAGATTCCCCCTGAGATGTGGCAACCTTCTCCACTGACTCACTCTTGGAGTCACTGGACTCGAAGGTAATTTTCTTCCCTTGCCATAGAGAGCTTTTGGCTTGGAGGGGTTGAGCAGGTTCTGTTGGTTGTTCCCCCTAAGTTTCTGAGGCAACCTTGGAGATAGGAGTTCTGACCTTCTGTTTCTTAGAAACTGGGGGTGCAGAAGGGGTAGAAGATCTGGATTCTGAAGAGGATATCTTCCTCTTGGGATTGGGTTTCCGAGTCAATACCTTATTGACCTTCTCTGATGCAGCTTTCTTGGTAACTGCTTTCTTCTCAGCTTTTCTCACCAGAGGTGCTTCCTCAGAGCTGCTGGAGGTATTCTATTGGGAGGGTCTCTGTTGAAGCCTCTGTCTGTTAAGGTCTAGCTTGGCTAACCTCTTGACCTCAGCTCTTATAGCTGCTTCTCTGTTGCTGGTAGATGACAGAAAGATCACCTTGGAGTGATCTACCAGAATAGGTTTCCTGAGCCCAATTCTCCCCACTAGAAGCTCAGAGATGAGGAGAGCATGACCTACCTTCCCAGAGTAGATCCCTGTCTCCTTGCTCTTTCTCTTTGCCACCTTGACAAACTCTATCATGGACCTGACAATCACTTGGCCCCAGTTGATGTTTGCCTTGTGCAACACAGCATAGACTGCCTTGGCCTGTGAGATGGTGAACTCATCAGTGGATGTGTATCTGCACCATACACATCTGTGAAGGATATTCACTAGAAGCTCAATATCTCTTTTCAGAGAATGTTTCTTCCCTGTCAGCTTTGGAAGGTTGGCCCCAGGTCTGCCATAGTTCATGGCGAATTCCTCAGCAGTGAGGTCAGCATCTTCCAGGTCAAAGAAACCGTTGGATTCATTTACAGCCACAATCTGGAAGAGACTATTGATGGCCCCAGCATCAATGGTGACTTGCTCTCCATTTACAGTAGAGGTGATGTATTGAGTGTAGTTGTAGGTGATGACCTTTTCCAGTTGGGAGTCGTTGATGCATTCCACTATACGCTCCATCAGTGACTCATCTTCAGCCAGTCTAGGGAGTGCGAATAGGTCGTATTTCATCCCTGTGAGGACATTTTTGGTTAGGGTTTCCTGTTGATTCTTTGGGAGAGTGTTGAAGCTGATGGGAGCCATTACAGTAGAAGAAAAGTGTTTTGAAAGCTTGAGAGCTATGGAGGTTTGAGAGTTTGAGGATATTGAGAGCAGTAACAGTTAAGGTTTGAGAGACGGGAAGATATGGGTTTGGGTTAGTGGACGCTTGAGATTATTTACGGTTTCGAGGTACCAATAAATGAAAATGGGGGCGCAGTAAATATTTTGCGGCTGAAATATCGTTTTAAGGGTAAAAGGGTAAAAGACCGTTAATAAGTTACTAGGTCACCCGGTTTTTCAAAATATTCTAAGTCCACAACCTTCGGTTACAGGTAAGGTTTTTAGAGGATAAGAAAGGGGGGGTTATCTGTTGCTGAGGTGTTCTGTCAGGAGCGGAGGTTCTCTGTTCAGGATACAGAACAGAAGGGGTTATCAGAAGGGGTTCTGCAACAGGTATTCTGTCAGCAGAGATTTTGCAACAGAGGGCCTTCCTTTTCAGCTTTCTCTTGGAATTTCATCCATCATTTCCAATTCCTCTCTTAGTTTGTTGAATCTAGCCTCAAGCAGAGGCTTTGTCAGAATGTCTGCAAGCTGGTCTATTGTTGGCACATGCTCCATGCATATGTGCTTCTTTTCAACATGATCTCTGATGAAGTGATGTCTGATCTCAATGTGCTTTGTCCTGGAGTGAAGAACTGGATTCTGAGTGATGGCAATGGCACTGGTGTTGTCACAGAGCAATGTGATCTCCTTTGCTTGAATGCCATAGTCCTTCAGCTGTTGCTTCATCCAGAGTAGCTGAGCACAGCAACACCCAGCTGCAATGTATTCAGCTTCTGTTGTACTTGTTGAGATTGAATTCTGCTTCTTGCTAAACCAGAAAACAAGCCTTCCTCCTAGCATTTGACAATGACCAGAGGTGCTCTTCCTGTCTAATCTGCAACCTGCAAAATCTGAGTCAGAGTAACCAATTAGTTCAAAGTTACCTCCCTTTGGATACCATAGGCCTGCATTTGGATTTCCTTTGATATATCTGATGATTCTCTTTGCAGCACTAAGATGGCTCTCCTTGGGCTTTGATTGGTATCTGGCACAGATTCCAACAGAGAATGAGATATATGGTCTGCTTGCAGTCAGATACAGCAGAGATCCTATGATTCCTCTGTAGGTAGTTGCATCGACATCCTTTCCTTCATCATCCGGACCAATTCCTTGTGAGGTGTTCATGGGAATCTTCACTGAGGATTTGCCTTCCACTCCAAACTTCTTGATCAGGTCTCTGGTATACTTCCCTTGATTGATAAAGATTCCTTCTGGAACTTGTTTGACTTGTAGTCCTAGGAAGTAGCTGAGTTCTCCCATCATACTCATTTCAAATTGACTCTGCATTACTTGAGAAAATTTCTTGCACAGTTCTGGATTAGTACTACCAAATATAATATCATCAACATATATTTGTACTAACAGAATATGATTAGCAACAGAGATTTGAAATAGAGTTTTGTCAACCTTTCCCTTAGTAAACCCATGGTTCACTAGGAATAGGGACATTGTGTCATACCATGCTCTGGGAGCTTGCTTAAGACCATAGAGGGCCTTTTAAGCTTGTAGACACAGGAGGAGTGAGTAGGAATGACAAAACCTGGTGGATGTTCCACATAAACTTCTTCTTCAAGATCTCCATTCAGAAATGCACTTTTGACATCCATCTGATAGACCTTGATGTTGTTGTAGGCAGCATAGGCTAGAAATATTCTGATGGCTTCCAGTCTGGCAACTGGTGCAAAAGTCTCATCAAAATCTATTCCTTCTTCTTGGCAATAACCCTTAGCTACCATCCTTGCTTTATTCCTTACAATGTTGCCATCTTCATCAGCTTTGTTCTTGAATACCCATTTGGTTCCAATGACATTCTAGTGCTTTGGCCTAGGAACAAGTTCTCATACTTTGTTCCTTTCAAATTGAGTAAGCTCTTCTTGCATTGCATTGACCCAATCTGAGTCTACAAGAGCTTCTTCTACAGTCATGGGTTCCATCTGAGATATATAGCAGGCAAACATTGCTTCTCTCCTTGTTGATGCTGATCTGGTCTGCACACCACTTCTGATATGTCCAATTACTTGATTAGGGGGATGGTCTCTTAACCATGTCAGATCAGGTTCTGTCAGCTGCTGTCTGGGTCTCTCTGGTTCTTCATCTTCTGAGTCTTCATCTTCATTCAACAGAAGAGGGTTTGGTGCAGGTGTTGGAAATGCAGGGTTATCTGCTACCTTTTCTGTTGGTTCAGGTGTTGTGTCTTCTATGCTGACTTCCTGGAGGATCTCTGTTACTTCTTTAACAGAGGTGCTATCATCAAACTTCACATGTATAGACTCTTCAACATGTAGAGTCCTTCTGTTGAGTACTCTATAGGCTTTACTGGTGTTTGAATAGCCTATAAAGATACCTTCATCAGTTTTCTCTTGAAAGACTTTCAGATGCTCCTTTCCATTGTTAAGGATATAACATTTGCATCCAGACACATGAAAGTAACTGATGTTGGGTTTTCTTCCTTTCCAGAGTTCATAAGGGGTCTTCTGGTGATTCTTGGTGATCATGCTTCTGTTCTGAGTATAGCATGCAGTGTTGATTGCTTCAGCCCAATATCTCATAGGTAGTCCAGATTCTGCAATCATTGTTCTTGCAGCTTCTTTTAAAGTTCTGTTCCTCCTTTCTGCTACGCCATTCTGTTGAGGGGTTCTGGCGGCAGAGAGTTGATGAAAGGTTCCATTTTGATCACAGAAGTCCGTTATGACTTGGTTGACAAATTCAGTTCCTCTGTCAGACATGATTGTCTTAACCGTCAAGTTCTTCTCAGTCTGAAATTGCTTTAACAGAGATGGCAACTTCTGAAGAGTTTCATTTTTCTTTGACAGAAAGATAGTCCATGTATATCTGTAATAGTCATCAACCATGACTAGGGTGTATTTCTTGCCACCAACACTTGGAGTTTCGACAGGTCCAAATAAATCCATGTGGATCAGATTTAAAGGACTTGTAGAAAGATCTCCAGCAATGGGTTTGAACGAGTTCTTCTGCTACTTTCCCTTCTGGCATGCACTGCAGAGGATCTCTTTCTTGTAGACTATGTCTGGCAGTCCATCAACAATGTGTTCTCTTGCCAGTTTGTTGATTGGTTTGAAGTTCAAATGGCTAAGCTTCTTGTGCCAGTCTCAGCTTAGTTTTGAATCTCCCTTGGCTATCAGGCAAACTCCATCCTTTGCAGTGTTCCAATCAACCACATAGATGTTCTTCTTCCTTGATACTGTAAGAACCACTTCTTTTGTTGTCTCATGCTTCACATAGCAGAAGTCCTTTGTGAATTCAACAGTGTAGCCCTTGTCACAGAATTGGCTAGCACTCAGCAAGTTGAACTTCAGTCCTTTGACATATGAGACATCATCAATGACTATCTGGTTCTTGATCAGCTTTCCTCTTCCTTTTGTTTGACCTTCTTTGTCATTACCTCCAAAGGTAATTCTAGGTCCTTTGCATTTCTGGAACTCAGTTAGGCAACTTCTGTCACCTGTCATGTGCTTGGAGCATCCACTATCAATAAACCATTCTTGCTCTAAGATAACTCCAGCACACAGTTCCTGCAAGATCAAAAGAAAGATTTAGGTACCCAAGCAAGGTTGGGTCCTGGGGGGTCATGGAGTCTAGGTAGTTGGTACCATTTTGGTCTCATCAGGTGAAACCTTGGTGGATGGTACCCATTGTCCACCTGGTAGTTATAGTAAACTGAAGTGTGATTCACTTTGGGAAGATGCTTGTGAGGGTCATGCTTCCTGTTTACATACTTTTGCATAGCTTTCTTTGTTGGAAAGAAATCCCATATACTATCAAGAGCAGAGGGACGGTTTGCTTTGGGCTTCTGAAGTTGACCAGCCAACCT
Organism: Cuscuta europaea; assembly: GCA_945859875.1. Taxonomy (NCBI): domain Eukaryota; kingdom Viridiplantae; phylum Streptophyta; class Magnoliopsida; order Solanales; family Convolvulaceae; genus Cuscuta; species Cuscuta europaea. The sequence goes on along the minus strand of CAMAPE010000062.1, from coordinate 4,431,429 downwards.
CTTCTGTCTAAAGTTAACTTTCTCTTGATATTTTCCCTTCTGGTGGTCATTTCTGGCACGATTGTCATGAGGTTGTCTGTCAATGAATGGTCTTTTATTTTTTTGTTCTGAAGACCCTTTCTGTTGTTAGGTTTTCTGCCAGGTTCATTATTTTTTAAAAAGAGTTTCTGTTGAACCTTTATCTTTCCCTTTTCTGGTCTAACTTCCTCATGAACAACCTTGGTGCCAGATACACCAGCTTGGCAGATGGGGCTAGAGATCAGTGGCACTATGACCTTATCTGCCTTAGCAACACTGGTGCTAGGCATTACAGAAGGCTCACCTGATTCTGTTGAGCCATAACCAAGACCAAAGCCAGTGCCAATCTGTTGATCAAGTAAAATCTTTTCCATGGAAGACTGGGCCTTCTGGTAAGCTTTGTACTTAATCTCAAGAGGCTCAATTTCTCTTATTCTCTTGAGAAGAGAAACATTTTCAGTTTCCAGCTGATCTCTCTCCTTAATTAGAAGATTGATTTTGATCTCAACCTCCTTTTTCAAGTCAAGAATTTCAGCCTTCAACTTACTGTTTTCTTCTGTTACAGAGGAATAAGTGGCTTGGATGGCCTTAAACTCTTCCCAAAATTCTGACATTGAATCAGAATCAAAAGCTAAGCCTACCGAAGAAAAACTAGATGCAGAAGTAGAGGTTACCTCATCATCAGAATGAGCCATGAGGCATAAGTCTTCTGTCTCAGTATCAAGGCAACAGAATCCCTCATCAGAATCAGAGTCAGAACTGGATTCTGTCTCAGACATAGGGTCTTTCTCGAGCTGTTCTGTCACGAGTGCTTTCCTTCTTCTGGAATTTTCTTCATATTTCTTCTTTTCTCCATCATGCCCTTGTTTCTTGGACACTCTTGGATGTGGACACTCTGCCTTGAAATGTCCAGGTTGTCTGCAGTTGTAACAGAGAAGCTCACCACTGCTTTCTGTTGTTTTGACCTTCTGGAATGGCTTTCTGCTGAATGATGGACTTCTTCCATCTTTGGGATTCTTCATGAACTTCTTGAATCTCCTAGCAAATGCAGCCATATATTCGTCAGATAAAAGTAGTGAAGGGTCAAAATCATTTACCTTTGATGTGCTGGCAGTGAGGGCTGTAGTGGTCCTCTCTTCTGGTACATCTTCTTTTTCTTCAATCATTTCAAACTCATGAGCTTTGAGATCTGAAATGAGCTTATCAGTGGGATAAGTCTTCACATCCTTGCTGGCTTGGACAGCAACCACCTTCATCTTTCATGCTGAGGGCAGTCCCCTCAACACCTTAAGGTTGATCTCCTTGGTGGTGAGTTCCTTGCCACGCTCAGAGATCTCTCCAGTGAGAGTGAGGAGCCTATCATACATCTTGGAGATGCTTTCACCAGGAAGAAGCTTGAAGTCATCAAACTTCTTGTTGGCTATTGTCAGCTTGTTGTCCTTCTCTTGCTCATCACCAGCTCCAATGAGCTCAACAGTATCCGAGATATCCTTTGCAGTCTTGCACTTCTTTATTCTGTTGAAGTACCTATCATCGATGGACTTGTAAAGAATGTCCTTAGCAATGTTGTCCAGATTGTACTTCCTTCTTTCTTCAGTAGTCCACTCAGATTTGGCCTTATTGATCATTTGAGGTCTAGTGTTGTCAATAGCATATTCAGGGTTGACCTTCTGGAAGCTTGTGAAGGGCCCAATGTCAAGTACTTCCCACATCTCATCATGCAGAGCACAGATATGTGCCTTCATCCGGATCCTCCAGTCATCAAACTTGAGATATGAGAACATAAGATTCTTGGAAAGGGAGTGATCCATTATATCAGATTAAAAGTGAGGTAAAACAGAAAAACAAGTGGATCTTTGTTGAGCAAATGACCTAAAAGATTATTAGAACAAGGAGGCTCTGATACCACTTGTTGGTCCCGGTTGTACTGGATACAGTCTAGAGGGGGGGTGAATAGACTGTCTTGGTTTTTAACTTTTTCAAGCTAAGTACCAGTTTCAACAGAATAGCCTGTTCTGTTGGCAGAACAGACTGGCAGCGGATGGGGTTCTGGTAGGGAGTTCTGTTAGTAGCCTTAGAGAAACAAAGGCAGTAGGCCTTCTGTTAACTCACAAGACAAGTTCTGCTGAACACAGATACCAAATCTTTGGAGTTAAACAGTTCAAATAAAAGCAATGAAAGTAATGCAGTAAGTAAATGACACCAGGGCTTTTTATAGTGGTTCAAGGAACAACTTGTTCCTCTAGTCCACTGTTCCACTAAGCTTGTAAAAACGTCCGTTTACAATGCCTTAGCCCTATCACTTAAGAAGCTCTCCACGTCTTCTTCAAGTGTAGATGTCTTCTTGGATGCACTTCCGGCTTCCCTAAGACTGGTCCTTTCACTGAGCTTTCCCGGAAGTATCACCACTTCACTGCTTCAGGTACTTGGACGTCCTTCTTGTGAAAGAAGAGGTTCTATTTAGAACAAAGGTTCCTCCAACTTGCTTCGTTACAAAGGATTTGTATGTGATGAGCTTGAAGAGTTGAAGAACACTTGGAACTTTGCTTGAGTTGGAAATAAGGATTTTTCCAACTTCTGCCTTCTCTTGTAGAAGATGATGAAGTTTTAATCTCAAGGAGGCTTTTTGCGTTTTTAGCGTTTGAATATCTTGTAAGTGCAGAGTTGTAGCAAAAGTTGTAGCAAAGTTATCCGGTTGTTCTTTGTAGTGTATCTTTTATACTGAGGTTGTCTTCCCGTTGGAGGAGAAGGAGGACAACTGCATTAAATGAGCGGGCAGTTGACTTGACCAGTAGGACCCGGTAAAGTTGGCGGGTTACTATTTTGGGATAAAGTTATCCTGACATTGTGGCCAATCATCTTCATTTACTCTACAGAGTATGGAAGGCATTAAATGGGCATTTAATGCGCGCACTGTAGCTTTTCCGTTCAAGACTCCTAGCCATTGAAGGAATCTTTCAGTTGGTTTCCCGGTTTGGTGGAATTCTTCTAAGTGTCAGGCCTTCTGGTGTCTTTAGCAGAGAGTTGATCAGAGAAGGTCTTGAGCACTTCTGTTGAAGAGATATCCAACAGAGAACCAGGAGGGTTTCTGTCAGAGTAAAGGCTAACAGAGACCCTGAGGTCTTTTGTTCTGAAGCAGAGAACCAAAGGTCCTCTGTTCAACCAAAGCCTTATCAAGGGTCCTCTGTCAGGGGGTCTTCTGTTCTGGAGGCTTTCTGCTTTGGAGGCCTTCTGCTCTTGAGGCCTTCTGCCAGTCGATTATACTAAAGAAATTTACAAAGGAAAATTCTAATACATTAAATCTAAAGAGGGGTACTCTAAAGTCCTAATTAATATAGCATCATCAAAATCTAATTACAAATATTCCTTACAGCAACCTCCTGGTTTTGAAATCAATAGAGAGAAGGATCAAGTCTACAAATTACACAAGGCTCTTTATGGACTCAAGCAAGCCCCAAGAGCATGGTATGACACTCTCTCTGAATATTTAGTGAATAATGGATTCACTAAAGGAAAAGTAGACAAGACTCTATTTAAAATAGAAGAAGGTCCCCACATACTTCTTGTTCAAATCTATGTTGATGACATAATTTTTGGAAGCTCAAATCAAGCACTGTGTGAAAAGTTTTCTACTCTCATGCAAAGCAAATTTGAAATGAGCATGATGGGAGAGTTGAACTATTTTCTGGGACTACAAGTAAAGCAGAATCCTCAAGGTATCTTCATCAATCAAGCCAAATATACAAGAGATCTCATGAAAAAGTTCAAAGTTGAGAACAAGTCTACGGTCAAGATATCCATAAATGCATCACAAGGTCTAAGTTAAGATGAAGATGGCAAAGATGTTGATCCTACACTTTATAGAGGCTTGATTGGTTCCTTGTTATATCTCACCACGAGTAGGCCAGACATATCCTATTCAGTCGGTGTATGTGCAAGATTTAAATCAAAACCTATGGAAAGCCATCTTCTAGCTGCAAAGAAGATTTTGAGGTATCTAAGAGGTAATCCTAACTCTGGATTATGGTACCCAACAAATGGAGGTTTTGAACTCTATGGCTACTCAGACTTTGCCGGATGCAAAATTGATAGAAAAAGTACCTCAGGTACTTGTCAATTAATTGGTGGAAGACTTGTATCTTGGTTCAGCAAGAAACAAAACTCAATTGTTACTAGCACTGCTGAAGCTGAATACATAGCTGCAGGCAGCTGTTGTGCACAAATACTATGGATGAAACAGCAATTGAGGGATTATGGAGAAGAAACGAAGGAGATTAGCATACTGTGTGATAACACTAGTGCTATTGCTATCACTCATAATCCGGTATTTAATTCAAGAACCAAGCACATTGAGATCAGTCATCACTTTATCAGAGAGCATGTTGAGAAGAAAACCATCAAGCTTGAGTACATCCCCACGGAAAAGCAGTTGGTTGACATCTTCACCAAGCCATTAAATGAAGCTAGATTCAGCCAACTAAGACAAGAGCTTGGAATGTTAGATGATCTAGATCAAGTGAAGGAATAACCCTGCATCTATTTAGGGGGAATTTGATTCCAAAATTAAAGGGAAATTCCTAGCCACCTGCTGAGGGGGAATCTCTTTAAAGTACTCAGGGGTAGCCACCTGCTAAAGGTAAGCTACTCAAAACATCAAAGGAATGAAGCTTCAAGGTCCAAGTAAGTCACTATCAGGATTTCAAGATCAAAAAGAGTCAAAATTCGAAAAATTGGCTCAGCAGTTGACTGCATCCTAGCAAGCAGTGGGCTCAGCAGGCGACTGGCTCCTAGCCCACTGCTACTTGTATAATGGAAGGAATTGCATATATATATTTTCTCAAAAAGGAGGAAAAGGACTAGAAAGAGAAGGAAGGCAAAGGGAGGTAAAAACACTGGTTCAAAAATTCGCGCAGGTGCCTGCCAGCAGGTGACTGCCTCAGGAGCAGGGCACTGCTTCAAGGCCGCAATTGGCTCAATTTCTTACAAATGTGCATGGAATCTCAACAAGTGACATACATCATCTTGATCCCCTAATATCAAGGATTCCAATAAGCCAACTCTTGTTCTCAGAAACCATCAAAATTTTACCCAAAATTGAGCTCCCTGTTACCAGTGTGAACACAGTTAATGCTAAAAGGAACCAACCGTATTCTCCAACGGCGATATCCCAACGGCTAGTTTCCGATAGCCTATAAATACTCCCTCCGTACAAATCCTTCACACTTTCACTTTGCAATCTCTTTCTTGTCAATTCTAAAGCTCTCAAACTCTCTCTTAATACTCTCAAAAGCCTTCTTCCGCACTACCTTTAATTCCTCACATAAACACAATCTCCATACACAAATGGCCTCACTCATCCAAATTTCCAAATCCATTTTTACTGGCTCCATCCTAAACACTTCCAAAACACTTGAGAGAGCAAACAACATTGATCTTATGAGGGAGCTCCTAAGGAAGCTCAATACAACAGGGCTCTTGAAAATGGCCACTTACACATACTCCCATTTCTATCCTGAAGTAGTGGTAGAGTTCTACCTTAACTCAACTCCAGAGACTTTGAAATCAGTAGTTCATGGAACTGAGGTAGAGATACAAGAAGAAGATATCAGGGAAATGCTCTCTCTTCCAAGTAACGAAGCCCCAAATGTAGAAGACCTCACCCTTGATGAGGCAGATTTCAAAGCAAAGGTCTTCCTGTCAAGAGCTCAAAACCTACGCACTCTCAAGATAAAGAAAAAGCTGATGGTTCAAGAATATGATGTGCTGTTGGATATCCTCTACAAATGCATTGACACACGAACCACAACACTTGACGAGATCAATGCACAAAGAGCAAAACCACTAGCCGCAATAATCTCAGGGTCTCCATACAATTGGATCAAGTACGTGTACCATGAGCTAAGAAGATATGTAGATAAATCTGACACAGGAAGAAAGGAGGATGGTACTCTACCATTATTAGGGTATGGGTTTCTCATTAGGGAACTGCTCAAGAAGAAAGGGATACTGGGGGCAACAAAGGAAGCAACAAATTGGAGGAAGTTCCTATTCCAAACCTCCAAGGCAGGAGCCCCAGAAATACCAAAGGGAGATGACTCTTTCATATCCAATGATATCCTTTTGGTCTCCTTCAAAGTGGACACCAAAACTGCCAAAAGACTTAGATCTGGTTGCCAATCAGTCCAATCAAAGAAGATAAGGACAACCTCAACCCCTAATCTTCCAAGGAATATAAATGATGAACTAGAAGCAGTGGCCTTCCCTCTTGCCATCATTCCAAAAGATGAAGTAGTGGCCTCTCCTCCACTAGCAATCAAGGAAGCAGCAGAGCCCTCTTCCAACTCTTCAAATGGAAGCAACAGTTCTGCTCTTCCTCTCTCCATACTTATTCCCAAAATCACACAAAGGAGTCAACAAGAGGAGCAGGTGGCTCCCCAAGAAGCAGAGCAGGCCACTGAAGTCAATGAGCAGGCGGCTCACCTAGAAGAGCAGGGGACTCATCAAACGGAGCAGGTGGCTCCCTCCAACGAGCAGGCTCCTCCATTACCAGCAGTGGACTCACCCAAAATGACTCCACTAGAGCAACTAGAGGTAGATTTCGCCAGAGTCAAGCAGTGGAGAAAATGGAAGCAAACCAAAATCAGGGATCAAGCAGAGACCCTTCCATATTTCATCATTGAAGAAGACTTTGCTCTAGAGTGGATATGCACAGAGGATCTGGCTGTAGCAACCACTCTCTACAAGATCAACCAGGTTTACACAACAAAGAGGAAGGAGCTAACTGCAAAGGATACCATTGAGGACTCCAGTGATGATAATCCGGATGATGATGATGACGCTGACAATACACCTAAGGGTCCACCAAGCTCAAGAGGTAAGCAAATCGTTTACTCCTCCTCCTATAGTGATAAAGAAACTAGGAGAGTTATGGAAAAATCCAGGCTGGAAACTCAAGGAGGGGGAGAATCCTCTAAAGCTCCCCAGGAGCAGTTGGCTGCCACTCTTCCACAAGGGACCCAACTGCTGGACCTCAACCAAGAGCCTTAACAAGAAACTTCCCCTGAGCATCAGTCTACAACTTCAGCTGAGATTCGGGAGAGGATCTTCAATGAGGGAGAAAAAGACACTCCAACATTAGCTGAGGTGTTCGTTCATGAAAGGAAGACCACCATCAAATTTGTGAGCAGAGCAGAGTTAAGGCTACACAAAAGGTTGATCAAAATGAAGAACCACTTTGATCAACTCTTGGATTTGCGCTTCGAGAAAATACACAGGCACATCAGAAGGAATCTGCAGATTCAACAAGTATTCAATTCTGAGAAAAAGGCTCAACTTCAAATTCAGCTCAGAAATCAGCCAGCCCAATCAGAGGCAATCCAAAAGGCCCTTGAAGAACTTCGAGCGGTATGCATGCAACTACAAGACCAATTCCAGCATCTTCAGCAAACCCAAGCCACAGCAGAGCCCTCTACCCAAGCACAAGCAGAGGCCTCTACCCAGCCCTCTGCTCAGCTATCTACCCAGGTACTCCCTAATTCTCCTTCACATACTAACCTTGAGAATGCACTACCACTACTTCAAGAGCATGAGATTTTCACCCAAAATCTCAAAACCAAGGAACTTCCAGCTTTCCTTCAACTATCCCAAAAGTTAGTTACAAAACAGGTAGATCATTCTGAAGCCATTGTCAAAACTAGAGACGATGTGGCTAAGCACCTAACCAGGATGCACACTGCCACTCAAGAGGCGTTTCTCAAACAAGGAGGAGAACTACAGAAACTGGGCCAAAACATCCAAACAACAAATCAAAATCTCCAGACCCTGGATAGATTGGTCAAAGAAGATGTCCAAGTAGATATCAGGGACGTTCGCAATATGCTCAATGCCGTTGCAATTGAAGTTGCTGACATGCATCCAACAAGGAGAAGACAAGTTGAGGTTGACTCTGACCCAGAGATAGAAGCACTCTTCCAAGAAAGTTAGACCCCTGCTGACGCCAAAAAGGAGGAAAAGTCAAAACAAGCAGGCCCCTCCTCAAAAAGATCACAAGCAGCAAAGAAAGCAGAAGAAACAAGAAGGAAGAACCAAGTCTACAAAGAAGAAGCTGAGATCAGAAGAAGAAAGGCAGAAGAAGCAAAGGCAAAGCAGGAAGCCAAGAAGAAGTCACAAGAGGACAAACAAGACTAGGATAGATCATGAGTCCGAAACTGACTATAAACTATTGTACTCTAGACTTTAGAACAATGTACAAAAATGAAAATCAATAAAAATATTTTATTATTGTGGTGTATAGTTTTGGCATCATCAAAAGGGGGAAATTGTTAGTACCCAATTTTGATAGATTTTGATGATGCCATTATACTTAGCATGTGTACATTGTGTCTCACTTTATTTAAGTACTAGACTCCAAAAGTGACAAAATAAATGTACAATTTTTGGGACTAATAAAATTACACTGGAAAGATAAAATGCAATAAGGTAAATTTTTACCTTAAAAGGATATTCAAATCCTGCCAGTATAATTCTATTTGCACACCAAAAATTAAATGTCACAAAAACAATAAAAAGTTCGAAAATCATATACATTGAATGATTGAAGACAAAACTTGACCGGTAATTAATACCGAATCAAGTAATGGGACCAAGGCATAGGACGCAACACATGGGATTATTTTCTGAAAAGATACTTCAGCGGCTGAGATACTCAAGACAGGTAAATCATTCCAATAAATGCTCCAGCACAAGAAGACAAATGTACAGTTCGTCCTAGCCTGATTTTCAACGTCAAAGATTAATTCATCCTAACCACGGATGAGATTAATCCAAAGGAGAAGCCTATAAATATAGGCTGAAACGAAAGTTTCTACCCAAGCTTTGAGCATCCAAAAGTAGAGAAATACTCACACAAGCATTCACGAGCTATCTAGCAAAAGAGAAAGTGCTATTCTAAACTTTACTTTCTGCTTGGACTCATGCTTTACTAAACTTCCAGTTTACAAGCTATTCATTGCTAAATCATAGAAGTTTAGTTTCTAGTTGGAGGTTAGAACTTTCTTGTAACATTTCACAAGTTGTTGTAAACACTTAGGAGAACAGTTGTTCGGATCCTAAAGTGTGAGTAGATAGATAGAGTACCTTTTGATCACCACTGGTTCATTAGAGAAAAGTCTAAGGACTGAGTAACTTTGAGTGGTGTTATACTCATTGTGAAAAACCTTCAATCTAGGCCTAAGTGTTGTAAAGGCTAGATTGGCACTAAGTGTATTGGGCTTAATACTTTAGTGAAATCCATCTCAAAGAGGGTGGGACTGGACGTAGGAGGATTACACCACCTCTGAACCAGGATACACTGTGTGTTGATTTACATTCATTCAACAAATCACACACTTAGCACTTCTTACAAAAAGATTGAAGTTTCCCAGCAGAATCCTAAGCAGTTGTCTTAACTGCCCCAACTGCTTATCCTACTGCTAAATTACTTACTTTCTTTAAGACCATTTTCACACAAGAGACGTGCATCAATATCATTAAAAGGCCTGTCCAATCATTTTCCAGAAATTCATTCTCTAAGTATAGCAGGTGCCTTAGCAGTCCCCTGGTATCCACCCAACTGCTGAGCCCTCTGCTCGTATACACTTGTTTCTCTCAAGCATCTAAATATTGCCGGACCTTCATAACATCACCAACGAGGAAGTTGACCAAACTGCTCTCTGAAATTCACTCTCTAAACCAAGCAGGTACCTCAGCAGTGCCCTCATCACCAATCAATTGCTGAGACCACTGCTTCAGTAAAACTCCTGACTACTTTTACTAAAGCACATTTTCTGAAAGCCCTCATTATTTTAAGAAACATTCCATGATCACTTTCATCAAACACCCAATAAATCCTCAGTAGTTGCCTTAGCAGTTCCCTGCTATCTAGCCAACTGCCAAGCCAACTGCCAGACATTTGGGTTCAATCTTCCACCAAGATAGAAAGTATTCATTCACTGATTCCATAAAGGGTAAAGACTTCCGTTGTGCATCTATAATCCTCTCAAAAGATTATAGATCAACTCTTTAGAGGGAGAAACGATTTAAAATTGAAAAAGATTTAAAAGTCTATTCACCCCCCACCCCCCTCTACACTTTTACCCTATCCGGGACCATCAGGGTCAGTACTCTATACGGCTATAAAGTACTGGGGTGGATGGCATCTAATAGATGTACAATAAGTATTTCAAACACAAGACCCTCAAATAGGGTGATAATATAATCTAGGCCGTAACCCCAAGTTACCCCTTTTCAAATATACTTACTTTACATATATAAAGTCAAGTAGTCAACCCGTGGCCCAAAGTTCCTCTATAAAACATAACCCAAACCCCGTGACCCCTAGTCATGACAATACATAGGGTTCAACCCTAACACATATGTTTGCATTTTCTCGAGTCCAACTCGACTACATCACCATGCACGTCAATCACAAGTCAATTACTCCACCAATCTCCGACGTCATGTTCACCCATGCAATTCTAGAGCATCGGGCTCAAGTACATCTCCTTACATGGACTGAACCAAATCCTTATGTCTACCCAATGCAATTCTAGATCATCGGGCTCAAGTACATCTCCTTACATTGGCATAGACCCCAATTCCTAAGCACTCGCTATGCCTAGAATTGTAATATCAATAATCTATTTCGGGATATCCTTACGGACTGCCTCATCATGATCTTACATCATATCGCGTCAATTTAGTCACTTGCATCACAATCAAGTACATCAATTACAATAAAATACTTAGATTCAATTCCTTAACAATTACAACAATCATTAACTAGTATTTCAATACTATTAAGATTATTCTTATCCATCATATATTCCATTTGTAAATCCCTACATATTTAGAGATATGTAACAGCAACTTAATCATTCTATGTGTTGGTCCTGGTTGTACTGGATACAGTCTAGAGGGGGGGGGGTGAATAGACTGTATTGGTTTTTAACTTTTTCAAGCTAAGTACCAGATTTAACAGAATAGCCTGTTCTGTTGGCAGAACAGACTAGCAGCGGATGGGGTTCTAGTAGGGAGTTCTGTTAATAGCCTCAGAGAAGCAAAGGCAGTAGACCTTCTGTTAACTCACAAGACCAGTTCTGCTGAACACAGATACCAAGTCTTTGGAGTCAAACAGTTCAAATAAAAACTATGAATGAAAAGCAGTAAGTAAATGACACCAGGGCTTTTTATAGTGGTTCAAGGAACAACTTGTTCCTCTAGTCCACTATTCCACTAAGCTCGTAAAAACTTCCGTTTACAATGCCTTAGCCCTATCACTTAAGAATCGCTCCACGTCTTCTTCAAGTGTAGATGTCTTCTTGGATGCACTTCCGACTTCCCTAAGACTGGTCCTTTCACTGAGCTTTCCAGAAGTATCACCACTTCACAGCTCCAGATACTTGGACGTCCTTCTTGTGAAAGAAGAGGTTCTATTTAGAACAGGGGTTCCTCCAACTTGCTTCGTTACAAAGAGTTTGTATGTGATGAGCTTGAAGAGTTGAAGAACACTTGAAACTTTGCTTGAGTTGGAAATAAGGATTTTTCCAACATCTGCCTTCTCTTTGTAGAGGATGATGAAGTGTTAATCTCAAGGAGGCTTTTTGCTTTGTAGCGTTTGAATTTCTTGTATGCAGAGTTGTAGCAAAGGTTAGCGAAGTTGCAAAGTTGTTCGGTTGTTCTTCGTAGTGTATCTTTTATACTGAGGTTGTCTTCCCGTTGGAGGAGGAGGAGGACAACTGCATTAAATGAGCGAGCAGTTGACTTGACCAGTAGGACCCGGTAAAGTTGGCGGGTTACTATTTTGGGATAAGGTAATCCCAATCATCTGCAATTACTCTACGGAGCATGGGGAGCATTAAATGTGCATTTAATGCGCGCACTGTAGATTTTTCGTTCAAGACTCCTAGCCGTTGAAGGAATCTTTCAGTTGATTTCCCGGCTTTGTGGAATTCTTCTAAGTGTCAGGCCTTCTAGTGTCTTTAACAGAGAGTTGATCAGAGAAGGTCTGGAACACTTCTGTTGAGAAGATATCTAACAGAGAACCAGGAGGGTTTCTGTCAGAGACTCTGAGGCCTTCTGTTCTGGAGCAGAGAACCAAAGGTCCTCTGTTCAACTAATGCCTTAATAAGGGTCTTCTGCCCTTGGAGCCCTTCTGCTTTAGGAGGTCTTCTGGTTTGGAGGCTTTCTGCTAAGTCGATTATGCTAAGGAATTTTACAAAGAAAAAAAAATCTAATACATTAAATCTAAAGAGGGGTACTCTAAAGTCCTAATTAATCTAGCATCATCAAAATCTAATTACAAATATTCCTTACAATTTCCCCCTTTTTGATGATGCCAAAACCGTTTAACTATTTCCAGAGAAGTGCCTTCACCATAAAGAATTAAAGTTTAAAACTTCCATTAAAATCTTGGTGGGCAACTTGGCATAGGAAAATAGTAAGAGTGCAGTACATTCAAATAGCAGATAATAAATTAAAAAGCAAACACAGACAGAAAGCAAAGAGACAGGAATTGAGGAAAAGCCTTACAAAGTGAAAAGGCAGAGATGTGATTTTATTAGATATGTTTTAAAGAGATATTTCTTACACATTCTCCATATTAGCTGCTTGCAGAGCTTCTTCCTCCAATCTTTGAAGCCTTAGCAGCTCTTCATTAATTTCTGCTCTGATCTTGGATAAGTTGCCAGAGCTTTGATAGGATGCCCATATGGGAGAAAGCTTGCAATCCAGATAGCTGAGAACTCCCTCATGTACTGTCTTGCCAGGGACAATATTCTTCCTGTACCATTCTTTAGCTTCTTCTAAGGACCCCCCATATTTGACTCGTACAATACCATCTTTATCCAGAAAGAGGTTCTGTTGTTGGGTGAGAGTCATTTTTACCTTCATTTCTTCAAATTGAGCTCTGTCAATTCTCTGGGATCCACCCAATCTCCATTCAGTGAAGCTAAGGATTTTCTTCTTCTTGTTGCTTTTCTTTGCTGGAGAAGGTGGTCTAAGTATACCTGCTGCTCTTTTTTCTGTAAGGCAGCTTCAAAGTAGGGAGCAGGATCTACTGAAGATGGTGTTCTAGCAGGAGTTCTGTTGGATCGAGGCCTAGTCTGTTGAGGGTCCTCTTCCCCCTTTTTTGCATCATTTAGGTCCTCTAGCATCATGCTGATCTTCTGAAACTCTGAGGCCTGTGAGGAGGCTATCTGCTCAAGGGCCTCTAGTAGGGTCTGAGTTACAGAAGTAAGGCCTTCTATCAGACCTTGCTGCTTCTGAATGGCAGAGAAGATGTCCTTGTTGTTGGCTTCAAGCAGTACCATCTTCTGGTATCTGTCTCTGTCAGCAGAGAGAAGATGTTGAGCTTGATCTTGGTGAGCTCTGCACATTTCCTCTATGGAGATCAGTTGCCTCTTATTTTTGGTATCAGATTTTTGCAGAGCCTCAAGATTCTCTGAGATTGTGGTGATTGCTTGTCCTTGACTGAGAAGAGTTTGTTGAAAAACAGAGAGGGTCTTGTGGATACCTACCACTTCTGTTGACAGTGCATCTGTTCTGGCAGAGGAGGAGGCCATGAAATTGTGGAGTGTTTCTGTGAGATTTTCAAAGCGATCTGATATGAACTGCATCCCAGAATTGAGATTATCATTTACATGAGCAAGGTGCTCAAAGTGCTTGTCATTGATCTGGATCAGCTTGCCCATCCCTTCCAGGACTTGACCACCAAACACTTCTGCAGTATGAACAAAGTTGTTGAAAGGAATTTGAGGTTCTGATTCTTCAAGACCAGGCATCCCCAATCCTCTTGATTTGTGCAAGGGAGCCCTTTTAGAAATGTTATCTTCTGCAGATGAGGCTTGCTGTTGCTGAGCTTCAAAGTCAAGCTGTGTCAAGGGAGGGGTCTTCTGTCTCTTGGATGAGGCTTCATGAGGTTTACTGATAATGAACCCACCCGTGCTGGATGAATCCTCATAGGATGAGTAGATTGGTATAGTGTTTCTGATAACATGTGCCTTTCTGTTGAAGGAGGGATTGGAGGCTGTGGAATTTCTGGAGTAGCCTTGAGGTGCTGGAACAAGAGACACAGTAGGGGGATCTTGAGACTGAGAGGTGGCAGTCTGTAAATGATTTGGGTTCTGCTGGGGAGAGGGTGATTTGGATTTCTGTTGGGATGAGGAGCTCTGGTGCTGAGGTGTAGTTTGAGGAGAGGGGATTTTCTGTTGAGGTGAGGCATGTTGTTGTGGAGGAGATGGTGGGGTGAGGGGGAGCGGTTTCTGAAAGGGATAAGTGCTCTGCAAGGTGATTTGGTTTTTGTTTTGGATGAGTGAGGAGAGGTGGTGGTTTTCTGTTCAGGAGATTGAGGTTGAGGGTTTTCTGGTGGAGGGGTTTCTGTTGTAATAAGAGGTGAGGGGATATGGGGTTCTGTTGAGATATGAACAGAAGGAGTTGGAGAAATTACCTCAATTACATTGTCTTCAAGCAAAGAAGTCCTCCACTCCTTGATGTGTTCCATCATAGCTTGCCCTTCTGTCTTTGGTACAGAGGGTTCTCCTGGGTTGAAGTTAGGTTGAACAGATTCTGTTGCCATCTTGGCAAACAGCCATTCTTCAAAAGCTTCTATTTCTCCTTCTTCTAGAGGTTTGACTGTCTCCTCTGAGGGTGAGGATATGAGGACAGCATTTCCCTTGTAGCCTACCTTCTTCTTTTCAAGAACAGAATGAAGGAAGTTGAGGGCAAAGCATTTGGAGACATCATCAGTGCCTACCCACTTCAGGATTGCCTCTTCTTGAGGCTCATAGTGATCAAAGAATTGGATGATTTTGTGAAGGGGTCCCATTCTCCATCTTCTCCATTCAAGAACCCGGGCAAACTGTCTATCCAGCAAGGACAGATACCCTTCTTTGTCAGTACTGGGGTGCTCTGTTGGAGTTGGCACCCTATTCTGTTCAGGAGAGGCAACGGAGGTGGGGATCTCTGGTTCCCCCTGAATGTCTGCCACTTCCTCAGACATTGTGACCACAGATTTAGCAACCTTCTTTTTGGTCTTTGTGATCCTCTTCCTCTTCTGTCCAGCCTTCATGGTTGGAGGAGCAACCAGTTCTGCCTTCTTGGCCTTCTTCTTCTTCTTCTTTTCAACAGAAGGGGCTTCAGAGAGGGGTTTCTGCACCTTCTCTCCTTGTTGTCTTTTAATATCAAGCTGAAGCTGTCTCTTCAGCTCTGCCTTAATAGCTTTTTCCCTGTTTGGAGAGGCAGACAGGAAGATTACCTTGGTGTGATCCAGGGGTGTGGCCTTCCTCAAGGTTACACCTTGATTGAGGAGCAGTGCTGTGATGAGCAGTCCATGCCCTAACTTCCCAGAATAAAGGCCTGTCTTGGGGTTCTTCTTCTTGATAAATTCAATCAGGGATCGAACCATTACCTGACCCCAGTTGACATTCACCCCATGATGTACTGCATACAGAGCCTTGGCATTTGCAGTAGTGACATCATCGGTAGAGGTGAATTTGCACCACACACATTTGTGAAATATGTTTATGAGCAGCTCAAAGTCCTTCTTGAGCAGATTCTTTTTGATATTCACCTTCTCCACTTCTTCTCCTTTTCTGCAAAAATTCCTCTTGAATTCAGGTACAGTGACGTCAGCTTCCTCCAAATCAAATAGAGAGGCCCTGCCTTCCTCTAGTTGAATATCAAACACCCTGTTGATGACGTCAGCATAAACCAGAATTTCTTCTCCTTGGACACTGGAGGTGATGGTTTCATTCTTGAAGGATGCGTTGAGATAGAACTCAACAGTGTCGATGTTGCTGTAAACCTCATAAGCATAGGTGATGACCTTGCTTAGTTGACACTCTGTCAGTCCGTCAATGATGTTGGTCATCCTTTCCTTTTTCTCAGTGAATCTGGGTAGAACGTCCAGTTCGCATTTCATTCCTGTCAGCACATTCTTGAGCAGGGTTGCTTTTTGTTCCTTGGTAAGATCAGTGAAGCTCAAGAAAGCCATGGTCGTTTTTAGCGGTTTGAGAGTTTTGGAGAGATAAGAGTTCAAAGGTTTGAGAGTAATGGAAGCAGTAAGATTTAGGTTGGAATGAGGGGAATATATGGGTACGGGTTAGTGAACGTTTGAGATAATTTACGGTTCCGAGGTACCAATAAATGTAAAAAGGGGCGCAGTAAATATTATGCGGCTGTATACCGTTTTAAGGGTAAAAGGGTAAAAGACCTTTAATAATTTACTAGGTCACCCGGTTTTCAGAATTTTGTTAAGTCCACAACCATTTCTGTTAGATATAAGAGGAGGTTTTCTGTAGGAAGGAAGAGAGGGTTTCTGTTGCTGAGGTGTTCTGTCGGGGTAGAGAACAGAAGGGGGTTAACAGAAGGGGTTCTGCAACAGGTATTCTGTTAACAGAGATTTTGCAACAGAGGGCCTTCCTTTTCAACTTTCCCTTGGGATTTCATCCATCATCCCCAATTCCTCTCTCAGTTTGTTGAATCTAGCCTTAGGAAGAGGCTTTGTCAGAATGTCTGCAAGCTGGTCTTCTGTTGGCACATGCTCCATGCATATGTGCTTCTTTTCAACATGATCTCTGATGAAGTGATGTCTGATCTCAATGTGCTTTGTCCTGGAGTGAAGAACTGGATTCTGAGTGATGGCAATGGCACTGGTGTTGTCACACAGCAATTTGATCTCCTTTGCTTGAATGCCATAATCCTTCAACTGTTGCTTCATCCAGAGTAACTGAGCACAGCAACTCCCAGCTGCAATGTACTCAGCTTCTGCTGTAATGGTTGAGATTGAGTTCTGCTTCTTGCTAAACCATGAAACAAGTCTTCCTCCTAGCATTTGGCAGTGACCAGAGGTGCTCTTCCTGTCTAATCTGCAACCTGCAAAATCTGAGTCAGAGTAACCAATTAGTTCAAAGTTACCTCTCTTAGGATATCATAGGCCTGCATTTGGATTTCCTTTGATATATCTGATGATTCTCTTTGCAGCACTAAGGTGGCTCTCCTTGAGCTTTGATTGGTATCTGGCACAGATTCCAACAGAGAAAGAGATGTCTGGTCTGCTTGCAGTCAGATACAGCAGAGATCCTATGATTCCTCTGTATGTTGTTGCATCGACATCCTTTCCTTCATCATCTGGACCAATTCCTTGTGAAGTGTTCATGGGAATCTTCACTGAGGATTTGCCTTCCACTCCAAACTTCCTGATCAGGTCTCTGGTATACTTCCCTTGATTGATAAAGATTCCTTCTGGAACTTGTTTGACTTGAAGTCCTAGGAAGTAGCTGAGTTCTCCCACCATACTCATTTCAAATTGACTCTGCATCACTTGTGAAAATTTCTTGCACAATTCTGGATTAGTACTACCAAATATAATATCATCAACATATATTTGTACTAACAGAATATGATTAGCAACAGAGATTTGAAATAGAGTTTTGTCAACCTTTCCTTTAGTAAACCTATGGTTCACTAGGAAAAGGGACAATGTGTCATACCATGCTCTGGGAGCTTGCTTAAGACCATAAAGGGTCTTTTTAAGCTTGTAGACACAGGAGAAGTGAGTAGGAATGACAAAACCTGGTGGTTGTTCCACATAAACTTCTTCTTCAAGATCTCCATTCAGAAATACACTTTTGACATCCATCTAGTAGACCTTCATGTTGTAGAAAGCAGCATAGGCTAGAAATATTCTGATGGCTTCCAGTCTGGCAACTGGTGCAAATGTTTCATCAAAATCTATTCCTTCTTCTTGGCAATAACCTTTAGCTACCAGCCTTGCTTTATTCCTTACAATGTTGCCATCTTCATCAGCCTTGTTCTTGAACACCCATTTGGTTCCAATGACATTCTGGTGCTTTGGCCTAGGAACAAGTTCCCATACTTTGTTCCATTCAAATTGAGTCAGCTCTTCTTGCATTGCATTGATCCAATCTGAGTCTGCAAGGGCTTCTTCCACAGTCATGGGTTCCATTTGAGATATATAGCAGGCAAGCATTGCTTCTCTCCTTGTTGAAGCTGATCTGGTCTGCACACCACTTCTGATATGCCCAATTACTTGATTAGGAGGATGGTCTCTTAACCATGTCAGATCAGGTTCTGTCAATTGCTGTCTGGGTCTTTCTTGTTCTTCATCTTCTGAGTCTTCATCTTCATTCAACAGAAGGGGGTTTGGTGCAGGTGTTGGAAATGAAGGGTTGTCTGCTACCTCTTCTGTTGGTTCTGGTGTTCTGTCTTCTATGCTGACTTCCTTGAGGATCTCTGTTACCTCTTTAACAGAGGTGCTTTCATCAAACTTCACATGTATAGACTCTTCAACATGTAGAGTCCTTTTGTTGAGTACTCTATAGGCTTTACTGGTGTTTGAATAACCTATAAAGATACCTTCATCAGCCTTTTCTTGGAAGACTTTCAGATGCTCTTTTCTATTGTTAAGAATGTAGCACTTGCATCCAAACACATGAAAGTAGCTGATGTTGGGTTTTCTTCCTTTCCAGAGTTCATAGGGGGTCTTCTGGTGATTCTTGTTGATCATGCTTCTGTTCTGAGTATAGCATGCGGTGTTGATTGCTTCAGCCCAATATCTCATAGGTAGACCAGATTCTGCAATCATTGTTCTTGCAGCTTCTTTTAAAGTTCTGTTCCTCCTTTCTGCTACGTCATTCTGTTGAGGGGTTCTGGTGGCAGAGAGTTGATGAAAGGTTCCATTTTGATCATAGAAGTCCTTTATGACTTGGTTGACAAATTCAGTTCCTCTGTCAGACCTGATTGTCTTAACCTTCAAGTTCTTCTCAGTCTGAAGTTGCTTTAACAGAGATGACAACTTCTGAAGAGTTTCATTTTTCTTTGACAGAAAGATAGTCCATGTGTATCTGGAATAGTCATCAACCATGACTAGGGTATATTTCTTGCCACCAACGCTAGGAGTTTCAACATGTCCAAATAAATCCATGTGGATCAGATTTAGAGGACTTGTAGAAAGATCTCCAGCAATGGGTTTGAACGAGTTCTTCTGTTGCTTTCCCTTCTGGCATGCACTGCAGAGGGTCTCTTTCTTGTAAACTATGTCTCGCAGTCCATCAACTATGTGTTCTCTTTCCAGTTTGTTGATTGTTTTGAAGTTCAAATGGCTAAGCTTCTTGTGCCAGTCCCAGCTTAGTTTTGAATCTCCCTTGGCTATCAGGCAAACTCCATCCTTTGCTGTGTTCCAATCAACCACATAGATGTTCTTCTTCCTTGATGCTGTAAGAACCACTTCCTTTGTTGTCTCATGCTTCACATAGCAGAAGTCCTTTGTGAATTCAACAGTGTAGCCTTTGTCACAGAATTGGCTAGCACTCAGCAAGTTGAACTTCAGTCCTTTGACATATGAGACATCATCAATGACTATCTGGTTCTTGATCAGCTTTCCTCTTCCTTTTGTTTGACCTTCTTTGTCATTACCTCCAAAGGTAACTCTAGGTCCTTTGCATTTTTGGAACTCAGTTAGGCAACTTCTGTCACCTGTCATGTGCCTGGAGCATCCACTATCAATAAACCATTCTTGCTCTGAGATAGCTCCAACACACAGTTCCTGCAAGATCAAAAGTAAGATTTAGGTACCCAAGCAATGCTGGGTCCTAGGGGGTCATGGAGTCTGGGTAGTTGGTACCATTTTGGTCTCATCAGGTGAAACCTTGGTGGGTGGTACCCATTGTCCACCTGGTAGTTATAGTAAACTGAAGTGTGATTCACTTTGGGCAGATGCTTGTGAGGGTCATGCTTCCTGTTTACATACTTTTGCATAGCTTTCTTTGTTGGAAAGAAGTCCCATATACTATCAAGAGCAGAGGAACGGTTAGCTTTGGGCTTCTGAAGTTGACCAGCCAACCTCTTCTGCCTAAAGTTAACTCTCTCTTGATATTTGCCCTTCTGGTGATCATTTCTGGCACGATTGTCATGAGGTTGTCTGTCAATGAATGGTCTCTTATTTTTGTTATCTTGAAAACCTTTTCTGTTGTTAGGTTTTCTATCAGGTTCATTTCAAAAAGGGTTTCTGTTGAACCTTTATCTTTCCCTTTTCTTGTCTAACTTCCTCATGAACAACCTTGGTGCCAGATACACCAACTTGACAAATGGGGCTAGAAATCAGTGGCACTATGACCTTATCTGCCTTAGCAACACTGGTGCTAGACATTACAGAAGGCTCACCTGATTCTGTTGAGCCATAACCAAGACCAAAGCCAGTGCCAATCTGTTGATCAAGTACAATCTTTTCCATGGAAGTCTGGGCCTTCTGGTAAGCTATGTACTTAATCTCGAGAGGCTCTATTTCTCTTATTCTCTTGAGAAGAGAAACATTTTCAGTTTCTAGCTGATCTCTTTCCTTAATTAGAAGATTGATTTTGATCTCAACCTCCTTCTTTAAGTCAAGAATTTCAGCTTTCAACTTACTGTTTTCTTCTGTTACAGAGGAATAAATGGCTTGTATGGCCTTAAACTCTTCCCAAAATTCTGACATTGAATCAGAATCAAAAGCTAAGCCTACCGAAGAAAAACTAGATTCAGAAGTAGAGGTTACCTCATCATCAGAATGAGCCATGAGGCATAGATCTTCTGTCTCAGTATCAAGGCAACAGAAGGCCTCATCAGAATCTGAGTCAGAACTAGATTCTGTCTATGACAGAGGGTCTTTCTCGAACTGTTCTGTCACAAATGCTTTTCTCCTTCTGGAGTTGTCTTCATACTTCTTCTTTTCTCCATCATGCCCTTGTTTCTTGGACACTCTTGGATGTGGACATTCTGCTTTGAAATGTCCAGGTTGTCTGCAGTTGTAACAGAGAAGCTCACCACTGCTTTCTGTTGTTTTGACCTTCTGGTATGGCTTTCTGTTGAATGATGGACTTCTTCCATCTTTGGGATTCTTCATGAACTTCTTGAATCTCCTAGCAAAAGCAGCCATATATTCGTCAGATAAAAGTACTGAATGGTCAAAATCATTTACCTTTGATGTGCTGGCAGTGAGGGCAGCAGTGGTCCTCTCTTCTGGTACATCTTCCTTTTCTTCAATCATTTACAACTCATGAGCTTTGAGATCTGAAATGAGCTTATCAGTGGGATAAGTCTTCACATCCTTGCTGGCTTGGACAGCAACTACCTTCATCTTCCATGGTGAGTTCCTTGCCAAGCTCAGAGATCTCTCCAGTGAGAGTGAGGAGCCTGTCATACATCCTGGAGATGCTTTCACCAGGAAGAAGCTTGAAGTCATCAAACTTCTTGTTGGCTATTGTCAGCTTGTTGTCCTTCTCTTGCTCATCACCAGCTCCAATGAGCTCAAGAGTATCCCAGATTTCCTTTGCTGTTTTGCACTTCTTTATTCTGTTGAAGTACCTATCATCGATGGACTTGTAAAGAATATCCTTAACAATGTTGTCCAGATTGTACTTCCTTCTTTCTTCAGTTGTCCACTCAGATTTGGCCTTATTGATCATCTGAGGTCTAGTGTTGTCAATAGCATGTTCAGGGTTGACCTTCTGGAAGCTTGTGAAGGGTCCTATGTCAAGTACTTCCCACATCTCATCATGAAGAGCACAGAGATGTGCCTTCATCCGGATCATCCAGTCATCAAACTTAAGATCTGAAAACATAAGATTCTTGGACAAGGAGTGATCCATTATATCAGATAAAAATGAGATAAAACAGAAAAACAAGTGGATCTTTGTTCAGCAAATAACCTAAGAGATTATTAGAACAATGAGGCTCTGATACCACTTGTTGGTCCCGGTTGTACTGGATACAGTCTAGAGGGGGGGTGAATAGACTGTATTGGTTTTTAACTTTTTCAAGCTAAGTACCAGATTTAACAGAATAGCCTGTTCTGTTGGCAGAACAGACTGGCAGCGGATGAGGTTCTGGTAGGAAGTTCTGTTAATAGCCTCAGAGAAGCAAAGGCAGTAGACCTTCTGTTTACTCACAAGACCAGTTCTGCTGAACACAGATACCAAGTCTTTGGAGTCAAACAGTTCAAATAAAAACTATGAATGAAAAGCAGTAAGTAAATGACACCAGGGCTTTTTATAGTGGTTCAAGGAACAACTTGTTCCTCTAGTCCACTGTTCCACTAAGCTCGTAAAAACTTCCGTTTACAATGCCTTAGCCCTATCACTTAAGAAGCTCTCCACGTCTTCTTCAAGTGTAGATGTCTTCTTGGATGCACTTCCGGCTTCCCTAAGACTGGTCCTTTCACTGAGCTTTCCAGAAGTATCACCACTTCACAGCTCCAGATACTTGGACGTCTTTCTTGTGAAAGAAGAGGTTCTATTTAGAACAGGGGTTCCTCCAACTTGCTTCGTCACAAAGAGTTTGTATGTGATGAGCTTGAAGAGTTGAAGAATACTTGGAACTTTGCTTGAGTTGGAAATAAGGATTTTTCCAACTTCTGCCTTCTCTTTGTAGAGGATGATGAAGTGTTAATCTCAAGGAGGCTTTTTGCTTTGTAACGTTTGAATTTCTTGTATGCAGAATTGTAGCAAAGGTTAGCGAAGTTGCAAAGTTGTCCGGTTGTTCTTTGTAGTGTATCTTTTATACTGAGGTTGTCTTCCCGTTGGAGGAGGAGGAGGACAACTACATTAAATGAACGAGCAGTTGACTTGACCAGTAGGACCCGGTAAAGTTGGCGGGTTACTATTTTGGGATAAGGTAATCCTGACATTGCGGCCAATCATCTGCAATTACTCTACGGAGCATGGGGAGCATTAAATGTGCATTTAATGCGCGCACTGTGGCTTTTCCGTTCAAGACTCCTAGCCGTTGAAGGAATCTTTCAGTTGATTTCCCGGCTTTGTGGAATTCTTCTAAGTGTCAGGCCTTCTGGTGTCTTTAACAGAGAGTTGATCAGAGAAGGTCTGGAGCACTTCTGTTGAGAAGATATCTAACAGAGAACCAGGAGGGTTTCTGTCAGAGACCCTGAGGTCTTCTGTTCTGGAGCAGAGAACCAAAGGTCCTCTGTTCAACTAATGCCTTAATAAGGGTCTTCTGCCCTTGGAGCCCTTCTGCTTTAGGAGGTCTTCTGGTTTGGAGGCTTTCTGCTAAGTCGATTATGCTAAGGAATTTTACAAAGAAAAAAAATCTAATACATTAAATCTAAAGAGGGGTACTCTAAAGTCCTAATTAATCTAGCATCATCAAAATCTAATTTCAAATATTCCTTACACTATGTATTACATAAATAATCATCTATGTATCTACACAATTCACACGTGAGTAAAAATGCCCATTTCACACAATAGTTCATTTAACTCCATCTTTATCAATATGATTTCAAATCATTTGCAATTTCATTTCTTATCTATTATATCAATATTTCATCGTTAATCAGTCATTATAATCCATGAAAAACATGATTTAGGCATTTAGGTAATCTCATGCTTAACCTACAAGTAGTAAGCAACTAGATGTCGATCCTCACCTTAAATGAGCTTTAAATTGTTCCTTCTCAACCCAATGCTCAAGCTTCGGCCAAGGGGGTTTGATAATTGATTCCTTTCTTATAAATGGGTGTTAAACAGTCTCCTAAAGGTGCTTTCTAAACTCCTAACCGAAGACACGAAAACAGCCCCTAGAACGGGTGTTTTCCGCCGAATTCGTTCCCTAACCTTTCAAGGTTTAGTCTAGGTTAGTATCTAACCTTTCCAACAATTAAAGTTACTTTATAAAAACATTTTATACACTTAAACCAGTTTATAATAGTTCTTCAATCATTCATAGGATTTAGGCAATAGAAAGGAAGGTTTTGGATTCGAACTTACTTTGAATACCAAAAACGTATTCTGCGAGGTTGCGTTCTCTTCGGATGATTTGGAAGCCTTAAAATTCTCTGTTTTCTTCAAACCGAACGCCTATGGATTCCTCGTTTCGAGATATTTCCGTGGACACCTACCACGCCTCTTTTAGATGAGTAGAACTCGAGATATGAGTCACACAAGAAGGCCAATGCACTGGAAGTTCTCCCTGCGGCCAGAATCTTCTCCTTCTATCTATTCTCAGGTTTATGCGGCACTCCCTTCCTCTTTATCCTTTGAGTTATAATGGGGGGTGAGGGGAGGTGTTTAGGATCTCTCAAAAGGTTATCGTAACATGTGGTTCACAAAAATAATAGGTAGGATGTTTGATTCCAATCAAACATCGGATGGTCCTCCTCTTTTATTTCTCTTTTGTATTGTTTTAGCTCTCAACTCAATAGGTCCGCCCCATTTATGAGTTATAACTTATTCTACTTGTTTTGAAGGTGCTAGGAAGGTGTGGGGCGTACTCTCGTGTCTCCTAATTAGTTTGGGAGCAAACTATCTACCAATACATCCAAAAGTGGAAAGATGAGTCCTATTGTTTTTCTCTTTTGTCATAAGATGTACTTTTGTACTATCCCCAATTTATTTAGAACAAGTCAACCTTCTACATAATATTATTGATCTCTAATATGTGTAGGGTGGTCCCAATAATTTATTTGATGTATAATTACAAAAGAAAATCCTACTCCCATTATTTAGCCTAATAATGCCAAAGATGGGACCATAGGCATTTGTATTCTTCTCCAATCATTCCATCATTCATTTATGATGTTAATATTTATATATCTGGGCTACCAACCGTGTGGGTCACCCTCCAATGGGTCTAGGACGTCATTCTTGAATAATTACTATTTTTAGCAGGTTAGGCCCAAAATAACATTTGGGCTGCCCGACCGCTCTTACATTGTACCGAGGGGTTGTATATCTTTATTTAAGAATGTTGGGTCCCAATATCAATAGTATGGCCCAATTAATTATTTAGAAGTCCATTACTATTATATGAGCCCAAATAGTAATATGATCAATCATATGTTCCGTAAAACTTTAATCGTTTTACAATTGTTCGAAAATAGGGAAATTCAATACATAAGCTTTGAAATTAACTTTGAATTTCCAAGACGTTCGGGTGCGGTGTCACATATTGCTTATACCCGACCGGGTATAAGAGTATTTTATCCAAATCGAAATCTTTCTTGCCTCCTTGCACTTTGTTTGATCTTTTGAGGTCCAATCTTGATCCTTTGGGTGATCTTTGACCTGTTTAGCTCAGAAAAGTCATAATCTAAACAAATTACAAACATTTTACAAACTAAACTATTACACCAAAAGTGTGTTATTTCTACAACTAGAACTAATAAAAACTAGTTAAAATTACAAAAATAAACAATAGCAATTCTATACTATCAAACTCCTCCCTACTTAGTCCATTTGCTCGTCCTCGAGTAAAAGCCAACATAACAGTTCACAATCCACAGAACAGATAAATTCAAAAGAATAACATGTTCATTTTTTCAATCATCCTCAATTTACAAAGAAAGAGGGTCTTCATGATCTTCAAGAACAATTATTCTTTTCATTGAGTGTATCCCAAAAACTCCCAAGTGAAATGAGTTCTTGTATAAACCCGGATAAAATTTCCTCTCATTCTCTAATTCTGCCTAGGAGCCTTTTCATATTTTCATCCTAGCCTCTTTTTTTTTTCAACTCACTCATTTAGCCACTTTTGCTTAGATTGCCCATTCTGGGTTTTCAACCTAACTAGCATTTTTTTTTCTTTGTCTGTTTTTTTTAGGATAATGCAAGTTCAAGCTGGAAAGAATGAGTACATACCATATGAGTGACTCCCCCCTACTTAGTCCGAGCACTGTCCCTAGTGCTCTCATGTCTTCTTTGTTTGGATGTTTTGTTTTTGTTTGGGGGTGAGATTTGAGGTTAGTGGAGAGATGAAAACAAAAATTGGGGTTTTTCAAATGAATTCGGCTCAAAAGAATGGGAAATTTGAGGTTGTTTGGGATCTAAAGTTTGGTGTGTTTGGTCATGGGGATTGTGCGAGAGGTTTGAATTTGGATGAGATGTAGATGGAGATTCGGGTGTTGATTTTGGTTTAAAATCTCCATTACCCGACCGGGTAGGACTATACACCCGATCGGGTGTGTGTTCTTGTGTTCTTAACTCAGAGGCATGCTCGATCGAGTTCGGTTGTACTCGATCGGGTGATTCGGGCCGAAGGATTTCAGTTTTTTTTTGTGTACTCGATCGAGCGTTTGACGCCGTAGTTAATTAGAAAAATATACCCGACCGGGCAAGGGTCATACCCGATCGGGTATGTTGATTTTTTTGAAAAATCGCTTTGATCCGATCGAGCAAGGAGCCCGGATTCTCATTTTAGCTTATACCCGACCGGATGGCGTGGGAGACCCGATCGGGTACTTCGCCCTGGGCTTAATTTTTTTTTCGTTTTTTTGAAAAGTGAAGACTTTTATTAAGATAAAGGAAGATAAAAGTAAGTGTACCTTACATGGGTTGCCTCCCAAGAAGCGCCTCATTTAATGTCGCGGCACGACGATATCATTGTGTTCAATCTTTAAAATTTGGATTGTGATGATCCATCTTTTTCATATTTTCACCCGGGCGCATCTTATAAAAAGGTTCAATTTGTCGACCCTTTATTTTGAAAATCTTTCCGGGATCAAATATCCAGATTTCTATCGCTTCATATGGTAGGGGTGAGGATCCATGATTTTCACTCAGCGAGGTAAATGGAAGGGGTTTTGATCCAGGTGGTATAAGAGGGAGTATGAAATGTTTGTGCAACTCCACCGTTATCCCCTGCATATTTGTGAGCGAAGAGAAATCTAAATGATACTCACAATCGCCGAAGATTTCGTAGAGGTCTTTGTCCTTTTCCACCCTTTGTATTTCCCTTAGAGGCTCAGGGAATGGTGGCATGCTCTCAGGAATGGCCGGTGGTGGAGTTGAGTTTTGAGGTTTCTCCTCCTCTGGTTGAGCTTCCTCCATAATCTCCCCTTCTTCTTCCTCCTCGCCAATGTGCTTCACAATGTTTGGCACTTGTTTCAATTGATTCTCCAAGTTCAGTTCTTTGAGCACCGTTTCTTGCAGGTATTGTGACATATCTTGTTGCATTTTTGTCACATCGATAGTGAGAGCTCGGATCATGTCTTCAGTGGACATACTGGAATAAGAACTTGAGTATGAGTTATATGTGTTGGAGAATGAATCATACCTCTCTTGGAAACCAACATCATTACTCTGTTCAAAGTATTCTTCTTGAAGCTTTGGGCAAAATTTCGTAAGATGCCTTTGTGACATGCAAATGTTGGAGGCCTTTGTATCTTGAACTTTTGAGCATAAGAGAAACTCCTTTACTAAAAAAGTCAAGCTAGAAATTTGACTTTCTAGCGATAATGTGTTGGTATCCATTACTCATGTAAGCTCAGAAAATACAAAAGTATTTTTTGTTATATATATTTTTTTGTAATAAAAGAAAAATAATTGCCTTTCCCCGGTAACGGCGCAAAATTTGACGTGCACTTGTCGTGAGGTGCACTCAAAATAAATACAATACAACGATTATACGTAGTATAATGAAGTAAGGTTCGTATCCAACTTTTCTTTTACGTAATTAGTAACAAGGGTTTTTTTGATTTGATTTAATAATACTAAGATGAACAACCTATATGAGTTTAATTAATAGAGATGCAGACTTGGGTTTGCTTTTATCCACTTAATGAAATGTTCATCGATCCCGGTTATATCTTTAACTATCTTCCTCTCGAATACTAAATCGAGGAGTATATCCAGTTCATCGAGGGTAGTTATTAATAACGAGACGCGTTCATTAATAAAACTTACTATCGAGTTAATATAGAACACGTGCCGTATATCAACTCGACAGTAGCAATAAGATCAAGATGAAAATGATTGAGATTGATAACCTCAACACAAGTGGTTTATTGGTTTAATCAACATAATTAATTTCCCTTAGATTATTAACCATGAGACGCATGCATTAATAATCCAAGTTTACTACCGTGAATTAACCGAATTAATAACAAGCGTATTAATCGATTGATTCTAGTAATAATTAATATATGAAACAAAACTAGATGATCCTTTAAGTAATGTTCAAAATATTAATATGGAATATGAAAAGGATTAATTAATTAATACTCAAGGAAGAATATTAAAGAAGATGAATCCTACTATAGTTAATATCAAGATGTTAACTAATTGTCATCTTAGTAACAATCCCCAATATTAACATAGACGAAGAAATAACTATTACTATAACTAATGTCAAGATGTTAACTAATTGTCATCTTAGTAACACTCCCCAACATTGATATAGAAATAGTATTTAAAGGAAGAATTAATATTCAAGGAAGAAAACTAAAGAGAATAACTCACAACTTACAAATTCATTAAGCTTCAAAGTAGCAAAACCAAGATGGAAGAGTTTAGCTCCTCATTTGGAGACTAAACATGATGAAAATATAAAGAAAGAACTATTCTAGACTGAGCTTAGAAGTATAAACGAATTGGTGATCTTATTGTGAAGGAAAGGGATGTATTTATAGGCTTTTGGGGGCTACAGGGTTTGATACCCGACCGGGTGTATAGGATACCCGATCGGGTATCTTAGGAAATTTCCAAGAAAATGACTTTTCGGGACATACCCTATCGGGTATGTTGGCATACCCGGTCGGGTATGAGCCAAAAAGTTAAAATCCTACACGTTTTCTTGTCTTTCCAGATTCTGATTTGACACCCGAATCAACTCAATACCCGATCGGGTATGTCGGTGTACCCGATTGGGTATGTGACAAATCTTTACGAATTCTTGCTCCCACGATCATTTGTTCCCGGATTTGATTTGGACAATCGAATCAAGCAAATACCCGATCGGGTATTGCTTATACCCGACCGGGTATAAGAGTATTTTATCCAAATCGAAATCTTTCTTGCCTCCTTGCACTTTCCTTGATCTTTTGAGGTCCAATCTTGATCCTTTGGATGATCTTTGACCTGTTTAGCTCAGAAAAGTCCTAATCTAAACAAATTACAAACATTTTACAAACTTAACTATTACACCAAAAGTGTGTAATTTCTACAACTAGAACTAATAAAAACTAGTTACAATTACAAAAATAAACAATAACAATTCTATACTATCACTTCGCTACAACAAGAACGCGTAAAGGAGAATGAAGTCAGGCCTTGGGCATTTATAGCCTCCCCATTCCGGGCTTGGGCCGAAAACGCCCCCCCCCCCCCCCCCCCCCCCGTTAAAAAGCCATCATTACAGGCCGCCGCTTCAGCTAAACGGTGACTCCCGCCCGAAGACAGCCAACCGGGATTTGCCACGTGGACCCCTCCTACAACGGTCATATCCTAACGGTTATATTTCAACGGTCACGTCGCAACCATGTCTTCAACTGACACCCCTTGGCCGAGCAACAAACATGGTCAGCCCTCAGGCTAAAGGTCAGGGAACCCCTCGTTAACCCTTATCCTTCAATATGTTGAGAACCAACAGGGAACCCCTCGGAGAAACAGGAACAATCGCTTGCATTCATCCGCAATGATCACACCCCATCAGCCTCAATGACTGAGGGACTCCCCTCGGTGTGCCCGAGATATCAACAATTATCCTTCGGCTAAACGAAAAGAAAGCCCTCAGATGATGGACAGCCCTCGGCCTCAACAATACACTCAGACCAAGGGCCCACCCTTTTGATTCATCATTGGGGGAACTCGGTGCACTCTTTTTCCCTCATTAGGATTTTTTCCCAAAGAGTTTTTCCTAATGAGGTTTTTAACGAGGCATTCCCCCAAAATGAAACGAAAAGCATCAGCCCTCGGCCCCATGCCGAAGACAGGCACTGCTATACTCCTTTTCATCACATTACATGCGCCTCAAGGAGTGGGGAAACTGGAGAACCCCTTCGGGAAAATCACAAAAATGTTGAAAGTTTTCCCAAAGCATCAACGTAATCCTTCAGTCCCAAAATGTGGGGGACTGAGGGACTGCCCTCGGCAGATCATGCAGACGCATACTCCTCACAACTCTACAAACTACAACAAAGCAAACACCAGCATCAGGGGACAAACGCAATTACTCCTTTTCCCTCAAGTACCTTTCGGCAAAAGGAGTGAGGGACTCCTGATGGAGTATATGGCCCAGGACCCCCGGCCCACATACTTCCACTACTGCAATCAGGCCCAACAGACCCAACCGCGCCAAGCCCAGCAAAATGAAGCTATAAGCAGCCCACGACACGCAAAGGGGTGCCTTCGGCCCCATGACTGAAGGCTACAGTTGACAGAATCAAGCTCAAAAACATCACAGGAAAACAAGGCTTGAAAACCGAGCCTTCGGCACTTAGGAGCCCTCGGGGTTAGGAGGCCCCCGGTACGAAGAGCCTTCGGCTTGTTATCTACATCCGAAGGCATCCTCCTCGACAGAATATCCTCTCCACATGCGCCTGAATCACCGTACCAAGTACAACGTCACGTCCAACCACCGCATTTAATGCGGCCACATGCAGATGTCGGTGCCACCCCGAGAGAGGTGGCCCTCGGCCGTCGGATGCTTGACACGTGTCCCCGTCTAACATTTATTGCTGCTATAAATAGCAGCCGCTTTTCCCCATTGTAGACCACACCTTGAATATCACAAGTTCACATATTGAATGCATACTCTCTCTCTTACTTATTGCTCTGATTTCTCTCTAGTTATTCGCAGTAATAACCCTCGGATAAGCTACCCCCGGGTACACTATCCATCAACATTGTAGGAAACAATTAACAATCTTAAGTGACAAATTAATCATTAAATATTAAAAATAATAATTTTATAACATCACAATTATCAATACTAACTACATTATAATATATACCTATTAAAATTATTTCTCAAAATATACCTAAGACACTTTATTTAATTATTGTCTAAGTAAATTTTGCTATGAGACTGATGCAGTGAACGCGCGGTGAAAGGAGGGAAAAGCCATTAGTGATTGAATTATTTGTTAACTTAAGCTTCGAGCCCAACAGGAAGAGCAATTGGGGGGGGGGGGGGGGGGGGGGGTAATCAGCTGATGAACAACGCCGAGGCGAGTTCATTGATCGAACTTCATGCGCACTAGTGACATTATATAAAGGGTGGGATAGAGGATTTTTCTTCGAGTTCCAGTGTGGGAAAACCAACTATGGGGAAACTAAAGTGGGTGACTAAAATGTGGAATGAGTGAAAGTTAAGTATCCTTAATTTCACCTTCTTATGCTCATTAGTCATATTATATGGTTTCTCTATTGCATGTGTAATACTCCGCAAATTATACCGTGGGACCGGCCCACCATGCGCAAGGTGTACCCATCCCAAAACGGCAGCATTTAATTATTAAGTAAAAAAGAGACCGCACATTTCATCGTCTTCTCTAGCCATCTCGTTCAATAGCAGAGCAGGCAAAAATTTATAACTCCTGAATCGGTGGGCGATTTCATCTCTACGCACACAAATCCGTTTCATTTCTATATGAAACCTCCATATTGAATTTACACGCTGAATCAAATTTCATAATTGTATCATTCTAATTCTAATTTCCGTCGAGTTCTTAAAGTCAAAATCCATTGGCAAATTTGATTTGTCATTAACTCTAATCAAATCGGCGGAGTTCGCCTTGACTGCCTTGAACCATGGAGAGAAACCATGCAGTCGATAGCTTCTGTAAATTCAGTAGTTCGCTTTTTAATGGCTATTCTATTTCCATGAATATTTGGAGCTTACTTATGAAGACTCTCGAATTATCACACTTAAATTTGAAAATAAGCATTTCTGGCATACATGATATGATGCAATTAAGCTCCACATTGAGGATTTATTTGTTTGGATTAGTATATATATACTCCGTATTATATTAGAGTTACATTTTTTCATGCATAAGTTACATCTTAATATACGCGAGTTACATCTTAATGTATGCAAGTTACACCACAGAATAAACTCCAGCTATGTCATTTTTATTGCCCTAATATTAAAAATAAAACATATTCACTGTTTATAAAAAAGTAATTAAGCTATTAGGATCAATTTTTCATTGTTTACATTGAAATCAATGTTTATAATATCTCAAACACACAAAAAATCATTGTTCAATTTTCCAATAAGTTACATTCTGTATACACATAAGTTACATTTGTCATCAACGCGAGTTACATTTGTAAAAACACGAGTTACATTAAAAAATCAACCCCTGCTATTGAAACAAAAAAAAATGATCTTTTCTAAAAAAAAAATTATGGCCATGATATTAATAACAAAAAACATTCCCGTTTTACCTAAAGCAATTGTGCAATTAGACTCTCATTTTTCATTGTTTACGTTTAAATTAATATTTTATTTCTTATACTATGTATTTGACAAGTTACATTTCGAACAAACTTGAGTTACATTGATCAATAACGCGAGTTACATATCTTTACATGCGAGTTACATCATTCATGCTACTGGGACAAATAGGAAAAAAACAGTCATTGTACATGTGTGTACTGTTCACGGGTGTACTGTTCACGCGATTTTTTTTTAAAATTGTGCAAAACTACGTCTTTTTTGGAAGTGGAGCATGATGCTCAAGTGCGCTGGTTGCACCGTATACGAACTGGTAATACTACTCTACTCCTTTTCACCACTTTGCAAGTGCCTCAAGGAGTGGGGGACGGGATGTCACGCCCCGGACCTATCCGGACACGTCAACAACCCGCCGTACAATATGAATAGTCAACCGCAGTCCAACTCATCCATACCATACAAGGCGTCTCGAATATCATTCACACATAAGTCATCCATAAACATACATAATAAGTAATTGAATACGCAGCGGAAATCATAGTTTGGATACAAGTGCCACACGGGGCAACCACGAGCACGCAGGCTCCATAATGAAAAACAATATCCATGAGCATGGTTTAAAATGTTTAAAATCAGAATGGAGGAAGCACGAACCAAGTCTTCCCCTCCGAGATGATCGCCCGATCAACAAGCACAGGTAGCAAGCTCTAGCCTCAACATGAAATGGTGGTGGGACGCCCCCCGAAAGGGGGTCAGTACTCTATACGGCTATAAAGTACTGGTGTGGATGACATCTAATAGATATACAACAAGTATTTCAAACACAAGACCCTCAAATAGGGTGATAATATAATTCAAGGTCATAACCCCAAGTTACCCCTTTTTTAAAATATACTTACTTTATATATAAAGTCAAGTAGTCGGCCCATGGCCCAAAGTTCGTTTTCAAAACATAGACCAAACCTCGTGACCCCTAGTCACGACAATGCATAGGGTTCAACCCTAACACACATGTTTGCATTTCTCGAGTCCAACTCGACTACATCACCATGCATATCAATCACAAGTCAATTACTCCACCAATCTCCAACGTCATGTTCACCTATGCAATTCTAGAGCTCGGCTCAAGTACATCTCCTTACATGGGCTGAACCTAATCCTTATGTTTACCCAATGCAATTCTAGAGCATGGGGTCAAGTACATCTCCTTGCATTGGCATAGACCCCAACTCCTAAGCACTCGCTATGCCTAGAATTGTAATATCAATAATCTATTTCGGGACATCCTTACGGACTGCCTTATCATTATCTTAGCATCACATTACAACAATTTACTCACTTGAACCACAATCAAGTATATCACTTACAATCAAATCCTTAGATTCAATTTCTTAACAATTACAAACAATCATTAACTAGTATTCCAATACTATTAAAATTATTCCCATCAATCATATGTTTCATTTGTAAATCCCTACATATTTAGAAATATGTAGCAGCAACTTAGTCATCCAATGTAATACACAAATAATCATTTATGTATCTACACAATTCACACATGAGTAAAAATGCCTATTTCACACAATAGTTCATTTAACTCCATTTTTATCAATATGATTTC
This sequence comes from Cuscuta europaea, assembly GCA_945859875.1. NCBI lineage: Eukaryota > Viridiplantae > Streptophyta > Magnoliopsida > Solanales > Convolvulaceae > Cuscuta > Cuscuta europaea. Next base: position 4,397,567 of record CAMAPE010000062.1, on the reverse strand, counting down.
CAAATCATTTGCAATTTCATTACTTATCTAATATATCAATATATCATCAATAATCAGTCATTATAAT